>BSBN01001138.1:0-1200000 GCA_027924645.1 Cunninghamia lanceolata | reverse complement strand
AAACAATATCATAAATGATAAGAACAAAAACTAGTTTACTTCAACTAAAAAATTAAAAAAAATCCTACAAATATTTAATTTTATTTTATTTTTCTCAAATCAAATATATCTTAATATTTTTTGAAAAAATATTTATATTAAATTCTATTTATACCCATAAAAAACAAGAAATAAATATAATATATTTTATTAATTTTATTTAAAAATGATAGACAAAAACAAAAATATTAAAAAACATTAAAAATATCAATTCAAATAAAAAATAGCAAAAAAATACTGAAAAAGTGCAGAAGGAATGACACGATAACCATTCTGCTGTGAAAATGCAAATAAACGCAGACAAGGAGAAAATGGTCTACGGGGGCTGGGCTCCCCCTCCGCATCTTCCTAACGAACAGGGTTGGCAAATGGTGAAGAGCAGAAGGCAGTAGAGGGGAGTTAGGGCAAAGGCAACATTTAGAGGAATAGCTCAAGCCAAAGGGTCAGGAATTTGGGCTATCCCAATTACCACAACCACTCCAGCATTTGCAACAGGAGCAAACCACACCAGTCTAGGTCGGGAGGAAAGAAGGTGCAATGCTCGACAACCTCCTCCTACCCCCTACCTTGCTAATCCAAGACAAAGATATGCGGAGGGTTTTTTAAAACCGGCCCCTAGAATCACATATGCAAAGGCAAATCCCCATACAGGTAATAGGGCGAACTTCATAGCACCCTACCAAGCGCAAATCTCCAAGAACCCTAAATCTGACAATTTAGATCCATACACTCATGGGAAAAGTAAGGATTTGGTAAGAATTTGTGATCAAGCAAACCCCAGAACCCAGCGATCAAATCCACGAATTAGCTCGGGGTGTCATCAAACTTTGGAAGCACAAGAGAAGAGGGTATCGATAGACATCAGAGATATCTATACAGATGGTTTGGGGATGCATTGTAAAACTCATGGCCTCTATGTTCGCTGGGGCAGAATAGGGCAATCAGTAAAGGATATTGTGGAATGGATCCAAGGCCTCTACAAAGACCAGGTAAGTACCACTATCACTGCTGAAGATTTCATTTTCATTGTCTGTAAAAGCTCAAACTTAAAAAAAGAAATCTTAAACAGTAGAAGTTTGTTTTATAAGGGTCATGGTTTTGAGTATCAAGACTGGACACCTAATTTTGATCCCAGTAAACTGAAACTAAAAATAGTTAGATGGGTCAAGTTACCAAATTCTCCAGTTGAGCTCACACATAGCAAAATCTTAAGGGATATTAGGAATCACCTAGGAGAGTTCATAGGATTGGAGAAAGATTTCTTGTCTCACTCTGATGTGCTCCTATTAGTCAAAATAGACTTAGGCACTAAAAACCTGGAACCCTTGGAAATAAACACTAATCTGGCAAAATATTGCATCAAGCCAGCCTTCCACCATGGCCCCTTGGGTATAAACACTAGCCACAGAATCCCAAAGAGGCCTGCGGAGATGAAATCTACTCCTCAGCATGGGGGGGTCAAAATCAAATTCAATAAGAATAGTGGCAGTTTTATAGTGGATTATCAGAAGAATAGTGCTCCTCCTGTCAAAAGGCACTCCAACGCTAATAAGGATCCGGATCCGTCTGGACAAGATCGGGCCTTGAGGGTGCTATCAGCGCAGCCAAAGAAATGCCAAAAACCAAAGGAAGTGTCCCAGAATCTCAATGTTGAGGTAACCACACAGGAGATGAACCATGCACAGGCTAGTTCAGGCAAAGAAATTTCTACTGCGATAGGGCCTCTGAACCAGACTGATGAAACACAGTTTGTTAAAGAGAAATTGGAACTGGAGGACGGGGAAGTATTTTCAGAAGTAGGTAGAAGAAATATCCCTACAAACATAGAAGGAAGTGTAAACCCAGAGGCCTTAGAGACCCCAGAACGGGTTCCAAACACTTTTGAATCAAGAGGAAACCATAAAGATTTTGAGCACCTAAAGGAACCTACTGTTAAGGACTACCATTTGGATCTAGAGAGGCTTTGCGATGAGATCCTCGACAAGACAATAGAGGAAGAGGTAATTGAGGTAGCCAACAAAGAGAAAGAAAAGCTTATCTCCAAGATTCTGGAAATTGAAGAATGGGAGAAAAGGCAGACAGAGGACCCAAAAGATCAGGGAGACAAAGTGGCGGATGAAGCAGAACTATGGCTGGGCATTGCCATAACTGACTTCAGTAAGGATACCCCAGACTGTGCTAAAAGCAATAAGAAAAGGGGAAGGAAATCAATATTGGAACTAAGAGAGAAAGCAGGAAAGGCTTCTGATCAGACCAAGATCACCACAATGCTCTATGCAGGGAAGGGGAAGTGCCTTCCCACGGCACCATGAGAGTACATACTTGGAATGTTAGGGGTCTCAACGCCCCTAACAAATAGTGTATCATAAAACGTTGTCTAACTAACACAAAACCAGACATACTAATGATTCAAGAAACTAAACTAAAAAAAGATGACATAGACACTCTAAATAGGAAGCTTGGAATATGGGAACTAGCAGGAGTCCCAGCAGAGGGTGCCTCGGGGGGCCTTGGGGTAATTTGGGATCCTAGAATGGTTTCATTCTCAGTAATAAGCTGCAAAAAGAATTGGATGGCGGGAGACATTAGAAGCATTAGAAGTAATCTACAGTTCTGTCTTATTAACATCTATGGTCCCTCCCAGAACCAAGATAAGAGACTAGTCTGGAAAGAAATAGAACAATTTTTGGGTACCTTACAAGATCAAGTTTGTGTTTTGGGCGGAGATTTCAATGCAATCCTAGACCCTAAAGAAAAGCTGGGAGGATCTGTCAGGTTATCAACAGCAGCTATGGACTTTAAGGATTGGGTTCTTAAGAACAATTTATTGGAAATCAAAACTGCACAAGAAGGTTTTACTTGGAACAATAGAAGGAAGGGCTTTAGCAATATTGCAGAAAAATTGGATAGATTTCTGATCTGGGGCAACTGGGCACAACTATCTTCTATTTTGAAGGCTAAGATCTTACCATACTCAGGCTCTGATCACTACCAAGTCCAACTTAGTCTATCTGAAGACTGCCAACCTAAACGATGCCCCTTCAAATTTGAATAGATGTGGGTCAAGGATAATAACCTTTTAACCTTAATTGAGCAATGGTGGAAAGAAACTAGAGTCTCAGGATCTAAGCTTTTCTGTTTAGTATCCAAATTAAAAACTATCAAATGTAAGCTTCTTAACTGGAATAAGACTAACTTTGGTAATATCTTCAAAATCAAATCTAAGTTAGAAGAGGAACTTGAAAACCTCAACAGAAGTGTGATAACTAAAGGCATGGATGCGGAATCTTATGCAAAAGAAAAATAACTGAAAATAGAATATGAAGATATCCTAGCCAAAGAGGAAATCTTCTGGCGACAAAAGTCCAGAGAGACTTGGCTGGAAGCGGGCGATAAGAACACTAAGTTCTTCCACAACAGCACGAAAGCACACAGAAATGTCAACAAGATCTTTAAAATTAAAGATGAGAATAATGCCTGGATCGAAGATCCTAAACAAATTGCATATGAAGCGGTTAGGTATTTTGAGGACATTCTTAACAATCAGGAAGGATCGAATTGGCTGCTTCAACAAGCCATACTGAAAGACATTCCAAGGATTATCTCAGAGGATCAAAACAAAAACCTCAATGGTAAATTTACTAAAACTGAGATTAAACTGGCGATCTCTCTAATGAAGCCGAAAAAAGCTTCGGGGCCAGATGGCTTTCCAGCATTATTTTTTCAGAGATGCTGGCACTTCATAGGAGACGAAATAGTCGATGCTTTAGAAGGAGTAAGAAATTTTGGTAGTCTTTTAAAAGAAGTAAATAATACATTTCTTTCTCTCATACCAAAAAAAGAGAAGCCAGAAAATCTAGGGGATTTGCGACCTAGCTCTCTATGTAATACTATATACAAGATTCTAACTAAAACCTTAGCTAACAGAATTCAGACAGTTTTGCCAGATATTATAAGTGACGAGCAAACATGGTTTGTACCTGGGAGATCCATATTTGATGGAATTATTATACCCCAAGAAGCCATTCATTCTATACAGCAAAATAAAAAGCCCAGTATGCTAATCAAATTAGACATCAGTAAAGCCTATGACAAGGTCGATTGGCTTTTCCTCTGTAAAACTTTAGAAGCCTTCGGTTTTTCTAAACAATGGATTAACCTCACTTACGCATGCATTTCTAACCCCAAGTTTTCAGTATTAGTCAATGGAACACCTGAAGGTTTTTTTAGTATCTCAAGAGGATTGAGACAAGGGGACCCCATCTCCCCTTTTCTCTTTATTATAATGGCAGAAGTTCTAGGGAGAATGATCACCAAGGCAAGGGTAGAAGGGAAGGTTCAGGGAATCAAAATCACCTCAGGTGTAGATCCTATAACCCATCAACAGTTTGTAGATGATACTATGCTCTTTGGTTCGGGTAGCATCGAAGAAGCTAAGGCGTTCAAAGAAATTTTGGACTCTTATTGTAAGGCCTCTGGACAAGAGGTGAATGCTGATAAATCAACAATTTATTTCTTCAATACTGAGCCGAAAATTAAAAAGGAAATATGCAGAATTTTATCTTTCAAAAAAGGGGAAATGCCATGTAAATATTTAGGTATACCTATGGGGGCAAGCAACAAGACTACTGCTCTTTGGGACCATATCACTTCCAAGATCAATAAAAAAGTGGAATCTTGGAAAGGCAAGTGGCTTTCTTCAGCAGGCAAAGTCACAATGGTAAATGCAGTTCTCTCAGGTATCCCAGTTTATCAATTATCCTGTATGAATCTACCAGTGGAAAAATGTGAAGAAATCAACAAAACTTTTAGAACTTTCCTATGGCAGGGCTCGGAGGATAAGAAGAAAATGGCACTTGTTGCGTAGGATAAAGTATGTAGACCAAAAGAGGAGGGTGGCTTGGGTTTAAAAAATCTCAAGGAGCAGAATAAGGCATTAGGTGCTAAACTTGTCTGGAAAATGTATCATCAGCCTAATTTAAAGTGGGTTAAAATCCTTAGACACAAATACCTTAGAGGTGAGGAACCAACCTTCCTATTTAGAATGGCCAATCCCCCTAAAGGCTCTCGCCTATGGAATTTCATGATGGAATGCAGAAAGCTCATTATGGACAAACTGACCTAGAATCTAGGTGATGGAAATCAAGCACTTTTTTGGGATGAATCTTGGGGAGGGTTTGAGACAATAAGTAGTTTGGGTAACTTAGAGAATGCTAAAAGAATCCTAGAAGCCCAATGGGGAAAGCAAGTAAAAGATTACATAGATTTCTCCAATAATGGGGAAAGCCGGGACTGGAATTGGAAATCTCTGGAAAACATGAACCTTCAGAATGATGAAAAAAAGAGATTGACAGACATCCTTAATAACAGAAAGGTTTCCTTCAAAGGAGGATCAGATAGACTGGTTTGGGACGGGGCCAAATCAGGAAACTATAAAACTAAGGATGGTTATAAACTCTTAATCAAACAACAGCTCAGACCAAAATCAGAGATCCCAATGAGACTTTGTTGGGATAAGAACTGTCTTCCAATAACTAGGATGTTTGCATGGCTGGCCTTACAGAAGAAAATTTTAACAGCGGATAGGTTCACAAAGATGGGTTTCGAAGGGCCTAGCAGGTGCCCCATTTGTGAAAAGGAGCAAGAAACAACGGATCATATTCTTCTCGACTGCCAATTCTCTAATAAATGCTGGTACTGGCTAAACAATAAGTTAGGATGGATTACAACTCTTCCCAATAAGATACTAAACCTATTCCAGTGTTGGCCTGATTCGCACAAACAAAGCATCTACAATATGTTATGGACAATTACCCCGTCAATTATGATATGGGAAATTTGGAAAGAAAGGAATAGAAGGATATTCAAAGAAAGTAAACTATCTTATGAACAACTTATTAGTAAAATTGAAGCCGTTATCATAGAAATTGTCAATAGTAGGGTGCTTAGTAACCCTAAAAAAGATACCTCAATGTCTCATTGGGATGAAAAGATGCGTGGGAAGTGGATAGGATTAAAATTACCCTCTTTCGTGGGTCCAGGCAGCCTTAACACCACCAATAAGAGACAAGAATGTAAGTGGCAACCTCCTGAAGAAGGTTGGTTCAAGCTTAATTTTGACGGGGCATCTAGGGGCAACCCAGGAGTAGCAGGTATAGGTTGTATAATTCATGACTCTGAGGAGAAAACTATCGCAACCCTGGCCAAACCTCCAGGAGAAGCATTAAACAATATAGCAGAACTAACTGCTCTGATTGAAGGTCTGAAATTTTGCAAAGACCTGAAAATTGAAAACGTTGAAGTAGAAGGCTCGACTCAGCCATTATCATTAATGCCTTACGCAAAGGGAGCATGCCCAATTGGAGACTAAATTCCCTTCTGTCTACTGCCCTAGACCTCACTACTTTTAAAAGGTGCACATTTAACCATATATATAGGGAAGGTAATAGAGAAGCTGACTCCTTGGCCAATAAAGGGGCTGATGGCATATGTATTACTACTAAAGGCTAACCTTACAGAAGGATTTTAAAATCCCTCTGAAACTCTGCAGGAGGGGGCTGTACACTTGGCTATTTAATATTGCTTACAGTCTCACTAGACGGGTATACCTTTTATAACCATTTAATTCCACAAGCATTCATCTAGGTTTGCCTATCGAAGATTCATTGATTATCTGATATAACGAAGACACACACAGTAGGTTACACTTGTTAATATGCAAAGTGTATAATTTTGACAAGCTTGGCAACAATCAAGTATTTTCTCTTCTCTTCTCAAAGCAAAGATTTTAAGAACTAACAGATATTTGCGGTAGATTGAATGTTTTGATTTTGTATAGCTAACATGCGAAAAGAAGTGGTAGCCTTATGTGGTTTCAGGTTAGATAGGAGAAAGATAGAAGATGCCCCTTCAATATCATCCATGAAGGTCTTCCCAGGAGACGAAGTGCCTAAAAACATTCAAAATAAGGATATCTAAAGAAAGGCCATATCTGTATATCTTTCTCAGCAATTGTAAAAGAATTATGTTTCCTGAAAGGGCTTGACCCTGTGTATATAGACAGTATGTACTGGACTGCTAAAGTCCCAGGCTAGACCAGAGGTTTTCTTCACTCTGTTCTTTCCTACCGGTGCCCGCACTGAACAGAGCTATATTTTTTCTAAATGACTTTATATTTTAATGGCTTCGGCCTCTTACCAATCAAAAATATATATATTAAAAAACATTTAAAATAATATAAAAATTAAAAATAAAGTTTGATTGCACATAAAGTTAAAAAACTAATTATAAATTTCTTTAAATTGAATGTACATAACACTGAAATAAAGTTGACAACTAATGAGTCAAGTCACACAAGATTTAAATAGATTGAAAGTAGATTGATGTGATATTTTTGGAGTTTCAAACTTGGCAACTTGACCTCTTCGAGTCTTGTGGATGGGATTCGGCATGAATAGTGATGAATCAGTGGCATGAAACAGTAACCGAAGTGATGCATATTATCAAATTTCTCATAACTCATCAATATCTATATGGTTGTATCTAATTTGATTTATAACAATTGATCTTAAATCAAATCTGATACTAGTTGCCGACTCTGCCACCACCCAAACTCTTATTATTGAATTCATCTGCAGCATAGTTTTTAACTTGGTCTTTTCGGATGAACGTCAAAGCAAGTTTCCACTGACATTGTCTCATACCTCTTGAATGATTTATGAGCTTCCATACGCAATCCCACATGCTATCTAAGTCTCCACACCTAATAGTTTATCATTGTAAGCGTCTTCACAACAACAAGAGTTGATCAATAGCAGCAATATATAAGCACAGGAGCAGAGCAATGCTTTTACTAGAAGGGACGACTGTCCCAATCTTCGTATAGATCATGTTGATAGAAAGGCAAGAGCAGTCTCAAACTGAAATGGACAAGTAGATCTGCACAATGGTGGTGTTGATGTCCTTTGGGTGTTGTTTAGCGGGTGCCTTTCTTGCTTGCAATTTCCTCAATGTCTCTTCCTGTAGTATAGCTTCTCCCTTGTTGCAGGGAAGTTAATATAGGAAATTTAAAGGAGATTCTATATCATGGTGAAGGAATTGTGGTGGGTAAAAGACTCAGTGTGCTAGCAATTCAAATTGTCTACCCAGTATGATTCTATATCATGGTGAAGGATTTGTGGTGGGTAAAAGACTCAGTGTGCCAGTAATTCGAATTGTCTATCTAGCATATTGGGTGTCCATCTGACCGTATTCAAATGGGCATCCAGTATATGCTGGATAGACATTGCACCCGCATAGCAGGTTCCAGGCCCTATTATAGAAATGGACTCAGACTCTCCGCATTGTGACTGACTATGGAGAAATAGTGGACTTCATCAATGTTACATGTCCTCACAGTTTAGGTGCTGAAACACGGTGCATTTTATTACTTAACACAAAATCTTTTAAAGAATGACTTTTTTGTCCACCGTCTTTGTTTTTCCACCATGCCATCCCATAATCATCATTATCATGATGATGACACTATTTTTTCATAGATTCATCGAATGCCCATCTCATATTTCAATTTTGTCCAATTCATTTAGGATGGGGTTATTTGATCTCTATACAATCAGGATCATCACTTTTGCATTTGATCTCTTAAATCATTACCTATAAAATACACTAAATTTTTGTGCTAAACCTTGATTTCATTTCATTAATCATTGCAAAATACAAAATAAATGAACTCAAAGGTCATAGGAAACCAAAGGTGAGGATGTTGCCACTGGTCTAGGAATTAGTAGTGCCATTGTATGAAACCCCCAACATTGGAATAATCAATAATCATGAAGGTATGGATTCCTAAGGTCTGCCACAAACAATTAGCTAAAACCCATCTGTAGATTTTAAATCCATCTGTCAAATGGATGTAGGTTGCATTGAGTGAATTTCAGAAGAGAATGTGCAAAATGTAAACTTATGTTTTGGGAAGTTTTGGAATAACTCCATTTTGGTAGGCACCTATCCATGATTTGTAGGTAGATCTACAATTCAAATCTTACAATCCAAGAATATTTAAAAAGTGAAGAAACTAAAAAAAGGTCAACCTTTGTCTCCCTATAGAATTCTGACGATGTCAACACTTCAAAGAAGTCACCTCCCATTGCAGCTTCAACTTCAGGACCTAAATTTATTTCAAATGCCTCAGGCCGCAGGAAACCAAAATCAAAGCAGCTCAAAGATCTAATAATAATGTTCAAAACCTGATTATGAGAAACATAAAATAATTCTATCTATAAATATTTAATAGCTATATACATTATATATATGGGGGCTATTAGAAAGACCCAAATTAGAAAGATCCTATCTATAGTATTCCATCATATTTAAGATAAGCTTTTAAGGAATTGTTAGGGCCATCATCAACTGTTATCTCTCCTTGGTCAGTCAGATTCTAAATGAGAATTTTTAGTTTCATATAGCTAGTTGTTTTATATCCTTTGACCTTGTGATATTAACAATATTCGGTGTCTTTGTACCATGAGGATTTGAATTGGGGTTGTTCGTATTGTTTGACTTCAGGAAATTTAATGAGAGTAGACTGGACCATTTTTTGTAAGATTGATTCAATGGGTTCTCCCAATGGACTGAATTTTCGTCTAGGTGTTGAATCTGGTCTTGGTGGTTCCTTAGAAAGAGAGAAAGAGATAGAGAAAAAGAGAGGTAGAGAGAAACATTGGGGTTCATCCTATCTATCTATCATCTAAAAAAAATCTTCGCTTTCGTTGTGATATTTTATAGTAAATTAAATAGCTACGTACTTTAAAAATATAACATCAAAATATAACATCAAGTAGACTAGACTACAAATTCCATCACATTAAAGGTACTTAAAAAATATCTAACAAATTCTACAATATCTTCAAGAAAGTTATCAGCGTGCCCATTGAACCTATGGGTCCAATTGCTAGTTTATTACATAGTCAACGTATATACAAATTCGTGTTTTGTAGATTGTTGATAATTTTAAAACAGAGTATAAGAAAGATTGAAAGGATACATGTTGGTGAAATAAGGATAATTTTTTGTTTTTAGTTTCTTATGGAGTGTATGAGATATATAAGTTAAAATTTTAAAAATAAATGGGAGGGAGTATGAGAAATATAAGTTAAAATTTTAAAAATAAGTGGGATGGATTTATTTTCTTAAAAATTAAATTTAAAGTAGCATATGATTCTTATTTTTTTAGAGTATTATAAAAAAATATTTTTTAAATTTATTTAAATTTAAATTTATGAATTAGTAGATGTTTGAGAAATAATCACATTAATATATAATTAATTATACTAATGTGTATAATAAAAAATTTAATTTACATTCTATTATCAATATATAATTAATTATACTATTTCATTAATATTAAAATATCAAATTAATAAATTATATATATTGAATCAAAATTAAATAATCACATTAATATGATTATATTAATATAAATATTAGAATTTTGTTATAATATTTATATAGATTCTAAAAAAATTATTTGTTTAATATTAAAAAATATTATTTGTTCCCCAAAATCTCTCTTTAAAAGGTCAAATTTTGAGCCAATCACAACACATATACGTGACTTATTGAATATATTTTGTTAAAATTTTGTCAACATAAAAAATAATACTCTATTTTGATTGGTTTACTCTAGATAGATTAATCACTAAATAAAAAATATATTAATATTTAGATTACTAAAATATTTTAATTTTTAATATCTATAGAGAAAAGAATATATACAATAATAAAAATTAAATAATATAAATATTATTGTTAATATATTATTAATTATATTATTGTATTGAATACAAATGAAACAATATATAATATTACTATTTTTTTAAATTCTGCCTGGTAAACTTTTTTCACGTGACCGGTGGCCTCGTGACCATTACCGCAACGGAATTACTTAACCAATCCAACCAGGGCCCCCACCCCAGTGATTAATCTAGTATTATTTTTTATGTTGAAAATTTTATTTTTTAGTAAGTCTACGTGACAAAATTTAGGTGTTTGTTTCACAGAAGTCAAATTTATCCAATAATTTTTGTTATATTGCTTTCCTGTGTGAGATTATATTATATTTATTAATATCTTTATTTTTATATTTATATTATATTTATTCTAGGCATTAATATCTTTATTTTTATATTTATCTTTATGGCATTATATATTATATTTATTCTGGGCATTAATATCTTTATTTTTATATTTATCTTTCTTTTTCCTCTGGATATTAATAATTAAAATAGAATATAATGTAGACATATAATTTAAATACAATATTTATATACATTAAAGGAGGTTGTATAGAAGTCCACACGTAAGAGTAAATTTGACGGTAATTTTTTGATGATGGTTACTCATTCAAAGGTGCCCTTAAAATACTATGACACATCCCAGTATAAGTAAAATTTACGTTTGCATAAGAGTTATGAAAACCAAATTACATATATGATATTAAACTGAACAAGTGAAATGAAAGATAACAACAAAAAACAAAGCCAAACCCACATAAGGTAAGGCAAACAAAAGCTACTAAAGCAAAGAAAGAGACAAAAATGCTCAAGATAATGAGCACTCAAACACATCATTAGATCTTGTTGCTAGAGTAACTTTTTATTATTGGATCCACAAAGCATGATCAAGGTTAGATAAACAATTTCAATTATTAGGATATGTAAGATGTTTATGATTGAAATCAGATGCAATTTAAATTGGACTTTGATGTCACTACTTTTATGATGTTTCCACTTCCTCTAAATTGGTCTTGATACTTGATATAATTTTCTTTTAAGTCAAGTGGCCCTTGGGTTTATTGGTGAAGTTGAATGGTTCAAAAAGAGTCTACCAAGAATCGAGTCTTTCTAAGTGTAAAGGCATAACACTTTTGAAGAAGAAATTAAATAGAATAAATACTCCTCAAGCTAACTTTGAAACCAAAGAAACAATAATTTATACACTCATTACCACAATGTACTAAATTTAAAATTATAAAATATTTATCTTAAAAAAAATCTCCCAAAATATTATTTATAACATTTAAAATTATGTGCCCTAGACTACATCATGGCCTTGAAAGTTTATCTCTTGTTTCAAAAATTCAAAATGATCATATTTTAAGATCAAGAATCCAATACATGATCATTATTGGCTACTGTGTGCCAAAAACTTGAGTTGAATATAATTTTGTTGGTTAAATTTAAACCATCACGCAAGGTCATTTAAAAATATAAGGTCATTGAATATAGAGAGTATCATGAATGTGTCATCTTAGAGTGGTGAGCATTGTGTATGCAAAATATGGAAGAAAACACAAGATATTCAATATATTTATTAAAAAAAACCTCAAAAGAACATTAATATGCATTAAAATGTTGTTTTTTGAATTTGTTGATTAATTTAGAGTTGATTAGTTTACAATTTGATTTGTTTTATTTAATAGGCAATCTCTATATTCATCTTTAGCATTACTTAGAATTGAGAAAGATAAAGATCTAATTATAAAAAATATGTTAAAATAAAGCCTTGAAATTGTAGTTTCCTATTAAATATAAGATCTGTTGAACATCTAATTTTTTATAAGTGCAAGAGGATAATATGTCTAATTAAAATAAATAAAAACCACATTATTTTTTAAGTCCATTCTATATAAAGCTTATTTTCAACTCAAATGATGACTAAATAAAGCAAGTAATCTTCTAGAAATCACATGCCAATATTTTTTTAACAAAAATGCATCTCTAGAATAAATGTTTCATATTTTCATTTGAAAGACAAAATGTGCATTTAGTTGGTTCAACAAGAAAATATGCCAATATGTGACCAACAAGCAATTTGCAATTTAAGATATTCTAGGCAAGTACTTAAACATTTGCATCATATCTAGATTTTTCAATTTGTGCACTCAAGTTGACCCAATATTGGCATGTGTATGAATAAGTGTGATAAATAAGAAAATTAGGTGAATGCATGAAATGATAAATGAATTAATTTTAAGAGATCGACCCTAGCTTTAACATGATCATACCATTTTTCATGAACATATATCAATGTATTTCTTATAAACAATATAAGTTGAAAGTATAGTAAACTGTAATGATTATCAATAATAGTGTTGAACATGATCCTCCATTGCAATGTCATCAAAACCTGTAAATTACATAGTTTAGTTATTGAATTGATTTAAAATTAAACATAAAAAATTGTTAAAAAATCATTTCATAATTTATTTATCATCTCTAGCTTGCATTGCATCTATTGTTGTTGGTGTTTCGTTAAGATCAATAGAAAGTGATAACCTATGTTGCCCAGTGTTTTGTGATCATCTAAAGTTGCAATGACATGTGTAATTAAAAAATCAACATAGATACAACATTAAGTCTAACAGTATAATACATACTTAATCAAAATAATATTAAAATTCTAAATTACCTGGAATAGTTTTTTGAAATGTCTGCCCAGGTATAACATTAAGCATTGATGGTTGATTTTCACGAATTGTATTTGCTATTTATTTTTTTAATTATAGAAAATTGGTTAGAAACAGGAATTGGGAAATATATCATTTAATGAATGAATACATTTAATAGTTAGAAAATTACCATCAATAATTTGCATTTCATCGGTTGTTGTTGTTAGACTTAGGGCACACAACTGAGAGGGGGGGGTGAATCAGTTGTGCAAAACTTTCTCCAATTTGTACACTTAAAACTTCTTGGTGATTAGCAGTTTATTAAACATGAAACATAATGTATTCAAATCAAAAGCGAAAACTCATCAACACATAAGACACCAAGATTTTAATGTGGAAAACCTGGTTAAGGGAAAAACCACGGGGTGATTAACCCAAGAATGTATTCTCTGTTAGAAGAATAGAAAGAACAAGATGGCACATGCCAATTAGGGCTCACTGCCCAAGCACACTGCTCACAAGAGGCTCACTGCCTACAAGAGACACACTGTCTACAAAGAGGTAAGTATCACATACATGAACTGGAGACTAGCATCTTCACTATGCTTGAATTAGTTCCATTAAAGCCCAAAAACTTCTGCTCTGTCTTTCGCTCCCTTCTTCACTACCACACTCTTATCTCCGCTAGACACACTTTGGAATGACTTCACAATCCTTTATTTATACAAGGCATCGACTTAGGAACACTCATCTAAGTCAGCAAGCACTTATAGATCATCCGGAAGACGTGTAATACATCCGGTCAGCCAGTTTCAGGAAGAACACCAACATCTAGTGGTTATCCATCAAAACCAAACTCTAACTTCAATGCGGACCGCCAACATGAACTAGACACGATCCAAAGATCACCATAACCTTTCCTGAGTCACCAAGAACATCCGCACTTCATCTGATTCCTGGAATTCTTCTCTCCTTCATTCAGAACCTCAAGAACATAGTCTGTCATCACTGTCACAAAAGAATAGGTTCTTTTGGACCTTCAAGCCACGAACCAATCTACTTGACACTTTACAAGAACATCTTCAACACCTCCTCAAATCTGTAGAATGGGAAAAAGCATTTCCAGATCTCACCGGACCTATCTGTGTCAATCTGTCACCTCTCAACACCTACCGGAACTGGTTCTACTGGAGCGACCATAACTTCTTCAGATCTTCATGCGGACCTATGAAAACTTGACTAGAGCATCTCAAGACTTATATCTACAAACCCTTTAAACTGCATACTCTAATCCTCAACCTATTTGGGACTTTTACCTTCTTGTCATCACTGGTCTTCACTGTTCCTGATTGAGACTAATTTTCTCAATATCCTCAGCACACAGCTCATCCAATCCTTCTCATTAATGCAACCTAAGTATGTTGACATCAATGACAACACTGGTTAGGCCCATACTTGCAACAATCTCCCCCTTTGTCATTGATGGCAACATATGATGTGAAAAACCATCAAGACAAGAACTGCTTCTTACTGTCACAGCTCCCCCTATCAGCAACAACTTATTCACATGTCTTCTCTTTCTTTACTGCTCCCCCTTTGATCAGCAACTGCTTGTTTTTCACATGTCTTCTCTCCCCCTTTGACATCAATGGCAAAGGGATCATACTTGCAACTCCAATACTTCAGAATCATACCTGCTGCTCCCCCTGAGTAGTAGCTCCCATCAATCTGGATCACAAGATATGACTGTGATATCCACCGGACTGATGCACCTTAGTGCACCTTAGTTCAACACCAGAGGGGCCATAACCCCTAACTTCTCCCTGAGATATTGAAAAGAGTCCCTAGGAAGAGGTTTAGTAAAGATATCTGTAATTTGATCCTTTGAGGGCATAAACTCCAATCTGACTTCATCCTTGTTCACTTGCTCTCTCAGAAAGTGAATTTGATAGATATATGCTTAGTCTTAGAATGCAACACCGGATTCTTAGAAATATTTATTGCACTTGAATTATCACAGAAGATTGTGATAGGCTCCTCATACTCTACTTTGATATCTCTTAGCATCTGCTTCATCCACAAAACTTGAGTGCAACTACCTGCTGCTGCAATGTATTCTACTTCAGTTGTAGATAGAAATATTGCCTCTTGTTTCTTGCTTAGCCAAGAAACCAATCTCTTCCCCAAAAAGAATGTTCCACCATTGCTACTCTTCCGGTCATCCACATCTCTTGCCCAATCAACAATTGTATATGCATGAAGAGAGAAATCATGATCTCTAGGATACCACAAACCATACTCAACTGTCCCTTTTAGATATCTAAAAATCCTCTTGATTGCCATGACATGAGATTCTCTGGGATCAACCTGGAATCTAGCAACAAGACCAATAGCCTGCATTATATCTGGTCTAGTTTGAGTGAGATACAACAATCCTCCAATCATTGATCTATACTTTGTCTGATCTACCTTAGGGGAGTTATCATCTTTGCTCAACTTACATCCGGTAGCCATGGGAGTATTCATTGGCTTTGAATTTTCCATCCCAAATTTTTTCAACAATTCTTTCACATATTTGGTCTGAGAAATGAAGATTCCTTTCTTTGTTTGACTAATTTACAGACCCAAGAAGAAATTCATTTCACCAAGCATGGACATCTCAAAATCACTTTTCATTTGATTTGCAAAAGTTTTACACATACTATCTCTACCTCCAAAAATGATGTCATCAACAAACACTTCAACAATCAAGATGTTTTCATGATCAATTTTGAAATATAAGTTACTGTCAGCAGTACCTTTGTTGAAACCAATCTTCAAGAGGTGCTTATCTAGTCTTTCATACCAAGCTCTTGGGGCTTGCTTTAATCCATAAATTGCCTTTTTCAATTTGCAGACCATATCACCATGATCAAATAACTGAAATCCATTCGGTTGCTCTATATACACTTCTTCCAAGTCACCGTTTAGAAAGGCAGACTTGACATCCATCTGATATACTTTGAAATCCTTGAATGCAGCAAATGCAAGAAATAATTTGATTGCTTCAATTCTTGCCATCGGAGAAAAAGTTTCTTCAAAATCAATTCCTTCTATTTGAGAGTAGCCCTTGTAGACCAATCTGGCTTTATTTCTAATTACTTCATCAACTTCATTTAGTTTGTTCTGGAATACCCATTTGGTTCCAATCACATTCTTGTTTCTAGGTCTGGAAACAAGATCCCAAGTGTGATTTTTCTCAATTTGCATCAACTCTTCCTCCATTGCTTTGGTCTAGTTTTCATTATTGTAGGCTTCATTTATTGTCTTAGGTTCAATTTTTGAGATCAGACAATATTCATCTGAATTTTGAGCAATTCTCCTTCTAGTTTGCACACCTTTGCTTTTGTCACCAATGATCTGATCTTTAGAGTGGTTCAATCTTACATACCTTGGAACTTTGGGAGTTTCTTGCACTTCTGCTTCTTGTTCAGGCTCATTCAGACCTATCTCTTCTTCCTGATTTACTGGATCAGTTTGAATTTGACTTTCAGAAGAGGATTAAGCTCCTTGAACCAGAACACCATTTTGATCATCTTCATCGTACTCATAAAACTTTGAAGGCTTCTCTATTCCCTCATCAACCTTCACATTTGTACTTTCTATCATCTTCCTTAATCTCTTGTTATAACACCGGTATGCTTTGCTTTGAGTAGAGTAACCCAAGAATATTCCTTCATCACTTCTAGTATCAAACTTGCCTAGATCTTCATCTCTTTTGATATAACATTTGCTACGAAAGACTTTGAAATATCTTACAGTAGGAGTAATGCCAAACCAGAGTTCATAAGGGGTCTTACCGGTATTGCTTCTGATTTGAACTCGATTAAGAGTATAAACTGCAGTGCTGACAACTTCTCTCCAATAGATATGAGGAACATTTACTTCCATCATCATGGTCCTAGAAGCTTCTTGTATGGTCCGGTTCTTTCTTTCCACTACTTCATTCTGCTGTGGAGTCCTAGGAATAGACAACTATCTCTTTACTCCATGTTTCTCACAGAACTCTATGAACTCACCGGATGTAAATTGTCCACCTCTATCAGACCTCAGACATTTCAACTTTAATCCGGTTTCATTCTCTACCATAGCCTTGAATATTTTGAATTTCTCAAAAGCTTCTGATTTCTCTTTTAGAAAAGTTACCCACATCATCCAGGAAAAGTCATCTATTAGCAGCATAAAGTATCTATCACCTTGTAGATTCCTGATATTTGCCGAACCACAAAGATCAGTGCAAACTAAGTCCAATAATTTGGTAGAGGAAAGTTCCTTACTTTTGAATGAGACTCTGCTTAGCTTACCCAACTGACATTCTTTACATAAGTTGTTGGTAGGTTTTACTAATTTAGGAAGATCTCTTACAGCCTGAGTATTACTTATCTTGATGATATTATCAAAATTTACATGACACATCCTCCTATGCCATAACCAGCTCTGATCAACTTGAACAAATGAGCAGCTTTTATTAGTACCAACCAAGTGGAAGATATTACCTTTTGTTTGAGTACCGGATGCAATATTTGTTCTGGAGCTTTCAAAGATCTTGCATTTTCCATCCTTGAACCGAAGATCATAGCCTTTGTCCACCAACTGTCCAACACTGAGAAAATTCTGCTTCAATCCTTCAACATACAGTACATTACCTGTTTTGTTTCTACCATCAAAATAAATAGTTCCTCTACCTCTGATTTTGCCAGCAGAATTATCACCAAACTTTACCATTCCTCCTTCATACCTTTCCAAGTCTACAAACTTATTTTTGTCACCTTTCATATGGTGAGAGCATCCACTGTCAATGACCCAATCATTCTTTTCTTCAACTTGGGCAGCCAGAGCTCTTTCTACAATTTTGAGATTGACAGATTCAGAAAATATAGGTTCTTCTTCCTTGATGGCAATAAACACCCATTCATTTCTAGATTTGTTTCCTGTCTCTAACTCATCATCTGTTACTCCTTCATTGTCATCTTCTTCATGAACATAGTAGCAATTCTTTTGGAACCTTGATCTATTGGGATTTGGCCTTGAAAATCTATCCGGACACTTTGAGGCAAAATGACCAATCTTATTGCAGTTAAAGTATTTAAAGGGCAATTTTCCTTTATACTTACCGGATCCTCTTGACAGTCTCTTTGCAATAAGGGCTTCAAGTTGAGCAGTTTCTACTTCTTCTTCCAGGTCTTTTCTTGCTTTTTCATACCATGGCAGTTTCCTTGATGAATTTTCTCCCGGATCAAACTTTTGTTTGCCTTTTACAGAGACACTGGCTTTGAATGCAGATTCAGTCTTTGGGGGATCATCTCCAAACTCGGCCATTTCAAAAGCAGCCAACTTACCAACCAATTGATCTCTTGTGACTGTTGTGTGAGCTCTGAATTCTTCGATTGCAAAAGCCTTGATTTTATAAGAGACAAGAAGGGATCTGAGAACTTTGCCAATGATCTCTTCTTCACTTAGGATTCCACCTGCATTTCTAATTCCACAAACTAGCTTATTCACTCTTGGCATAAAGGTAGTAATATTTTCATCATCTCTCATTTTCAATTTTTCAAATTTCCCTTTTAGACTCTATAACCTTGCACATTTAACATACTGGTCTCCTTCATGCAAAAGTTCCAGTTTACTCCAAATCTCAAAGGCAGTTGGTAGGTCAATAACATTTGAGAGCTCTGAGTCAGATAATGCACTTAGAAGAGCCTCTTTGGTCCGCAAATTGTTTTCAGCATCTGTGAGTTCATTTAGGGTTGTCAGACCACCTTGTGGAGGAACATACACTTTTGTAACCATGAACCAGTAAGCCATTCCCATACACTGCAAGTGACATTTCATGCGACCTTTCCAAAGAGCAAAGTTGTTTCCATCAAACTTCAGACTATCCTTCTTGTAAGACAACATCCTGGATCTCCTCAAGCAGTTAAGCTCTTTTTAGAGGAACTTGGCTCTGATACCAATTGTTAGACTTAGGGCACACAACTGAGAGGGGGGGTGAATCAGTTGTGCAAAACTTTCTCTAATTTGTACACTTAAAACTTCTTGGTGATTAGCAGTTTATTAAACATGAAACATAATGTATTCAAATCAAAAGGAAAAACTCATGAACACATAAGACACCAAGATTTTGACGTGAAAAACCTGGTTAAGAGAAAAACCACGGGGTGATTAACCCAAGAATGTATTCTCTGTTAGAAGAATAGAAAGAACAAGATGGCACATGCCAATTAGGGCTCACTGCTTGAGCACACTGCTCATAAGAGGCTCACTACCTACAAGAGACACACTGTCTACAAAGAGGTAAGTATCACATACATGAATTGGAGAATAGCATCTTCACTATCTTGAATCAGTTCCATTAAAGCCCAAAAACTTCTGCTCTGCCTTTCGCTCCCTTCTTCGCTACCACACTCTCATCTCCACTAGACACACTTTGGAATGACTTCACAATCCTTTATTTATACAAGGCATCAATTTAGAAACACTCATCTAAGTCGACAAGCACTTATAGATCATCCGGAAGATGCGTAATACATCCGGTCAACCAGTTTCAGGAAGAACACCAACATCTAGTGGTTATCCATCAAAACCAAACTCTAACTTCAATGCGGACTGCCAACATGAACTAGACACGATCCAAAGATCACCATAACCTTTCTTGAGTCACCAAGAACATCCGCACTTCATCTGATTCCTGGAATTCTTCTCTCCTTCATTCGGAACCTCAAGAACACAGTCTGTCATCACTGTCACAAAGGAATAGGTTCTTCCAGACCTTCAAGCCATGAACCAATCTACTTGACACTTTACAAGAACATCTTCAACACCTCCACAAATCTACAGAATGGGAAAAAGCATTTTCAAATCTCACCGGACCTATCTATGTCACTCTGTCACCTCTCAACACCTCCCTGAACCAGTTCTACTGGAGCGACCATAACTTCTTCAGATCTTCATGCGGACCTCTGAAAACTTGACTGGAGCATCTCAAGACTTATATCTACAAACCCTTTAAACCACATACTCTGATCCTCAACCCATTTGGGACTTTTACCTTCTTGTCATCACTGTTCTTCACTGTTCCTGATTGAGACTAATTTTCTCAATATCCTCAGCACATAGCTCATCCAATCCTTCTCATTAATGCAACCTGAGAATGTTGACATCCATGACAACACCGGTTAGGCCCATACTTGGAACAGTTGTGTGGTTTAGATCAATAGAGAAGGGCAATTGACGTCTTCTATTATTGTCTTGATCATCCAAACCTACAACGACATATTTTTAATATGTGATGTAAGAAAAATAATTATTTTTATGTAAAATACTAAAATAATTTTGAATAAATATACTCACTATGTTATTTTCTGATGATAACCCTTTCTACTTGTATTGCTTTGCCTGAATGATTGGAGACCTTTTTTTTCTTTTGCTTCCTACCACTGATGGAGGGGAACTGATATTCTTCATGCTTCTCAACTCTTTCATTCAAGTTTTGATGGATGGTATTACCTCTTTGTTGAATACACTGGCATTTGCGCATTTTGGTTGGACTAAACCATGGTGATATTTGTCTCATAGGCATATCCTCTGAGCCAGGGATTAGTGTAAGTTTGGAAGAAGTAAGATATGCTTGGAGATATTTTCTAAATCTCTCAACACATTGACTAAAGATATGTTTTGATCTACTCTAGTTGGTAAATCTTGGAGTAGTGATTTCAAATAATCAACAGAATTTTGGAAGTTATCATTGGAAGCATCAGATGATTTACAACCATCTGTAATAAAATAAATAAATATTAAGTTCAAAAAATACAAAAAAAATATTTTCATATTTCATTAATAAAATAGTGATATTGAAATTTACCAATTCTTTGGTCTTCGCCAATGATAACCCCAATTGCATCTTGATCTTCTTGTGGAATACAATAATCTATGTTACTGGTGGATAGAGATCTATCACTCATAGTATCTGGAACCATGCCATCGAGCATGAAACAAGAAGATTAGGATCTGATGGATTAGATGGCTAAGGATCTGATAAGACTCTATTTTTCTGATTTAGTGCTCCTGAATATCTATGAAGAGAAGACGAAAAAAAGATCTTTGGAATAAGCTTGGAGAGGTTTATTAGGCTAAATCCCTGGTGAACAAGTTATTCCTGCGAAAGAAATTGTATTCTCTGAGGATGAAATATGGAGGAACTGTCACTGATCACCTGAATACAATCAATATGCTTGTTGTCTAATTGACCTATGTTGGTGTGAAGATGGAGGAGGAGGATCAATGTATGACATTATTGTGTTCCTTACCAAATTCATGGGATCACATTGTTATGGCCATTGGGAGTACCACTACCACCTTTAAGATGTATGAAGTTGTTTCTTCGTTGTTGTCTCAAGAGATGCGGAGAAAATCTTTTGAGTCAACTAGGAGGCTCTTGCAATTTATAGTAGATCTAAAGAGAAAGGGAAGCAAAATGATAGGAAGAAATAAGAAAAAGGAAGATCCAAATCCATTGGGAGATCCAAGTCTCTTGGAAAGTCCAAGGCTCTGTGTTGGAACTGCGGTAAACTTGGTCACTTCCGCAAGGAGTGCAAGGAGGAGAAGAAGAAAAATAAGAAGAACTATGATTCTGATTATGACAAGTCCTCTCAAGATTATGCAAAAGTGTTTGTCGCTGCCTTGGCAACACATGCATTTAAGGATGTATGGCTTATTGACTTTGGTGCATCTTTTCACATGACCTCTCATTGGGGTTGGTTTTCAAAGTATGAAGAATATGATGGTGGGTGTTAAGTGTGAGAAAGGTGAATAGTGAGACTAGCGTGCACATTAGATCAAACCCTCTTTCACAATAACATTCAAGGGCAAGACCGATCCAAATCACTACCAAATGGAGGTGGACTTAGCTATAGATCTTGTACTCAAGAGTGCTATGGAAAGATCTGATTTAATCAAGTTTTTTTTATCAAACCCTAGGTCAGTAATGCATAAAACCCTAGTTCTATAATGATTTGATTATAACAGAAGATGTAGAACAAATCTCTAGAAACCAATTACACAGGAGTGATCAGGGAGATGTCAGAACTTGTGACTCAGAAGTGGCTTGTGATTTTTAGAAGATTATTTGCTTTATTTAGTCATCATTTGAGTTGAAAATAAGCTTTATATAGAATGGACCTAAAAAATAATGTGGTTATTATTTATTTTAATTAGATATATTATCCTCTTGCACTTATAGAAAATTAGATGTTCAACATCATTTTCAAGATCTTATATTTAAAAGGAAACTACAATTTCAAAGCTTTATTTTAACATATTTTTCATAATTAGATCTTTATATTTCTCAATTCTAAGTAATGCTAAAGATGAATATAGAATTTGCCTATTAAATAAACCAAATCAAATTGTAAATTAAGCAACAAATTCAAAAAACAACATTTTAATGCATAATAATGTTCTTTTGAGGTATTTTTTACAAATATATTGAATATCTTGTGTTGTTTTCCATATTTTGCATACACAATGGTCACCACTCTAAGATGACACATTCATGATACTCTCTATATTCAATGACCTTGGGTGATGGATTTAAATTTAACCAACAAAATTATATACAACTCAAGTTTTTTGTCACACACACTAGCCAATAATGATCATGTATTGGCTTCTTGGCCTTAAAATATAATTATTTTGAATTTTTGAAACAAGAGACGAACTTTCAAGGCCATGATGTAGTCTAGGGCACATAATTTTAAATGTTATAAATAATATTTTGGGAGATTTTTTTAAAGATGAATATTTTATAATTTTAAATTTAGTACATTGTGGTAATGGGTGTTTAAATTATTCTTTTGTTTCAAAGTTAAGGCTTGAAGAGTATTTATTCTATTTAATTTCTATTTATTATATCGATTATGCCATGGATGCATGGGGGAAACAACATCCATGCCGCATGTGATTTGCAGTGCTGGATAGTTGTTTCTATTAGGTCAAAGACATCATTACTCTATCTAGACTTATATCCTTTATTGGATTAAAAGATTGAACTTAGTTAAGAATTCATATGCTTTTATTAGTATCTATTAAGACTTGATTTAAAGGAAGATAAACCAAGTATGTAAAGGTGAAGTCGATCGATGACCAAGTAGTCAATATTTGACAAGTGGGTACCTTATTCATGCAATATTATGGTTAATAATTTTATTAGTTTTTAAGGGTATTTTCATATTGCAAAGTATTGAAATAGGGAAGTTAAGAACCCTAGATTTTACCTCGAAGAGTTTAGAAATTTTTAACTCTCAAGTCAATAGAAATTTTTAACTCTCAAGTCAATTATGATATTGATTTATGTCTATTGTATACTTTGGTCAATAGACAAAAGGTTGAGAAACCATAGATCTAGACATTATTAAGAGACTAAGAAGCACTTTTTTGTTAGAAAGTCAGTTCTAGTTATATAAACCAAGTATGGTTATTATTGAGTAGAGAGTAAAATAATAGGAAGTCATAGACCTTGATAAATTGCGGATATGCAATAAGGAATTCTCATAAAAGATAAAAATATCTAAATTTACATATTTTATGTATATTCTAGATAAGGAATATTTCTAAGTTAGATGGACTAGGAATTGAGTATAGATCAGACAATTATGCCTAGAGATACTATCTAAATAGATCAAATTGTAGGATGAGATAGTCTTCAAGTCAAGTTAGAGGTGTGTGAACAAATGACTACGTTTATTGTAAACGTTCATTAATATAGAAACTTTGGCCAAAGAGATGTACATTTGTCTTTACATGCATTAGTCGGTTCACAGTGTCTAGATGGCATAACTAGTCAGTATGATCGAACTTAGCTAGAAGATTGTCTAGAGTTGTACGGTTAATTGAATTATGTAGGATGCAACACTATGACTCATATGACAACTTGTTAGATCAACACATGTCTATACTCTTCATGAAGGGTAGGGCCACTTCCAGAAAGAAAGGTGTGCAGGGACCGTCGGTCTGTGGTTGGAGGTAAAGCACTCAGATGATGCTCTCCCTCTATAGCAGATGATTCGCCAAGATTTGAATGACAAATATCAAGATTCTAGAAACAATACTCTTTTTGTAATTATTCAAGTTATGATATGATGTAAAACTATTCTTTGTTAAGAGCAATGTACTTGTAAATGCAAAGTGAAATGTTATCACTATAAGTTCTCTTTGAATATATTGAGTTTTCAGGTTGAAAAATATTCAAAAAAGATTTACTTTTATTTCTTGAAGTTTAGTAAATGTTTTAAAAAATATATTTCTCTTGTATATCATTTTCTTTTACTTTCCAAGTAATTTGTGTGTAATTCCAAGTAATATGAGAAGACATGTTAAAAAAAAGGTAATGCCAAAAAGATCAATTAGGTAAATCATAGAGCATAAATAGATAGACTACCAAATCATTTATGCTGAGTACATGACATTTCCACAAGTGTGGATCTAAACTTGATATGTGGACTCAACCTTTCATAGTGCAAATAAATCTTCTATTTTTGCAAGTACATGACATTTCCACAAGTGCAGATTTGGCCTTGATCCATGGATTCAACATTTCATAGCACAAACAAAATATTTTGACAATGAGACAAGATGCATCCTGAGAGTAGACATTTTAGGACTATGATAGACTAGATTCTAAAATCTTCATCAAAGACATTCATTCATTGATCACAAAGCTAATTACCTCTCATATACATTTAATGTTTTATGTTTTAACATTTAATTTAAAATACATTAATCCATAAACATTATTAATTAATCTACATTAATTATTGCTTATGTGTATACATCTCATTAAATTAACCTAAATTAAATTTAAGAATTTTTTTTAAATAATAATAGTATATAATATCTCTTAATCCTTTTAAAGTAAATATATTTAAAATATCTATACTATATCATTAAGTAGAGAGGCATAACTTACACTAGTAGTTGAATTGTGGCTTTTCAAAAACTACTATTAAAAGTTAACAAGTGTATTTTCAAAAAATAAAATAGATAAAATAGAAATAAAATAAAATAGTTTTATTCATTATCTATTTGTGTATTTGTAGTGATTTGTTAAGATCACGAGACAAAATTGGTAGCTGTTGTTAGTTTTTTCCCAGACTGGATGCTTACTCCCAGATTTTCCTACAAGGTAACCATCAATGATCAACAGGATCTCTAGGCCAGGGGCCAACAGTGTAGGAGATAGACTCTATATTTTATCTCCTCTTCTTCTTCAGGCTCTGCAAAACCTAGGGGGGTATTCCCTACTCAACATCCATGAGAATATACATAATAATGGTTGGGATGCTGACAGAAAGCAGATGAGTCCTCTTGTGAGTAGACCAAAACTGTAAGATAAGAACAAAGGGGCTAGCTCTGGGCCTATTTTCAGTTGTAGACAGAGGACTTGGATCCTAAAACTAATTCTACTGTCCTAAAGGTTGTTTTAGAGTTTGATTTTGATTTTGTGTTTGGATGCAGAGCTGAACATGGTATGTAACACAAACACAAAACTAGATTGGTGCCTATCCAGGGCTTGGAGTCAGTAGACATACACCTGTGAATGATCAGCATGAACAACTAAAACTGGATTTCAGGGGGATAAATGTGATATCTGCCTTATAGATATCTCCCAATACAGAGTGTTAAGCTATCTATACTTATGGCATCCCTATTGCAGTGTACCCTTCCCAATATTCAATCTGAGAATAATTTAATCTACCCCTTGAGCAGAAGTTAAGAGATCAGACATTCAACACAGGAATTCTATGTTCTAGAGTCTCAGACATTCCTTAAATGTCTAGACTCAGAATAAAGATACATGCAACATTGGAGACAGAATTAGCACAACACATGCAAACATAGCATTATTTATATAAGATTAACCATGAAATCAGTGGATTCATGCAAAAACATGCTACAGGAGATACATAAACTCACAAGTTTTGCTGCATAGAGCAACCAAATCAGCTGTATTGCATTATAGAGCCCCAAGTGTTCAACTTTTTCCATAACAAAAATGGTAACACAGTTTGCCTATATCGGCCCGAAAGTGTACCTTAGCAATTAATTACATGGTCTTGACAAAAATCTACCAGATACAGTCCCACAAAGGAATGGTACTCAGAAGTCATTGCTGCAATAGACAAGAGAGTAGACAAGGGTGGCCTCGAGCCCTGCGCTACCATCCGGGAGTCTTCATCCACAATGGGGCAACTTGATCACTTGTCTCGTTGCCCATACCCCTGCACTGTTGCCATTGATGGCTCAACCACCCGCAACCACCAAGGAAACTGTCGTTGCTTTCGAATGGAAGTTTCCCGCCAAAATACATTACGTTCACGGTTCAAAATATGCAGGAAAATAATCCCACATGCATGCCACGGAGACCACCTTAGCATTTTAAAAATATGGCCACACACATAATAGGTGTCGAGCACTTTTGCCACACTCAACACATGCCTCTCAGCCCAAAGCCCATCGCCAAGACTACCACCATCGGCCAAGCTTAAATCTCCTTTGCCGACCTCAGTTGTCTCACCGACGCCTACAATCAACTCCATCATCGGCCAGACTAGAACCATCGGGCCAGCCCTCTAGATTTCCACCGATAGCATGAGTCTCACCGATTGCCAAATCATAATCCCCTATCGGTGTGACCAACACCATCGGCCAACCCCAATAGCTTCCTCGCTGATACGTCGAGTCACACCGACAACTATACGCAACACACTTGTCGCCGAGACATGGACCATCAGCCAAGCAAAATTGACGCTCCCTGACAATACAACTCACGCCGATGAACCATGGCTTCACCCCTCCGTCGGTGAGATCAACATCGTCGGAGCAACTAAAAAATCTCTAGCCGATACCTCATGTCATACCGATACATCAACAAGCCACACTCTGCCCCTTCGTCGGCCAGACACACGCTGATGACTCTTCATCGGCCAAGCTCCTCACATTGGTAGATCGAAACAATGCTAGCCCGATATACCATCTCACTCCGATGGCATTCCCCATCGGGGTGACTCCCTTCATCGGCAAAAAGCAAAATGTCGCAGCCGATAGCCAAAGTCTTGGCGATGAACACACAAATCGCCCTCATCGGCATGACCACAAAAAGCTTCAGCCGATAATACATATCACACCGATGAAAAGAAAACCTAGGGTTTAAAAGAAGAAACCCTCCAATCAACAAAAAACCACCCCCAGGCCAAAAAGATCAGAATAAGTGCCAACACTGGCTCCAAATGGGGATGTGCAGGTGTAAAACCTGCAGCAAGAACCAGATCTCCGGGCAGACCAGGCAAAAACCAAAAAGCATGAACATGTACAGAACATTCACAATATATACATAACTTTTTACACATGTGCACAGAGATAAGTCATCTATGCAAAATAGAACTTGAGGAATTGGCCATGCACAGGCAATTCCAGAACTTCACCATCTAGGGCCTGGAGGAAATAAGAATCTTCCCCATGGGTACTACAAATCTGATATGGGCCCATCCATAAGGGTTCAAACTTACCATGTTTACCCTTGAACTGGTCTTTTGCATTCCATATGAGCACCAGATCATTGATTTGAAACTTCCTTTTAGTAGCTCTCCTGTCAAATAGATATTTCACATCTTGTTGTCTCTTGAGATTGATCTGGTGGGCTTTCCTTCTGTTCTCATCTAGTGCAACCAACTGGTTCACTCTTTCTGTCATGGAGTCTTCAATCTCCTCATCATTTTCTTGGATAAATTTGTAACTGGCAGGAGATTGTTCATGGGCAATCTGGCTGATGCACCATATACTAGTTCAAAGGGTGACATCCCAATAGCCTTTTTTACTGTCACCCTGTCAGCCCATATTGCTAACTTTAGTTTTGAGTCCCAAGCTCTCTTGTTCTTATCTAGTATCCTCTTGATAATTTTTATGATGCTTTTATTGCTTGATTCTGCTTGACCATTTCCTTGTGGGTGGTATGGTGATGCATATGATAGATTTATCCCATACCTGTTGCAAAAATCAACAAATTCACCTGATCTGAAGCACATAGCATTATCCGTGACTATCTTGGATGGTACTCCAAACCTGATGATAACATTTTCTAGTATGAAATTTATCACCACCTTACTTGTAGCTCTCTTAGTTGGAATGGCCTCAATCCATTTGGTAAAATAATCAGTTGCCACCAAGATCCAACTGTGTCCTCCACTTGACTTATCTACAATTTCCCCTATGAAATCAATTCCCCATTGCTGGAATGGAGCATCCACAGTTATAGTTCTGAGGGGCAATGCACCATCATATCTCAGCTTTCCTGAAAATCTTTGACAAGGGTCACACTTCCTTACTAACCTTTGTGCATCTAAAAAGAGAGTGGGCCACCAATATCCTGCTCTGAGAATCTTATGAGTTGTTGTTTGGGCAGTATAATGTCCACCACACAATCCTTTATGTATGTCATTCAAAACATTGTTAGCTACATCTTCATCCACACATCTTAGCAGCACATCATCAGGGTTCTTCCAGTATAGCTTACCTTGAACAATAACATACCTGATTGCATGTAACTTTAAAGTCCTCTCTTGACTGTCAATGAAGTGGGAAGGACAATTCAGATTTTGCAAGTAATATATGATATCCTTATACCATTCAGATTTTGATACATTCACACTCTCATTCTGGACCACATTAACTTGGCATGCTTCCAAGTTTGACTGTGCCATCATCTTGGCTAATCCTTGTCCTCTTACCAACTTGGTAATTTGTATCTCTATGTTGAACTCTTGTAATTTGTTTATCCATCTGCACCTTCTCCCAGTCACCTCCTGCTGAGCGAATATGTCCTTGACTATTGCATGAGGTACATATGCAACTATATGGGATCCTACCAGGTATGGTTTGAAACTTTTGATGGCTCTGACTAGTGCATATGCCTGCTTTTCCATGATATCATACTTCAACTCAGAAGCCTGCAAGGACATACTGAAGAAAGCTATGGGTTGCTCAAAACCATCCTCATTTTTCTGTAGCAAACATGCAGCAACAGTGTGAAAAGAAGCGAATGAAAACAATTGAAATGGCCTAGAAAAATCAGGAGATTTAAGAACAGGGGCCATCATGATTGCCTCTTTGATGCTTTGAAATGATTCAATTGCTTCACTTTCCCAGTTGACAGTTACATCCTTCTTCATTATCTTTGAAATGTTCCTTGTGGTTTCTGCAAAGTTGGGAACAAATCTCTTAACAAAATTTATTTGTCCAAAGAAGGACTGAACTCCTTTTACAGTTTTTGGCATCTAAATTATGTCAATTGTAGCCACTCTCTTAGGATCTATCCTTATTCCATCCTTGGAAACAATGTGCCCTAGGAGCTTTCCTTCAACTACCCCAAAAGAACACTTCTTTGGATTTAAAGAAATGCCATACTCTAGTGCTCTTATGAAAATCTGCTCTAGATGCAAACAATGCTGCTCTTCTTTCTTTGAATAGGCAGTCAAATCATCTTGATATACAACCAGGATTGAATCAATCAACCCTGCAAAAGAAACATCTATTGCTCTTTGAAATGTAGCACCTGCATTTGTTAGTCCGAATGGCATTCTAACATATACATATGTTCCCCATGGAGTGGTGAAGGCAGTCTTATACTGTTTTGATTCTTTTACCTTCACCTGATTATAGCCTGAAAATCCATCCATCATGGATAGGAGTTCACAACCAGTCACTTTCTGCAACATAGCTTCCATATTAGGCAGTGGATAATTATCCTTTAAAGAGGATACATTCAAGTTTCTAAAGTCAACACAAAGCCTAATATCACCATTCTTTTTTCTGACTGGGACAAGATTAGACACCCAAGTTGAATGTCTGATTGGCACAATTATTCCAGCTTCCCTAAGCTTTTTTAGTTCTTCTTGCATTTTTGGGGCTAAGGTAGGATTAATAGGTCTTTGCTTTTGTCTAAATGGCTTAGCTCTAGGCTTCAATGGGATATCATGCTGGAATAGGTCTTCCCTATAGGTTTTTAAGTTCTCATATGACCAAGCAAAAACATGTTTATACTTTTTCAGTAATGCAATCAGCATACTCCTAATGCGTGGTTTGAGCTGTTTACCAATGTATACCTTCTTAGGGGCTTGAGATGTCCCCAAATTTATCTCTTCTAAATCTTCTTTGTTTGTGGGGGATGTCTTTGTGACCAATTGGTCTCTACTGTCAAAAGCTCTTTCTAAAGCTACTAACCCCATAGGGATTTTGTTGGTCTTCAACTGAATGATCTCTTTCCCCATAAGAGTTTCTTTTCCATCTATAGTTTCTACAAAAGCTTGAAAATCAATTTATTGGTTCTCAAATTCATCTATGCAGTGCAAAAATTTTAACAATTCCTTATCATCATTAAACACCTGCCAACTGCATATGTTCTCTGGTACTACAGGCCTAATTTTAACTTCTACATTTGTAACATCTGACAAAGTAATGTCATCTGGCCTTATTGCAACATTAGCTAAGGAATCAGCGATAACATTCTTTGATCTCTCTATCCATCCTATTGAAAATGCATCAAATAGTTCAATGGTATCCCAAATAACATGCTTGTATTATTTCAATCTTTTGTTTTTTGAAGCATACCTATCTCTAATTTGGGATACAATCAGCTCAGAATCCCCAAATACTCTCAGCATCTTAATTCCATATTTGAGAGCTATATTTAGGCCTAAGAGGAAAGCCTCATACTCTGCAATGTTGTTTGTACAGGCAAACCTCAGCAAGAAGGAGAATTTAAGGAGCTTACCAGTTGGAGACAGGAAAACAACTCCAGCTCCAGAGCCTTCTTTTGCACAAGCTCCATCAAAATACATGGTCCATAAACCTTGCTGGTCCAACTCTTCAATGCAAACAATTTTCTCTTTATCTTCTCTATCATCTGAGACAACCTTGAAGTTATCATAGTCAGTGTTTACAAAGCATATCTGTTCCTTTGTTTCTTGGTCTTCCACTGTCTCTGATGATCTTTCTTCTCTGATTAACTTAACATCCCTGCCATCCATTGGAATCATGGCATATGACAGGTCCAGTTGCATATTTCCACCAATTAGTGCTGCCCATCTTCTTGACAACGGCATACCATACTGTGGCTTGATGTCAACCACTGTTATATTCATTTTATATCTCTTTTTCAGAAATGTTGCCAGTCTGAAATCCACATCCTTCATGATTCCAATAACTGGTACCTCTCTGGCATCCATAGCATAACATTTTCCACATGCCTTGTCAATTTTCAATCCAGCTTGTTGCATGATAGCTCAAGGCATGATATTTGTAGATGCTCCAGAGTCAAGCATACAATTTCTGATTATCTTTCCATTTATAACTAGGGATACATAAAACGGTTCCACTTGTGAAGGGCACTTTGTCATAGTCACTCCTAAATAAACCTCAGGAGCTTCATCTTCTTCATTACACAAGACATGTTTCTCACCCTGGATCTGAACATTTTGCTTAGCTTGAGAAGGTACCCCTGAAATCAGGGATATTGTCCTATTCTTGATCTCTTCAACCTTCATCAGTTCCATAAGTGGAATAGAGACTTTTATTTGAGAGAGGATTTGAGCTACATCAAATGGAGCAGAATTTTGTATGACAATTGTAGTTGGCTCCATAATTTTATTTTTGTCTTGAATTGATTTAGATTTAGCTTTTAACTTCATAGTTCCCTGATCATCATTCTTGTCTTGGGAACCTTTACTTTGATCTTCAGCTTGGGGGATTCTACTTTCTGGTCCTTGAGAGTTATGACCCGTTCTTTGTCTAAAATTTTATTTGTTATTACCCCACTGCCTTTTTTGTGGTTCAATCCCCCTATGACCATGCACTGGCTGATTTGCAGAAATGCCTTCTGGCTAATGTAGGCTGCTTATTTGAGCTTTACCTCTGAGATTATAGTTACTCTTGACTTGGGCCACTATTGCAGCTGTGAGGGCCCTAATTTCCTCATCAGAGGGTCGTTGTAAATTATTTAAAAAATTGTGTGAGCTCTGAGCATATGCATAGCTTTCTTCATTATCTTCATCATAAGAATCCTGTTGACAGGCCTAAATTTCATCATCTGTATTCTCATCAGCATCATAAAGAGGGTATCCATTGCTTATGGACATCATATTAACATCATCATCTTGCACATAATGTGGCTCATTGCATTCATTACAAGATGCAGCATTATCATACAAGGACTGAGCAATCATACACTGTGATTGTGAATGTGGCATCTGACAAATTATACACCATGGAGTATCATCAACAATATTTATAGCTTTCTTTAGAGGATCAGGAGTTTCTTTGACATGTTGAGTTCTTTGATTTGTATTGTTATGTGGAAATATAGGCTTACCATTATGCCAATTGGTATTATATGACATATCATGTAATGATGGCCTTTTTTCTTGTCTTTGGTAGAATTGTCTATCAGGACCTATCCCTTTTTTACTTCTAGCTACTCTATAGCTTAAGTCCTTAACAACATTTACCAATTTGTCTATCTTATCTTCAGGGGTGGATGTATTACCTTGAGTGTTCTGAGGCTTGTTTGGATTCTGCAGAATTTTCACATCATCCCTTCTGTTTGTCTTACCTGATGCTTTCCTGCTGTTCTCAATATTCACTGCAATTCTGAAAGCATCCCTGAGAGTAGCAGGACCTTTATCTCTTAATCCATATGCAGTTTTTGCATCAAAGGCATTGATATACAATATTATGCACATTGGTTCATTTGGCCTCATGTGATGTGGCAATTTGTTTAACACTTTAGTAAATCTTGCATTAAAATCTGCAACCTGCTCATTTGACCCTTTAGTAATACTGGTAAACTCATTTACAAAAAATCTAGGGTCAGTTTTGTCACCATATTGCTCCTTGAATATCCTTTTAAAATCATCCCATGATGAAATACTCTGGTCAGGCAGATTCTTGTACCATTCTCTAGCCTCATCTACTAAAGATTGCATGAATGACTTCATGAAAACATCCTCATGTTCAACCTCAAAGTTATCCATGACATTTTGAAAAGCCCTTAGATGATCTTCTCCTGACACAGTGTTGTTACCTGAAAATTTTGGCACTTGCAGCCTTAGATGCTTGTCAATGGGGTTAGGATGCCCAAGAATACCATCAAACACCAGCTGTTTGAATCTATCTAGTTGCATGGGTTGTCTATCAAACTGATTAACATTAATATTTCTTTTGCATTCTGGTTTCTTACATTGTTTAGTGGTATCCTAACATCATTTACATTTTGTCTTTGATCATTATGCTGATGTTGCATTTCATTTCTTTGCTGATGTCTCTGCACATTTGCATTCTCAAGGGTAGGAATTGAATCGTTTTGGGCAGTCCTTAAAGCTTTCACTTTCTGCCTCATGTCATCTCTGATTTTCATGGCTTGTAGATATTCTAGTTCTACTCTCATATTTCTGATTTCCTCAGCTAACTGTTCTTCTTTAGGCATAGAGGTAGATGGCCTCATACCATCTTGGTCATCATCTTCATCATCTCTCAAAGACTCTGCCTCTTCAAACCTTTCACTAGGGTCTAGAAAAGGGCTTTCTTGGAACACCTCTGACCTCATTCTTATGCCACTACCCTGTTGCCTCGCATATGCACCCTGAATATCAGCTTCTGCATTTGAAAAGTAAGGCACATGCTGTCCTGATGGCCTAGGGTTATCTTGCATATCATCATTTTTTCTGGGGGAACTCTCATGACTGACTGAAACAGCTCCCTTTCTTCTGTACATCATTCTTCTTGTTACTGGTAACTCTTCAAATAGAGGATTATGTTGGGATCTTCTCCCCTGCATATAAATTTTACTTTGACCGGTCGGGAGATTACTTCGGAGTCGCCACCTATTTCTAGGAACTGTTTTCTTTTGAAAATAGGGTTCTTTCACAAATTCCCTAGTGGAGTCGCCAATTTCTGTTGGTGACTTGGATGGGCAAAAATATATTCCACCAGGGATGACAAAAATAACAGTTTTCTAATCAATTATATCCCCAGTAGAGTTGCCAATTTCTGTTAGTTTTTTCCCAGACTGGATGCTTACTCCCAGATTTCCCTACAAGGTAGCCATTAATGATCAACAAGATCTTTGGGCCAGGGGCCAACAGTGTAGGAGATAGACTCTATATTTTATCTCCTCTTCTTCTTCAGGCTTTGCAAAACCTAGGGGGTATTCCCTACTCAACATCCATGAGAATATACATACTAATGGTTGGGATGCTGACAGAAAGCAGATGAGTCCTCTTGTGAGTAGACCAAAACTGTAAGATAAGAACAAAGGGGCTAGCTCTGGGCCTATTTTCAGTTGTAGACAGAGGACTTGGATCCTAAAACTAATTCTACTGTGTTAAAGGTTGTTTTAGAGTTTGATTTTGATTTTGTGTTTGGATGCAGAGCTGAACATGGTATGTAACACAAACACAAAACTAGATTGGTGCCTATCCAGGGCTTGGAGTCAGTAGACATACACCTGTGAATGATCATCATGAACAACTAAAACTAGATTTCAGGGGGATAAATGTGATATCTGCCTTATAGATATCTCCCAATACAGAGTGTTAAGCTATCTATACTTATGGCATCCCTATTGCAGTGTACCCTTCCCAATATTCAATCTGAGAACAATTTAATCTACCCCTTGAGCAGAAGTTAAGAGATCAGACATTCAACACAGGAATTCTATGTTCTAGAGTCTCAGACATTCCTTAAATGTCTAGACTCAGAAGAAAGATACATGCAACACTGGAGACAGAATTAGCACAACACATGCAAACATAGCATTATTTATATAAGATTAACCATGAAATCAGTGGATTCATGCAAAAACATGCTACAGGAGATACATAAACTCACAAGTTTTGCTGCACAGAGCAACCAAATCAGTTGTATTACATTACAGAGCCCCAAGTGTTCAACTTTTTCCATAACAAAAATGGTAACACAGTCTGCCTATATCGGCTCGAAAGTGTACCTTAGCAATTAATTACATGGTCTTGACAAAAATCTGCCAGATACAGTCCCACAAAGGAATGGTACTCAAAAGTCATTGCTGCAATAGACAGGAGAGTAGACAAGGGTGGCCTCGAGCCCTGCGCTGCCATCCGGGAGTCTTCATCCACAATGGGGCAACTTGATCACTTGTCCCGTCACCCATACCCCTGCACTGTCGCCATTGATGGCTCAACCACCCGCAACCACCAAGGAAACTGTTGCTGCTTTCGAATGGAAGTTTCTCGCCAAAATACATTACGTTCACGGTTCAAAATATGCAGGAAAATAATCCCACATGCATGCCACGGAGATCACCTTAGCATTTTAAAAATATGGCCACACACATAATAAGTGTCGAGCGCTTTTGCCACGCTCGACACATGCCTCTCAGCCCAAAGCCCATCGCTAAGACTACCACCATCGGCCAAGCTTAAATCTCCTTCACCAACCTCAGTTGTCTCACTGACGCCTACAATCAACTCCATCATCGGCCAGACCAGAACCATCGGGCCAGCCCTCCAGACTTCCACCGATAGCATGAGTCTCGCCGATCGCCAAATCATAATCCCTTATCGGTGTGACCAACACCATCGGCCGACCCCAATAGCTTCCCCGCTGATACGCCGAGTCACACCGACAACCATACACAACACACTCGTCACCGAGACATGGACCATCGGCCAAGCAAAATTGACGCTCCCCGACAATACAACTCACGCCGATGAACCATGGCTTCACCCCTCCGTCGGTGAGATCAACATCATCGAAGCAATTGAAAAATCTCTGGCCGATACCTCATGTCATACCGATACATCAACAAGCCACACTCTGCCCCTTCGTCGGCCAGACACATGCCGATGACTCTTCACCGGCCAAGCTCCTCACATCGGCAGATCGAAACAATGCTAGCCCGATATACCATCTCACTCCAATGGCATTCCCCATCGGGGTGACTCCCTTCATCGGCGAACCGCAAAACGTCGCAGCCGATAGCTAAAGTCTTGGCGATGAACACACGAATCGCCCTCATCGGCATGACCACAAAAAGCTTCAGCCGATAATACATATCACACCGATGAAAAGAAAACCTAGGGTTTAAAAGAAGAAACCCTCCAATCAGCAAAAAACAACCCCTAGGCCAAAAAGATCAGAATGAGTGCCAACAGCTGTGTTGAAAAGTCCCACTATAGATAGAAACAAAAATAAAATAAAATAAACAATATAAGATAAAATAAAATAACTCATAAGTAAATAAAATATTTCTATTTACTTATCTATTTGTGTATTTGTAGCAATTTGTCAAAATAGCTAGCTATGTTGAAAAATCCCACTATAAAATAAAATAAACAAAATAACTAGATAAAATAAAATAAACAAAATAACTACATAAAATAAAATAAACAATTCTTATCAAATAAAATAAAATAAAATAAACAGATGTAGATAAAATAAAAAGTAAAAAAAAAAAAAAAACTCATACTTATTTATTTATGTATTTGTAGCAATTTGTCAAGATCATAAGACAAAATAGTTAGTTGTGTTGAAAAATCCCTTTATAGACAGGGACATTGAATTAGACCAAGAGGTATAGTGGTAGCATGGCACTATGTTGTGACCATGTATTTAAACACTCAAATATAACCCATATATTTAAAAAACCAAAACTATAAAATAACTCGTAGTAAATAAAATAAAATAATTGTTTAGTAAATAAAAATAACTCTTTTAAAAAAATAAAAATAGTTCAAACAATGCAAATAAAATAAAATAATATGTCTTAAATAAATAAAGGCATTTTTAGATAGATGTATTTAAGATACCTATACTAGTATTTATATATAGAAAAATAAAATAACTTGTTAAAGTATATAATTCATTTTTAATTTGCATTCTTCTAATTTTGGTTTCCTTTTTCTAATAATTTACACTTTTTATTAATAAATTTCTTTTTCTAAAATAAAATAACTAATAAGTAAATAAAATATTTCTATCTACTTATATATTTATGTATTTGTAGTAATTTGTCAAGATCATGAGACAAAATAGTTAGCTATGCTAAAAATATTATAGATAGGGACATTTAATTAAGCCAAGAGGTATAGTGGTAACAAGGCACTTGTGTTGTGACCATGTATATGAACACTCAAATATAATCCACATGTATTTAAAAAACCAAAACTATAAAATAACTCAAATAAATAAAATAAAATAACTTTTTAGTAAAGAAAAATAACTAAGTAAATAAAAATAGTTCAAACAATACAAATAAAATAAAATAATAAATCTAGATAGATGTATTTAAGATATCTATGTTAGTAGGGCTTAAATTTTTTGTTTTATTTATTTTAACTTTTGTTTTTAAATTTATTTAGACGAAAAAATGAGTGAATTGTAAAACCCTCTTTGACATGATAACCCCACTCACTCTAAAGCCAAAGTTGGGCAGAAATCGTTTACGAGCTTAAAGGGAAAGGAGGCCGATGAACAAAAGTTGGGTACATTTCAAAATTTGGAAGACACCGATTCCTCTTAAAGTGCTTCATTAACTATATTTGTATGCCCATTATTTTTGGATCTCCTGGACAATTTTAAAGGATCCAAGTCCAACCCTCATATTCTCAAACATAGATACTACTTTACAATAAAAAAGCTCCGGAATTTCATTAACTATTATAGCAATCCCCTCTGTACATTTTCTTTTTAAAATTTACCAAGCACTTCACAATAATATGTCCTACAGGCTACAGCATACATCAGCAGCACATGTCCTGTTCTTGGACTTGTCAATAATACATTTTCTTGATTACTCCATATTTCATGCGCAGATTTTGACTAGGTTTTCCTCTACTAAGCTGGTGCGGTTCTGGTAGTTGGAACAGCTCGTGAAAGCTCACTTCCTTCTTCTTCCTCATTCTCGCCGGAGAGCTCTTCCAGCGATCTGCCTTTGGTTTCAGGCACCAGAACAATGAGAGAATCCTTGACCCCAATACCATGAATCTTTATTTTAGATATTCTCTCCATCTCGCTGCTTTGTGTTTTGTTCCTCAGAAAATGAGATTGCAATGGAGTTGGGGCATCTTGAAGAAATGGAGCAAGACCTCACTCATCTTGACCACTTAATCTCCATCATTGACCAACGTATTCTTGCATAAACTTCGGCAAGGATGTCGACGGGTGCAGATAGAAATTGTTGTATGGTGTGCTTCAAGTCTTCTTATAATCATGAAGTACAGAAAGTGGTAGCTGGGGAGTGCTGTAAGGGAGAGACGTCCATCAAACCCGACAAAAAGAAAAGAAAATAGGAGTTTTATCAGAAGGCGATATGAGGAGAGGTCAGAGAGATGGGAGTTGGCGTGGAAAGAATGGAAGAGAATGCTACTCCTGGTCAACTCTCTAGGTATCATTACTAAGGATGATATCGTTAGCACCTGCAAGCCAGTAGATTGCATCACCATAGAAGGGAAGAGTGATTAAGATGGATAACACCAATTTCAACCCTGCCAGTTTCACCTTCAATTATATTCTAAAGATTAAGACAGATTTACATGTGTATGGGAGGTGCTAATGATAAAAAACAAACCCACTGACCCATTTTAGAGACTGGTGCGTGGGCATTTGGTTGTTAGTATATGAGAATTTCTTTCCAGAGTGGGCTTTTGTAGTATTTTGGTGCCACGAGTAAGTGATTTTGTCACCATTCTTTGTGAAGTTTTGGGTGCATCAGTTTAAATCAGTATGGCTATTATATTCAAGGTTGATCTTATTATTTAAATGGAAATGGGTTTCTCGTAAGGTTATAGACTGTAATTTTATTTCTCGTAAGGTTTTAGATTGTAATTTTATCTAAATATTCCACTGGGTGGGTGGTCATGTACAAGGGTTGTATCACTCGCATGGTTTGGCTAAACAAGGAAAGAGATTTGTGCAGTGAACCATGGCGGTGGACGACCCCTCCTTGGCTTATTTCCCAACCCATATGCTAGCACCGCATTCATAAATCTTTTGTGAAAACAATAGATCATTTATCTTAAAGTAATGCATATATATATATATATATATATATATATATATATATATATATATATATATATATATATATATAAAAGTTAGAAAATAGAAAAGTAATCTATTACTAGATGATATGTCATACTTTTACTTGGTATAAATATATATAGCTCTATGAAATGGTTCTACATGTAGTTATAAATCTGATATGTTCAAAAGGATTGTTAAAAGGTGATGAAGGGGGGTTAAATCATAAAACACACAACAACAAAAATTGCACACAGAAAATAGAACTTTCTTTATTTATGTGGACAACTTATTACATTACAGAAGCTCAAATACAGTCAGAGGAATCAACCCTCCACAGGCTGCAACACATTACAGCTTCCTATTCCTAGACTCTAGAATCATCTACCTTCTGTAACCCTAAATCAGCTAGGGTTTCTGTTTTCCTGCCTATTCTTGACTCCACACTTGCCCCCTTAACTCTACTACTACCCAGGGTTCCCAAAAAATGGTTATTAATAGCCTTTTTGGTGGCCAACAACCTAATTACAAAATTTGCATCTCCCTCCAACATTAGGTCAACTTCCGGGAGCCATAACTTTTGATCTGGGTGTCCGATTGACGAACCGTTTTATGAGTCAGAAAGCTCGTGGAGTGCTCTACGTGCTTAAAACTTGCTCTGCTAGATTCGACCATTTTCGAGCCCGTACGGGGCCGTTTGGTGGCTCAAACCTGAGTTTGAATAATATTCAGGCATTTTTTGGGAAACGAAAACTTTAATATCTTTTAGCTGGCAAATGATCTTTGTGTGATTCCTTCGCCAAAGGTCTTATATTTCTGTTATGTAACTCCCTGTAAATTTTCACTTCAATCCGTGCCCAAATGCAAACTTTTTAAAAATAGCAGGTTACTATTTTTAGCAGTTTGGAAAAATTGAAAGTTCTACATCATTATTCAAGCGATTATGGAACCAAAACCACAAATTTTGAAAAGAAATGGAAAGAACATCAACAATTTTGAAACACATCTTTTTTTGCATGATGCGAGATTGCCCTTACACCACTGGATGCTCCTACATCAAAGGGTCTTTAAAATGTTTAATTAAATGCAATCAATGTCCTACTTACCTGCCTATGCTCAAAGTGGATCTTAGGTAGAGGGTATGGATGCCATCAAACTATAATTGAAAATGGACTTCTACCAGAGGTTGTAATTGTTAAGACCAACACTATTTTGTAGTGAAGGTCAATTCACAAGAACTAGAGTTTAATGTTTTATTACTTTGCAATTTAAGCATCTAATATCTTGTTATGGAATGAAATATCTAGACCTACTTGTTGATTGTCGTTATCTTGAGTAATAGGGATACCCATTTAAATGTATGTTGTAGCGACAAGTGCTTGTATTAATTTTAGTGACAGGAATGATTTGTTATACTACAAATTTTTAAGCCTAAAATACTTTCATAATACACTCCAACCCATGTGGGAGCCTCGATGACTAGGGCAGAGTATAATGAGTTTCTATGAAAAAACTTGTCCTTGTCCTTTTAGAGATTGGTTATCAATGTCCTATGAAAAGTAAATACTACTATACCTTCAGACAAGGATGCATATATGTAATCATGCACATGGTTAGGGAATAGGGGATCACTATCTATGAATAGTGTGTCAATTTATGTGTATGTTAGCAATGTGTGCTTAACTTGCATAACTTTCTGCCCGAAGAATATTAGGTAGAGTCATTTGTGCATACATATCATTGAAGTTCATTTCATTCATATATCATTAAAATGGAACTTAGTCAATATCGGGGTCACTCTATACGTAGCATTGTGAAAGTTAAAAATGTGTTTATGAAAGGAAAGGTTTATTCTATTATCATGCCTATTGAGTTGCACATCTAGAATACTGAAGTAATATGGCAATAAAAGTTATACCCTACCCATACTAGGTAGTAGAAACGTTACATTCATAGTGAAGCTACTATTACTAATGTTACTATAACCCCATCTCTTAGAGGGAGTAAAGAGAAGTAGTTGTTTGGAATTAATGTCTATTATACTAGCATGACTTATCTACATGCTATTTATGATCTTAGTACTTGAGTACATTGTATTAGGCTTATTGTTATATGCTAGTCTTGATCGATAAGTACTATTGACACTAGAGATCATTAAATATTAAGACTATGGATATCACTAGTTGTGAAGGTCATGCAATTGTGTGCAATTCACTAAGATAGGAATGCTTCCTTTCAGTTGAATATTGCACCATAGTTTATATGGTGTATTTATCTAGAAGAAGATGATTCTAAGGACTATGATACAAGTTTCTTACCATGCTTAAGTTAACATTAGTTAAAGGACAATGGTATATGATATGATGTTTTGTTTCACTAGTCTGAGTAAGATTAGTGAAGGATGTTATAATTTGATATAGTTTTGGTACTTAATATCATTGAAAGAGAATAGTCATGGTTCATTTTGGAATGAGTATTGATAACTAGTGACTAGTTACACTATTTGGTCTTGAACCTTTTTATGGTTATCCTCTAGTAGTATTTCTTCTATTTCACTTCTAGGAGAAAAAGTTACTTTAGTGGCAATCAAACCTTGAGGGTAGGAACCTACATATATATAACGCTTGAGATATTAAAAGTGAGGAGAATGACATGTGACTTTAATCCCAATTGGAAGCGAGTATGTGGGTAGTTCTTGGGCAAAGGATGCCCTTGGACCTCAAGTCCGTAGGGGAGGGATTTAGGGAATGACTTCGAGGTATGGGTTGTTCCTAAACTTGATCAGCCTTCCCTCTTTAGTATGTTTCAGCTTGAGGCTGAAACTACATCAGATGGCTAGGAACTCACCCTCCAACTAGTAAGTCTTCACTATATAGGCCTGAGTTAGAAAATGAATTCTATCAGCACTAAACTCCTATACTATGAGGTTGTTGGGTCAGGTTTTCTAAATCTACCCAACCTTTGAAGGACTTTTAGATTTACCATTTTTACAGTTCGTCTCTAATATGCATATACGAAGGTGACTTTGAACTTGTATAATATTACTATTGTGGGTTTGACTTATGTATAATGCATACTATGTTTCCAAGTGACAACTGAATGTATGGAATGGCCCTTAATATTACTTTGTGTTTGTATGTGTTTATGCATATGTGATGCAGGAGCATCCATGGTCAATGGCAATCCTCATCAACTAAAAAAAGGAAAATATTTTAATTTCCTATAGTTTGGTAATTTGGAAGTTGGAAAAGAAATGCAATATTAGGCCTAAATAATATATTAAATAAATTGGCATTATTACAATATTGCAAAAATAATAATGTTGCAAAAAATCTAGGAGTGGGAGATAGTTTATGAGACAATTTTGGAGTGTAAAATTAAAAAAGACAATTTGAAGTGGAAAATCAAAAGGCAACCTTGGGAGTGGATTTTTGGGGAGTTGTAAGTGGAGACAACTCATTAAATTCCCTCAACTATAGCATGGTTAATTTGGATGCCCAAGTTGTGTGGCTTTTATCTTTTTCCAAGTTTGGAGCTATTTTCTAGGAGTGGGAATTTGAGTTGTCACTTATTTTTAGCAAATTGTGGGAGTGCATTTTATTGAGCAATTAATATTATTTTTTTATGATTTAAAAAAAAAAAGATTCTCCCAATTTGGGTGTGGGAGTTGGAGGAGAGAGAAAATGGTGGTTGTGGAGTCATTATAAAAAATAATTTTTGGTAAATTTTGAAGGGGGATTTGGTGTAGGAGCACCCCTTCAAAAGACAGATTAGGTCTAATAATAGTATGTTTTACATTATGATGTAATAAGGTCCATTGGACCAATTCTTATGTTTTTAGGTCAATCTAGGGTTATGTACAGTCTGATATAGTTTGTTATGCTAGCTGTCCTCCCAGCCACTAGGAATCATTTCTATACTACTCATGAGGAGTAGATATATATGCCCTAGATCAGTTTGTTTAAAAATAGTTCATAATGGTTGCATAGGAGAAACAGGGGACAGTGTGTTTTTTTTGGAGATCTGACAGAACATTATGATATAGTGGGACTGAAATATTTGTATGCATCTCTAATATTGAAATAAAGAAGATCCCATTGGTGTTATCTGTCTGATTTCAAATTATCTGTGTGATCGTATTTCCTGTTTTGTAGTTGGGATGGAATCATTCATCCATTCCACCAGTTGATTCTCTGAATCGGTGGAATGGACATGTACAGTAGTTTAGTTTGCATTTTCGTTTTTTCTGTTTATGCATTTCATTTTTTGGGATCGAGTTGTGGCATGCAGTGAGCCAACCTAGCATCCTCATGTGCTAGGGTTTGAAGATTGAAAATCTGTGTTGAAATTGCTAAGTGAATGGGTCAGGTCGAGATCAGGGTTTTCGGTGCAAGTTTGTGAAGGCATCAGCGTGAGAAGAACCATCGGGTTGAAAATTTTTCATTGCGTTGATAGGGGGCACTTTCGCCGATCGGGGTGACAAATACAAAGTGTTGCTGACGAAGGAGTCTATCGGCGTAAGCCATAGTATCGGCCGAGCAAGGTTGAGACTCGCCGATGTGGAAAGTCTTATCGATGGCGAGTTGATGGTCGTCACATCGGCATGAGATATACTATCGGTGGAGGAATGAAATGTTCTGTCGACGGTGTTAGTCACACCAATGCATGAAATCTGGAGGTTCATCGGAGTGACCAAAGGTATCGGCATAAGTTTCGTTGGTGTCGTCGACGGTTATGAGTCACAGCGACAAGTGAAGTGTGGATAGTCCATCGGGGAGAGAAGAGTCATCGGCGAAGGGTTTCCGGTTTCTCCCGATAGGATAAGTCTCACCGATGGTAGCGAAGGAAGGTGAGTATCGGCATGAAATGTGTTATCGGTGCAAAGAAAATTAGTTTGACCAATAGAAGGTGGTCTTGCTGATAGGCAACTTAATAGGTAAAGGTGCATCGGTATAACATTGGTCATCGGAGCGACTCAGATCGGAGAACCCGATAGACGATATCTTGCCGATAGGCAATATAAACGAAACACACATCAGTGTGAGGTGAGTATCAGGGTGAAAGGTTTAGGAGAAGCCGATGGTTATTCTCTGGCCGATAGGATATGTCGGTAAGACATTTAGGTAGCTCTTGCCAATGAAATGAGAAACACCAAATTCCACCATTGGTAAACGTTTTCGGCTATGGCTCTACGTTAGGATTTCTTGCAGATTTTTGGAGGAAGGAAAAATGAGTTTTAAGAATAAGAAATATGTGGATGAGAAGGATGGAAAAAAAAAAAGGAAAAGCTGAGAGCATAAGAAAAGAGAGATATTCTTGTACGAGAAGCAATGGAAGGCCAAATGTAATAAGTTTGTTTTTTTGTAATGTTGCAGATTTATCTAAGTTTTTACAAGTTTGAATTCAATAAAATGAGCATTTATGTTTGTTACATATTTTGCATTTGAGTGCTTGAGTTGTGCTACATCAATATGTGACTAGATATAATCAACCTCATATGGGTCCAATATGTTTATTGAGTGTTGACTTGTAATTTAGACCCCTGGACCTAAAAAGACCCTGTGTATTGGTCTATGGACCTCTATGTGGCATGTAACCAAGTCAATCTGATCAGTGTTGGTGAACCCTTGTGACATTCTAATTGTGTTTCCCTTGGCTATAAGATGACTTACATGTTGGAACCGAGTTTGATACAGGTGCGGATAGTTGGCTGTCACCAGTACCATGCAGGTGACATATGCCAGATGCTATTCACCGTATCTTAGGATGAGCCGATTGTCGCTAGTAGGACGGAGGTGACAGATAATAAGAGCCATCCAAGTTATGATATAGGTGTGGTTTAGTTGGTTGTCACCAGTACTGTGGAGGTGACAGATACCAGGTGCTATTCATTGTATCTTAGGGTTAGTCGGTTGCCACCAGTACCATGGAGGTGACAGATGCCAAGAGCTACCCTTTTGTATGATAGGGCTTAGCTAGCTTTCACCAATACCATGCAGGTGATAGATGCAGGAGCTACCCCATACTAGATTAGACCAGCTTTTGCCAATGGCATGGAGGCGATAGATGTCAGGATCCACCGACTTGATGGTTCAGCGGGTTGTGGAAATCTTATTAATGGGCACATGTGATGTATGTTGTTACACCTACTCGTTAGCCAGTGATGACAACAAGTAGTATGGGATACTTGCTTGTCATCATAGTTGGTTGTGAGTATGTATGTTGTTGCACCTACTCCTTAGCCAGTGTTGACAACAAGTAGTATGGGATACTTTCTTCTCATCATAGTTGGTTGTGAGTATGTATTTTGTTGCACCTACTCCTTAGCCAGTGTTGACAACAAGTAGTATGGGATGCTTGCTTTTCATCACAGTTGGCTATGAATCAAGAAAAGGGATGGGATTCATGTCGTAGCATGAAATGCACCGACATTCGTTTATCTCGATAGGAGGTATTCATGAGTGTATGTGCTAGTGCACTAGGTAATGGGAAGAGGTATGTAGTAGGTTGCATGTACTTCCTCTTACTAGTTGGTCACTATGTATGTGTGAGTCAATCCCTATGTGCATTTGTATTAAGGACCTTATGTGTTGTGCGTTGTCGCACTTGAGCCCTTGCTAGTGATGACCGCAAGTAGTATGGGATGCTTGCTAGTCATCATAGTTGGCTGTAAATTAGGAAAAATGATGGAACCCATGGTGTACCTTAGATACACCAACTTCCCTATTTTTAGTTGGGATATATATTTGAGGTCTTACGGGCTAGTGAATCAGGCAAAGGGGGAAATGCTTGCAATATGGTTGCAACCATTGCTTTTGATACTTGGTCACTATGTGTACCTATGATGGGCATACGATCCTGTCACATTTTGTATATATGATGCCCACACGAGCTATTTACATTGTGTATATGTAAATTAGTCACGTTGTGTATATATATGTGCTTTATGCATGAGCTAGTCACTATGTGTGTATGTGACGTGTGCATTTATTATTCTCCCTATGTATATGTGGTACGCATGAGCTAGTCACTTTGTGTATATGTGACACATGTATGAGTTATTCATGTTGTGTAAATGGGTTATACCCTTGAGCTAGTCACACCGTGTATGTGTGACCCATGTGATAGATAGTCACAATGTGTACATGTGAGGAGTGCTTGAGCTAGTCACTATGTCTGAACAAGTAATGTTTATATGAGTTGGTCACTATGTGGTTCTATGTGATTTCGTACATTGATGTTGACATGGAATTAACCTTTGATTGGATTGCATTTTCTAACATACTATTGCATATGAATTGAAGTGGAACCATTGGATTTACTTATAATCTATGATTTAAGAGAGAGATCAAAGATCTCATATCAAAGGAGAGGATGAAGCCTCTCTATTGTTGAGGTACAAACTACGGAGCCTTTGATTCCCACAAAGGGATATGTAGGCATGGCCATTACAAATGAACCCTCGAGGCTTAGGTCTGGGTCTAGGGATGACCTTGACCCCAAGAAACTTACCATACTCAAGTACGAGTATATGAGTTGTGGCATAGATTTGTTTTCATGACTATGGTTGGTAAGTTTATGAAGTAAACACTTCTAAATTAGATAGAACTTACTTGGTTGATTAAGTTAGTACACATGATAAGAAAAAAAGATTAAAAAAAAATTGGTAGTAACTAGGGTGGTTATTACATATAGCCCACACTAATGATCTCATGAATAACCTTAATGTTCCTTAACAAAAGATCAGATAACATTAGAGTATGGTTACTAATTGTATTTGTGTGTCTATATTTATATATATAGCAAGCATCTAGGTAACACCATTTTCCACATCTAAAGACATTATTAACATATTATTAACTCTGATCTCACTATGCATTTATTCCCATATGAAAGATATGAAAGACATACTTTTTATCATGTGAGCACCACAACCATGAGTGAGATAATACAATTGTTATTCATTCATTAGTGCATTAAAGATAGGTGAATTTCATCGAGTAGTGTAGCTACAACTTCCTAGGTAGACATAATAGCAAAAAGTGGAAACGTGCCAAAAGGTATGTGAATTGTTCGACAAAATGTTTCAAGGGAACCAGAAGCATACGCAACACAAACCTTTCTCATTTCCTTGACCACAAGATATTGTAATATACGAAAGGTTAAATCCAGTATCTAATTTAAGATTTGCAGTATTAAATTTGTTCAAAAACATACTCTTGCAATTCCACGAAATAATAGGGTAGATAACCATTTATACTGTAACCTCAAACTCAATTCAATAACACCCAGCAAAATCAAATTGCTTGCCACTGTCCATATATGCATAGTGCTATCATGCATACTGCCATCTATTAGTGGATATATATTACCGTCCATATAGGTAGTAAGGTCATAGGCAGCACAATTATTATTGCAGAAAGAAAAAGTAGAAAGATCCTCAATGACTTCAAAGGGAACTGTCAGCCATGCATTCAGTAAAATCCTCCAACTATGAAATAAAGATTCCCTAATCATACCTCTAAGAAGCATTCATAATGTAGAATGAGCAAACTATCAAGAACTAGGTTAGAATAAATACCATAATCTCTTCAGAAGAAGGATAAGCGATTCCTCAAAGGGGATGCTTTACTCAATCTTTCACTTTCCACGATGATGTCATTCAATTGATCCTAACAGTCCAACATTCACAGCCTACGCAATGCCTTCCTTTGAAGGCTATCTCCCCATTGAACTGATGCTGGTTGAGTCCACATATCGACCATGGATCCCAGCCTCCAGCCATCTTTCTTTGCTTTGATCTCCCAACTGGTTTTCTTGGAAATCGAGCAAGTCAGTGAGCAGATATAAGTCATCAATAGCCTCCTTCCCTGAGGTTGATGACCTTGCCATTGAGAAAAGATGAAACCCCAACAGAACATCCAAAATGCTTACCTGCTAAGTTACTCAAGTTCTTCTAAACCCATAAACTTGCATTGAAAACTCTTTGGTATAGTATCTTTTCAAGCAGGGGAAAATTCTATTTTGCATGTTGTGTGAAAACCCACATCAACAGGTGGTACAAAAACTATTTAAAAAATCATTTCATTTAGAAATAATTAAGTTCATAGATGTGTCCCACAAATGACATGAAATGCCTCACATGCATGTAATAATAGCCACACTGTGCAAACAAATGTTGAAGGATGAAATGGTTGTTTTGAAGCACATGGTAGGAATAGAGGCTCAGACAAATTAGTTAGATCAGCCTCGTCCCACCATGATTCTGCTTGAAGCTTATTTTAAGCTATATTTTACAATACTGGATAAAACACAACCTGAGCGATTCTTCAATGCTGCTTTCTGATTTTTCAATAGGACTCGTATCTGATTCAACTTTTCTGGGCTAGTTATGTGCTGTTTATTTGATGTATTCTGATTTTTCTTCTAGGATTCCTATCTTTTTCAGCTTTTCTGGGCTTCTTCTGTGCTATTTATTTAAAATGGATTGGTTAGGACTCGAATTTATGATTCAACCTCTCAGTTATGTACTGAGGACTCTACCTCAGTTATGTAATGAGGACTCTACCACAATATTACGAATCCTTTTTGTAATCAGTTTTCTTAGGCTCCCCTGACTCATTTTCTCCAACATATACCGATTGGAAGGTCAAATTTCTAAAAGGCAATAAAACATGGCAAACTGTTAAACAATATAGATTATCTCGTTGTGTGCGGCAAAACTGCATAAGCAACAGAATGGTCTGCCTTTAATAGATCTAGCAGAACTAAGCTGTTATCATCCCTAATAATAATTATCCCTCCAAGCAGTAGTAACATTCAAACACTGGATTAAAGAAAAATGCTTAACAGATTGTAGATGAAAAACTAGGGTAGGAAAGAATGTAGAAAACATTGCCTCTCAAGTATTCATAAAAATCATTCACCTAGGAAGAGAATTCTAGCTTTGAAGAGAAGTATGCCAGAGATGATAACTATATATCAACACATACAAGAAATTGAGAAAATAAATCTTGGTATTTATTTTAATTAAGTTAAAACCATGAGCACTGTCTACCAGTAGTTTCTATTCGTGGTTAATGGTCCACATTTTCACATAACTTAAAAAAAAAAGGGGGTCCATTATCAATGCTATCACCTCCATTAAGAAAAATAGAGGAGACTCATTAAAACTTTTTTATGTTTCAACTTGATTTCTGAATAAGTGAAAAGCAAGAAAATGATTATAACAGCAAAAATAATCCATTGGAGTGCCAGAGATTGGTCACATATACCACCACGGTAAGTATTCTGAACCAATAGATGGGATCACCTATAAGAAGGGGACGTTGCAAAGCCAAATCTTAACAGTGGTAATGTTGAAGACTACAGGGAAAATACTAATGCAAAGCTTTATGCATGTAAAACAATGAAAACAATGTTTAAAGTTTCAGGCAAAACTCATAAGGCCTTTTAGGCTTTTTATAATTGTTTTGTCCCATTTTTTTCTTGTTTCTAAGATTGCTTTGAAGCTTGTGATGCTTATAACTCTCTTATAATGGCAAGGACTGGAAATAATATTCAACAAACTTCACAAAGCAGAAACAGAGGAAGTTACAATGACAGAAATAACCCTTGTTTGATTAATGATCTTGAGGTCCATTTCAAGGGAAAAGAATCTACAGTTACAGAATATGTGGACACAACAAAGGTTCCATGTACAAATTATTCTTGAATGAAACATAACTGGTGAATCTAGAAACATTAAACGATGCCTGAATGAATGAAATAACCCCTGTTTGATTAATGATCTTGAGGTCCATTTCAAGGGAAAAGAATTTACAGTTACAGAATATGTGGACACAACAAAGGTTCCATATACAAATTATTCATGAATGAAACATAACTGGTGCATCTAGAGAGAGAAAGAGAGGGGGAGAGGGGCACAAGTAATCTGTGATGTGGTTTTTTGGCAATGGAGTTTCATTCCTCTGCAGCTCCTCCCTCTCCATGTGGATCTCCACTTTCACCATGATCCTCTTTTTCCGTCAATTTGGCCCTCTTAGAAGGTTGTGGATTGATGTCTGCACCAGACCGCCTGGGCTGTGGAGTTGGACTGGTAATTGTACCAAACAATTTGGATTGTATCCCTCCTGATTGAAGCTCCTGGGAAGGGTGCCTTAGAACATGTGAAGATTGACTGGCTCGACTTTCATGCTGCGAATGAGTGGGATGAATGCCATATGAAGTTTCAGCAGCTTCTTGATTTCGTGCTCCTCTTTCTTGAGCCATCCCATAACTGCAAAGAGGATTTTGTCCAGAACTACTTGTTGAAGTGCCATGTTGAATCTGTGAGGCAATGGAACTTGATGCACCTGCTTGAGTTTGGGAGGCCATGAAAATTCTAGTGTAGGCAGGGCGAGGAAATCTTAGTGCACTGGCTTGAGTTTGTGCTCCTGTTAATTGAAGGGCTTGAGTTTGTGCTCCTGTTGATCGAAACACCTGAGGATGTGTTGGGAAAACATACCCAAATTGACGATTTCTTGGAATTGGGCAGACGGGGTAACTTAGTCCACCCACTTGAGCTTGTGCTCCTACTGATTGAAACACCCAGGGTTTTGTTTGAAGAGCATACCCAGAGAGACTTCTTCCTGAAGCCCGATCATTCAGAATCTGGTAGTCTCTGAAACTTACTGCACCTGCTTGAGTTTGTGTTCGTCTTGATTCAAACACCTCAAAATTCCTTCCAGAAAGATGCCCAGAAGCACTTGTTGGAGGGGGTTGTGAAATTTGTGAGACCACGGAACTTGCAGATCCTGCTTGAGTCCGCTGACGATTTCTTCTTTCTTCAATCATTCTACAAGTACCGTCATAATCTTGCCCAGAAAAATTTCTTGGAATGCGAGACGGTAAATGGGATTCCTCAAACTCTACTGGACCCACACGATCTTTTGCTCTTTCTTGAAACATCCGATAAATGGCTTCAAAATCTTGCAAAGAAAGAGTTGGGGAAGCCATGGAACTTGCAGCTTCTGCTTGAATTTGTGAACCTCCTGCTTCAAACATTCCATAAATGCAAGCAACATATTCCGCAGCATGTTCCTCAGCATGAATTTGATCTGTTTGAGAAACTTTGGAGGCCAAGAATTTTGCTGAACGCACTTGATCGGGATGAAGTAAAGTAAGCTTCTGTAATTTGGACTCAAACACCTCCAAACCGTTAGTAGGTGTAGACCTAATGACAATGAGGATGTAGCCCTGCTTAAATCGAAAGAAACAGACATGATCTTCAGCTTGTAAATCTTTACCACGTCTAAGTTTCACCCATCCTCCTGACAGCTTGTATTTTCCAAATCCTCGTAAAACTTTGCCACGTTCGTACACGACATTCCATGCATTCATTCTTTCATCCAGAAATACAAGATTCATGGAGTCACTGCCTTGTTCAAACGCAGGGAAATGAAGCTCTGCTCTATCTGTTTTAAGTGGACAGTGATTCATTTTCAGCTCATAAGCTTTGAAACATTTGGAGAAAAGGAATTGTGGCACATCCGCATTGGGTGCTCCAGATGCTTGGCCACCTGACATGGTATTAATGGTGGCAGTCATATAAACTCAACAAAACTTGATTCCCTGTCAAATTCTCAACTTCAACATTGCAAATTTGTATGGATTTCTTGCAATATCCCCAATTTTTTAAAAAGACTTTTAATTACTAACTTCTTGAAAGAAATTCAATTCACTGTCAAATACTCAACTTCACCATTGCAAATTTGTATGGATTTCTTGCAACATCCCCAATTTTTCAAAAACACTTTTAAATAGAAACTTCTTTAAAGAAATTCAATTCAAAGAATGAATTTGAATTTAGGTTGTTGATAACCACCTTTTCTGAATTACTTATATTTTCATTATTATTAATATAAATTAATATAAAATTTAAGAGGCAATATTTAATGTAAGTTTCATTTTTATCATTATAATAAATATAAATATATTTCCTTATTATTTAATTTAATTCATCACAAATAATATTCTTAAAATATAAGTATAACTTTAATATTTATTATATTATTGTAGATGAGAAAAGTGAATATTTTCACACTTTTTAATCTAATTTGGATTGATGTTTTAGATGTATGATTTTAGCTTGTAATCTGGTTATTTTGACATATATATTTACTCAAGACTTAATCCAACACTTTGCTATACCACATCTCTTTGTTCAAAACTTGCCTAATCTAGTTTCTATCAGGTTGACTAATTAGATCAGATCACACTTGCGATTTTGTTTGTTGGACATATTCGCAGGATCACATCCTTGTTTGCCAAAACATAAATTCTTGTATACAAGGTTGAGAATCCAACAATTTTGTTGTTAGTTATCATTGTGGGTGCCAAAAATTTAAATTATGTGTCTAGGGTTGTGTATATTAAGGCATCATACTAGAACATTTACACATCATCGAATCAATGTGATCACAAATTAAAAGCACACAAAATCTTTCCTCCTTTATAAGAATCAACTACTGATCCTCATCTACTTGCATCAGGCATCATTCAGCAATAAACAACAATCAAGTAATCAATCTCTTGTATCATATCATAATCCAAGTACATCTTCAGACACAATGATTCATCAATTTGCATTAGGCTTCAATAAGAATCAATGATCATCTCAAGGGTAAGTGCACAAAGATGGGGGACCAAAAGGGGGTCTTAAGATGTCACTTTTTTTTCTAAAATCAGGAAAGACTGATGTTGGATGAGAAATTGAAGATAGTTACACTCAAAATTTGAAGATACAACAAAAACAAGAGTCGTTGTGCTCCAAATCTAATTTCTAAAATACTATTTAAAAAAAAAAAATGGTTGAGACTAAGGGGTTCAAAAAGGGGGAGCACACAAATTGGTCCTTTTTTTTCAAAAAAAAAAACATAACATAGCGTCTCGTGTGCTCCCCCTAAAATGTTAACTTTTTATAGTATTTCAAAAATCGCTTCGGTTAGAAATTAGCTAACACCATGTAGTTTATCCCTGATTTTTCTGATGATTTTTCATAAATAATTAATTTTTTACTAATTTTCAAAGTGGACACATCCTGAAAAATAGAAATTTGAGCATGCTCCCCCCTAAGAGTTTTTGAAAACTAACCGAAAATCCAAATTTTTTTTTGAATACATGTAGAATGAAGTCTAGTTTCTAAAAATGTAATTTATTTGAAATTTCGATGAACTATTTCTAAAAGAAGTCAAAAATACCACACACTGGTTTTTAACAAAAAATAGATACACTAACAAAAGAAATTAAAGATGAAATCCTTAACATACTCAAAACGTTAAAAAAATTATATGGTTAGAAAGCTAAGAGAGAGCTTAAGATTATGGTGGTATTTTTTTGACTTGTCATTGAAACACGTGCAAACCTAATGGGGAGCATGCTCCAGATTATGTAATTTTTGTTACAATCTAGAAAAACACATCTTTGGACGTCCAAAACATAGTCCAAGACTTTGGTTTGGAAGCCTAAGGCAAATCCAAGCCAAGGATTGGAAATTACCAAAGCAAAGCATAATGTGAGCGCATTATAATGCGCTCATGTTATAGTGAAATAAAATCACTCTCCCTCCTTCCTTACCCCTCTATTATTCTCTCCCTCCCTCCCTTCTAGGTCTCTCCCTCCCCTCCTCTCTCTCTCTCTCTCTCCTATTTACCTGCTACCCTCTCTCTCTCACTTATCTACCTCCTAGTTTTCCTTTTCCTGGCTTTCCTAGTTTTCCTTTTCCTTTCCAATTTTCCTTTAGATCCCACCAATTTTTCCCTATTTTACTATTTTACACCTCTCCTCTCATCATTCTTCCCATCCAATGGACTTTCATTTTATCTTTTTTCCATTTCATCCTCCCAATTTATATCCTCATCCCTCTTTGCATGTCCTAGTTTTCATGTTTCCATTTGCTTTGTTGATAAGGGAGAGGGAGGAAGAGGGAGATAGGGTGGAGAGACAGAGAGAGAGGGGGGAGAGACAGAGGGAGAGAGTCTAAGTTTCCTTGTTTCCATTTCCTTCATTGATAAGGGAGAGGGAGAGATAGAAGGGAGAGATAGGGAGATAGGGGAGAGAGAGGCAAGAGATAGGGAGATAGGGAGAGATAGATAGGTAGAGAGAGGAGACAGATAGGGAGAGATAGAGGAGACAGAGGGGAGAGATAGGGAGCTAGAGAGTGAGTGAGATGTCCAGAAAGATAGGGAGAGAGATTGAGAGGTAGAGGGACGATAGAGAGGAAAATATAAAGGAGAGATAGGGAGATAGAGGTTTATGGTTGCTTGGGTTTACAGGTTAGGGGTTAGGGGCATTATTTAGGGTTTAGGGGTTTGAGGAGAGATAGATAGAGAGAGAGAGAGAGAGAGGTTTAGGGTTGCTCAGGTTTAGGGTTTAGGGGTTAGGGGCATTATTTAGAGTTTGTGAGTTTAGGGTTCCTCAAGTTTAGGGTTTAGGGGTTAGGGGTTAGGGTATAGGGGTTTAGGGTTTGGAGAGAGATAGAGAGGGGACTGATAGAGACTGGGAGAGATAGAGACAAAGAGGAGAGATAGGGAGATAGAGAGTGAGGGACATGTCCAGAGACATAGGGAGATAGATTAAGAGGTAGAGGGACGATAGAGATAGGGAGATAGGGGAGAGATAGGGAGATAGATGTTTAGGGTTGCTTGGGTTTAGGGTTTAGGGGTTTGGGGTTTAGGGTTGCTCAGGTTTAGGGTTTAGGGGTAGTACTAATGCAAAGCTTTATGTATGTAAAACAATGAAAATAATGTTTAAAGTTTCAGGAAAAACCCATGAGGCCTTTTTATAATTGTTTTTTCCCTTTTTTGACTTGTTTCTACGATTGCTTTGAAGCTTATGATACTTATAACTCTCTTACAATGACAAGGACCAGAAATAATATTTAACAAACTTCACAAAGCAGAAACAAAGGAAGTTACAATAATGGAAATAACCCTTGTTTGATTAATGATCTTGAGGTCCATTTCAAGGGAAAAGAATCTACAGTTATAGAATATGTGGACACAACAAAGGTTCTATATACAAATTATTTATGACTGAAACATAACTGGTGCATCTAGAAACATTAAATGGCACTTGAATGAATGAAATAACCCTTGTTTGATTAATGATCTTAAGGTCCATTTCAAGGGAAAAGAATTTACAGAATATGTGGACACAACAAATTTTCCATATACAAATTATTCATGAATGAAACATAACTGGTGAATCTAGAAACATTAAACGATGTCTGAATGAATGAAATAACCCCTGTTTGATTAATGATCTTAAGGTCCATTTCAAGGGAAAAGTATTTACAGTTACAAAATATGTGGACACAACAAAGGTTCCATATAAAAATTATTCATGAATCTAGAGAGAGAGGGGGGGAGAGGGGCACAAGTAATCTGTGATGTGATTTTTTTGGCAATGGAGTTTCATTCCTTTGCAGCTCCTCCCTCTCCATGTGGATCTCCACTTTCACCATGATCCTCTTTTCCCGTCAATTTGGCCCTCTTAGAAGGTTGTGGATTGATGTCTGCACCAGACTGTCTGGGTTGTGGAGTTGGACTAATAATTGTACCAAACAACTTGGATTGTGTCCCTCTTGATTGAAGCTCCTGGGAAGAGTTCCTTAGATCATGCACAAAGATTGACTTGCTCCATTTTCATGCTGGGAATGAGTGGATGTGTGCCATATGAAGTTTCAGCAGCTTCTTGACTTTGTGCTCCTCTCTCTTGAGTAGAACTACTTGTTGAAGTACCATGTTGAATCTGTGAGGCAATGGAACTTGATGCACCTACTTGAGTTTGGGAGGCCATGAAAATTCTAGTGTATGCAGGGTGAGGAAATCTTGGTGCACTGGCTTGAGCTTGTGCTCCTGTTAATTGAAGGGCTTGAGTTTGTGCTCCTGTTGATCAAAACACTTGAGGATGTGTTGGGAAAACATACCCAAAATGATGACTTCTTGGAATTGGACAGACGGGGTAACTTAGTCCATCCACTTGAGTTTGTGTTCCTACTGATTAAAACACTTCAGGTTTTGTTTGAAGAGCATACACAGAGAGACTTCTTCTTGAAGCCTGATCATTCAGAATCTGGTAGTGTTTGAAACTTGTTGCACTTGCTTGAGTTTGTGTTCCTCTTGATTCAAATACCTCAAAATTCCTTTGAGAAAGATGCCCAGATGCACTTGTTGGAGGGCGTTGTGAAATTTGTGAGACCATGGAACTTGCAAATGCTGCTTGAGTTGACGATTTCTTCTTTCTTCAATCATTCTACAAGTACTATCATAATCTTGCCTAGAAAAATTTCTTGGAATGCGAGACGGTAAATGGGATTCCTCAAACTCTACTAGACCCAGTACCACATGATCTTTTGCTCTTTCTTGAAACATCTGATAAATGGCTTCAAAATCTTGCAAAGAAAGAGTTGGAGAAGCTTCTGCTTGAATTTGTGAACCTCCTACTTCAAACATCCCATAAATGCAAGCAACATATTCCCCAGCATGTTCCTTAGCATGAATTTGATCTGTTTGAGAAACTTTGGAGGCCAAGAATTTTGCTAAACGCACTTGATAAGGATGAAGTAAAACAAGCTTCTGTAATTCGGACTCAAACACCTCCAAACCGTTAGTAGGTGTAGACCTAATGACAATGATGATGTAGCTCTGCTTAAATTGAAAGAAACATACATGATCTTGATGAGAATTCATAGGGTATAGGTTAGAGCATAGGATTTAAATTATTATTTTAATATTTGTTAGTTATTATCCTATGTAAAAAGTTAAAAGTAAAAGTAAAAAGTTAATGTTAGTTTCCTAGTTGTTAGGAGGTTAGCATAAATTAGTATATTGTTATTGTATTTGTTATTTGGTTATTGTTTTCCATCTCGTGTTGAGATATGGGAAGATATACCAAATAATACAAATATGGCATATTCATGCCTATATAATGTTGTATTTTTCTCTTCACGCAGGATATTGGAAAATACAAGTTTTGCAATTCATTTTTGCTGTAGAGAATAATGTCGATTGGCTAAATTTGTTCTCTGATTTTTGCTTACTTGGTTTTTCCATATCAGTTGGTATCAAAGCAATCTCTAATCCATGGGATTGGAATTATTCTTCAAATCCATTTGATCCATAAATTTTTGTTTTGAATCTCTCCACAATAGCAGCTGCTTTTTGAAGATTTTTGGATCCATATCATGAGAATTTGTCATCAAGAAGCAACTGGAGGTGTTTGTTTGAAAAAGTAATCATTTTCTTTTATATTTTTGTGTGATTCCTTTGCAAACGCATGATGTTCTTTTATTAACAACATTTTACATACTCAATATATTGAAAAAAGGTTTCTGGGTTTTGAAGATTACACTCTCACCTTTCCAAAACATTTTATGATTTTGAATTTGGTTTAGATTTGTGAAAGTTATTGCAGTTTTAATAGTGCAACTTTAACTACTCAATACAAAGGAAATAAGCAGTTTTTGTTGGTTGTTTTAGACCCAAAAACGTGGTATTGAGTCAAAAAACATGTTTTTCCTCTTTTTGGCATGGTTTTACTTTTAAAAATAAAGAATTTATATTCTTTATTTTATAAAAGTTTATTTTGTCGAGTTCTCTAAAAAGTTTTCAAAGTATTTATCTTAAATTTACTTGGGAGAGCATTAATTCCATATCTTGCAAACCGTAAGGCATTTGATCTTGAACATTTGTCAAATTGTGTCTAGTGGAGTTTCAAACATCCCTCTAAAGCAGTTTTATTTCAGCTATAAAGGATCTCTTGATTTAATTGTTTTTGTCAAACCCAAGTCTAGTAGAGTGTTGAACCTCATTGTCTGTCCATTTTTATTGTTGGGAGGTGTAAGGTATTTCACTGGCTCTAACCTGCAATAACATGGCCACTAATTCAGCTGACAGAGTTGTTGAACTCGTTGGTGTAATAACCGCATTGACTGATAAAGTCAATCATATTGCAGTTCAACGGCTTCTTGGTCCCAAAGGCCATCGACCTCAAGCCAAATGTGAGGTGAAGATCTATGATGGATCCCGAGATCCTGATGTGCTCTACACTTGGATTCTTGACATGAAGACATGGTTTTCCTACAATGAGATCCTTGATGATGACAAGGTTCCTTTTGCAAAATTGAAGCTCTCTGGTGTCGCTAAGGTTTTGGTCATTGAACGACAAAATGCTCAAAATCCTATCAACACATGGGATCAACTTGTAATAGTTTTGAAGGATACATTCTATCATTCGAACTATGATCAAGATTTGCATATCAAATGGCTTCTCCTGCAACAAGGACGACAAATGTCTATGCAAGATTACATCTACCAGTTCAATCGCTTGAGGATACTGTTCTGAGTGCAAGATCCAGCTACTTCTCTCATCCTAAAGTTCAAGAGTGGATTACAAGAACACTTGTTCAGGTCCAGTTGAAATATACTACCCTAGAAACACTTGATGCTGCATTCCACCAAGCAAAATTGGCAGAAGAAAAACTTATTGCCCAATCTCGAGCATCTAAGCCTTCCTTTTCTGCAGGTCCTCCAAAAGCTTCGAGTTCTCATCCACAACAAAATTTTTCTAAAGAGAAAAATTCTTCTCCTTCCTCTTCTTCTCATGTTACTCATTATCCTTTTTTTGATACTAAGAAATCTAGTAAATTTTGTAACTATTGTAAAAAGAAGGGTCATGAAAAGTTTGAATGATTTAAGTTGAAGAAGAAGAATCTGATTGTATAGTCTCATGATGAGGAAAAGAAAAATTTGTTTGGGCATCGAGACTTTTGGTGATGATAGGACATATGATGAGTTGAAAGGTAGACTTAATAAAGTCACCTTGATGAACCATCATTCTATTTTAGGGTGACGTGACAATTTGTTTGTCACTCGTGCTCACCTAACACATGATTTTTCTATGGATTGTATCATCGATAATGGCTCGCAGAAAAAATTGATTGTGAAGTCCATTGTCGACAAACTTCATTTGCCGATGGATCCACATCCTCATCCATATCCACTTGGATGGAAGGATAATGGTTCATCCTCTCATATCACACACACATGCACTATGTCTTTTGCATTTGGTCCCAAATTCATTGATAAGGTCACCTGTGATGTGACCACTATGGATTGTTGTGGTTTACTGCTACGAAAACCCTATCAGTATGATAGGAAAGCTCATTATGATGTCTTTAATAATACATATACACTGCAACAAGATAATAAGACCTACTTAATCAAATGTACTAAGAGCACCACAAATCTATTACTCAGTTGCAGACATGCACACAAGACAATCAATCGGGCACAAGAGCTTGCATTAATTTTCATAAGGCCACAATTTGATAATTCTAAAGCAAAAGTCACCATGTTTAAGCCACATGCTACTCTTAAAAAATTGTTGCAAGAATATTCACATGTGTTTCAAAATCCTAAGACACTTCCCCCAAAATGAGCAATCAATCACACTATTGAATTGTCCCTGCTACATCTCTTCCTAATGCCCCATTGTATCGACAATCATTTCTTCAGGCTAATGAAATCAAAAGGCAGATTCAAGATTTATTGTCTAAAGGTTTCATTAAATTGAGTATATCCCCTCGTGCTTCACCAATTTTTCTAGTGCTCATGAAGGATGGAACTTGGCATCTTTGTATTGATTTCCAGGCATTAAACAAGATCACCATAAAAAATTGATATCCACTTCCACACATTGATGACCTTTTGGATCAACTTCAAGGTGCCAAATTCTTCTCCAAGATTGATCTAAAAAGTGGGTATAATCAGGTCAGAGTTCAGGTAGAGGACACATGGAAGACAACTTTCAAGACCAAAATGGGTCTTTTTGAGTGGCTTGTGATGCCATTTGGTCTCACTAATGCTCCTGTCACTTTCATGCGATTGATGCATGAGGTATTTTGTGATTGTTTGGACAAATTTGTTATCATCTACTTAGATGATATCCTTGTCTTTTCTCCACACTTGGAAAGTCCATCTCCAACATTTGGAGCATGTTCTTCATACTCTTCAGCAAAATAGTTTGTATGCCAACTTTCCTAAGTGTTATTTTGGTCAGACATTCATTTCCTATCTTGGATTTGTCATTGATGCACATGGCATTCAGGTAGATCCTGTGAAAGTGGAAGTTCTTCTCAAGTGGCCTACTCCTTCAAATCTCACCGAATTGAGGAGTTTTCTTGGTCTTGCCAACTTCTACCACAAGTTCATCCTACATTAGTCAGACATTGCCACACCTTTGCACCAATTGACAAAGATTAATATTACATTCAAGTGGACAGAAATCCATTCTCATGCTTTCAACACATTGAAAGAAAAAATATGTTCAACACCTGTTCTTATTCTACCAGATCTCTCACAGCCTTTTGAGATTGAGACAGATGCTTCACAATATGCACTTGGAGCTGTTGTAAAGCAAAATGGCCATCCTGTGGCCTACCATTCAGAAACTTTCTCTGCTACTAAATAGAACTACTCCACATATGTAAGGAATTATATGCATTGGTCCAAGCCATCAAGTACTGGAGACATTATCTTTTGGGAAAAGAAACAATTGTCCATACTGATCACCTGCCTCTACAATTTCTTCAATCTCAGAACAAAATTGAAGAAGCTTGACATATGAAGTGGGATTCATATTTACAACAGTTTCACTTGGTCATCAAATATAAGAAGGGGAACACCAACAATGTTGCAGATTGTTTGAGTCATCCTCCTATAGTACATGCTTTAACTATTGTGATCACTTCTCATTTGGGATTTCAAACATGGTCTTCTCAGTATGCTCAAGATCCTGATTTTGGTACTGCCTACACAAGTCTTCAGAATCCTTTAGCTTCCAACTTAACACCTTTTCAAGATTTTCATATCAAGGAAGGGTTGCTCTATAAGTTGGATAAACTTTGTGTACCTCGAGATCATCGAACTTCTCTTCTCAAGGAAGCACATTCTACTCTTTATGGTGGTCATTTTGGCAAGCAAAAAACACTTCATCATTTGCAACAGTTCTTCTATTGGCCTCATATGCAGCGAGATGTTCTCCATTTTCTTAAGAGATGTGCAGTATGTTGCCTCTCCAAACCAAACAACAGAAAGATGGGCTTGAGTATTCCTTTGCCTATTCCTTCTTGTCCCTGGGAGAGCATTTCCATGGATTTGGTTAGTGGTTTTCCATTGACTGTTTGCCGCCATGATTGTGTTTTTGTGGTTGTTGATCGATTCAGCAAAATGGCTAAGTTCATCCCATGCCTCAAGACAAATTTTGCACATGACTTAGCCCAACTTTTCTTTGACTTTGTTTGGAGATCTTTTGGTTTACCAACTAGCATTGTTTTAGATCGTGACTCACGTTTTGTGGGTCATTTCTGGCAATCTCTGTGGAAGATTTTAGGAGTTTCCCTTAACTTTTCCACTACTTTTCATCCCCAATCAGATGGTTAGACCGAAGTTGTGAACCAAACTCTTGTATAGAGTTTGAGGATTTATCGCCACAATTCTCCTGCCAAGTGAGATTTGTGCCTAACCCACATAGAGCATGCATATAACCGACCAGTTCACTCATCTACAGGTCACTCACCTTTTGAGGTATGCCTTGGTTTTCGGCCTTTGGCTCCTTATGAGTTACCCAGGTTATCTTTGCCATCTCCAGCCACTATGCATATTCAGAAAGAGCAAGATAAGGCCCAAGCCTTCACTCAACATTTACAGAATCTTCAGTCCAAACTAGTTTAGATTCTTTAGAAGACTCAAGAAAAATAAAAACAACTTATGGATCGTCATCATGTCCCTCATACTTTTCAAGTTGGGGATAAAGTTTGGTTATACTTGGACAGACGTCATTTCCAGGAGAAAGCACACAGTACAAGGTCAAGCCACTTCACTATGGGCCTTACATTATTCTTTAGAAGGTGTCCGATAATGCTTTTAGACTTGACCTTCCTGCACAATTGGGCATCCACGATGTTGTCAATGTTGATCTTCTCAAGCACTACCATGAGTCGACACTAGAGACTGAGCTTCCTGTCAGCCATCCTGTAGATGTTGTTCCTGATTTTTAGCTTCCACTTGATGTTGATCGAGTTTTTGATACAAAGACTCGTCAGACCCGACATGGTTCTACCACTTCCTACCTTGTTGCCAAGCAAGGTCAAGTTTTGAATCAGGCCCGTTGGATCTCTCACCATCAGCTATATCATGATTTTCCTTCTCTTTTGAAAACATTGGAGTCCAATGCTGATATTGTTGGGAGGAATGATGAGGATTCATATGGTATAGGTTAGAGCATAGGGTTTAAATTATTATTTTAATATTTGTTAGTTATTATCCTATATAAAAGGTTAAAAGTAAAAGTAAAAAGTTAATGTTAGTTTCCTAGTTGTTAGGAGGTTAGTATAAATTAGTATATTGTTATTGCATTTGTTATTTGGTTATTGTTTTCCATCTCACGTTGAGATATGGGAAGATATACCAAATAATACAAATATGGCATATTCATGGGCCTATATAATGTTGTATTTTTCTCTTCACGTAGCATATTGGGAAATAAAAATTTTGCAATTCATTGTTGTTGCAGAGAATAATGTCCATTGGCTTAATTTGTTCTCTGACTTTTGCTTGCTTGGTTTTTCCATATCATATCTTCAGCTTGTAAAGCTTTACCACGTCTAAGTTCCACCCATCCTCCTGACAGCCTGTATTTTCCAAATTCTCTGGGCTATAAAAGTTAACTAAATGTTCGTACACGACATTCCATGGATTCATTCTTTCATCAATAAATACAAGATTCATGGAGTTACTACCTTCTTCAAACATAGGGAAATGAAGTTTTGCTCTATCTTTTTTAAGTGGACATTGATTCATTGTCACCTCATAAGCTTTGAAACATTTGGAAAAAAAGGAATTGTGGCACATCCGCATTGGGTGCTCCAGATGCTTGGCCACCTGACATGGTATCAATGGTGGCAGTCCTATAAACTCAACAAAACTTGATTCCCTGTCAAATTCTCAATTCCCTATCAAATACGCAACTTCACCATTGCAAATTTGTATGGATTTCTTACAATATCCCCAATTTTTCAAAAAGACTTTTAATTACTAACTTCTTTAAAGAAATTCAATTCATTGTCAAATTCTCAACTTCACCATTGCAAATTTGTATGGATTTCTTGCAATATCCCCAATTTTTCAAAAAGACTTTTAATTACTAACTTCTTGAAAGAAATTCAATTCACTGTCAAATACTCAACTTCACCATTGCAAATTTGTATGGATTTCTTTCAATATCCCCAAATTTTCAAAAAGACTTTTAATTACTAACTTCTTTAAAGAAATTCAATTCAAAGAATGAATTTGAATTTAGGCTATTAATAACCACCTTTTCTGAATTACTTAAATTTTCATTATTATCAATATAAATTAATGTAAAATTTAAGATGTAATATTTAATGTAAGTTTCATTTTTTCATTATACTAAATATAAATATATTTCCTTATTATTTAATTTAATTCATCACACATAATATTCTTAAAATATAAATGTATTTCCTTATTATTTAATTTAATTCATCACAAATAATATTTTTAAAATATAAGTATAACTAATATTTATCATATTATTGTTAATGAGAAAAGTGGATATTTGTACACTTTTTAATTTAATTTGGATTGATGTTTTAGATGTATGATTTTAGCATATAATCTGGTTATTTTGGCATATATATTTACTCAAGATTTAATCCAACACTTTGCTATACCACATCTCTTTGTTCAAAACTTGCTTAATCTAGTTTCCATCAATTTGGGTAATTGGATTAGATCACACTTGCGATTTTGTTTGCTGGACATATTTGTAGGCAAGATCACATCCTTGTTTCCCAAAACTTAAATTCTTGTATACAAAGGTTGAGAATCCAACGATTTTGTTTATAGTTATCATTGTGGGTGCCAAAAATTTAAATTATGTGTCTAGGGTTGTGTATAATTTAGGCATCATCCTAGAACATTTACACATCATCAAATCAATGTGATCACAGATTAAAAGCACACAAAATCTTTCCTCCTTTATAGGAATCAACTGTTCATCCTCATCTACTTGGACCAAGGATCAATGAGGAATAAACAACAATCAAGTAATCAATCTCCAATATCATATCACAATCCAAGTACATCTTCACACATAGTGATTCATCAATTTGCATTAGGCTTCAATAAGAATCAATGTTCATCTCAATGACATCCATTTCACCACACATCGACATCCATTGTCACTCTTTATCTCTTTTGTACTACTACTATTAATTGTTATGAAATTACATAATCAAATAGCATAACAACATGCAAATATATCACATCCACAAGATTGTAAAAGTGAAATAGAGCAAATTATTTGAAATATATTGAACCACTTCAAGTGGGTAACCTCCAAAATTTTTTGACATGAACAAAATTCATAGGTTATGTCCTACATAATTACTTACTCCTAATAACATAATAGAGGTGTAAACCATTAATCCCAATGCAGGCCTACTAGGGCTATAAATATTATACCTAGGAACTATCATGTACTATTAAATTAGGAACCATGTAATCCCTAGTCACCCATCACATATCCCACTATATCGCATGAGTTAAGGGCCTAATGCCTCTCTCTTCAAAGAAGTGTTGTCCTCAATGCTTAGCTATGGGTACTTAATGAATTCTTCATCTTCCCATGAGGCATCTTCATGTGGCAAGTTCTTCCATTTGATGATATTCTATAATTGTCCTAGTTTGTAGCCTCTTGCTCCTTGTTTGAATTATTGCCTCTAGTTTCAAAATTATTCTTCCCTCTTCATCAAGCTTTGGAAATTTATCCCTAATGACCTTCAAGCATGACACATGGAAGATTGGGTGTATTTTTGTAGATTTTGAGAGCCCCAATTTGTATGCATTACACTATAACTCTATTGTAGTAATTTGTAAAGACTATAATATTGGGTGTCAATTTGTTATCCTTCTTTTGTTTCTTGAGAGACATCTATTTGTATGATTATAGCTTAAAAATATCCAATCACCTGCTTGAAAATGATGTTCATTTCTTTGTTGTTCTACTTATTTCATCCTATTTTGTACCACAACTAAATTTACTTTTACAGTGAAATGAACTTCTTGTTGATGTTGAATATAGTTCTCCATTGCATGCATCTATGGTTGGATTCTTATTGAAGACAACATAGATGAAGGGTACTTGTAGAGTTCAATGAATTGTCACATCTTTGTAGAAGTATGAAAAGAGGTGTTATAGCGCCACTCTACTAGTGGTAAGAAATGATCTCATTGAGATTGTAAAAAATTACTAAGAACCTATATTTGTCCATCTAATTAAGGGTGGTAAGAAGAGCTATAAGCAAGTTGTGTCCCCAACCAAGAGAACAAATCTTTCAAAAAATTACTAGTAAATATAGGTCATAGTCATTGACTACAGTTTTTTGAAAGCCATATAGCTTCTAAATTGTCTCTCAAAAAGTTGCAACAAATATACTAGTTATGAAGGGGTGAGGTAAAGCACAAAATTGAGCATATTTAGTGAGTCTATCCACTATGACCATGATGACATTCTTTACTTTTGACTTGGTTAAACCAGTGATGAATTCCTTGAAAATGTCCTCCCAACAATGACTTGAGCTCTAACTATTTCACCTTTAATTTGTTGGCACACCAAACATTACATGAGAAATTTCTTTACATTTCCTTTGATACTGTTGTGATGTATTCCAACATCGCCCCATCGAGCATGGGGACCCCCGAGTTTTGAGTTTTTTTTGCTGTGAGTCTTTTGTGCTTCCCTGCATATGTGGGAGGGGTTGGCAGGAAGTGGAGGTTATGATCAAAGCCATTGAATACTTTGAGGAGTCTGTCGCTGCAAAATTAAGCAGCACATGCTTACCTTGGGTGAACAGGCATATGGTGTTCGTTCTAGAGCCCCTCAGTAGTCGGTTGGTTTATGCATGGCTTAATTTTGAATCTTGTAGGAAATTACTATCAACTCGTGGGGGTTGTGAGAGCCAATATAAAATGCTATCACCTTGGAGCATTGATTCATACATGGGCATATCGGGAGCCCTGCTCTTTCCATAGGCCCCGTTATGTGGTATTCATGTCGCTCATGTGATAGGCATGTTCATTCAAAAATGGGCGCCACAGTTCTTTTTCTTGTGACCTTGTGCCTTCCTTGAAATGTCATTAGGCAGACCTTTTATTGCACACCGCAATCCATTTGTTTTTCACCTTATGCGCGATGGTTCAGAAAGTCTATCCAAGCGCATGATGGGAGTCCCTTTCCAAAAGCAGATGATATGCATAAGATACTTGAGTGTTCGCTTTGGACCCACTCTTTTCACCTTGCATTTAACTTCTTGGCCTTCGCTCATTGTAATCAAGCACGTATCCATCGAGGCCTCGCAAATAGGACAGTTATGCATAAGTTGCCAGGGCATCCGCTTGAGTGCCAAATGCTCATTCATATTTAGTATGCATTTACTGTTCCTAGCGCGGAACTAATACTGCTTTGCACTAGTATTAAGTGTTGTAGCAACTCAAAACCTTTGCCTCAGGCGGACTCTTACGGACCCCTTTGCAAATCACACTTTCCATTTTGTGCATGACCTCTCGAAAGGCTCGTTCCACATACATGGCGACGAGTAGATTGAATGATATATGGTCTTCACATTATGCATGCTTTATTATGAAGTCCGCCGCTGGGATGCTTAGGTGGAGTTTATTCACATGACGGGTAATCCAAGGCACAGTCTCAGGCCCACTCAAGGATCTTTATATTTGCAAATCATACACATCCAGCAAAGGTAGATTCTCCTAAGCAAATATTCGCGAAGATCCTCTAAATCAAATGGTCCACCAAAAGGTTTTCCTGTCTCCATTGTGCAATCTACATCTTCTATACACATCGGGTTTGATATCTTGTGACATTACGAAGCTATTGAAGAGCCATTCTGACGCGTGTATTTGGTTGAGCCGTTTGTGCTAAGTTTAGAATTATATGTCAGAGGACGGGTTGACTGCCCCAGGCACATTCAAATCATGTCAGAAATCGTGGGGTTTATGCTAAACTTGGTATAGTGCACCAAGAGCCAGCGAAGGGCCATCAAGCACGTTCCTTAGAATTTGGTCATGGATATTATGTGACGAATCTAGCAGGTCCATAGGCTGGACCAACATTGCAGTGGTTGCATTTGAATTTGTCTGCACGGTGGTTGATGTGTTTCAATTCCATTTTGAAGTAGAGTTGTGCATGATGTGTCCACATTGGCAATAGGTGATTTCACAATCGACAGTTTAACATGTCTACAGGAAACCTCAAGCTCTGTTTAGGAATGTTATAAATGGAAGTTTGCAGTTCACGGAGTCCCTCAAAGGCCTATATCTAAAAAAAATATTGCGAGCACTCAGGCATTTCATTAGGCGTAGACTGAGCAAAACTTGTAGCTTGCATTTTGTTGCATTGTGTGCCATCACAAAAGGGGGTATCTGCTTCTTATTTGAGGTCTTCAGAGCTTTTGGTTTATTCAGATGTGCATAAATTCTAATTTTTGCAACAAGGTAAACACAGATGGTTATGAGAGGAGTCTGAGACTCATTCGGCCATGCAATACTTGAAACCAAGACAGTTATAAAGAAATTTTATTGTCATTATCATCTGCACTTACAGATTGGGCACTGTGTTAGGGAGCAGATTCTAGCGAAGGATAGATCAGGCTAGGATTGTTGGTATTGGTCAATTTCATTCTTTTTTGCAAAGCTCTCATTGTCAATTTTCTGTTGGTATAAAGTGAAGAAATTTAAAATTGCACATTCGAATTATCCTGCATGCATTGTGTGGTGTGTTTTGTCTCATATGCTGGTTTTTTTTTACATTATTCTATCAAGCTAATGTCTGAAATTCATGCAGGTGAGCAATGAGTGCAAAGGATAGACAGGGACTGATGAGGAGTGACATGAAGGGAACATGGCCAGAAACGAAGATCACTTCGAAGTGGCGAAACCTCTGTGACACCAATCTCGGGAGAACCAACATGGAAGAGATTCGGCAAAATTTGCACAAACCCAATCCATCGGATCTAATCAGGCGAATGTTGAAGAACAAGATTGTGCAAGCTGCTTGTTTCCCGCCAGCAATGCTGTGTCCAGAATTGATGTTAGAATGCGCCAAGCATTATAATCATGAAAAGAGATGTATTATGACTAGAGAGGGCAAATTACTTGCTTATCTGAGAAAGGAGGCGATTGCGGAAGCTTTTGACATTCCCTCATACAAAACTACTACATTCTGCGACAAGGAGTCTGCTTTGCAGCTTTATTTGGCTGGACCTGAGAAATGTATGGAGGTGATAAACAACAACTGGTTGGCGCAACCAAGGCCACATGTGAGTAGGGTGCCTAAAAAACTTCACAAGTCTGACTTTCATCAAGAAATCAACTATATGGTTGTGTTTTTGAACCGCATCATGGGCTGCCCACAATCGGCTAATTTCGAGCCTTGGATGTTTTTCTTCATTAAGGAAATTATAAGTGGAAAAAGAATGATAGATTGGGCTGAAATGATCAGCAGCAACATCGATGTTCAATTGAAGGGTTTGCAAGAAACGAAAACATTTTACATGAGCTCTTATATCATATATATGCTTGCTAGAAACGAGAGATATCCAGGATTGAATTGCAAGGGGAGAGTTGGGAATGGAGAAGGACAGTTCAAGGTTTATGATTGCTATCCTCAGCTGCACTTACAGGCTATATCCCATTACAGAAGGTTTAATGATGCCTTTTCCATGCATATTGTTAGATTGTTACAAGGTAGCGCATGCAGGAGATTGTCGAAGGAGGCCATGAACTTCGTCGCAAAATATGGAAAGTGGTTTATTCAGTTTCCAAGATTCACATACATCCATGTGGAGGGCTTCTCATCATTGCCTTATAGATTGCCTAGATACCCCACTGACAAAATGGTGTTGTTGGAAGTAACACGACAGCTGGTTGCATTCGACAAAGTCTAGAGAAAGAGGAAAAAGACCACAACAAAGTTTCCAATTAGCATCGGGAGGCTTGAGACTTGCATGTCATTACAAGCTGCTGAAAATTCAGAGATAGAGTTGCAGGCTTACAACTTGGTGTGCCACAATGATGTACGCAGTAACTTTGATCCATTTGGCACAGTTAGACAGAAATTTGGGAGCAAATACGAGCACAAACCGCAGCTCGAGGATCACTGGATAGATACATATGATGACATAGAAATAAGAAAGAAAAGTTGTTACTGATTGTCTTTAGATCTGGTTAGATCAACAAGAGTGATCAACATTCCAGATCAGCTTGAGGAGAATCACAAAAGACTTTCACAAAGTTCATATGAAGAGAAGAGGGACAGGCCCTTCACCATCAATTGGTCAGAGCAGGAGGCCACACGCAATGATGATTTGATGATGCCAATTGTATCGCATACAAGAAAGTATGTAGACTTCCAAATTCATAGACTTCAGGAGAAGAATGTCCAATTGACTTACAACTTGATGGGAGGAGTTAGTGTACATCAGTCCAAGGCTACTTCAGGTAGTGGGTCATCCAATAATTCCAATGGTTCAGAGGGTGAAGGTGATGATCCGCATGAGGATATTTAGCCAAGTAAGAAGGCAAAGACTAATGATCAGCAGGTAGTTAGTGCATTTTCAAGACAGGAGGATAATAATATAATAAATATTGATGAAGATGAAGTAAGACATGATGAACAGACGGCTTTGGGAATCCAAGATGATCAGGGAAACAAACAAGGTAATCAAATTGGTAAAGCGGTGTCAAAATAATCTAAGGAGCAAGAAGTGGTCATGATAGAAATAGAAGTTGAAAATCAAAATGACAAAGAGTTGTATGAGTTTGATGAGGAGGCTCTTCCCACTATTCAACATAAGGGAGTTCAAGAAGAAAGTCAGGAGGACTTGTCCGACTTGCCTGAGTGGTTAAGAGATCGGGTTAGGGAGAAGTCTATTATTGAAAGGGAACCCATCCTAAGTTTGGAAGACTTGCTGAGCAGGGCCAAACCTGACAATGGAAAGCAAAAAATTACTAAATTCTTGAAGATCACAAGAGGCAGCTCAGGGTCAAGGCAAGTGCATATTGTTGTCCCAAAAATCAGCAAAGAGGCAGGTGATGGTGCTCCAAGTGCATATGACATCAATACTTTTGATTTGGGACTAGCCATAGTAGAACAGGAGATAGAAGAGTTGGAAGATTTAGTTGCAGTCATCAAAGAAAGGCTACGAAAGGAACAAGAACAGAGGATTTAGTTAGAGAAGGATAACTTGACATTTTGGCATTATATTCAGCAGTTAATGAGGCCACTAAGCCAAGCTAAAGACATGGTTGCACCACCTGCGTTGCTTTCACAGGAGTGTGTGGCACATTTGAAAGAAATGAGGTCCTCATCTCAAGTATTGCAAGACTGGGCATCGGATTTCAAGATCAAGGTTGATGGGTTCGTGGATGAGATTGTGAAGTTGTATAAGGAGGCTGCTTCAACATTTGACAGAGTTCAAAATATTCTAATTACTTGTGCAGAATTCAGAAATGTAAGGGAAGAAGTTATGCCTCAGTTGAAAAGGCTGATTTATACTCCAAGTGCCACATTGTTGGATGAGGGAGTGATTAAACGAGGTCCAACATATAATTTCCATTCTTGGTATTGTGCACTCAGCATAAAGGAGCAAGTTCTAGGAAAGGTTGAGAGTGACTGCAATCAAACAAGAGAGGTACTTCGCGAGATGCAAAACAAAATACTTGTTTTCGTAAACAGGGTAGTTGATTCCAATGGAGAGATTGATGAATACTTGTTGAAAGACAAGATACATGCAAAGTATTTTTGACATACACAGGCTATTTCGAGGGAGTTGTTGGATGAAATTTGCACACTTTCCACTTTCATGGGCACGTTTCAGACATCCATGGCTAGTTGGGAAATGACAGTTGTCAAATGTGTAGAGGAGCTGCAAATCGTAGAGGGCACCATTCAGACTCTGCCAAGTGTCCTTATGGAGGAGGTTACACGTGTCATCACTAGATTTGTGGAGTTAACCGCAAAAAGGAAAGGTCATAAATGAGGGTATTCCACTTGGTTGGTGCATCATTAATACAAGGTCCAATTTTAGTAAATTTTGTAACCACTTGCCTGTGTGGCATAATACGGGCCCTCGATTTCAAGTTTTAATCTTGGCCATCCATTGAATTTTGGGGCCTATATAAGTCCATTTTGCTCTCATTTGTAAAGGGGGAATGCTCTAAGAAATTGTTGCTTAAGACTATGCTGGAATAAATACAAATTCATTGCTGAAATTTTCATGGTGATTTGTGTTGTTTCAAATGAATGCATGGTTTCTAAGTGTTCACTCATAGAATAAGATCAGTTTAGTTTGTTTTCAGCAATTTAGTTTTATGTTTTATGGAAGTTGTTGTTGTTGATTCATGTTCGGTGTCTCCATAGTTCATACCATTTATAATTTGTCGATGGCAGATTGTAGTGCATGGTTAGTCTGAACATTATCTGAGCTTAACTTCAATTACTTTGTGTGCAGAAGTAATCTGAAAATCCTACTTTTCCCTTAGAAGATAGCATCACCTTTGTGTAGTTGTTACCTTATGGCGAAGCAAAGTGTGGTTGAGATTCCGGTGAATCAGTGGTGATTGCTTGCATTTAGATTAGAGTTTTCTAAACCCATTTCCTTTTGCATTTTTTTTAAAATCCTGTTAGATTTAGATTCAAGAGCTTCCATTGTCATATCTTAAGTTGTTGAATTGGTAGACCTTCAAAGAAGCTGTGTTACATGTTATCCAAGAGAAACAAATTTCCTATTGTTGAGCATTTACGTAAGTCCCTTTGTGTCAAACAGCAATTCGCATCCTACTGCTAAGTTATCCCAAGTCGCAACACAAAAAGTAACTAATCAAGAACCTTGGAGTCTACTCATTTGATCACTTAGCTTAGCATTTGAGGGATTTTGTTCAAGAGAGGGTAGAGTACACCAGTATTTTATTCTACGTTGTATGTGCAAGGAAAACACATCAACAGATACACTCCCAAAATAAATCATGTTTAACTCAACCTTGATTGTCCAACCCATAGAGATGCATGAAGTTCTCCCAACATCTTATTCTTGAGAAGTGAGTTTCAACAAATAAATAAATGATCTTTGTACCACAAGGTGTCTCCTTACAAAACATAATTTTTGACACACTAGGATCTTGTTGCAAGTGTTGAATGATTTGTGAAGTATCTTGATCTTGTTGCCATTCTTGTTGAGTCTCGTTTACCCATATTACTTTTCAGAATTATTGAAATAGCATAGTAGTGCTTCAATTTTTCTTCTCTCTCTTATATGCATCAACCACCACATTCTTCCTCCCCTTCTATATACAATCTTGAAGTCATAAATTAACATCTTAGTAACCCATTTTTGTTGCTCCTATGAAAACAGATTTTGAACTCCAAACAGTATTTGAGATTGTCATGACTTATTTTGACCTTAAAATGTCTTCTTATCAAATAATATTACCATTACTTGATTGCATGGAGAATCGCCAACATTTCAACTTTCATAAATGGTCTAGGTGATATTATTACATTTGAGTTGTTTATTTTCAAATGCAATAGGTTTCCCTTTGCATTAGCACTATCCTAATACCATGAGCCAAAAAATCACATTTCATAATGAATGTTAGTAAAATATGGAGTAGCCAAAATGGATTAGTGCACGTAGCATTCTTGAGTTATTTAAAGGCTCTTTTGGCCTCCTCATTCTAGTGGAATATATCCTACAATAAATTTGTAATTGGAGTAGCCATACAACCCTACTTCTTGACACAATCTTCTATAGTAGCAGATTTTGGGGAACATTCACAGAGAGAATTCTAGTTGGTTTCGGAATATATAAAATTGTGTAGGCGGGGCGAGGAAATCTTGGTGCACTGGCCTGAGTTTGTGCTCCTGTTAATTGAAGGGCTTGAGTTTGTGCTCCTGTTGATTGGAACATCTGAGGATGTGTTTGGGAAACATACCCAAAATGACTTCTTCTTGGACTTTGATTATCTGAAATTGGGCAGGCGGGGAAACTTGGTCCATCCACTTAAGCTTGTGCTCCTACTGATTGAAACACCTCAGGATTTGTTTGAAGAGCATACCCAGAGAGACTTCTTCCTGAAGCCTGATTATTCAGAATCTGGGAGTCCGTGAAACTTGCTGCACCTGCTTGAGTTTGTGTTCCTCTTGATTCAAACACCTAAAAATTCCTTTGAGAAAGATGCCCAGAAGCACTTGTTGGAGAGGGTTGTGAAATTTGTGAGACCATGGAACTTGCAGATCCTGCTTGAGTTCGCTGCCGATTTCTTCTTTCTTCAATCATTCTACAAGTACCGTCATGATCTTGCCCAGAAAGATTTCTTGGAATGCGAGATGGTAAATGGGATTCCTCAACCTCTACTGGACCCACACGATCTTTTGCTCTTTCTTGAAACATCCGATAAATGGCTTCAAAATCTTGCAAAGAAAGAGTTGGGAAGCCATGGAACTTGCAGTTTCTGCTTGAATTTGTGAACCTCCTGCTTCAAACATCTCATAAATGCAAGCAACATATTCCTCAGCAAAGAATTGATCTGTTTAAGAAACTTTGGAGGCCAAGAATTTTGCTGAACGCACTTGATCGGGATGAAGTAAAGTAAGCTTCTGTAATTTTGCTGAACAGTTAGTAAGTGTAAACCTAATGACAATGAGGATGTAGCTCTGCATGTTGAAAAATAGTTTGGGATGTGTTTTTTTAAATATGCACATGTTTAAGGGTGAAGTAAGAGAGATTTATTATTGTATTGGAGAATGGTTGAGTTTTTAGAATAATAAAAAATTCTACTGTGCTGGGTTTTTTACCTGAAAAGGTTTTCCCAGGTGAAAATATTGTGTATTATCTTTACTTTTCATTTATTCTTCACATTATATATGTATTACTTTTATTGTACAAATTTATTAAAAAGACATAATCAAATCTCTATTATGTTTAAGTTGCACCATCCTCTGACAGCCTATAATTTCCAAAGCTTCTCCTGTGAGATGAACATTCATACACGACAGTCCATGCATTCATTCTTTCATCCAATCCATGGAGAAACTCTGCTTCAGTTTTTGGAAGACAACAGTGGCCCTCTTTCAGTTCATAAGCTTTGAAACATTTCTGCAAAAGGAATTGTAGCAGGTCCCCATTGGGTGCTGCTCCAAATGCTTGGCCATCAGACATGGTGTCAATGTTGGCAGTCCTATATTCAACTTCACCAATATAGATTTATATGCACTTCTTGCAATATCCCAATTTTATGTTAAATATTTGCAGTTATTAACATTTAAAAAAAAAAAACTTTTAATTAGTAACTTCTTTAAAAATTTTCAAGAATGAATTTGAATTCCAGGTTGATTAGGTTGTTGCCAACCACCTTTTTTGAATTATTATCTTTTAATTATTAATATAAATTAATATAAAATTTAAGAGATAATATTTTTTTTTAACTCAAAGAGGGGTAAAAATTTATTCAAATCAGAATAGGGAAATACAAAGCAAGGGAATTACACATCCCTATCAATCTCAACTGATTGGTCCAATTTTTGTGACAAATCTGGGGCAATTGACCCCTTTCCACAATATTCCAATCTTGCAAGTGATCAGAAGCCCATTTAGCTAAACAATCTGCAACCCCATTCCATTCGGAGGAATATGACAGAAAGAAACAGAATCCAAGGAAGTACAAAGATTAAGAATCTGTTTTATAATAACAGCCAAATGCCAGCTGACATTGTCAATAGTTAGTGCCAGATGTACACACTCTTTTGGGGCACCACCATATATCGAGACCCAGCTTCCTATTTAGTGCTGCTCTCTGTATCTACTTTTTCTATTCACATCATAAGCTACATGGTGTATTGCATAGTGGTGTTGCTCATAATACTACTACAATCTTTGTTGCTGTTATGATAATGATAGTAAATTTCTTAAGTGCCCATTGGAAAAAACATAAGATAAAATACAGAAGGCATGGAATCCTGATAAGGCGTAGTCTGAAGAGGTACGTGTTTCTGCAATTGCAGTGGACATAGACATTTAAGCATTCATATTGGATTTTGTCTTTGTTTCACTGCAATTACTATAGCCATGAAAATTTATGTTTTGGATCGTGGATTTATTTGAATGCAATTGCAATGGTCTTTGGAATTTTATGGATTCATATGATATTGGGTTTTAAACTTTTATATTGTTTGAGTGTGAATGTGGTGCAGATCTAACTCTGTAAACCTGCAAATAAAACTCTGAACAGTGCTCTGTTCTTCCCTAACTTAAGAATATTAACAAATAGAGAACCAAAATAACACAAATGCATTCATTCTATGATAAAATGAATTACTCTAAAAGATAACTTTATTTATATCAATAATCAAAACTACAGAGTAGATACAACAGAGGAAAACTGAAAACCTTGATGTCATATTATTCAGTCCCTGTTCCTCCGAAAAAGATGACTTTATTTATATCAATAATCAGAACTACAGAGTGGATACAACAGAGGAAAACTGAAAACCTTGATGTCATATTATTCAGTCCCTGTTCCTCCGAAAAAGATAACTTTATTTATATCAATAATCAGAACTACAGAGTAGATACAACAGAGGAAAACTGAAAACCTTGATGTCATATTATTCAGTCCCTGTTCCTCCGAGTCTCTAGTGCACTGCAGTTTTTTTTTCTTCTTCAGAACTCTATCCTAACCTCAAATCTCCACTCTAACTTCTATATCACATAACTAAAACTCTTCTAAAACCTATCTGTCCCAGCTCCTATCCGGCAGGACAGTTATTCCCTCTTACATTTATTCATCAATTTAAAAATAGAAACAAGTTGACAACTGTTGATTAAGGCTAGACAGAAACCAAAACTACCGAACAGCATGCTGAATTAAACTAAAGAAGGAGATTTTTAATGAGATGCTCCGCATCAGAATGTCTACAATTGATTTCTGTAGCGAGTAGATGGGTTATTGGTGGTTCAAGTTTATGGATTAGTTTTTTTTATGGTTGTTAGTTTGACTTTATGGATTAATTTTTAAAGGTATTGGGTTTATTGTCTGAAAGGGTATCAAATTATGCAATTGCAATATCAATAGAAGTTTATGTGAAAACATATACAGGAGTTTACACGCCATTATTTCATATATCACTCTGGCTATGCGATATACAAAATGAATTTATAACGGCTTTCGAAACTTTCCAGCAAATGCTTTAGTAGACTTTATGTAAATGTATCTGGCGGCTGTAAAATCAAATTCCATGACCTTTTGCTGCTCTTCCTCATTGCCCGACCCACCTGCGCCTTGTAACAGAGTATGTAGAAAATGAGCTTGTTGAAAAAGCTTTACAAACTTTCGAGCTAATGTTAGTAGATGCGCAAAGCTAACTCCCATACCCTAGCAAAGAATTCTGGTAGACATGTATGCAAACTGTGGAAGCATAGACAACGCACATGAACTGTTTGACAGAATGCCAAAGAAATGTAACCTCATAGAATGCAATGAGTGTAGAAAATGCAGAAACAAGGTTTGTTAATCCAACACTTTGCTATACCGCATCTCTCTCTTCAAAACTTGCTTGATCTAGTTTCCATCAACTTGCCTAATTAGATCTGATCACACTTGTGATTTTCCGTTGGACAGATTTGCAGGCATGATCACGTCCTTGTTTCCCAAAATTAAATTTTGGCATACAAAAATTGAGAATCCAGGGATCTTGTTGTTACTTATCATTGTGGGTGTCAAAAGTTTAAATTATGTGTCTAAAGTTGTGTATATTAAAGCACCATCCTAGAAAACTTACCCATCATCAAATCAATGCGATCACATATCAGAAGTACACAAAATGTTTCCTTCTTTACAGACATCAGTTATTAATCATCATCTGCTTGCATCAGGCATCAATTAGCAGTAAACAACAATCAAGTAATCATTCTCTATTGTCAAAGCACAATCCAAATACATCTTCACACATCTAGTCATTTATCAATTTGCATTAGGCTTCAATAAGAATCAATGATTATCTCAATGACATCCATTGCCACCACAAATCACCACAAATTAACATCCATTGCCACTCTTTATTTCTTTTACTACTATTAATTGTTATGAAATTACTTAATCAAATAGCACATTAATATACAACCATACCATGCATCCACAAGATTGCAATAGTGAAATAGAACAAATTATTTGAAATAGATTGAACCACTTCAAGGGGGCAACCTCCGAAAGTTTTTGACATGAACAAAAATCACAAGTTATATCCTACACAATTACTTACTCCTAATCACATAATGTAGGGGTAAACCATTAATCCTAGTGTAGGCCTACTGGGCCTATAATTATTATACCTAGGAACTATCTATAATATTAAATTAAGAATTATGTAAGCCCTAGTCATTAATCACATATCCCACTACTTCCCATGAGTTAAGGGCCTAACATGTCTCGCTCTTCAAAGAAGTGTTGTCCTCCATGCTTAGCTATAGGTACTTCTTAATGTATTCTTCATCTTCCCATGAAGCATCTTCATGTGGTAAGTTCTTCCATTTGATGAGATATTCTATAATTGTCCTATTTTGTAGCCTCTTGATCCTTGTTTGAATTATTGCCTCTCATTCCAAAATTATTCTTCCCTCTTCATCAAGCTTTGGAAACTGTCTAAATTAAAATTTTATCTCCAATGACCTTCAAACATGACACATGGAAGATTGGGTGTATTTTTTGTAGATTGCGAGAGCTCTAATTTGTATGCATTACACTCCCAATTTGCTGCATTACTTTGTAAAGGCTACAATATTTGGGTGTCAATTTGTTATCCTTTTTTTGTTGCTTGAGAGACATATATTTGTATGATTGTAGCCTAAAAATGCTCAATCACCCACTTGAAAGTTTCATCCTATTTTTTCCAAAACCAAATTTATGGTTGGTATGTGAAGTCAGTTTATTATAGTCCAACATTGATAAAGAAATTGACGATGACTACCACATGCAGAAGTGCTACTAACACTTCTATTTTTGGAAATCCTTCGTCAGAAAGGATTTGATTGCTTGCATGTTTTTTCATGGTTATTTAAGTTAAAGTTGAGCTTGAATATGAATGCATGGTAAAATTCTGTAACAACAAATTTCTTTTGAGATTAATAAAATTATTGAGAGACCTTTGCCAATGGTTTTTTCCTGGTACATAACTAGGTTTTTCACATAAATTTGTGTGTTATTCTACGTTGCATGTTTTATTGCTTTTCGTTGTGTTATTTGTTTATTTCTGCACTGTCAATTTTTTCAAAAGTTGGTATCAAAGTCTCAATTTTGTGCATAAATTGTTTTTGGGGTTTTTATCTTTGTGAAAAGCAATGACATGAAGCACAGTTACCAAATTTGAGGTTCAAAATTTTGATGGTTCCAATTTTTCTCTATGGAAACTAAAGCTTCAAGCCTTACTGGTGAAGGATGGATGCACCTTCTCTCTCAAAGGGGTAGTGTCAAAACTTGCAGCCATGGGATGAAAAGGATAACATGGCTAGAGTTACAATCTAGTTATCTCTAACTGATACAACTTTATTCAATGTTACAGAGGAGAAAACAACACATGACTTGTGAACTAAGCTCAAAAAACTGTATGAGACCAAGTCATTGGCAAACAAAATTTTGTTACGAAGGCAACTGTATAACTTGAGGAAGCATGGCAGTTCATCAGTCATAGATCATCTCAACAATTTCAACACAATGATTAACAAGATGGCTTTAGTGGAGGTGAAAATTGAAGAAGAGGATAAGGTGGCTATATTATTGTGTTCTTTCCCTGAAACTTGAGATCAACTAGTTATGGCACTTAGTAACTCAGCATCGAAGGGGAAACTTGTCTTTGAAGATGTGGTAGCTATAGTAACTTCTAAAGATTCAAGGCAAAAGACATCTCAAGGGGCTTCTTTCAATGAAGCCCTAGTTGCAAGGGGCAAAACTTTGGAAAGAGAGAAAATTGAGCATGGACAAACTAGGTCCAAATCTAAGGGGTGAAAAATAGTCAAATGTTGGAACTGTGGAAAAATAGGGCATGTCAAAAAGGATTGTAGGGTGCCAAAAGAAAACAAAGAAAATCCTAGCTCGCAGCCATCGAAGGCAAATACAATAGAAGTTGAAGCACCATTAGAAGATAGAGAGGTTTTGTCTACTAATCTCAAAGGTCCATTGCGTCATGTTTGGATTATTGATTCTGGTGCCTCTTTTCATATGACTCCTCACAAGGATTGATTTTCTTCTTATCGGTCATGTGATGGAGGTATGGTTTACATGGGAAATGACAACCTGTGTGAAGCCATTGGTGAAGGAGAGGTTAGAATCAAGATGTTTGATGGGATAGTAAGGACTCTTCAGCATGTTAGACATGTACCAAGATTGAAGAAAAAATTGATGTCACTTGGAGTATTCAATGAGCAAGGGTATTGATTCAGTGGTGAAAATAGTTGTCTCAAGGTAACAAAGGGAGCATTGGTGGTGCTAAAAGGGAGAAACAGTTGGAAATCTCTATAGAATGGTTGGAGAAACTTGTAGTGGAGAGGCTACGGTGGTATCCGATGTAGAAATGGACTCATTAACAACTTGGCATCAATGGCTAGGCCACATGAGTGAGCATGGTCTCAAGGTACTACTAGATAGAAACCTTCTCCTAGGTGCCAAATCTAGAGATTTAAATTTTTATGAGTATTGTTTGTTTGGAAAACAAAATAGATTGAGTTTTTCTAGTAGCACTACCAGAAGTAAAGAAGTTCTAGAATTAATTAATTCAGATACTTGGCAAGCACATGTAACATCTATTGGGGATTCATCATATTTTGTCTCATTTATAGATGATTATTCTCAAAAGGTGTTGATTTATCTTCTTAAGAAGAAATCTAATGTATTTTCTTATTTTAAAAAGTTTAAAGCTTTGGTAGAGAATCAGAAGGGTAAGACAATAAAATATCTAAGAACAAACAATAGAGGGAAAAAATTTTTCAGGTGAGTTTAATCAATTTTGCAGTGAGCTTCCAACAAATAAAACTATTCTTGGCAATCCTCATCATTTCTAAGAGATTCATAGTTAGTAAAAGTAGCACTACAGGAAGTTGCACACAAAAAGTGGAGAAGAAATAGGTTGCTGTGCAGTTTGTCACTTACTTATAACCTTTGAAAGGAGTTTCCAAATAGGAACTCTGACGCCATTAATTCTTCTGCAACGTTCAGATGGAAAAGTGAGCATGAAACCATTACAAGGGCATAGATAAATATAGAATGTCAATGTAAAAGATATAGGAACTTACAAATGGCTGCTTTTTTGCTTCCAACAAATAAAACTATTCTATTTTTAATATTTTTGCTATTGCCTATCATTGAGTGTCCTTATTGCATGATGTCTATAAAGAAATATATCAAACAACATTCGAAATGAATGAGATATTTCCAATAGCAACAAACCATTACCAATCGATGAAATGATTGTATACTGAGACATTTTGCACTTACCTAGACCTAATTTTCATTTTCATTTTATAGATCAAAGTACGACTGGTAGGCATATGTGCAAAGAAAAGATCAGCTGCATTCTTAACCATGGCCAACAGGACAGAGAAGTTGACAGTAATGAATTATGGTGTTAAGTCTTTAACTGAACAAAAGAGGGCAACCCATAAAAGCACGGAAAGATAGGGAAAAGTAGACATCAACCCATAAAATGTATAAACAACGCGAAAATGACTGTGTAAAAGATGTAGGAACTTCGATAAGCTTCTTTTTTTGCTTCCAATATGATAGATGTAAACCCTTTGAATAGAGACAGATGACATCGCCATCAAACTATGTGAGCAGATGCATGAGCAGCGCAAAAAATCTTTTGGTTGACAAGGTTAAAGACACAGATTTTACTGCCATCAAACAATATGACGAAATCAATAAACAACGCAAACATAAATGCTTTCAATGGACATGGATGCCACTCTCATGAAGCAATCCATCCAAATGAATAAAGAACATGAAAATGACAGTGCAAAAGATACAGGAACTTACAAACGACTACTTTTCCACTTCCAACATAGTAGATATAAACCTTGTGAAGAGACATAGATTTCATCCCTGTGAAACAACCTATATCAAAGAACATGAGAAAGGCATGAAATATTTGCAATAGAAATAAAATATTATGAATTGATGAAATGATTCTATATTGAGACATTTGCCATTTATTTAGACTTAATATTCATTTTCATTGTATAGATTGAAGCACAGATGGCATGCAGAGGACAACAGACAATAGATATTAATCGATAAAATGCAGAGATGTAGAGAACTATAAAATGACAATGTAAAAGATATAGGAATTTACAAATGCCTCATTTTTTTCTTCCAATATGATAGACATAAATCCTTGCGACAGACACCACTGTCTACGCTATTAAAGAATCTGAGCCAATGAATAATCAATGTAAAAATGACAGTGCAAAATATATAGGATGTTACAGATGCCTCCTTCTTTGCTTCCAATACGATAGATATAAACCCTCTTGACAGACACAAATTTTATCCTCATCAAACAATCTGAGGAGATGAAAAAACAATGCAAAGAATCCTATGCTTGGCATACTTAGAATGTCAGACCAAAAGCCATAAATGACGCGAGCACTTCAAGCTATCCATAATAAATGAAAATTAGGGACTAATCAATGCTTAATACCACTGTAAAATGCCACGTGTTCAGATAAACAATGGGTGCGAAGGAATGCCTATATCAAAGAACATAATAGAGAAAATCCATTAGAAGAGTCTAGCTGTAGTTGCAATTCATAACAACTAGCCTATTGTATACAAGGAAACTATTTTCAAAAAAGTTGTAAATGGCTATTGCCAAAACACTTGAAAACATAATTGCTTCAACATTTCCAGTCAAAAAGTTGCATAATATGAAGAGAGTTTCAAAACTTGTAGTCCTATACAAAAAACATTGACATTGAGAGACATTTTTGTATCCAGGTCAATGAATTGGCCTATTTCTTTTTTGCTTACACCTCCAAATACTCCTCTGATTCTTCTTCTTCGGAAGGTAGTTTCTGGGAAACAATAGTGGTAGGATGTACATGGTTATATTCATCAAGTATTGCCTTAGACATCATTGGAGAATTTTGGCCACAACCAAAAGGAAAGTCCCTTATAGCTAAAGGCATGGATCTAAAATGAGTAATTTGTTGTGTGTCCTTTCTAGATGATTCAACATTTGCAGATGATTGAGCAACAGGTTGCAGTTGATTGCTTGCAGACGATTCAGCGATAGGCTGCAGTTGATTATAGTTTTTCTATTGTAACTTCAATTGTTTTATGATTGATGCAAGGGTTTCTGATCCATCTACATCCACTTGTGTCTGCTCATCAGGCTCGGCAAGTTCTATTGCATTTTGACCAACCCTTAGCCTGTGTTTCTTGCTACGACCCATTGCTGCAAAAAAATACAAGTCATGTCTAAAACAAACAAACATTTATCATTACAAACAACATTACACCGGTGCGTACAATCCATAAAATGCTTAAACAATGCAAAAATGACTATTAAAAGGATGTAGGAACTTACAATTGCTTCCTTTTTCGCTTCCAATTCGATACATATAAACCCTCTTAATAGAGACAGATTTCACTCTCTTCAAAGTGGTCGAGCAAGTGAATAAACAATACAAAGAAATCTTTTGCTCAAGAAACTTAAAACTTTGCACCACAAGCCATTAATGTTGCTTGCATTTCAGACTCTTCACAACAATTGGAAATTAGGGACTAATAAATGCACGATGTCATCTTAAAATGCAGCACGTTAATAGAATCCATAAAAGAAGTCAAAGATAGAGAACACTAGACATCAAGCCATAAAACACAGAGAAGAACAAACAATTGACATTATCCGATAAAATGCAGATATGTAGAGAATCATAAATTGACAATGTAAAAGATATAACAACTTACAAGCAGCTCATTTCTTGCTTCCAATATGATAGACATAAACTCTCCCAACAGGAAAAGCTGTCACCGCCACCAAGGAATCTAAGCAAATGAATAATCAATGTAAGAATGACCGTTCAAAAGATATGGGAACTTACAAATGCCTCCTTTCTGGGTTCAAATATGATAGATATAAACTCTCTCAACAGAGAAATTTTTTTTATTTTCATTAAACAAATGTAGGGAATGAAAAAACGATGCAAGGAATCCTATGCTTGGTGTACTTAAAATTTTACACCATAAGCTGTCAATGACACCTGCACTAGAGGCTATTTACAATAAATGAAATTTAGGGACTGATCAATCCAAAATGTTGTTGTCAAAATGACACACTTGAACAGAAACACTGTGTGCGAAGACATGACTATATCAAAGAACACAATAGAGAAAATCCATTAGAAAAGCCTAACTATTGTTGCAATGAGCAACTAGCCTATTGTGTGCTTGACAAATACAAACACCATCCTCTCATAGCCTACACAAATTCAAGGACACTGCCATTTTGCAAGCCTAGCTCCATGCCACTGTTGAAAGGTGACAAAGGCACCTATTTGGCAAACACCCATAAAGTTCAAGCTCACAACAACACCAGAATGAAACATAACTCTGGAATTCAAAGAACGCCTAGCCATAGTCAAAAGGAAACAAAATATGTACTATAGAAGCAAGTAGACATAGCAAGTTCAAGATCTCCATATTCTAAAACAATATCCACGACACGTCTAAAACACAAACCACAATAAAAGCACATAATTAATTTGTTCGAACATAATGGAACCTGTAAAGCTTCTACACGCCACATATCTAGCTGTACAAAAAGCATGAGCAGAGAGACATGCCTCAGAGCATATCCTTACTCACCTGTATTGCTAGCCGCCCCTGAAGGCAACAACAATAGCCAACACCCACCTTTCTGAGGAGTCAACATGCATCAGCATGCATCTGACAAGTTAGAAAGAGAAAACCAAACTATCAAAGTCAATATGGTATGTTGATGACAATGGCACAAACAATGCAACATGGAGAAAGCCACAATGCATCAAACATAATCGAGAAAACAAACTATGTTCAGATATATTTTTTTAATGCAATTAGAGAATGTTTGTTACAATATAGTTATAAATCCTCTCAACGGACACAGATTTTACACCAGGAGATTTTGCAGTTATTTAGATCTGATTTTCATTTGATAGATTGAAGTTCAACTGGCATGCATGCGTGCAGAGAAAAGACTAGTTCCATTCTTAATCGTGGCCAGCAGAGAAGTCGATATTGATGAATTATGGTATTAAGTCTTTAACACAACAACATAGACAAACCCATAGAAGCAATCAAAAATAGGGAAGAGTAGACATTAACCCATAAAATGCAGAGAACAACAAACAATAGACATCAACCCATAAAATGCAGAGGTGTAAAAAACTATAAACGATACTGTAAAAGATATAGGAACTTCAACAGACACATATTTCACCGCCATCAAACAATTTGACCAAATGAATAAGCAATGCAAAAATGACAATCTAAAAGATATAGCAACTTACAAATGCCTACTTTTTTGCTTCCAATACGATTGATATAAACCCTATCAGTAGACATAGATTTCACCTTCATCAAACAATCTGAGCAAATGAATAAACAATGCAAATAATCGTTTGCTTGACAAACTTAAAACTTCATGCCATAAGGCATTAATGACATTTGCACTTCAGTCTATTCACATCAAATGAAAATTAGAGTCTAATAAATGCACAATGCCCTCGTTAAAATGCCACGCGTCGACATTTTGCACTTTTTAAGGCCTAGTTTTCATATACATTTCATATATTGAAGCACAGTTGGCATGCATGTGTGCAATAAAAAGATTAGTTCCATTCTTAATCGTGGCCAACAGAGAAGCTGACATTAGTGAATTATGATGTGAAGTCTTTAACTCAACAACAGAGACCAACCCATAAAATGACTGAAAGATAGAGGAGTAGACATTAACAAATAAAATAGAGAGAACAACAAACAACAAACATTAACCCATAAAATGCAGAGATGTAAAAAAATGTAAAATGACACTGTAAAAGATATAGGAACTTACAAGTGCCTCATTTTTTGCTTCCAATGTGATGGACATAAACCCTCTCAACAGACACAGATTTCACCCTCATCAAACAATCTGAGCAAACGAATAAACAATGCAAATAATCCTTTGCTCGACAGACTTAAAACTTCACAGCATAAGCCATTAATGACATCTGCACTTCAGTCTATTGGCAATAAATGAAAACTAGAGACTAATAAGCGTGCAGAGAAAAGATTAGTTCCATTCTTAATCATGGCCAACAGAGAAATCGACACTAATGCATCAATAATTGTTACAAACAACATGAGCAAATTATGAGAAACCTTTATGAGGGTCAAAACATGGTTAAAACAACACAGTTGCTTTAAAATGATGTAGACACCATGAGCAAGTTATGGAAAACCTTTTCGAGACACAAAACATGGTTAAAATAGCACAAATGCTTTAAAATGATGCAGATATATTTGTTACAGTATGCATACCAATAGTATAGTTATAAATCCTGTCAACATACACATATTTTACATTAGGAGATTTTGTAGTTATTTAGATCTTATTTCCATTTGATAGATTGAAGTGCAGTTGGCATGCATGTGTGCAGAGAAAAGACTAGTTCCATTCTTAATCGTGGCCAACAGAGAAGTCAACATTAATGAATTGTGGTGTTAAGTCTTTAACCCAACAACAGAGACTAACCCATAGAAGCACTTAAAGATAGGGAAGAGTATACATAAACCCATAAAATGCAGAGAACAACAAACAATAGACATTAAGCCATAAAATGCAGAGGTGTAAAAAGCTATTAAATGCCCAAGATGAGAATACCTTGTATCGAAAGCCCAGAACATAATTCCCTTCTGTTCTATATCCATTTGATCACTCTCTTTCCTCCCTCCTACTACGAAATTTGAGAACCTGTAAATAGACACATTATGTCGCGTTAAGATTTCTGCAGTACAATTTGTAGTTACAATGCATTTAATAATTAAATTTAGGAAATTGCATCTTTTCTATGATTGGATGAGTTTGAAACCACCTTGCTTTGTCAATGAACCTGGAGCTGATGCCGCTCTATTGACAACAATATTCTAGGGCCCAAGAATATTCTGGTAGATCATGGAACTCTGCAAAAAGATACCAATTTCTTTGTTGCATATGATAGGGCATCAGGAAGGGACCATGACTCCTCATCTTTCAATCCCCAATTGTTAAAAACCACATATCTGGAAACCATCAAGAAAACCATGAGCAGTTGAAGAAGAAGCTTATAAAATGATGCCTTTGCCTTCCCAAGGACTTCTTTAAGTCTATCAACAGAGTCTTATCCTTTCACCATTAATTAGACAATCTAGGCGTTATATCCCTCCTTAGTCAATGTCCTTGATGAAGGCCATCAAATGAAGGTAGGGAAAGAGACACAAATGATGTCTCTTTGCCTGAGTACCCAAGGTCGCAATCCATCCGGGGTCATTGAGATTTCACCGAGTTGGCTCACCACTGGGAAGCAACCTCACATAATTGGAGCTCCTGGCCAACCTCTCCCCTTCCCCACAAGAATAATATTACTTAGCTATGGTTCTCAGGAAGCAGCAAGGTTACTGCAGCCAAAAATTCTCATTCTTTTCAATTCCCCCCATTCTTTATTATAAATGTCATAAAACAAAAATGCCTCTGCATAGCAATTATAAGACTAGCTGCATTTACAGTAAAAAATGCTATAAAACAAAAGGCCAAAAGGCATTAACTATAATGCTTCCAAAACCCCAAACAAAATTTTAGGCCCCTACAAACATATATCCATTAAATGAGCAACACACCATAAAAACAACGCACTATAAAAAATAGCCACATTAAGCAAAACAGAGTAACAATGTACAGTTACACCTCTTCAATGCCACACATCAACATTTTGCACTTATTCAGACTTGATTTCCAATTTCATTTCATAGATTGAAGTACAGTGGGCATGCATGCGTGTAGAGAAAAGATTAGTTCCATTCTTAATCGTGGCCAGCAGAGAAGCTGACATTAATGATTATGGTCTTAAGTCTTTAACTCAACAACAGAGACTAACCCATAAAAGCACTCAAACATAGGCAACAGTAGACATTAAGCCATAAAATGCAAAGAACAACAAACAATAGACATCAACCCATAAAATGCAGAGGTGTAAAAAACTATCAAATGACACTGTAAATGATATAAGAACTTACAAACGCCTCATTTTTTGCTTCTAATACAATAGACATAAGCCCTCTCAGCAGACACAGATTTCACCCTCATTGCCCAATAGAAAAGTCAAGATTAATGAATCATGGTGTTAAGTCTTTAATCCAACAACATACACTAATCCATAAAAGCACTCAAAGATAGGGAAGAGTAGACATTAACCCATAAAAGACAGAGAACACCAAACATTAGACATTAACCCATAATATAAACCCTAGGGAAAGACAAATGCCAACCTATCTAGTAGCTTCCATATTGCAAATATTAAAGTCATAGTTCAGGATTTCTATTTCCCTACGGTTTACATTGCAAATATTATGGTCATAGTTTAGCGTTTGTGTTTCATAAGTTCTGCTTTTATGGCTTAAGCTTTGATGGTCAGTTAAAGGCTTAAGACCATAATCCATTAATGTCAAGTAACAATATCTGCTATTGGTATGTATATTGTAACAAACATATCTGCATTATTTTAAAGCACTTGCATTGTTTTAATCATGTTTTGGGTCTCGGAATGATTTTCATAATTTGCTCATGGTGTTTGTGACAATTACTGGTGCAAAGAATAATGCTTTCTCTGCACTATTGCCTATTCATGCATTTGTCCAAAACCATGCTCTTAATGATTATCCTATGGTTTGTGGCATTATTTTATTAAAAGGGAGTTCGGTCTTTTTTTTGGCAATTCTCTCATTGACTCTTGCTATTTCTCTCCTGGTTTTGTATTTTCCCAATCCATATTAATTGTGTGTCCATGAAATAGTGATAGTCATTGAAACATGTCTATCTGTTTAAGATATATCTAATGTTCCATGTATCTTTTGATCCATGGACATGATGCATATCTTGAACAAATTAAACTTCTGTTCAAGATGTCTATTTCAATCTATTGAAATGAAATTTGGCCGTTGTTTTGGGTCAATGTCTATTGTTTGTTGTTCTCTACATTTCTCTGGTGGGCAGGTCGCATTGTCGATACTACTTGACATGTCTGATCGGGAATTGGAATGCATCTTCACATAGATTTTATTTATTATTAAGATTGATAGGTGCCTTGATAATAGAAGCATTTTTATTACCTGTTTGAGGCAGAGTTTGCCAATGTTTAGCAGTGAAAATATGTCTCATAGTATATAGCACTGCCATAACTATGAGTCCAAAAGCAGCAACAATCGGCGAATGAGGTAACACATTGTCTATTGCATCCATGATTACTCGCTAATACCCAGCCAACAATAGAATAAAAATTGAAACAATGTTTGCTGCACTCCATACAAATAGCATCAATTTCACTACATAACAACAAACAAGCATAAATCCATAACAAATAATAAGTATGAATTGTATTCTAATCACATAATATGATCCGAAATAAATATGAATTGAAATCCAATACTGAATCCATGCATTCAAAAAATCTACAAAGCTTCATTAGATAAATTGCACGTTTGTGATACTACATTCACAATCCATGCATGCAAAAGATTACTTCCATTCTTAATCCTGGCCACCAGAGAAGTCGACAGTAATGAATTATGGTGTTAAGTCTTTAACTCAACAACAGAGACTGACCCATAAAACCACTCAAACATAGGGAAGAGTAGACATTAACCCATAAAATGTAGAGAACAACAAACAAATAGACATTAACCCATAAAATGCAGAGATACAAAAAATTATAAAATGACACAGTAAAAGATCTAGGATCTTACAGACGCCTCATTTTTCATTTCTAATACGATAGACACAAACCCTCTCAACAGACATAGATCTCATCCTCATCAAACAATCTGAGAAAATGAATAAACAACCCAAAAATGATTGTGTAAAAGATATAAGAACTTACAAACGCCTCCTTTTTCCCTTCCAATACAAAAGATGTAAACCCTCTCAACAGACACAGATTTCACCCCCATCAAACAGTCTGAGCAAATGAATAAACAACACAAATAATCCTTTGCTCGATAGACTAGAAACTTCACATCATAAGCCATTAATGCCGCTTGCACTTCAGTCTATTCATAATAAACAAAAATAAGAGACTGATAAATGCACAATGTCCTCTTAAAATTCCACGTGTCGACAAAAACACTAGGCGCGAAGACATGACTACATCAAAGAACACTAGAAAGCCATGAAATATTTCCAATAGTGACAAAACATTAGGAATCAATTAAATTTTTCCCTTTCTTTCCCCAAAATTATTTTCCCACTATCTTGCAATTAGAAAAACACAAAACCCCGAGGAAAATACCGACAGTTAATGACAAAATTGCCAAAAAAAGGGCGAAATAAACATTAGCAGCACGATTTCCGGCCAATGCATTAATAGACATGACCCCACCGAAAACATTGGTCACTTATTTATACCTAATTTTTATTTTCATTTAATACATCCAAGTGCACTTCACATTCATGTGTGCAGAGAAAAGATTAGTTCCATTCTTAATTGTGGCCAGCACAAAAGTTGACATTAATAAATTATGGTGTTAAGTCTTTAACTCAGCAACACATACTAACCCCTAGAAGCACTCAAAGATAGGGAAGAGCACACATTAAAACATAAAATGAAGCAAACAACAAACAATAGACATTAACCCATAAAATGCAGAGATGAAAAAAACTATAAAACAACACTGTAAAAAATATAGGAATTTTCAAAGGCCTCGTTTTTCGCTTTCAATACCATAGACATAAACCCTCTCAACAGACACTCTGAAGAAATGAATAAACAACGCAAAAATGATAGTGCAAAAGATATACAAACTAATAGCAAGAAAACATTACCAATTCATGAAATGATTTTACACCATGACATTTTGAACTTATTTAGACCTAATTTTCATTTTCATTTTATAGATTGGAGTGCAGTTGGCATGCATGCATCCAGAGAAAAGATTAGTTCTATTCTTAATCATGGCCAGTAGAAAAGTTAACTCATCAACAGAGACTAACCCATAAAACCACTGAAATATAGGGAAGAATAGACATTAACCCATAAAATGCAAAATGCAAAAAACTATAAAACGACACTATAAAGATATAGGAGCTTACAAATGCCCCGTTTCTCGCTTCCAATATGATACACATAAACCCTCTCAACAGACATAGATTTCACCCTCATCAAACAATCTCACCAAATGAATAAACAACACAAAAATGACTGTGTAAAAGATATAGGAACTTACAAATGCCTCCTTTTTCACTTCCAATACGATGGATGGAAACCCTCTCAATAGACACAGACTTCACCCTCATCAAACAATCTGAGCAAATGAATAAACAACGCAAATAATCCTTTGCTCGACAGACTAAAAACCTCACACCATAAGCCATTAATGTCGCCTGCAGTTCAGTCTATTCACAATAAATGAAAATAAGGGACTGCTAAATGCACAATGTCCTCTTAAAATGCCACGTGTCGACAGAAAGATTGGGCGTGAAGACATGACTATATCAAAGAACATTACAAAGTCATGAAATATTTCTAATACTGACAAAACATTAGGAAATGATTACATTTTTGCCTTACTTGCCCCGAAATTATTTTGCATTTTTTTGCAATTAGAAAAACAAAAAACCCCGAGGAAAATACTGACAACCAATGACAAAATAAAAAAAAAATGAAAATTCCCTTTTAATAAATCAATGCCACAGACTATACCGTAAACATTAGTGGCACGATTTCTGATGTTTGCATTAATAGAGACGAGCACAATGTCCTCTTAAAATACCACGCGTTGACACAAACATTGGGCACGAAGACATGACTATATCAAAGAACATTAGAAAGTCATGAAATATTTCCCATACCCTCAAAACATTAGGAAACGATTACATTTTTGACTTACTTGCCTCGAAATTATTTTCTAATTTTTTGCAATTAGGAAAAAACAAAAACCCCGAAGAAAATACCAACAACCAATCACAAAATTGCCAAAAAAATGGAAATTCCCTTTTAATAAATCAATGCCACAGACTATAACGTTAACATTAGCAGTACGATTTCTGCCATTTGCATTGCGTAGCAAAAACATTAGTCTTTCGCCTATAAGGCAGGGACTAATAATAATCATTATCCCTCCAAGCATAGTAGTAACATGTAAACATTGGATTAAACAAAAGGTGATAACATAGTGTATATGAAAAGACACACAATAAGAAAAAGCATATGAAATATTGGATTTAGAGTGTGCATAAAGGTCATTCACCATGGAATTTGAGGATTCTAGCTTTAAAGAGAAGTATAAGAGGTGATAAGTACTCAACAAGTACAAGAATTTATTATATAGGGAAGCCCGCACCCCCTCCCCCTAATAATAAGTGAGTATGCCTTTCCTAATGCATGTGCAAATAGGTATACACCATGTGTTCCCTAATAGTTATGTTTGTCAAATGTGTATATAATGTTCTTGATGCCAAATTTTGACATCAGGAATTTAAAAATGAAATAATCAAAAATAGATTTTGTTACATATTTGAATTGCAAATGCCCTTGTAGGCACGTATATAGAAGCATATAAAAAACTAGGGGATTAGATCATTGAGGATTGGCTAGCTCGACTTTCATGCTGAGTTGGTTTCGGAATATATAAAATTGGGTAGGCAGGGAGAGGAAATCTTGGTGCACTGGCCTGAGTTTGTGCTCTTGTTAATTGAAGGGCTTGAGTTTGTGCTCCTATTGATTGGAACATCTGAAGATGTGTTTGGGAAACATACCCAAAATGACTTCTTCTTGGACTTTGATTATATGAAATTGGGCAGGCAAGGAAACTTGGTCCACCCACTTGAGTTTGTGCTCCTACTAATTGAAACACCTCAGGATTTGTTTGAAGAGCATATCCACTCCCAGAGAGAATTCTTCTTGAAGCTTGATAATTCAGAATCTGGGAGTCCGTGAAACTTGCTACACCTGCTTGAGTTTGTGTTCCTCTTCATTCAAACACCTCAAAATTCCTTTCAGAAAGATGCCCAGAAGAACTTGTTGGAGAGGGTTGTGAAATTTTTGAGACCATGGAACTTGTAGATCCTGCTTGAGTTCGCTGACGATTTCTTCTTTCTTTAATCATTCTACAAGTGCCGTCATAATCTTGCCTAGAAAAATTTCTTGGAATACGAGATGGTATATGGGATTCCTCGAACTTTGCTGGACCCACACGATCTTTTGCTCTTTCTTGAAACATCTGATAAATGGCTTCAAAATCTTGCATAGAAAGAGTTGGGGAAGCCATGTAACTTGCAACTTCTGCTTGAATTTGTGAACCTCCTGCTTTAAACATCTCATAAATGCAAGCAACATATTCCTCAGTAAAAATTTGATCTGCTCGAGAAACTTTGGAGGCCAAGAATTTTGCTGAAGGCACTTGATCAAGATGAAGTAAAGTAAGCTTCTATAATTTGGACTCAAGCACCTCCAAACTATTAGTAGATGCAAACCTAATGAAAGAAACAGACATGATCTTTAGGTTGTACCCATTTAAGTTGCACCCATCCTCTTGACAACCTGTAATTTCTGGCACCTGATCTCAAATAAGAATCAATGATCATTTCAATGACATTCCCACTCTTTATCTCTTTTACTATTAGTATTAATTGTTAGGAAATTACTTAATCAAATAGAATAACAACATGCAAATATATCACATCCACAAGATTGTAAAAGTAAATAGAACAAATTATTTGAAATAGATTGAACCACTTGGAGGTGGTAACCTCTAAAAGTTTTTGACATGAATAAAATTCACAAATTATGTCTTACACAATAACTTAGTCCTCCAAATAATATAATGGAGGGTTTGATGCAAATGAATCTCTATGCTCGGATCTGCAAGTTATTTAACTATTGTTGATAAGAGAAGAATATAGCAACACACCATGCAATAAATAATAAACTCCAAACAAAAAACACAACCAATATCCTTCTTATTTAAAAAAGTAAACATTTACATATATTGAATTCTCCCTCCATCATTCAAGCCCAAATGTATTTCTTTATAGCCTAATCCTAGGTGCTAGCAAGGAATCTCTATTCTAATCCAACTATATGCAACTCCAATTGCTACTAATAATAGAAAAACAACCCTAAAGACTAGAAATTATGTTCTTTAGACCACAACCAACTAGTACTCCACTATGTCTACTAAACACCACAAAAACATGGTTGTTATAACAATTTTAATTAAAAATGGACAAACTCTTGAACCCTATCAACTATTTGGAAGACATTTACCACCAAATTCTCAACCACTCAACAATAAGGTGAGAATTGGTTTACATCAAGGGTAAACCATTAATCCCAATGTAGGCATACTAGGCCTATAATTATTATACCTAGGAACTATCATACACTATTAAATTAAGAATTATGTAAGCCCTAGTCACCCATCACATATCCCACTACATCCCATGAGTTAAGGGCCTAACATGCCTCTCTCTTCAAAGAGTGTAGTCCTTAATACTTAGCTATGGGTACTTGATGAATTATTCATCTTCCCATGAGGCTTAGATTCATGTGGTAAGTTCTTCCATTTGATATGATATTCTATAATTGTCCTTGTCTATAGCCTCTTGCTCCTTGTTTGAATTATTGCCTCTAGTACCAAAATTATTCTTCCCTCTTCATCAAGCTTTGGAAACTCTGTCTTAATTGGAATTCTATCCCCAATGACCTTCAAACATGACACATGGAAGATGGGGTGTATTTTTGTAGATTGCAAGAGCCCCAATTTGTATGCATTACACTACCAATTTGTTGCACTACTTTGTAAAGATTGCAATATTTGGGTGTCAATTTGTTATCCTTCTTTTGTTGCTTGAGAGACATCTATCAATACGATTGCAACTTAAAAATACCCAATCACCCACTTGAAATGATGTTCAATTCTATGTTGATCTACTTGTTTCATCCTATTTATTGCCACAACTAAATTTTCTTTTAAGGTCAAATGAACTTCATGTTGATGTTGAATATAGTTATTCATTGCATGCATCTATGGTTCGATGCTCATTGATGACAACATAGATGAAGGGTACTTATAGAATTCAATGAATGGTCACATCTTTGTAGAAGTGTGAAAAGAAGTGTTATACCACCATTTTTCTAGCGGTAAGCAATGAGCCCATTGAGATTGTTTCTCCAAACACTTACTACCTTTATTTGTCCATTTGATTAAGGGTGGCAAGAGGAGCTATAAGAAAGTTGTGTCCCTAGACAAGAGAACAAATATTTCAAAAAATTGTCACATCTCGTTTTATGGACTTTATTATAATTTAGATTATTGGACATTTTACTATGATTGTTTTACTATGAGTGATTCCATGTGTGTGAAAGTAATTATTAGAATGTTATAAATGCATATGTGAAAGTCGATTTAATGATTAATTATTATTAGTACAATTATGGATGTATATCTTACTCAGATTGCTTCGGGTATGATTATAAGGACTAACCTATTAATGAAAATCTAAGTACGAATGAGTGTAGGAGAAATGTCAAAGACGAGAACATGGTTGAGATAGAGATGTTCTAGCCGTTCGGCAAGAACTGATAGGATGGATAAATCCAATGCATGCACACACTCACGTAGTTTCATGTCATATTGCATCTTTGAGTGGCTTTACTATGCATCGTTATGTGGTTGCTAGTCTTGTTTGAGCATTTTTAGATGGTTAATGGATGTGATTTCGTTGCTATAGAATGTTCTTTGAATTGTATAAGTAAGCTAGGTATGTATTAATATGTTATTTCGACTTGGATACCTTAGAATTGCATAAGTTGTTACTTTGATGTATTAATAATTATTTGATGTGTTTTTCTGGTGCAGTCACGGTCAGAGGGTTTACGGAATAAACTATCCAAACCGTGCAGCTAGAGTAAGCACAACGGAAACAACACAGATATAGAATACAATGGAAGATTCATATATTCAAAATATCAAAGAATTACAATGCTCATTTGCTAGCAACATGTGGGCTACAATCAAAGGGCTCACATGCCTGAATTCTAATTACAATAGATATGCAAGATATGGCATTGAAGCACCTTTTCAGAAGAAAATATCTAATCTAAACTATCATAAATGCTAACTAAAGAACTACTGACTTCCTAAGAAAATTGGTGATCTTCTGATAGCGATAACTTTTGGCAAAAAAATCCAAATGACCTGAATTTTGAATATGACGTAGATGTCATGTCATAGGAACTAAATCCTACTTTGCAAGCTCTGATGTGAAAATGCGGTAATCTCCAATGTCTTTTCCCAGCACTCTGCAACTCAAAATTAACTGTTCCAATTTATTTGAATGACTTCTGGACGCTCCTGCATCATTTTCCTTATAATTTGATTAATAAATATATAAATATTCTTGTTAGCCTTAAAATAAATATGTATTAATTTAAAGAAAAAAATATTTATGAAATTAATTTTAATTATATATATATATATAATAATAATAATAATCTAGTGTCATGCAAATTGGAAGCGGTAGAAATAAAAGAGTTTAAAAATTACAAAGGAAACTTTTGGTATTTCAAAGCCAAGGGGCATGCAAACTGAAGGTAACTGGAGTTTTCAAATAAAAAGTAGATCTAATTATACAACATCAATTTTAGGAGAGGGATTCATTAAAAACAAAGAACACAAGAGGAGGACAACATCATTATTCGGGAAGAAAAGAAGAAAGAGGAGGGAGATCATTGACAACATCGACAGTAGGGAGAAAGAGAACTGTGTCTAAGCAGCGACAAAAATGATATAATCAACACCAGGAGGAAGGAATTCGTGGTGTTTTTGGGTATTTTTCTCTAAATTATATTGCTAAAGTTTTTGCTATGTATATTGTTTAATTATTTGCCTGCATCTTTCCCTTTCTCTGGTACGCGTAATGCTTTGGTCGACCTATTTGTTGAACACCACTTGTACCTTGTTTTATTTTTCTGATGCCTTAGAATTATTTATGTTGCCTGCTAGTTTTGATATCTTTTGCCTGAATGTCCTTTCCTCTGTGCTTGTCATAATCTGTCACCTCCAAGTTTAGAACAACCTATTCAGATTGACTATAGCTATTTTGTCACAGCCTTGAGCATCTGCTTTAAACTTATCTGCTCTAAATACTATGGTTAAACTATGTTCATTCCTTTTTTTATTGTTGTTTCAATTATTATTTTGACCTATTACAATCGGCCCAATTATTTGTCAAAGCGGTTGTATTCTGTTCTTTTATTGATCTGGTTGTATTTTAAAGATTTATATGTTTCAACTCTCTTGAATTTAACTCTATTATAGCCATTCATCAGCCTATTAGGCTTGAATATCTATTTTCCTTAGTGATTTGATGACCCCATGATTCTAGCAGCCTATTTCTTGATGTTGTCGGCCTGATTTGTTCGGCCTTGCTGTTGGTAATGGCTTGTTTAAACACTAGTAGCCTAACTTAAGTCCATGTCATAGAAGACCTTTCTTTTATATAGTAATTCACCATCTTTCTGTAACCGTAACAATTCTTGATGCAATAGTTTAGTTTATCTCTGCCGCTACTGTAGATTATTATTCCTATCGTCGTTTTATGTATTCCTATAGTTACTGTTTTAATACCTGTCACAACAAGTTTAATTTATTCCTGTCATTGTTTTATTTACTCCTGTCTTAACAGACTTTATGTTCTTGTAGCAGACAACAGAATTTCCCTATTGCAGTCTTTTATTTATGCCTGTAACAACAGTTTCATTTAATTGTAGACAATATTCCTTAGCTCCTGTAGTGTATATTGTCGTATTCCAGTAACAGTAAATTCTATATATATAAGAGCAGAATAATAAGTTCTTGTGGCACACTTTATCTTAATCCTTTGGCTGTTAATTTCTTTCCTACAACTGTTATTTACTCCCTATAGCATATAGCTCTTGTAGTAGACAACAAGGGTACTGTAGTAACTTAGAAATATATATATATATATATATATATATATATATATATATATATATATATATATATATATATATATATATATATATAAACAAACTTACCTATTTTACTCATGCATGTGAATGATGTTTTATTGGCATTTATAAAAGATGTTAAATAGTATTTATTTATCTTTTTAAATCTCTGTCACAAGTGCAATTGATAGGAATTATAAACATGCTTGCGGTCATAAGTGTTAGATCTAGTTATATTGGGAAATTATGAAAGAAATAAGGGACTAAAGGTATAACCAGTTTAATGTTTCCATATGCATCTTGTATGAAGAAACAAAGCTCTCTTTATTGAATTACTTGCTTGAAAGTATATTTCCATTGATTGTGCGAAAGAAAGAGATTAGAAATGGTTATTAGGTGAACATGGGTTGCTTTTTGCTTTGAAAAGGAAGTAGTTTATCTTTTATGTGTGTTTGGGGTTACTTTTGGGCTAGGATGCCAAATGTGAGCAAACAGAGAAGGCTTTCCTCTTTTTGGGATTTGACTGTAACTATTTTAAGTGCTTGGGCCAAGCTATGTGTTCATTGAAATAGATAAAAGATTGTCTAGCAAAACTTTATATATATATATATATATATATATATATATATATTCCTCTGCCAGATCTTGTTGTGAGATATTTACACATCATCATTTAGATTTGCATTTAGACATCAGGTTGCATCGGGTGTTCCCTCCTGCCAGTTGTTTCCATGTTGCTAGATGTTTCGTGCAGGGCTAGGTTTCTTTCGTGTTATGAAGGGATTCGGGGAAGTGTAATTACTTCATGGTTGGGCAGAAAAGTGCTTGAGCCATGTTCCTGTCTTTCGGCTTGCGGATGACCATGTGGGTTAGTGGCGGTTGGAGATAATGATTGATTTATTATATATTTTTGTATTGTACTTGATTATTGTACCTTGTTATTATTTATGATGACTTATGGCATGAGAGCCTAAGATGTATATTGATTATTTTTTTATAGTGCTAACACCTGGTTATGGCACGTGAATTTGTAAGATGTAATGACTTTATTGAATGATGTATTTATGAGATTTATCCTTTTTACTTGGGGTGATGTAATTAAGTGGATTATTTACTTCAATAATTTTTGTTATGGAATGCGTACTTTACAAAAATTCCTAGTAAATATAGGTCATAGTCATTGACTATAATTTTTGGAAAGCCACACATCTTCTAAATTGTCTCTCAAAAAGATGCAACAAATCTACTAGCTATGAAGGGATGAGACAAAGCACAAAACTCAAAATATTTAGTGAAACTATTCACTATGACCATGATGACATTCTTTCCATTTGACTTGGATAAACTAGTGATGAAGTCCATGGAAATGCCCTCTAGACAATGACTCAAAATGGATAATGGTTGTACAAGGACTTGACTTCTAACTATCTCACCTTTAATTTGTTAGCACACAAAACATTAGACATGAGAAATTTACATTTCCTTTGATACCCTCCTAAAATAAAACTTGTTTAACTTGATGACATGTTTTCAAAAACCTTGACCGTCGAACCCATAGAGATTCATGAAGTTCTCCCAACATCTTATTCTTGATAAGTGACTTTCAACAAAGAAATAAATGATCTTTGTACCAATGGGAGTATCCTTATAAAACAAATTTTTTGACACACTAGGATCTTGTAGCAAGTGTTGAAAATTTGTGCAGTATCTTAGTCTTATTTCCATTCTTGTTGAGTATCATTTACCCAATTTACTTTAAATTATTGAAGTAACATAGAGTAGTGCTTCAATTTTTTCTTTTGTCTATGATATGCATCATCCGAGTTTGGAGTAGATTTTGGAAAGCCAAACACCACAAACTTGGGTCATAGGGACATCCTTAGCCCAAGGACTGCCTACATACCTGCTTCCAAATGAGATCAAAGTCCCATGCAGTTCTTCTATGATTTCAACTATCAGGATGAGAACTAACACTTTCCCAAGATAAAATAACCTATACAAATACTAGACACAATCATTTTATCTCATACATCAAGGTATAGCCCTCAAGGATTCCCAACCTTGACAAATATATTCCTTAAAAAGAAGCTAGGGATGAGCTTAAACAAGGAAGATCATGTACAAATGAAACAAAACACAAACATAAATGATTTTACTCTAATGAATCCGTTTAATATATTAAGATGGCACATTACTAAGAAAAAGGTTCTTGAACTTCCTCTACATATAATGGTCCCACTTATCAACCATCTTTATACTTAGCTGAACATTAATATATCACCCATTTTAAATGACCTACCATAGACCATAGTGTCTAAAGGGATAAATTGTCTGAATCAAATCCATACACATAAATTATGCATAACAACATAATCAATATAAAACAGTTAAATCGTAGCATGGCACAAGGTAGTAGTAGTCAAAATATCACCACCAAGCAACAATCAAATATGAGCATGAATCATATATCAGAATGATAACAATGTTCACACTCTAGTACAATGTTCACAAGATTAACTTAGCCCTACAACCTTATGCTATCCTTCGGTACTAACATGTAATAGTCATCTCTATCATAGCTATGATATAATGTTACCACTCAAGGATACCATAAACATTGTCTTAAATCCTTATGAAAACTAGTGGCATCTATTTCATTTATAGCTTATGTTTACAAATAAAATTAAAGTGTCAACATGAAATTCCTGATAAAATATAGTACTACAATAATACCCTATTCCCCTTTCAGTTAGGTTATACAATGTATGTCAAACCCTATATATAGAGTTAGGACATCACCATGGAGGATTTATTTGTATAAACAAACATTCATAGAATAGTCAATGTGTAATCTCTCTTATAAAAGATAGGTTTACCTTGTCTTACAATTACCACGACATTAATTCAACCTCTAAATACACAATTAGAAATAAAACTACAAGTACAAACCTATGCAAACCTATCTCTAATAACATTTAAGAGCCTTCACATAACTTCTCTCACACATTGATAGGAGAATCCCCCTAAGAGTTAAATATAGGGAAAGAAAATCCAAGTTTCTAGCCCACACTAATGATCTCATGAATAACCTTAATGTTCCTTAACAAAAGATCAGATAACATTAAAGTATTGGTTACTAATTGCATGTGTGTGTCTCTATATATTTATATATATAGCAAGCATCTAGGTAACACCTATTTCCATATCTAAAGATATTATTAACATATAATTAACTCTGAGCTCACTATGCATTTATTCCCATATGAAAGACACACTTTTTATCATGTGAGCACCACAACCATGGGTGAGATTATACAATTGTTCCATTGATTCTACATTATTTAGAGGATATTAATAAGGTTTGAATCTGATTTCCTTTGTGTGGTTTGCACCTTCATTTCTAACATGAAATCCTTGCTAGACTCTCCATCTTGTCTTCATTCATTAGTGCATTAAAGATAGGTGAATTTCATCAAGTAGTGTAGCTACAACTTCTTAAGTAGACATAATAGCAAAAAGTGGAAACATGCCAAAAGGTATGTGAATTGTTTGACAAAATGTCTCAAGAGAACAAGAAGCATACACAACACAAACCTTTCTCATTTCCTTGACTACAAGATATTGTAATATACTAAAGGTTAAATCCAGTATCTAATTTAAGATTTGCAGTATTAAATTTGTTCAAAAACATACTATCTTGCAATTCCACAAAATAATAGGGTAGATAACCATTTATACTCTAACCTCAAACTCAATTCAATAACACCCAGCAAAATCAAATTGCTTGGCACTGTCCATATGCATAGTGGTATCATGCATACTGCCATCTATTAGTGGGTGCTTTACTCAAACTTTCGCTTTCCACAATGATGTTCTACAACCCATTTTTTGAGGTAACATTCAATTGACCCTTACAGTCCAACATTCACAGCCTATGCAATGCCTTCCTTTGAAGGCTATCTCCCCATTGAACTAATGCTGGTTGAGTCCACATATCGACCATGGATCCCAGCCTCCAGCCATCTTTCTTTGCTTTGATCTCCCATCTGGTTTTCTTGGAAATCGAGCAAGTCAGTGAGCAGAAATAAGTCATCAATAGCCTCCTTCCCTGAGGTTGATGACCTTGCCATTGAGAAAAGATGAAGCCCCAACAGAACATCCAAAATGCTTACCTGCTAAGTTACTCAAGTTCTTCTAAATCCATAAACTTGCATTGAAGACTCTTTGGGATAAATCTCTTCAAGCAGGGGAAAATTCTATTTTGCATGTTGTGTGGAAACCCACATCAACAGGTGGTATAAAAACTATTTAAAAAATCAAATCATTTAGAAATAATTAAGTTCATAGATGTGTCCCACAAATGACATGAAATGCCTCACATGCATGTAATAATAGCCACACTGTGCTAACAAATGTTGAAGGATGAAAAGGTTGTTTTGAAGTACATGGTAGGAATAGAGGCTCAGACAATTAGTTAGATCAGCCTCGTCCCACCATGATTCTGCTTGAAGCTTATTTTAAGCCATATTTTAGAATACTGGATAAAACACAATCTGAAAGATTCTTCAATGCTGCTTTCTGATTTTTCAATAGGACTCGTATCTGATTCAACTTTCCTGGGCTACTTATGTGCTGTTTATTTGATGTATTCTGATTTTTCTTCTAGGATTCCTATCTTTTTCAGCTTTCTGGGCTACTTCTGTGCTATTTATTTAAAATGGATTTTGGTTAGGACTCGATTTTACGATTCAACCTCTCAGTTATGTACTGAGGACTCTACCTCAGTTATGTAATGAGGACTACAATATTACGAATCCTTTTTGTAATCAGTTTTCTTAGACTCCCCTGACTCATTTTCTCCCACATATATTGATTGGAAGGTCAAATTTCTAAAAGGTGATAAAACATGGCAAATTGTTAAACAATATAGATTATCTGGTTGTGTGCGGCAAAACTGCATAAGCAACAGAATGGTCTGCCTTTAATAGATCAAGCAGAACTAAGCTTTTATTATCCCTAATAATAATTATCCCTCCAAGCAGTAGTAACATTCAAACACTGGATTAAAGAAAAATGCTTAACAGATTGTAGATGAAAAACCAGGGTAGGAAAGAATGTACAAAACATTGCCTCTCAAGTATTCATAAAAATCATTCACCTAGGAAGAGAATTCTAGCTTTGAAGAGAAATATGCTAGAAATGATAACTATATATCAACACATACAAGAAATTGAGAAAATAAATGTTGGTATTTATTTTAATTAAGTTAAAACCACGAACACTGTCAGTGTCTACCAGTAGTTTCTAATTGTGGTTAACGGTCCACATTTTCACATAACTTAAAAAAAGGGGTCCATTATCAATGCTATCATCTCCATTAAGAAAAATAGAGGAGACCCATTAAAACTTTTTAACGTTTCAACTTGATTTCTGAATAAGTGAAAAGCAAGAAAATGATTATAACAGCAAAAATAATCCATGGGAGTGCGAGAGACTGGTCACATATAAAACAATGAAAACAATGTTTAAAGTTTCAGGCAAAACCCATAAGGTTTTATAATTGTTTTGTCCCATTTTTGACTTGTTTCTATGATTGCTTGAAGCTTGTGATGCTTATAACTCTCTTATAATGGCAAGGACTGGAAATAATATTCAACAAACTTCACAAAGCAGAAACAGAGGAAGTTACAATGACGGAAATGACCTTTGTTTGATTAATGATCTTGTGGTCCATTTCAAGGGAAACGAATCTACAGTTACAGAATATGTGGACACAAACAAATTATTCATGAATGAAACATAACTGGTGCATCTAGAGAGAGAGAGAGGGAGAGGGGCACAAGTAATCTGTGATGTGATTTTTTGGCAATGGAGTTTCATTCCTCTATAGCTCCTCCCTCTCCATGTGGATCTCCACTTTCACCATGATCCTCTTTTTCCATCAATTTGGCCCTCTTAGAAGGTTGTGGATTTTGTCCCTCCTGATTGAAGCTCCTGGGAAGAGTTTCTTAGATCAAGTGAAGATTGACTGGCTCGACTTTCATGCTGCGGATGAGTGGGATGAGTGCCATATGAAGTTTTAGCAGCTTCTTGATTTTGTGCTCCTCTTTCTTGAGCCATCCCATAACTGCAAAGAGGATCTTGTCCAGAACTACTTGTTGAAGTACCATGTTGAATCTGTGAGGCAATGGAACTTGATGCACCTGCTTGAGTTTGGGAGGCCATGAAAATTCTAGTGTAGGCAGGGCCAGGAAATCTTGGTGCACTGGCTTGAGTTTGTGCTCCTGTTGATCGAAACACCTGAGGATGTGTTGGGAAAACATAACCAAAATGACGACTTCTTGGAATTGGGCAGACGGGGTAACTTAGTCCATCCTACTGATTGAAACACCTCAGGTTTTGTTTGAAGAGCATACTCAGAGAGACATCTTCCTGAAGCCTGATCATTCAGAATCTGGTAGTCTCTGAAACTTGCTGCACCTGCTTGAGTTTGTGTTCCTCTTGATTCAAACACCTCAAAATTCCTTTGAGAAAGATGCCCAGAAGCACTTGTTGGAGAGGGTTGTGAAATTTGTGAGACCATGGAACTTGCAGATCCTGCTCGAGTTCGCTGACGATTTCTTCTTTCTTCAATCATTCTACGAGTACCGGCATGATCTTGCCCAGAAAAATTTCTTGGAATGCGAGATGGTAAATGGGATCCCTCAAACTCTACTGAACCCACACGATCTTTGCTCTTTCTTGAAACATCCGATAAATGGCTTCAAAATCGTGCAAAGAAAGAGTTGGGGAAGCCATGGAACTTGCAGCATCTGCTTGAATTTGTGAACCTCCTGCTTCAAACATCCCATAAATGCAAGCAACATATTCCTCAGCAAAGAATTGATCTGGATGAACGCACTTGATCGGGATGAAGTAAAGTAAGCTTCTGTAATTTTGCTGAACAATTAGTAGGTGTAAACCTAATGACAATGAGCATGTAGCTCTGCACGTTGAAAAATAGTTTGGGATGTGTTTCTTTAATATGCACATGCTTAAGGGTGAAGTAAGAGAGATTTATTATTGTTTTGGAGAATGGTTGAGTTTTTAGAATAATGAAAAATTCTACTGTGCTGGATTTTTTACCCCAAAAAATATTGTGTATTATCTTTACTTTTCATTTATTCTTCAGATTATATATGTATTACTTTTATTATACAAATTTATCAAAAAGACATAATCAAAGCTCTATTATATTTAAGTTGCACCCATCCTCCTGACAGCCTGTAATTTCCAAAGCTTCTCCTGTGAGATGAACATTCATACATGACAGTCCATGCATTCATTCTTTCATCCAATCCATGGAGAAACTCTGCTTCAGTGTTTGGAAGTCAGCTCAGCTCATTAGCTTTGAAACATTTGTGCAAAAGGAATTGTAGCAGGTCCCCATTGGGTGCTGCTCCAAATGCTTGGCCACCAGACATGGTGTCAATGTTGGCAGTCCTATATTCAACTTCACCAATATAGATTTATATGGACTTTTTGCAATATCCCAATTTTATGTTAAATGTTTGCAGCTATTAACATTTTTAGAAAAACTCTTAATTACTAACTTTTTAAAAAAATTTAAAGAATGAATTTGAATTCCCTAGTTGATTAGGTTGTTGCGAACCACTTTTTTGAATTATTATCTTTTAATTATTAATATAAATTAATATAAAATTTAAGAGATAATATTTACTATAAAATATTTTTTCATTTTAATTAATATAAATATTTTTTAATTAATCCCTGTCTATATGGGAGGACTTTATTTTTTCATCTATCATCCTTTTATTAATCTGCTTTACAAAAGAAAAATTAAATGGAGTACTACTACCTAATGTTTAACATTTTCTCTAGTTTTTATTAAAAAAATTGACTATTGTCTATTTTCTTATTAGTTCTCTAACAGAATTATTGATTTCACATTTCTTTAAATAAAGAAAAAAGCTATGTTCAATCAAAACAAGGGTGAGAACAAAAGTTAAAACAATTTCACATATTGTGTTTTACTCCCTACTGTGTTTGCATGGGAAGGGTGTAGGGGACAAGTGTTTTGTATACCTTTCACTGTAGTTGATAATTGTCAATTGTTAGTGCCCACCATATATTTAGACCCAACTTCCTATTTAGTGTTGCTCTCTGTATTTACTTTTTCTATTCACATCATAAGCTACATGGTGTATTGCATAGTGTTGTTGCTCATAATACTACAACAATCTTTGTTGTTGTTGATGATAATGATAGTAAATTTCTTAAGTGCCCATTGGAAAAAACATAACATAAAATATAGAAGCCATGGAATCCTAATAAGGCTAGAGACAAACATTTTGTTACATGGTTTGAAGAGGTACGTGTTTTTGCAAGTGCAGTGGACATAGACATTTAAGCATTCATATTGGATTTTGTCTTTGTTTCACTGCAATTACTATAGCCATGAAAATTTATGTTTTGGATTGTGCATTTGTTTGAATGCAATTGCAATGGTCATTGGAATTTTATGGATTCATATGATGTTGGGTTTTATATTGTTTGAGTGTGAATGTGATGCAGATCTAACTCTATAAACCTGCAAATAAAACTCTGAACAATGCTTTGTTCTTCCCTAACCTAAGAATATTAACAAATAGAGAACTAAAATAACACAAATGCATCCATTCTATGATCAAAATGAATTACTCTAAAAGATAACTTTATTTATATCAATAATAGGAACTATAGAGTAGATACAACAAAGGAAAACTGAAAACTTCAACCTCATATTATTTAGTCCTTGTTCCTCCGAGTCTCTAGTGCACTGCAATTTTTTCTTCTTCTTCAGAACTCTATCCTAACCTCTGATCTCCACTCTAACTTCTATATCCCATAACTAAAACTCTTCTAAAACCTATCCGTCCCAGCTCCTATCTGGCAGGACAGTTATTCCCTCTTACATTTATTCATCAATCTAAAAATAGAAACAAGTTGACAGCTGTTGTTTAAGGCTAGACGGAGACCAAAACTATCGAACAAAATGCTATAATTAGTAAAACAAAAGTCTAAAAGGACTGACCAGCGAATTAAACTAAAGGAGGAGATTTTTAATGAGGATGCTGGCATCATCCTTCCCATCTCTTTAGAATTTGAACCTCCTGGTTCAAATCTGGTTAATTTGATAGCAATCGTTAGAAAGCCATTGACAGCAGCAACATAACTCTGTTGTAAATTCCTCTTATTACCAATTGCATCAAAATGAGAAAGTCATGATCCCACTCCAACATCTAGAGTGCATGGTGAATCCCACCTTAAGGATAAGAATTCCCTATCCCAATCCACCAATGGACTCCGGGATCCATAAGAGAGATATATTATTCATGCCAAAGCTTTTAGAAACCACATAACTACTGACCCACAGTATCTAACTTTCAAAAAGGCTTCCTATTACTATATTAGCACAACTAGACCTGCAACCACATAGAGTAAGAAGAACTAGAAACTAGCTCTTGAAACAAACTAGTCCTTTGCTTAAATTTCAACTCCACTAGAATGACTTTCCACTAATCTTAGAAGCTACAGAATAGTTAATAATGGCATTCTTCACCTGCATGCCACTGACACTAGAACCTGCATGCTGCTGGTGATAGCCATTCAATCTTGAGAAGTCCCTGAAATTCTTCACCAGTATACCTGGGTGATAGCCTACTATCTCTGGATACAACTGTACCACTCTACTTTTAGAGCATGCTCTCTGACTACTGTCAAGATGGAGCATCGATAAGCTTATCTTAATGCGGGTCAAAGGATTTACAAGTTGGTGATCACCATGGAAGGAGCAGAACTACTACATTATAGGAGTAATGCAATCCTCCTACCTATACCCTCATAGAGCCCATACTCTAACCGTTATGTGTTGCCATAAAGGTCAGCATCTGCATCCAGCTTGGTTCTATAGGTGGACTAAGTCATTCTAGAGTTAGATAAACAAGATAAGCCATATAGTTTACCTACCTATGGTATTGACCTACGCCTTATGGTATCCAGCTTAATATTAGGAGCAGATAACCATTTTCTCTTCATAAATGACATCTTTCTATAGGTACATCAACTTGGAAAAGGATTCATGCTTAGATGGCTAAAAAGATATATATATATATAGAGTTTTTCTTATTTAGATGCTATGTGATTCGACCAGCTCTTACTTCGCAAGTATCTAATTGAATTCTCTTTGCATCACAAGGGATTGTCATGTTTTTAGCTTGTTGGTATTTATGTTATAAGTATAACTTGGCTGTCCCAATTTCTGCCAGCATTCATTATACAAACTAGAGTTTAGACAACAATGGCTAGAATGCCTAACCCTTCAACCATTTACCAACAAAAAGTTCATATTTAATGAGGACAACTTCAATATGCAAATTAATCAAGTATTAATAGCCTAAGTCTTGAAAATCTATATATGCAGTCCCATGAAATACTTAGTTGAATTTAAACAATTCCAAAGCATATGACAGTAGGTGTACAGCTGCCCAAGCCACAAACTAGAAGCAAGGTACTACATGTGCTAATATAACCAAGAAAAAGAACCACACCATCTATAATCTTGACAACGGAATTAAAGAATCTCTTTTCCTATGTTTATACATACTACATAACACCCAATCAAGTAGATATAGCTGAGTATATAACTCTTATTACTGTTGTCCTATTTGTAAAGAAGTCCAAAGGGAACATGGAGCCAAAATCTAAGAGATGTGGCTTCATATTGACCTTTATTATTGTTGTCCACTTGTAAAACAGGACCAAGAACAAAGTGCTAACCTTTATTTATAAAAGTCGGTCCTTTAGTAGGCTACCAACCACTTCATAGAATGATACCCCTAATTTTTAAGAGGGTTATGAAATAAATAATAGGAATTACGTCTGCAAATCTGATATGAGAGGTGCCATTACCCTCTTTCTACAGATAAATTTAAACCCTGGTAGGCAAGAGATTAATTTATATACTTTTAGAAGTTTCATATAACCTATGGCAGAGCATTATGACCTAGCACGACATTTTATAATCTCCTTCCCTTGAGACATTTTGTCAAACAATTCTTAGGTATTGTCTAAGCGTTTATTTATTTTATTTTGTCATACTAATAGTAAATATTGGTACCATTTTCTCTACTCACCCTTACAACTAAGTTTGAAATGGAATGCTAAGCTTGATATAGGTTATTAGATTGAACAAATAGTAGCATATACATATATAAATATCAACATCCCCTCTTATCCTTGCTGCAGCTGTGTGAAGGAAAAGAAAACACAACTCTAAGAAGGAGCAACAAGAGTAAATGGGAAAAATAGCTAGACATGCATCTATAAAAGTTGTAGCAGTTGCCATGGACTGAAATGAAGTTTCCCTACACTCATTTACCTTCCCCCAACTCATTTTTGGTTGAGACTACTATGATGGTTAGGGTTTTTAAGGAAGAATATAAACCACAAATGATTAAATACATTATTTAAAATTTGTTCAAGCTAAACAAGATGAAACCTATGAGTTTATGGAACCTGAACAACCATCAAATACTATATTTAAAATTATATTTCCTAATACCAGCATTTGTAATCCCCTATGGCAGTCATACCAGCAAAACAATGTAAATTTATTTTTAAAGACAATGGGTAAAAGGAATAAACCTTCCCTCAAGCAAGATAATTCACTCTAGGCAGCTATAAAATAAAGCTGGGCAGCACACCCTCAGCCAAAGGACCTCCAAACTCTGGCTTCTTTTCCCAAACGCCCCTCTGCTCTCCCAAACTAAAAGAAAAACTGATAAAAAATGGCCTCCCCATGCCTTTTTATTTCCACTTCCCATCCTTCCCAGTCTTGTCCATAAATTCTCTTCCTGTTTACAAGCTTTGTTGGGTGCATGATTTATTGTTGAAGTATGGCGTCCAAAACCTCCATTCATGAGGGTCGACCAAGCATTGAATGTTGGTTGCCCTCCTCTCCTTTGATGGCCGTAGCATTCGCTACAAAAACCCTATGCCTCTTTTCCAATATTTTCTCTTATTCCTTTCTTTTCCTTTTATTTTCAACTTATACGATTTTCTTTTCCTCTGTTGAGCTTCTATAGGTTCGATTTATTCATTAAATCTACACATTTGATTTAAAGTGTATATATCCAACCTTTTATAAAAAAACTCATGATAATATAATAATAATATGAATAAAGTAATAAATAATAATAACAATAATAATAGTAATAATTCCTTCATTATTATTTAATACTAGTAATAATAATAATAATAATAATAATAATAATAATATCTTGTGCTTCGGTAAATAGGAAATAGATAATTCGGTCTTTTTTTTACGTTGTGACAAAGACATGTTTGAATGAAACACTTTCAGAAACTAATATGCCATGAGGTCGCGGTTACCTAGCAAGTAGACTCAACTAAGACCTATAGGCTCCACAAGCAGAGACTGACTAGGAATTGGTATGAACATACCAAATTTCTATTTCGAATGAGTCTCAGAATTAACCATTGTTTCGACAAGATTGGCATAAAAATCATTTTCAATTTATGGATTTGCATAGTCCATGTCATGCCCACATTTCCCATGCAGTCACAACACGCAACATACGTGTCATGTCCACATTTGTCATGTGGTCATGACACGAAATATCAAAAAAATTTCACGCATCCCTAGAAACCCCTCGCACGCGTCAGCATGCTGGGTGGTAATACACATAAGGGGTAAATATGTCAATCAAATCTCGGGGTAATGGGATCACATGCAAATCCCCTGCGTGATGATAGATGACTAAGGGGGTCGATGCGACGCAAGAAGCATCGCCATTAGGGTTAGTATCGATTGATCAAAACCCTAAGTTTTCCTAAGTGAGTGACGAGATTTCGACACAAGTCGAAATCAAAACCATAATTCTAATGCATTTAAATAATAAATAACAACTAATTCAAAACAACTAGTTGCAGAAACATTAAAAATATTACTCAACACAAGGTTTAAATTGCTTGAGACAATTAACCCTAATTCCTAGAAAAATTCAGCAGCATAACGCCACTAGGGCATATATAGGAATTATTTTAATTAAGATACTCAGGCCAAGGGGTCCACTATCCCATTAATATCGATTAATTAGAATAATTACGCTAGGGAGATTAATTTGCTGCACTAAGGTTCTCTGATTAATAACTAGATGAAATAATTAAATTAATAGTCTACTTCGACTAAAACCCTAAACATACTATTAAATTAATAAAGTCGACCTTGCTATAATACTATTGCAATAATATTTTTACAAGATACAATATTTAAAATTAAATTCCCCAAGGTCTAATAATCCACTAAACTGCTAGCCTAACCCTTGAAAATTAAAAATATAAACACCATAAACTAAAACCAACATAAACCTAATACACCCCCAAAATAAAATTAAATTATTTTACCCAAGAGAATAAGAGCTCAAAAATATTTAAATTCGTCTCCCACCTAAATAAAATAAAAATAATCCCAACGAGGTTAAAAGAAATAATTACCCTAAGAAAAGATGAAGTGCACCCAATTCCCATGATAGAAAATTTAAATTAAAAATTCCCACCTCACAAGATAAACAAATTTAAAATCCAAAAAGCCCTAAAAGGTTGCACAATAAAATATAATATCCTTATGAAGAAGAACCCTAACCCTAACTTGTTTTCTCTCATTCTATTCTTTCTCTTCCCTCATTTCTCCTTCTCACTTTTTTTTCTCACTAAATCTCTTTTTGTTTTCAGATCCAAATCCATGGAAGCCATGGACGACCTCATACAGAGGTATACTCATTGAGTATATTCGTATTTTTTTTAATGCCTCTTAAAAAAAATGAAATATATATATATTCCTGTGATGAAGAGATAAAAATGGCAAATATTTCACAGTAAAATCTATTTTTTTAAATGGATATACACAGAAATATATATATACTCATATTATTATATTTTATTCTCTGCAGGTCGAAGGATTGAATGGCACCGACGGCGCACTAAACAACAGGCTGTGGTGACAACGTTGGCAGGAATTAGTGATGGTTTGGGGGGGTCGTCCCTTCCCTGCCCCCTAAACGGCTCCCAACGGACAAAGCAAACACAGTTGTGGGGGTGTGGGGAGTGCGACTTCCCCACACCCCGGTCTTGCAACAAACAAAAAAAAACAATGGTGCCATACATGCAGCGGCAGCTCAACATAACATTTATTTCCCTCTTTTTTTCTATCTACTGTGGCATTCGATCTGCTAAAGAAAACGGCTTAGGGTTTTTTTTTAATTATATATATATATACACACACACACACACAGTTTCTACAATTTTACTAAAATTTCCAGCAACATTAAAGTATAAAATATATTATATAAATAGGTATATATATTATATATAAATGTATTCATATATACATATTTTTACATATATATATATATATATATATTTTCACGGATTTCCAATGAAGTCATTCTAATATTTGCATTATTACAATCAATCCAAAACTATATTCCTGCTCTTGAAAACAACTTAACAACTTTATTTATAAACTTTTCTATTGCTGTCATAAACAATTTAAATGGGCAAAATTAAATAAACTTTTCTTCTATTTCCATTATAACTTTCTTTTCAATAACGAAATAGAAATCAACAAAATAAATATACATAACATTTTTCTTGAAATTACAAGCATATGAGAATCTATAATAAATATATTTTGACAACACTATATCAAGAAGATTATTATATTTTTGTAACTTCTAAAATGGAGCAAACACAAAATAAAATCATTTAAACTATACAAAATAAGAAAGTAATTTTCTCTCTTTCTTTGAAACAAACTATACAAGGCCCATCTTGGCCAAGGCTCTCAATAGCCAAATTAGCAACAATGAAACATAACTTTTAAACACCTCCTCCAAGCTCCCAAGCCAACAATAACACCTGCAAAATACAACTCAAAGGAGGGAAACCAAGCCATGCAATACCGCTCTCCTCCCTACCATAGACTCACTAATGAGTCACCCCTGAACTTAGAGGTCATCCACACACCAGGTTTAACACTCCACAACACAACAAGAGCAAGCCAACAAAATAATGAAGAACACCCATGGATTTAAAACAACACAAAACTCATAGAAATGAGTTTGAAGGGGTAGGGGAGTGGACATCACTCAACTCAAGAGGCCACTCCAAAATATCAAAACTCAGCACAAGCAAGGCCTCAAGCCCAAATAAATACTCTAAGAAACACATATATTCCACCATGGCACTCGTGCCATACAAAATGCTCATACTCATAATCTTGCCTTCAAAGCCAAAATACTAACACTAGGAGGGTGACCTCGAGGAGGTTCACTCCTCCCCCACCCCACACATGTTGAGCATCTTCTCCAAATGGAGAGGCTCTTACAAACACCCTCAAAACCCTTGCAACAACAAAACACACACAATGCAAACACACAAGTAAAGTAAATACATAAGGAAAGGCATCAAGCCTTGAATCCTACCTTGATAGGCCCAACAAGGAAGATAGTTGAAGTAGATCCCTTGCAACTCCACCTCCAAGTTCTTCCTCCAAAAGTGCCTCCAAAAATTCTAACTACCCAAAATTCAAATAAATTAGAAAATGTAATGAAATCAACAACTCTCTCCCTCTCTTCAAGAGGGATTAAAATAGGCTCTCTTCATGAGCCTTGAGGAATGAGAAGGTGACACATGTCACCTTCTCCTTCCTCCTCACATCCACTTGCAAGCTTCATAGAATGTGGGGGTGACACATGTCACCCTCTCATTCCACCATGTTTTGCCCCCTCCACTTGTGCTATTTCACACATGTGAGAGCAAGGTGGAGCCCAAAAAAGATGAGGGTTCGACAAATGTCCAAGTCCTATCCTCCCATGAAAGCCCACAAAACCCCAAGGTACTCTCACCAATGTGAGAGAGCCTTGGAGTTGGGTCCTCCACAATTAGGGGTCTTGAAGACTCCCCAAGCCTTCAATGCAAGGTACCCCAAAGCTTTGGAGTGAGGTGTGGATAAGGTTGAAGGTTTGACCCAACCTTCCACTCCTTCCCAAACTTCCATTTTCGTCACTTCACTTCAAGGTGAAGTTTAAGTAACCATATGGGAGTTATCCTAGGGTTAGACAAGCTCAAATGGGCCCTAGACCCTAGGGGTACAACCTAGGGTCACTTTTAACCTAAATTGAGCACCATAGGATGCATAAAATCACATGAAAAGGGGTCACAAAAATTAAAACAAAAAAAGGTCAACTAAACATTACACATTTACAACACCAATATACAATCAACTGAAAATAGGTAGACCTAGCCCAAAAGACAACATATGCAAACATTACAAATATTCATCAAGCATTTACACAGTTGATCTTAGTTCCTCTTGGAACTAGACCGGCTCAACATGGGATTTCATAAAATGTGTGGGATGATCTTTGATTTTCTGTGGCTTGGGAAAATCACCTGCGCACTTAAACAAAAGATTAATCCAACATGTATATCATAGTCGAAGCAATGAAGAGCATGCACTCACACCATCGCATAATCATTTAAAACATCATAAAAATCACATCATAATTATATTCATAATTTACATTTCTATAAACCATCTCAAGATAAAAATCGCATAGTAAATCCAAAATATGATCTCACAACTAGTATCTCTAACATATCAGAATGCATATCACAAGTCTAATCAACATCAGTGAATAAAAATCAAGATCTAGTCTCATCACAACATACTAAGCATAACTAACGAAAATAAAGAAATACAGTCTAAAAGATCTGTATATCGGGATCAACAGTCCCCAAATGTCTAAAATGTCTCCAACAGTAATATGAAACGAGTAAAAAAAATAAAGGAGTGAAATAGTAGGCATCACCTCCTCCCCCCTAAGACTAAACTTCCTCCTGGAAGTTGTCAAAGAGTTGAGGATAAAGTGTCCTCAATCTAGCCACATCCTCCCATGTCATCGTGACCTCATCGTACCTATCCCACTAAACCCTAACCTGGTCCAGCTCTCGACCTCGAAGGCCCAGCATCCAACGAGCCAATATGCGAATTGGCCCCAAAGCCAACTGCCTGTCTACCTCTACTTGTAGAGCACTCCAATGTCATACATGAGATAAATCAAATATGTAATGCCACAAAATAGATACATGAAATACATCGTGGATGCGCAATAGGCTAGGTGGCAAGGCTAGATGGTAGGCTACGGGTCCTATCCGCTCCAAGATCTCAAAAGGATCAACAAACTGTGGTGCGAGATTAGAGCCCTTTCCATAATGGATTGGACTCTTGTGTGGCCGCACTCTCAAGAGTACTCTGTCCCTAACTGAGAAGCTCTGATCTGATCTCTTAGCATCAGCATACTTCTTCTGTCAATCCTGTGCCTCCTGAAGTCTTTGCCTAATCAAGGTCACCTGCTGCTCCATATCCTGCACCAACTCTAACCCAATAGCAACCCTGTCCTCTATACAGTCCTAACTCAATGGTGTCCTGCAAGGTCTGCTGTACAAGGCCTGAAAAGGAGGCATACCCAACGAGCTATGATGCCTATTATTGTAGACAAACTCAACTAGATACCGATACTCCTCCCATCTAGTCTGATGATCCATAACATACATATGGAGCATATCCTCTAGAACCTGATTCACCCTCTCCGTCCGACCATCTGTCTCAGGGTGATAAGTTGAACTGAAGTTGAGCTGCGTGCCCAACGCCTGCTGTAGAGCCCTCCAAAAGGCTGATGTGAACACTGAGTCTCGATTAGAAATGATGCGGCAAGGTACCCCATGTAATCTAACAATCTCATCTAAGAATACTCTCGCCATTGATGGTGCATTGTACATCGTGCGTATAGGTGAGAAATGTGCCACCTTGGTCAACTTGTCAACCATCACCATGATGGCATCATGGCGATGAGATGACATAGGAAGACCAACAATGAAATCCATGGAAATGGTGTCCCATTTCCACTCAGGTATCTCGTGAGAGTATAAAAGACCTATTGGATGCTGATGCTCGGCCTTAACCCTCTGGCACTCAAGGCATTGAGCAAGAAACTTTGCAATATCTCATCTCATACCCACCCAATGTACACTTGTCACAAGTCGGCATGCATCTTCTTCACCCCCAGGTGTGCTGCATATGGAGCTCTATGAGCCTATAAAAGAAATATTGCACGTAGGTCGCCTGCACGGGGTACATAGATGCCTTGTCGATGTCTAAGTAGCCCATCTTCCTCCAGGGAATATCCTGCAAACTTGCCCACAAGGGCCCTCTGTGACTGGATCTCCTGCTGCACCTTAAGAAGCCACTCGTCCTCAGGTAGATGTTGTATGATGCGCCCTCTCAAGTCCACACTCAAGGTCAAGGTCAGGATCTCGTGGTGCCTCCAACTCAATGTGTCGGCAACCATGTTCTCCTTCCCTTTGATGTAGTGGACATCAAAGTCATACTCGCAAAGAAACTCCATCCAACGCTGATGACGGACGTTCAGATTTAGCTGCATGAATATGTACTTAAGACTATGATGATTTGAATGGAGCTCAAAGTGATGACCCAGAAGAAAGTGTCTCCAACGAACCAAAGCATGAACCACTGCTATGAGCTCTAAATCATGAGTGGGGTAGTTCAGCTCATGGGTCTTGAGCTTTTGCGACTTATACGCGATCGCTCTACCACCCTGCATAAGTACGGCTCCCAGACCCTCTAGTGATGCATCAATGCAAACCATGAAATCTGTTGCTGGTTCAGGAACCGCTAAGATGGGAGCGCTGGTAAGACACTCCTTGAGGACCCCAAAGGCCCTCTCACACTTCTCAGTCCAAGTGAAGCTCTTCCCTTTCCACTGAAGGGAAGTGATGGGGTGCGCTATCCTGGAAAAGCCCTCTACGAATCTACGGTAATACCTGGCTAACCCCATGAAACTCCTGACCTCTGTCACACTGGTGGGTGCTGGCCAATCCCTGATAGCCCTAATCTTCGATGGATCTACAGAGATACCATCACCAGATAGGATGTGCCCCACCAAGGATCTGAAAAAGGCACACTTCGCCAAGTTGCCATAAAGATGCTGCTCTCTCCAACACTGCAAAACCTGATGTAAGTGCTCCTCATGCTCCTCCTCGGTCCGCGAGTAGATCAAAATATCATCAAGGAAAATGATCACGAACCGATCCAAGTAAGTACGAAACACCTCGTTCATGAGACTCATGAACACTGCAGGGGCGTTCGTCAAGTCAAAGGGTACCATAGTGAACTCATAGTGGCCATATCGAGTCTGGAAGGCAGTCTTATGGATGTCCGCCTCTGTGATGAGCAACTGATGGTAACCAGAATTTAGGTCTATCTTAGAGAACACTCTGGCTCCCAACATCTGGTCGAAGAGATCATCAATCCTAGGTAGAGGATAATGGTTCTTCACCGTCACCTTATTAAACTACCTATAATCCATGCACAGACAAAGAGACCCATCCTTCTTCTTCACGAAGATGACCGGTGCACCCCAAGGTGAAATGCTAGGTCAAATGTGCCCCTTCTTGAGCAACTCCTCTAACTGCAACTTAAGCTTCGTGATCTCATGTGTGGTCATCTTGTAGGGTGCACGAGACACTAGCTCGGCACCCGGCACTAGATCAATGTGGAAGTCTACCTCTCTGCGAGGTGGCATGCTTGGTAATTCTGGTGGAAAGACATCGGCAAACTCCCTCAAGATAGGATGGTCATCTAATGACGCCTCTGGCTCATCCTCTGATCTATTGCTAACAGTGATGGCAAACAACTGACATCCCTTCCACATGCAATGCTTAAGCTGCTGAGCGGATATCATATGAACTACCATGGGCTTCTGAATGCCCACTACCTCGACTATCGTGCCATGATCATCTAAGAAACTAATCACCTTTTGGCAACAATCTAACTTGGCTCTTTGAGCTGCAAGCCAATCCATGCCTAAAACTACACGATAGGATCCTAAAGGCATAACCCTAAGGTCGCATAATGTAGTGAAGGCCCCCAAAGATATCTCACAATCCTGAACCAAAGCATCTACTGACATCTTGGCCCCAGTGACCAACTCAACCTCCCGCCTATCGCCTTACCTAGAGGCCACCAGTCTGCAACGCTCCACTAACGATGGAGATATAAATGAATTAGTAGCGCCAGAGTCAAATAAAATAGCAATGCAGACATCCCCAATCATACTTGTTGTCTCAATCACTGAGGCCTGGAAGTTAGCCTGGTGGTTATCAACCGCTGCAAACATATGGTGGGATCTATCCACATCTCCAATTGTCTGCTCTAATCCTCCTGCACGAGGCTATCCCCTTGCCGTAAAGCCCTGTGGGCACTCTCTGGCTAAATGTCTTGCTCCACCACAAACATAACATGGGTCCCGAGCCTGTACCTATCTAGACTGTATCCTCAGTGCGCCACCATGTCGCTGCTGCGTCTCTCAAAAGGTGAACTGCCACACGTGCCTTTGTGTTGCTCTCGTAAGGATGCAACACAAATCACCTGTCTAAACTAATAAGCCAAGCCTCAGCCTCGGCTCCCTCTGTGATCCCTACAAAGGTGGGTGGATTCAACCTAAGTAAGTCTTTGATGGGGTCCCCTCAGTCCCTGTGTCCTTTGATAGGCTCATCCACACCCTCTCGCCATCCAAGGTCATAAGGTCCGTGATAAACCTGCTCTACACTCACAGCCTCCTCTCACCTCGCATGATGCGAAGGGCTCCTGCTACGAGCTCTGTAAGCTGAACCAACCTCCTCTGCTATGGTGACATGTATCTCTACATAAGGATCTACACGTGGCTCCACTCATGGCTCTGCACAAGGCTCGACATGTGGCTCTACATGCGGCTCATCACGTGGTACCTCTCGTGGCTCAATGTGGGGCTCGACATGCGGCTTTGCTATAACCGGTGGTAACCTCTCTAACACTGTCTGTAATGCATGTAAGATATGTGGTCCGATATCAGGTGCGGGTGGTGCCTGTGGTGCTTGTGGTGGTGGCGGTCCTTGACCACCCTTGGCTGATGAGTCGCTATGTACCTCCACGGACGTAGTGGCACGTGAATGCTCTCGCCTCATTCTGGGTGGCATCCTACAAGAACACGGTATTCACAAATCAGATGAATTTGCGGAATAACAATGTGCCCAAACAAGCCCATTGTTTAAACTTGGGCTCTAATACCAAATGTCATGCCCACATTTCCTATGCGGTCACGACACGCAACACACGTGTTTGTCCACATTTGTCATGTGGTCATGACACGAAATATCAAATAATTTCCATGCATCCCTAGAAACTCCCTCGCATGCGTCAGCGTGCTCGGTGGCAATATGCATAAGGCGTAAACATGTCAATCAAACCTCGGGGTAATGCGATTAAATGCACAATCCCTTGCGTGATGATAGCTGACTAAGGGGGTCAATACGATGCGAGAAGCGCCGCCATTAGGGTTAGGATCGATTGATCAAAACCCTAAGTTTTCCTAAGTGAGTGACGGGATTTCGACACGAGTCGAAATCAAAACCATAATTCTAATGCATTTAAAGAATAAATAACAACTAATTCAAAACAACTAGCTGCAGAAACATTAAAAATATTACTCAACACAAGATTTAAATCGCTTGAGACAATTAACCCTAATTCCCAGAAAAATCTGGCAGCATAACGCCTCTAGGGCATATATAGAAATTATTCTAATTAAGATAATCAGGCTAAGGGGTCCACTATCCCGTTAATATCGATTAATTTAAAATAATTACGCTAGGGAGAATAATTTGCCACACTAAGGTTCTCTGATTAATAACTAGATTAAATAATTAAATTAATATTCTACTTCGACTAAAACCCTAAACATACGATTAAATTAATAAAGTCGACCTTGCTATAATACTATTGCAATAATATTTTCACAAGATACAATATTTAAAATTAAATTCCCCAAGGTCTAATAATCCACTAAAGTGCTAGCCTAACTCTTGAAAATTAAAAATATCAACACCATACACTAAAACCAACATAAACCTAATACACCCCCAAAATAAAATTAAATTATTTTACCCAAGAGAATAAGAGCTCAAAAACATTTAAATTCATCTCCCACCTAAATAAAATAAAAATAATCCCAATGAGGTTAAAAGAAATAATTACCCTAAGAAAAGATAAAGTGCACCCAATTCCCATGATAGAAAATTTAAATTAAAAATTCCCGCCTCACAAGATAAACAAATTTAAAATTCAAAAAGCCCTAAAAGGTTGCACAATAAAATATAATATCCTTATGAAGAAGAACCCTAACCCTAACTTGTTTTTCTCATTCTATTCTTTTTCTTCCCTCATTTCTCCTTCTCTTTTTTTTCTCTCACTAAATCTCTTTTTGTTTTGCAGATCCAAAGCCATCACAACCATGGACGACCTCATATAGAGGTATACTCATTGAGTATATTCGTATTTTTTTGAATGCCTCTTTAAAAAAAAAGGAATATATATATATATTCCTGTGATGAAAAGATAAAAATGACAAATATTTCACAGTAAAATCTATTTTTTTAAACAGATATACACAAATATATATCTATATATATTCTATTTTCTACAGGTCGAAGGATCGAACGATGCTAACGGCACACTAAACAACAGGGTTTTATATAACAAACGTTGTGGTGACAGCGTTGGCAGGAATTGGTGAGGGTTTGGGGGGTTGTCCCTTCCCTGCCCCCTAAACGACTCCCAACGGACAAAGCAAACATAGTGTCGGGGGTGTGGGAAGTGCGACTTCCCCACACCCCGGTCTCGCAACAAATGAAAAAAACAATGGCGCTATACATGCGGCGGCGGCTCAACATAACATTTGTTTTCCTCTTTTTTTTAATCTACTGTGGCATTTGATCTGCCAAAGAAAACGGCTTAGGGCTTTTTTTTTAATATACATATATGTAAAATATACATAGTTTCTACAATTTTACTAAAATTTCTAGCAACATTAAAGTATAAAATATATTATATAAATAGGTATATATATTATATATATAAATGTATTCATATATACATATTTTTACATGTGTGTGTGTGTATATATATATATTTTCAAAGATTTCCAATGAAGTCATTCTAATATTTGCATTATTACAATCAATCCAAAACTATATTCCTGCTCTTGAAAACAACTAAACAACTTTATTTACAAACTTTTCTATTGCTGTCATAAACAATTTAAATGGGCAGAATTAAATAAACTTTTCCTTTCTTTCCATTGCAACTTTCTTTTCAATAACAAAATAGAAATCAACAAAATAAATATACATAACATTTTCTTGAAATTACAAGCATATGAGAAGCTATAATAAATATATTTTGACAACACTATATCAAGAAGATTATTACATTTTTGTAACTTTTAAAATGGAGTAAACACAAAATAAAATCATTTAAACTATACAAAATAAGAGTAATTTTCTCTCTTTCTTTGAAACAAACTATACAAGGTCCATCTTGGCCAAGGCTCTCAATAGCCAAATTAGAAACAATGAAACATAACTTTTAAACACCTCCTCGAAGCTCCCAAGCCAACAATAACACCTGCAATATACAAACAAAGGAGGGAAACCAAGCCATGCAATACCGCTCTCCTCCCTACCATAGACTCACTAGTGAGTCACCCCCCAGCTTGGAGGTCATCCACACACTAGGTTTAACACTCCACAACACAACAAGAGCAAGCCAACAAAATCATGAAGAACACCCATGGATTTAACACAACACAAAACGCATAGAAATAAGTTTGAAGGGGTAGGGGAGTGGACATCACTCAACTCTAGAGGCCACTCCAAAATCTCAAAACTCAACACAAGCAAGGCCTCAAGCCCAAATAAATACTCCAAGAAACACATATATTCCACCATGGCACTCATGCCATACAAAATGCTCATACTCATAATCTTGCCCTCAAGGCCAAAATACTAACACTAGGAGGGTGACCTCGAGGAGGTTCACTCCTCCTCCACCCCACACATGTTGAGCATCTTCTCCAAATGGAGAGGCTCTTACAAACACTCTCAAAACCCCCAGAACAACAAAACACAAAACACACACAATGCAAACACACAAGTAAAGTAAATACATAAGAAAAGACATCAAGCCTTGAATCCTACCTTGATAAGCCCAACAAGGAAGATAGTTGAAGTAAAGCCCTTCCAACTCCACCTCCAAGTCCTTCCTCCAAAAGTGCCTCCAAAAACTCTCTGACTCTCCCCAAAATTTAAATAAAATAGAAAATGTAATGAAATCAACAACCCTCTCCCTCTCTTCAAGAGGGATTAAAATAGGCTCTCTTCATGAGCCTTAAGGAATGAGAAGGTGACACATGTCACCTTCTCCTTCCTCCTCACACCCACTTGCAAGCTTTATGGAATGTGGGGGTGACACATGTCACCCTCCCATTCCACCATGTCTTGCCCCCTCCACTTGTGCTCTCTCACTCATGTGTGAGAGCAAGGTGGAGCCCAAAAAGGATGAGGGTACGACAAGTGTCCAAATACTATCCTCCCATGAAAGCCCATAAAACCTGAAGGTACTCTCACCAATGTGAGAGAGCCTTGGAGTTGGGTCCTCTACAATTAGGGGTCTTGAAGACTCCCCAAGCCTTCAATGCAAGGTACCCCAAAGCCTTGGAATGAGGTGTGGATAAGGTTGAAGGTTTGACCCAACCTTCCACTCCTTCCCAAACTTCCATTTTCGTCACTTCACTTCAGGGTGATGTTTAAGTGACCATATGAGAGTTATCCTAGGGTTAGACAAGCTCAAATGGGCCTTAGACCCTAGGGGTACAACCCAGGGTTACTTTTAACCCAAATTGAGCAGCATACGATGCATAAAATCACATGAAAAGGGGTTACAAAAATTAAAACAAAAAAGGTCAAATAAATATTACACATTTACAACACCAATATACAATCAACTGAAAATAGGTAGACCTAGCCCAAAAGACAACATATGCAAACATTACAAAAATTCATCAAGCATTTACACAGTTGATTTTGGTTCCTCTTGGAACTAGACCGGCTCAAAACGGGATTTCACAAAATGTGTGGGATGATCTCTGATTTTTCGTGGCTTGGAAAAAATCACCTATGCACTTAAGCAAAAGATTAATCCAACATGTATATCATAGCCGAAACAATTAAGAGCATGCACTCACACCATCGCATAATCATTTAAAACATCATAAAAATCACATCATAATTAAATTCATAATTTGCATTTCTATAAACCATCTCAAGATAAAAATCACATAGTAAATCCAAAATATGATCTCACAACTAGTATTTTTAACATATCAGAATGCATATCACAAGTCTAATCAATAGCAGTGAATAAAAATTAGGATCTAGTCTCATCACAACATACTAAGCATAACTAACCAAAATAAAGAAATATAGTCTAAAAGGTCTGTATATCAGGATCAACAATCCCCAAATGTCTAAAATGTCTTCAACAGTAATATGAAACGAGCAAAAAAAATAAGGGAGTTAAATAGTAAGCCTCACAGTCCACTCCACCATGCACCCTATCACCTACACACAAAACATTATTCCTCGCAACATTCACAATCTAGTTAGTGTTGGTTAGAAGAAATATGGTCAAATATATCTATATAAAAATCAAATGAAAAACATAACTAGATTTCATATGCATACATCACTATGAACCATTAAAAGTTCATTCACTTAAGTATACATACACACTAACACTTACACACATACACATAGAGTTAATATTAAGTTTCAAGTCCCCACCCCTAGTCCAAGTTACATCGGGACTACGGGGCCTTAGAATGGGTTCATACAGGATGTGACATCCTCCCCCCTTAGGATTAAGCTAGCTCATCTTAGCTAAAATAAGTCTAAATATTCTAGTCTAATTATATTTTCATCTTCCCAGGTAGCTCACTACTCCCCATACTAGTCCCAAAGGACCTTAACCTGTGGTATTGTTCTGTTACGTAGTTGTATGTGGCGCCTGTCTATTATTGCAAGTGGTTCGAGGTGTCCATATCTCTGGCCTCTTCTACCGGTAGTGCTTGCCAATCAATTACATGTGTGGGATCAGCAATATATTTCTTAAGTAGTGATACATGAAACACATTATGAATGCGAGAGAGATGGTGGAAGAGCTAGTCTATAAGCCACATGGCTAATATTTTCAAGTATCTCAAATGGTCCAATATATCGTGGGGATAATTTGGTAGCCTTGTCAAATTTTATTGAACTTTTTTTAGGCTTGATGCGAAGAAACACTCTGTCTCCAACTACAAATTCTCTCGGTGTTTGCTTAGCATTTGCGTAACTCTTTTGTTGATCTCCTGCTTCCTTCAACCTCTACCTAATGATCTTTATTTGCCCATCATATTCCTAAAGTAGTTTAGGTCCAATGGTTACACGGTTATCCAAACAATCCCATCCTATTGGGGTTCTACACTTCCTGCCATAAAGCGCCTCGAAAGGGGCCATTTGAATGGAGGAATGGTAAGAGTTATTGTGTGCAAACTCAATTAGGGGTAAATACTCTTCCCATTTCTTGGGTTGATCGATTACATACATTTGAAGCATATTCTCCATAACTTGATTAACTCTTTCTATCTAGCCATCTGTTTTAGGGTGGTAAGAAATACTAAAATTGAGTTTAGTACTAAGAGTGGTCATGAGGGCTGTCTAGAATTTGGAAGTAAACAGTTTATCCCTATCAGATATAATCACTTTGTAACTGGACAAGCCCATTTACATTCTGGCATCATGGAAACCAAGTATACATGTTTAATGCATTAACCATAATTCTCCCTTCCTATTCTTCATAGAAAGCATAATTTGAAATATGCATGATTACCCATCAATTATGCAGCAATATTAAAGAAATGCAAATATTGAAATACAAATAATGAGCAATACTCACATGGGTGTTACATTAATAAGATAGTTGCAAGAGAGTGGATTTTCACCTCGTAAGATTGGTTACCCTCCAACATCTAGAGTGCATGGTGAATCCCACCTTAAGGATAAGAATTCCCTATCCCAATCCACCAATGGACTCTGGGATCCATAAAGAGATGTATTATTCATGCCAAAGATTTTAGAAACCACATAACTACTGACCCACGGTATCTAACTTTCAAAAAGGCTTCCTATTACTATATTAGCACAACTAGACCAGCAACCACAGAGAGTAAGAATAACTAGAAACTAGCTCTTGAAACAAACTGGTCCTTTGCTTAAATTTCAACTCCACTAGAATGACTTTCCATTAATCTTAGAAGCTACAAAATAGCTAATAATGACATTCTTCACCTACATGCCACTGGCACTAGAACCTGCATGCTGCTAACTTGATAGCCATTCAAGCCTGAGAAGTCCCTGGCATTCTTCACCGGTATACCTGGGTGATAGCCTACTATCTCTAGATATAGTCGTACCACTCTACTTGCAGAGCATGCTCACTGACTATTATCAAGCTGGAGCATCAATAAGCTTATCTTAATGCAGGTCATAGGATTTACAAGTTGGTGATCACCACGGAAGGAGCGGAACTACTACATTATAGGAGTAATGAAATCCTCCTACCTATGCCCTCGTAGATCCCATACTCCAACCGTTATGTGTTGCCATAGAGGTCGACATCTTTATCTAGCTTGGCTCTGTAGGTGGACTCAGTCATCGTAGAGTTAGATAAACAAGATAAGCCATATAGTTCACCTACCTATGGTCTTGACCTATGACTTATGGTATCTAGCTTAATATTAGGAGTAGATAACCATTTTCTCTACATAAATGACATCTTTCTACTGGTACATCAACTTGGAAAAGGATTCATTCTTAGGTGGCTATATATATATACACTTTTCCTTATTTAGATGCTATGTGATTCAACCAACTCTTACTTCACAAGTATCTAATTGAATTCTCTTTGTATCAAAGGGATTGCCATGTTTTTAGCTTGCTGGTATTCATGTTAAAGAATTTAATTGCTAAGGATAACCTCGATGTCCCAGTTTCTATTAGCATTAATTATATAAACAAGAGTTTAGACAAGAATGACTAGAACGCCTAACCCTTCAACCATTTACCAACAAAAGTTCTTATTTAATGAGGACAATCAATATGCAAATTAATCAAGTATTAACAGCCTAAGTCTTGACAATCTATATATGCAGTCCCATCAAATACTTAGTTGAATTTAAACAATTCCAAAGCATATAACAGTAGGTGTACAGCCACCCAAGCCACAAACTAGAAGCAAGGTACTACATGTTCTAAGATAACCAAGAAAAAGAACCACACCATCTATAATCTTGACAATGGAATTAAAGAATCTCTTTTCCTATGTTCATACATACTACATAACACCCAATCAAGTAGATATAGCTGAGTATATAACTCTTATTACTATTGTTCTATTTGTAAAGAAGTCCAAAGGGAACATGGAGCCAAAATCTAAGAGATGTGCCTGCATATTGACGTTTATTATTGTTGTCCACTTGTAAAACATGACCAAGAACAGAGTGCTAACCTTTATTTATAAAAGTTGGTCCTTTGGTAGGCTCCCAACCACTTCATAGAATGCTACCCCTAATTTTAAAGAGGGTTATGAAATAAATAATAGGAATTACGTCTACAAATCTAAAATGAGGGGTGCCATTACCCTCTTTCTACACACAAATTTAAACCCTGGTAGGCAAGAGATTAATTTATATACTTTTAGAAGTTTCATATAACCTTTGGCAGATCATTATGACCTAACATGGCATTTTATAATCTCCTTCCCTTGAGACATTTTGTTAAATAGTTCTTAGGTATTGTCTAAGCTTCTATTTATTTTATTTTGTCATACTAATAGTAAATATTGGTACCATTTTCTCTACTCACCCTTACAACTAAGTTTGAAATGGAATGCTAAGCTTAATAGAGGTTATTAGATTGAATAAATAGAAGCATATACATATATAAATATCAACATCCCCTCTTATCCTTGTTGCAGTTGTGTGAAGGAGAAGAAAACACAGCTCTAAGAAGGAGCAACATGAGTAAATGGGAAAAACAACTAGAAATGCATCTATAAAAGTTGCAGCAGTTGCCATGGACTGAAATGAAGTTTCCCTACACTCATTTACCTTCCCCCAACTCGTTTTTGGTTGAGACTACTATGCTGGTTGGGTTTTTAAGGAAGAATATAAACCACAAATGATTAAATACATTATTTAAAATTTGTTCAAGCCAGATAAGCTAAACCTATGAGTTTATGGAAGGAACAACCATCAAATACTACATTTAAAATTATATTTCCTAATACCAGCATTTGTAATCCTCTATGGCAATCATACCAATAAAATAATGTAAATTTATTTTTAAAGACAAGAGGTAAAAGGAATAAACCTGCCCTCAAGCAAGAGAATTCACTCCAAGCAGCTATAAAATGAAGTTAGGCAGCTCACCCTCAGCCAAAGGACCTCCAAACTCTGGCTTCTTTTCCCAAACGCCCCTCTGCTCTCCTAAATTGAAAGAAAAACTGATAAAAAATGGCCTCCCCATGCCTTTTTATTTCCACTTCTAGTCCTTCCCAGTCTTGCCCATCAATTCTCTTCCTGATTGCAAGTTGTACTGGGTGCATGATTTATTGTTGAAGTATGGCATCCAAAACCTCCATTCAGGAGGGTCGCCCAAGCATTGAATGTTGGCCGCCCTCCTCTCCTTTCATGGCCCGTAGCATTCGTTGCAGAAAACCCTACACCTCTTTGCCAATATTTTCTCTTATTCCTTTCTTTTCCTTTTGTTTTCAACTTATACAATTTCTTTTTTTTTGTTTTCCTCCGTTGAGCTTCTATAGGTTTGATTTATTCATTAAATCTACACATTTGATTTAAAGTATATATATCCAACCTTTTATAAAAAAAAACTCATGATAATATAATAATAATAATAATAATAATAATAATAGTAATAAATAATAATAATAATAACAATAATAATAGTAATAATTCCTTAATTATTATTTAATACTAGTAATAATAATATCATCTTGTGCTTTGGTAAATACGAAATAGACAATTCAGTCTTTTTTTTTGACATTGCGACAAAGACATGTTTGAATGAAATACTTTCAGAAACTCATATGCCATGAGGTCGTGATTACCTAGCATGTAGACTCAACTAAGACCTATAGGCTCCACAAGCAGAGACTGACTAGGAATTGGTATGAACATACCAAATTTCTATTTTGGACGAGTCTCAGAATTGACCAGTGTTTCAGCAAGATTGGCATAAAAATCACTTTCAATTTATGGATCTGCAGAGTCCACTCCACCATGCACCCTGTCACCTGCGCACAAAACATTGTTCCTCGCAACATTCACAATCTAGTTAGTACAGGTTAGATGAAATATGGCCAAATATATCTATATAAAAATTAAATGAAAAACATAACTAGATTTCATATGCATACATCACTATTAACCATTAAAAGTTCATTCACTTAAGTATACACACACACACACAAATAGAGTTAATATTAATATTCAAGTCCCCACCCCTAGTCCAAATTACATCGGGATTACAGGGCCTTAGAATGGGTTCATACGAGATGTAATCTTAGAGTCTCATCCTTCCTCTTGATGAACAACACTGGGGCTCCCTAAGGTGACACACTAGGCTGTATTAACCCTTTCTCCATTAGATCCTATAGTTGCATTTTAAGCTCCTATAATTCAGCAATATTCATTTTATAAGGAGCCCTTGATATAGGCTCGTCCCTTGGAACTAGATCAATTGAGAAGTCAAATTGTCGCTTAGGGGGTAAGCCTAGAAATTCTTCAAGAAAAATGTCATGAAATTCTTGAAGAATAGGATGATCCTCGATATTAGGAAGTGGGTCTTTGCTGCCTTCTTCAATCTTTACCATATATAGTTTGCTTGCCTTCCTTACAGCTCTCTTGGCTTGCATGGCTGTAACCATTCTCATAACTAATGGCCTTTGAATTCCTTAGAGTACTATTGGTCTTCCTTGGTCATCTAAGCATTCAATTGTTTTGTTATAGAAGTCCAGTTTAGTTCAGTGTGTCCTGAACCAATCCATTCCTAGGATCAAGTTATAAGACCCTAACTTTGTGACCAATAGATTAACCTTAGTTTTTGTGTTGCCTAAATCAATTCTTGCTCCTCTTAGGCTAAAATTTACCTGTTGAGTCTTACCAAACCCAAACTCTACCTCCATCTCCCCTCGACCAAGAGTTTTAAATCCAATCTATATTTTTAACACCTCAGGTGAAATAAAGCTATTAGTTTCCCCTAAGTCTGCTAGAATAGAGATGGATTGTCTATGAAAAGTACCTTGCAACTCTATGAGTGAAACTTGGTTGTCAGCTTGGTGGCTATCTACAGCTGCGTAAATTTTGGTTGGAGGCTTGGTGGATTTATCCTGATTCCTTGGACACTCATTTTTGTAGTGGTCACCCCCGCAAGTCCAACATCCTCCCACTGGGCCAATATTCTTTACTTCCCTATCCTTAGGAAAGCTAGTTTGTGCTACTTGCTTCGATGGTCTTTGTCGTTTTCCTTCACTACCACTGGTTTTTGCTGATTCATAACTTCTTTTAAAGCCTTGGTCCCTTTTAAACTTATCCCTTGTCTTCTTTCCTGGTATAGTTTTCTTAAATTCCTTCCTTTTGTTGTCAGAGTGGTAAGAGGTATAAGATTTTTGTTTCCACTCTTGCTTGCTCTTTTGCTTCTGTTCAGCAACTAGGGCTATCTCCACTGCTTGATTTAGGCTCTTAGGACGTGATAACTTAGTCGCATACATGAGGTTCTTATTCAAGCCTAGGATAAACTTTTTTACATGGTCCTCCTCTTCCTTCATGTAATGAACATGATAGAGTAAACCCATGAATTTAGCCTTATACTAAGAAACTGTCATCCATCCTTGGTGCAATGAATGGAATTCAGTCAATTTTTTATCCCGATGGTGGGCAGAAAGGTATTCCTTGCGGAATCGTTTTACAAACTTGTCCCAAGTCAGCTGATGCAATTCATATTTTTTAATTTCTAGCAGATGGTATTGTTGGAAATGAAAATTTCAACAATTTTCGCAAAAAATTCAAGATCCTATATCCTTAGATTTGGGAAATCTTTTGCTTTCATATAATATGTTGCCTACTAGTTTCCTCTAGAGCCACTTAACCTACTTCCCCATGAGCATCCACACAAATGTCTTTACTGTATCTACATAGTTGCATGCACTCTACTGCAGAATCTTCCAAAAGTTGAAAGCTGCATCCAAATAGGAAGAATTAGTCAATTACAAAGATGGACTAATATCACAACATTCAAAAGATTCTCTGTGCCCTTCATAGATGGTATGTCTAAACAATTTTGTGGCTGCCTGAGCGGTAGCCAATTCAAAAATCATCAAATATGCACCTTGATTGAAGCTACTCCATAGTTTATCAAGCAGATGGTCAGTACTAAAAGGTGACAGATAGATCTACTCTAAACGTCTTTTATATTGTTGTGTAATAAGATGGTTAGACCTTACAAAAAACTTGTTTGCGTTTTTGTGTTATGCAGAACAAAAATGGTAATTCATAACACAACTAGTTTTGATAAAAACCTTCTGAAAAGAAAGTTATTTTATTGCATATTAAAGAAGGGTGGAATTGTCAGGATATTTAGAAATAGATGAGGTCATATACCAGAAAATGTTGACATGCACCTTTTGCATTTTACAATTAGAAATAGATATGGTATATCATATACTTAAATATACAATGGGCACCACCTGGAAATAATGCACGGACAGACTTTCAAGCATATTGTATTGTCATCTACAATGAGAATCATACAGAATTACACAATGCAGCAGCTATCATTGTATGTTTTGTCATCCATTGTTTCGTCTTAATGAGTTATTGGCTGTTGACGATCAGTCAGAACAAATGGTTGTAGAGACTAATGTGTGCATTGCTGATGTTGCAACATCAGTGTCAGGACATGGTTATGAACCATATCAAAGCAGTGGTGAAGTAGATGCTTCAATCCCTGTTTCAGGTGAAAGGTCTGAAATGGGCTTGCATGAAACAGATAAAAAAAACAATTTATGTGGATCTGTTTATGTGAGTGGTCAGCAGACTAATGGACATTTGTGTGTCAAGGAAATGGAAGAAGATCTTGACAGTGAAATGTCATTAGATAAATCTGGTGTTGACATTGAAGCAAATAATGGGCATCCTTTGATTGGGCAAGAGTTGATTGGAACCTCTACTTTAGAAGGGCACATGCTTGGAAATCTGCAGTTGGAAGATGCTGTTAAGCCATTATCTGATGTGCAGTTAACTAAGGAATTAGTGGAAAATGATACTGACCAGCTAACAAGTGAGCTACCTGCAGTGGTAGTTACTTCAACTAAGGAATTTCTAAAATCATCTGTTGCTACAGATGGTTCAAATGAGGAAGGCAAACAACTAAAACATTTAACTAATGAGGTAATTATAAATTCAAGTGAGTGTTGTAGTGAAGACTTACCTACAGAACAAATGACAACACTGGATGAACAAATTAGTGTGTCTGATGAGAAACATCTTGAACCATCAGTAATGAAAACAGAAGAGGACAGTCACCTTGAACAAGCTGAAATAGTAGAAATGAAAGACAAACAGGGAACCCAGTCCAAGCAAGAGATTAAAATGTCATTGATGAAAGAAGAGGAAGTTTTTAATAAAAAGCAGTCTGAAACGATCCCAAATGCAATGCGAACTGCACTAGGAAATGACCGCCAGTCAAAAAGTGAGGATGTTGACCAAATTCCTGCCTTCAAAAAGATTGAGTCCCAGGAAATGCAAGTTTGTATGTTTGATTCTTCTACAGGAACCAATGACGCATCGGCAAATGTGGTACAGACAGAAAAAAGTTTGCCAGATACACTGAAACAGGCAGTAAGCACCAAAGAAGAGATTGTTTCTGTGGATGTTAATTGTCATCACCAAGAAGAACAATCTAAAAATGTGCAGCAGTCAGAAAACGTTGTAGAGAATACGCCCAAAATGATATCTCACATACCAATGTTTCAAGGAACCACCGAGTCTCATGTGGAGCATATTAAAGATAGAGACAATGAACAAAGACAGTTGTAATTGCTCCAAGGTCGGATGGTGGCAAAGAGATTTGGGAAGAGAAAGTATATGGGTGAAGTTATTGGATATGATCTTGCATCAAAGTTGTTTAAGGTTTTATATGAAGATGGCGATGAGGAGGAGCTAGAAAAGCATGAAGTTGATGCTATTCTAATATCACTTGGGGAAGAGGCATCTGTTTCTCGTAAAAGACAATTATCTCCTACTAATATGGAGCATGAGGAATCCAACAGGTCTGAAAGGAAGTCTAGAAAGGTTGATAGAGATGGAACTCCAGGGAGACAAAGTAAAAATAAAACATTGAAAGGCCAGACTTCTGGTTCCTGTCGATCATCAAATACAAAGAAAGGAAAGTCTAATGCAGCTAAATCTGAGGGTAAGAGCAAGAGCCCCAAGACAAATGTGCGTAAGGGCCAGAAAGGAACTACAGTTTTGAGCATTGTGTCAGATCCAATTCATGGTAACAGATTGCAGAGACCATCCCTTAAAGATAATGATGAATCTGATAGACGGGATAATTTTTCTTCAAATGAGTTGGATTCAGGCTATATGAACATCGGAAGAAGATCATTTTTGGAAAATTCTTTAGAGTTGTCAAGGCACCAAGAAGGGAAAACTGTAAGTGATGAGTTAAGTAAAGTTTATCTTCAATCAGCTAATATCTATTCAAGTAGAGCAGAACAGGCATCCACGAAGGATGGATTCCTCTTATCCCAAGAGCAAAACTTCAAAGACATTCAATTGGGTGAAAGGAATGGAAGGGAACATGAGTTCAAAGAAAGAATTCCAGTTGAGGAACAAGTTTCTTCTAGTTTTTTCTCCAAGAATGCAGAGGAGAATGTTCAATATAGAGAGAAAATACAACCCATGACACACCCAAGTTTATTGCATTTGGCTGATGATCCTGGCACGAAGAGTCAGATGGATATACATACTGGTTCTAATCACATAAAAAGTAAATTTTTGAAGCAAGAGTTTACTGCTAAGAAATTTCATGATGAGCATTGAGGCTTCTGGCAATGGTAAATATGGGAAAGAAGAGACTGTACTCTCAGGAGAAGGGAGCAAATTCTTGTCATCTGATGGGAGCAACAATAGGCAGTCAGGACTCACTTGGTGCACAATTATATTCAGACACTAAAAACCAACCTAGCATGGCTTTGTTCTCAACAGTTAACAGCCGGCACTCATGTCCACCTTTCCTGGATTCTATTGCCTCATCTGCATCGTCTGCCACTGCACAAACTGTATTTGCTGGTTTAGAAATGCCTAAATCTACGGGAGAATCATTCCACACAGAAGTAAAGAATATTGCTGAGCTTAGCACTATGAGGGCTTGGCAATCTATGGACAATGAAAAGGAAGACTCTAAAAATTTAGGATTATAGAATAGGGTGCTCAACCAGCTTGAATTTTCTTCATCCCTAAAAAATGATGATTTTGGAGCTCTTGAGCAGCATATTGAAGATTTAACACAAGAGAAATTTGCTCTGTAACGAGCTCTTGATGCTTCGAGGACACTAACTGAATCGTTAGCTCAGGAAAATTCATCACTTACAAAGGCCTTCAATCAACAGGGTGCAGTAGTCAGCCAATTAAAATCTGATTTGGAAAGACAACAAGAAGAGATCAGCGCTCAGCTATTGGTACTAAATACATTGAAAATGGAGTCCGACAATGCATAACTTGAATGCATTGCTGCAGATGAGCGGGCAAAGATGCTTGCTTCTGAAGTCATTAGTCTAGAAGAAAAGGCACTCAGATTAAGATCAAATGAGTTGAAGTTGGAGAGACAGCTGGAGACTGTAAATGATGAAGTTGCTTCGAATAGAAGACATATTTCTAGTTTGGAGAAGGAGCGCTTAGATTTACGGTCTACTATTGATGCATTGCAGGAAGAGAAAAAATTATTGCAATCTAAGCTTCGTAAGGCAGCTGCAAATGGCAATTTCGATTTACCTGCATCTACAAAACCTTTAAAAGATGTAAAAGAAGCATTTAATTCAACAGAGGATATTGGCATTGAATTATTTAATTTTCCAGGTGGCAATGGCTTATTTTTGGCTAGACAGGATGATGTCACTACCATGACACCTATGTCCCAATCATTGTTGTCAACTGTTGATGTTCATCAAGTATTGGATCCTCAATCTGTAGGAATTGTATCTTCCACATCTTTCAACAACACTGCAAGCAGTTTGAATTTAAACCAAAGACATCATATGTTGGACCTTGTTGTTGCAATCCCAAATGACCAGCAAAGAATGGTTGATAACATCAACTCTTTGATTGAAGAGTTGGCATTCGAAAAAGAATCTCTGACAAGGGCTCTATTACCGCTGGTGACACAAATTAATTTTTTCTTGAAAATATATGGCATACCTAAAAATTAAATTTGCCCACAAAGGGGAAGAATAGCATGAACAAGCAAAGATATATGGCAGATGATGTTGGCCAACCGGTAAATGTTGGTGTAATATGCTATTTCAAACAGCTGGTGAACAGAAAACATGGCAGAAGAACAGTTCTGGTGACATATGAGATTCGAGATAAATTTGTAAAATTAAATACAGTTTTGGCCACAAAATTTTTATTCAGTATCAAGCACAAAGGTAAAATTCAAATTCGTTAAAAAATTATAAATTACAAATAGATAATCCAAATCATAATATTCCAACCATCATGTTTAATTTTATTTACATATGCTCGAAGGTGAAACATCTTTTGGAAAATTTAACTTGATGCAAGGAAAGATTTTTGATATTTTCATCCTAAAAGAGGAATTGATTGAATAGGTCATTATTTTACCTAGAAAATATTTCGGAGGAGTAAACCGGATCCAACAAAAGAAATTTTGATATTTTTATCCTGAAATAAGATATGGGAGGGATTAATTAAATAGGTAACTATTTTACCTAGAAAATATTTTTGGAAGAACAATTGGTAAATATTTTCACCGAGGAGCTATAATTGTTTTCACTCGAGTGAATTTTGCCCAACTTAAGTGAAAAATATGTGGGTAAATATAAAGAAATAAAGTGAAGATTAATAAGGCATAATACTAAATATTTTGTTATCAAAGGCGATGAAGATTAAAATAAAATATTTAATTTGCCAAACGCAACTCCTTAAATATTTTATTTTGTGATGGAAAAGGATTAATGTTAAAAACAATTAATTAAAACTTAAAGTCATGCCAAAGAATATGTGAAAGGTTGCAACCCTAAAGACATGTGAGAAAATATACGGAATCAAGGAAACATTACCGCACGCCACAGGTCCTAAGGTTCTCCACAATAGAAATAATATATTATTTATATACTGTTTATTTGACGAATAATTTGTTTCCTTTGCAGGATTAGGGTTGCGTTGAATGCAATGAAGTGGCTCTCGACTGGCGGTTAAATGCTCTTATCTTGGAAGATTAAATATTTTATCCCAACTTCCGAGGATTGTTAAGTCTTTCAAAATCAAGTCATTTAATTTATGTAATGAATAAGGTCGGTTCTTATGGTTGGTTCAACCAATTATCAACCGTCATGAATGTTGTAATGGGTTTGAGGCTTGTTGCATCTCTTTAAATAGAGATCCCAGGACTCGGAATAGGAGTTAGAATTAGGTTAGAAATAGGGATTTTTACAAAAACACATTTGAAATATTTTAGGGTTAGATTAGGTTAGATTTATTCAATCTGATGCAAATTTGATCCTTATATGCAAATTTCGTTCTGAGAAAGACTACGGTGCATGATACATTCTGAGGCAGCGTTGTTGAGGATTCGAATTTGAAATACATTGTGACGGTATCATCTGTTTGTTGTTTTTAATTCAATCAATTTAATTATCTCCATGTCATTCATTTTCTGATTATTCAATTTGAATGTGTTAAGGATATGTTCAAATTGTCTGGTTACATTTGCTAATTCAGTATATTTGATTTGATTGGTTTCTCAAGTAGAATTAAATCCTTTCTCATCAATTATAGTAATCTTAGAATGTTGAATGGATTATTAAGTATGATTAATTGATTAGGGTTATTAATTTGTCTCCAGAGTTGATCTAATTTGTTAATTTGCAAATTTAAATTGGTTCTTTCCGGAAAGATTAAAATCCTTTTTAAATATTTTGCATTTAATTCAATTATGTCCTTTGGATTATTAAAAATGAATTAATGATTTCTTCCTTGCACGTTTGTACAAGTTGCAAACAGTTATATGTGCCAATTAGATCGAGTTATTACCTGATACAAGTTATTTGTTTTTGATATCCTGACTCCGTTGCCTGAATGGACAAAGCACTAGTCTGACTATTGATTCATCCTATAATTAAAATCTTTACATTGTTTTATTGGTATAGTTTAGATTCATTTCATGTTAGTTGTTATTTATCTCTGTTAGAATTTAGATTAAATCATTTGCTTTCTTTAGAATTTAGTTTACAATATCTTATCTGATTTACAAGCATGCCATTGTAACTGGATAAACTAGCAGCAAACCAACATAGATTTAATCATACAACCTGCTTTGATAATCAAAGGTTCACCTGCCTAGGTTGTAGCAGGACCTAAAGCGCAGGGAGAAGTTGATCGTTAAGGTCAAACTCCAGTCATTGGCTCAAAAACGTTGTAGATTTGACCATAGGGCTTGGCATCCCCTTAGAATCCACAACCTGCATTTTTGAGACCCAACAGGTACCACCATAAAGATGCTTTGCCTTCTAGCTGAGAGATGGTGATTCAGGCCTTAGTGTTGGAAGTCAAATCTAATAACCCAAAATACTTATTCATTCCAATTAACCAAGCTTCTTCAACATCCCCGCTGCCTGTTCCGTCAAACTTGGGAGCTTGCATTTTCTTTAGCTCCCTAATCAAAGGGTCCTTTCCCACCCTTTGTTGTGGCTCTCCTAATGAGAAGCCATGGGTAGTTGCTCTGGAACTATGTTCATGATCTTGGTCCTCATCGGTTCCTAGGCCAGTGTTATGATTCATTTCTTGCTCCTTTTGTCTCATTAATTCTTTAATTTATTGCTCTTGCGAAGCTATTCTTTAATCTGTTGCTCTTAGGAAGTAGAGACTCAGAGAGAGGGTAGGAGATAGAGAGGGAAGGTAAGTAGAGAGTGAGAGAGAGGGTAGGAGGTAGAGATGGGGGGAGAAGAGAGTGAGAGAGAAGGTAGGAGGTAGAGAGGCGAGGGAAGCAGAGACTCAGAAAGAGAGTAGGAGTTAGAGAAGGGAGGGAAGTAGAGAGTGAGAGAGAGGGTAGGAGGTAGAGAGGTGAGGGAAGAAGAGAGTGAGAGAGAAGGTAGGAGGTAGAGAGGGGAGGGAAGTAGAGATTTAGAGAGAGGGTAGGAGGTAGAGAGGGGAGGGATATAGAGAGTGAGAGAGATGGTAGGAAGTGCAATTGCCCCTGTAGACATGTATGTAAAGTGTGGAAGCATAGACAAGGCATGTCAATTGTTTGACCAAACACCTCAAAGAGATGTTCTGTAATGGAATGCAATGATTGCAAGATATGCAAAAAATGGATTTGTATAAAAGGCTTTAGAAACTTGCAAGCAAATGCAATTGGCATGTGTAAAGCCAAATTAGCTCAGCATAACGCAAGCACGTTATAATGCGCTCATGTTATGCTGAACTAATTTAGACGCGTGTTTCCAATGTCTAACCAAATTTTGAAATAATCTGGAGTGTACTCCCCATTAGGATTGCACTATTTTCAAAGAAAAGTAAAAAAAAATACCACCATAATCTTAAGCTCTATGTTAGCTATCTAACCATATAATTTTTTTCACATTTTGAGAACGTTAAGGGTTTCATCAGGAATTTCTTTTGTTAGTGTATCCATTTTTTTATCAAAAACTAGTGTCTAGTATTTTTGACTTTTTTTTAACCGTTCATCAAAATTTGAAATAAGAACTTATATTTTTAGAAACCAGACTCCATTCTACACGTATTCAAAAAAAAATTCAATTTTTGATTAGTTTTCAAAACTATTAGGGGGGAGCACGCTCAATTTTCTATTTTTTAGGATGTGTCCACTTTGAAAATTACTAAAAAATCAATTATACACGAAAAAATTATCAAAAAAATTAGGGATAAACTCCATGATGTTAGCTAATTTCTCACTGAAGTGATTTTTGAAATACTAAAAAAAGTTAACATTTTAGGGGGAGCACACCAGACACTATGTTATGTTTTTTGAGAAAAACAAGACCAATTTGTGTGCTCCCCCTTTTTGGACCCCTTAATCTCAACCATTTTTGAAAAAAAAAGTATTTTAGAAACTAGATTCGGAGCACTACGACTTTTGTTTTGGTTGCATCTTCAAATTTTGAGTGTAACTATCTTCAATTTCTCATCCAACATCAACATTTCTTGATTTTAGAAAAAAATGGCATCTTAAGACCCCCTTTTGGTCCCCCATCTTTGTGCACTTACCTGTAATAGTGTTGGTACTTCTAATTTAGGTTATGTTTGATAATAGAATTTGATGTATGTGTGAACTTTTGTATGAAAGTACCAATTTAAGTTTGAATATACTGCCAAGTTCAAAGCTATATTGTCTCCTACATTGTATTCTTCATCTCGTTTATAAATAGAATCTGATCAAGGATCTTTTTATTCATCTTCACAACCTTTCCTGTTTATGAATACTCTTTGTATGACTTTTGCTAAAATAGTGAATTTAATGCTTTAAGAGAATATTAAATGTTATGAGTGTTTGTAGGGATTTATAAGTAGAATTAATTTTGAGTATGTTGAAGTGTGAGTAATGCATTGTTGCAGTGCTTCATAAATTGGGAAAATACTGTTATGTGGGGTTTTCATTTACATCTATCTTGACTCTGTAGCCCAGGTTAAGGCACCAATCTCTCTGATTTTGTGTCTGGTACAACTCCTTGGTTGCTCAAATTGAAAATAATAATGAGTTTCCTATTTTCTGCAATAAGTTATTTGTTTAATGTTATTTTGGTGTTCTCCTACAAATGAATGTATAGAAGTCTAAGGATCTAGCCAATTGCTTTAGCATATTTTATAATTCTTTGGCATATTTAGAGAGAACAAATTTTCTTCCAACATTATTTTGAGATAAATGGTAAGGAGATCTTAAGAAAATACTGTAAAGGATTACCCTCCTAGGTTTTACAAAGCCTAAAGTGTGGAGGAAAAGTTTCATCCAGCTTTTCCTATTCGTTGGCCAATCCCTCAAGGCAATTTGATCATTAGAATTGGCTATTCTTTAGATTTGCCTTTGAGATCTGGTTGGGAATTAAAAACAACCAACAGTTCCAATGGAAAACTTGAACCATTAGATAATTTTTGCTCATTCAACACTTGATCAATTGTTGTGACATCTATATTCACATTTTGAAAATGCATCATCATTTTCAATTGGTGATTGAACATTTTCTACAATATGAAATTGAGATGATAAAGATGACATACCTTCAACTCCTGCATTCAATTTCTTACTTGCATGTGATTTTTGCATTTGTTCCATTTGTTTCTCCAAATCCTTCTCTCTTGGATGCTTCATGATCAAATTCAATTGGAACCGATGGTTGATCTTCATTTATGGAGTTAATTTTCTTATTTTCATGAAGATATCTTATTTGTTCTCTTTTCTTTGCATTCTCGACTTCATGCTCCTTTGGTGTTTGAGTTTTTAGTCATTTCCTTGGCATGATATTGAATTCTATATCAATCTAAAACAATGGTTAAAAGAACATAAAAAAATATCTAATAATTTATCAAATTATAATACAATACATGCACAATTAGAATTTTTTTTGTCAATGTAAGACAAAAACTAGTTAATTTGTTCAATCAAGTGTTACAATTCTTCAAAACATGAAAACAATGATTTGCAATATCAAATTTGATTTAAAAACATGTAATTGGAATCTTCTATATCGATACAAGATCAAAAAGTGTATTAATTTTGTCAACTAATCATTATAGATCCTTAAAAGCATCAAAAGTGTCTTTGCATGTTGGAAAAAGTGCAAAATAGGGGAATAAAATAGAGCATGGGGAATATGCCTTTTTGCAAGCCATTAATCAACATTTTACCTAGTTTGAAACATGAGCACATTTCAAGAACTTTTGGTCTCTCTCTCATTCTCTCTTCCTCCCTTTTGCTATTTCCCAAACTCTCTCTCTCCCCCAACTAAACATATAGAAGGTGAAACTAAGGTAAGGAAAAATGTGAAACATATAGAAGCTGAAATGTTAATCATTCCAAACATCTCTCTCTCTCTCTCCCTAAGCCTCTTTCTCTCTCTCTCTCCCTAAGGATATAGTAGTCACATAGAAGATGAAATGAGGATAACCAATGTATATAGTTTCTTCTTGGATCTTCTCATTCACAAGCTCTAGAAATTTATCATGTGGGAACACTTTTTGATTCTCATATAGAGGTGAGGGAAATCCATACTAGACCAGTTGATGAGTATAGGTTTACATACCCTTTACTATTTTTCCAATGAAATCTAAGTGTGCTGGGTAAGTGAACAAAGATGAGGGACCAAAAAGTTGCCACATGACTTTTTGGTCCCATACAAGTCATAACGCGAGCATATAACGCGATCACGTTATAAGGCGAGCGTGTTATAATGCGAGCGCATTATAACGTGAGTGTGTTATAACACAAGTGTGTTATAACGTGATCATGTTTTGAAAAAAGCAAAACTTTCTCTCTCTCTCTCTCAGAAATGACATAGAGAGAGAGTGTGTGTGTTTAGGGTTTAGGGGTTAGGGGTCAGGGTTTAAGGGCATTATTTAGGCTTTATGTGTTTAGGGTTGCTCAAGTTTAGGGTTTAGGGGAATTATTTAGGGTTTAGGGGTTTAGGGTTTCTTACATTTAGGGATTAAGGGTTAGGGGTTGGGGTTTAGGGTTTAGAAAGAGATAGATAGAGGATACCAATAGAGATTGGGAGAGATAGAGGATACATAGGGAGATAGAGAGTGAGGGAAATGTCCAGAGACATAGGGAGAGAGATTGAGAGGTAGAGGGATGATAGAGATAGGAAGATAGTGGAGAGATATGGAGATAGAGGTTTAGGGTTTCTTGGGTTTAGGGTTTAGGGATTAGGGGTTTGGGGGTTTAGGGGTTTAGGGTTTAGGGTCAGGGGTTAGGGTTTAGTGGCATTATTTAGGGTTTATGGTTTAGGGGCTAGGTGTTAAGGTTTAGAGGTTTAGGGTTTAGGGGATAGAGAGAGAGGATCGATAGGGAGATATAGAGGAGACCAAGGGGAGAGATATAGAGATGGAGAGTGAGGGACATGGCCAAAGACATAGGGAGAGAGATTGAGAGGTAGAGGAATGATAGAGATAGGGAGATTACGGAGATATAGGTTTAAGGTTTAGGGGTTAGGGATTAGAGGCATTATTTAGGGTTTAGGGGTAGAGAGAGAGAGGTTTAGGGTTTAGGGGTTATGGGTCAGGGTTTAGGGGAATTATTTAGGGTTGCTCAAGTTTAGGGTTTAATGTTTATGGGTTAGGGGTTGGGGTTCAGGGTTTAATTATTTAGGGTTTAGGGTTGCATGTCAAAAAAATCTCTCTATCTTCATCTCTCTCCCTCCCCTCTTTACCTCATCTCCTCTGTCTCTCTCTTATAGGGTTGCTTAGGTTTATGGTTTATGGTTTATGGTTTATGGTTTAGAGGTTAGGGGTTAAGTTTTAGAGGTTCAGGGTTTAGAGTTTAGAGAGAGAGGACCGATACAGAGATATAGAGGAGATCGAGGGGAGAGATAGGGAGATAGAGAGTGAGGGACATGACCAGACATAGGGAGAGGGATTGAGAGGTAGAGGGATGATAAAGATAGAGAGATAGGGCAGAGATAGGGAGATAGAGGTTTAGGGTTGCTTGGGTTTAGGGTTTAGTAGTTTAGGGTTGATCAGATTTAGGGTTTAGTGGTTAGGGGTCAAGGTTTAGGGGCATTATTAGGGTCTAGGGTTTATGGATTTAGGGGTTAAGGTTTAGAGGTATAGGGTTTAGGGTTTGGAGAGAGAGGATCGATTGGGAGATATAGAGGAGACTGAGAGGAGAGATAGGGAGATAGAGAGTGAGGGACATGGCCAGAGACATAGGAAGAGAGATTGAGAGTTAGAGGGACAATAGAGATAGAGAGGCAGAGGTTTAGGGTTGCTTGGGTTTAGGGTTTAAGGGTTAGGGTTTAGGGGCATTATTTAGGGTTTAGAGGTTTAGGGTTGCATGTCAAAAGTAGTCTCTCTCTCTCTCTCTCTCTCTCTCTCTCTCCTAAACCCTAAATAATGCCCCTAAACAATAATCCCTAACCCCTAAACCCAAGGAACACTAAACCTCTATCTCCCTATCTTTCCCTTATCTCCCTATCTCTCCCTTATCTCCCTATCTCTATCACCCCTCTACCTCTCAATCTCTCTCCCTATCTCTCTAGACATCTCGCTCACTTTCTGTCTCCCTATTTCTCCCCTCTATCTCCTCTATTTCTCCCTATCTATCTCCTCTCTCTACCTATCTATCTCCTCAGAGAGAGAGAGAGAGATGTTTTAGTTCACCACAACGCGACTCATGTTATGTGCATTCACATAACGCGATCGTGTTATGCGTTGCCTTGGTTATTTCCAAGATTTTTCTTGGGCTTCCAATCTAAAGTCTTGGATTGTGTTTAGGATGTCCAAAGATGTGTTTTTCTAGATTGTAGCAAAAACCACATAATCTGGAGCATGTTCCCCATCAGGTTTGCACTTATTTCAATGAAAACTAAAAAAAATACCACCATAATCTTAATCTCTTTGTTAGCTATCTAACCATATAATGTTTTTCACATTTTTAGTATGTTAAGGGTTTCATCTTGAATTTCTTTTGTTACTGTGTCCATTTTTTGTCAAAAACCAGTGTCTAGTATTTTTGGCTTTTTTTTAACCATTCATCAAAATTTGAAATAAGTTACATTTTTAGAAACTAGACTCTACACGTATTCAATTTTTTTTTTCAATTTTCAATTAGTTTTTAAACATTTTAGGGGGGAGCACACTCAAATTTTTGTTTTTCAGGATGTGTCCACTTTAAAAATTACTAAAAAATCAATTATTTATGAAAAAATTATAAAAAAAATCAGGGATAAACTATATGGTGTTAGCTAATTTCTCACTAGAGTGATTATTGAAATACTAAAAAAAAGTTAACATTTTAGGGGGAGCACACTAGACGCTATGTTATGTTTTTTTGAGAAAAATAGGACCAATTTGTGTTCTCCCTCTTTTTGAACCCCTTAATCTCAACCATTTTTGGAAAAAAAATAATAGTTTAGAAACTAGATTCGGAGCACTACGACTCTTGTTTTTGTTCCGTGTTCAAATTTTGAGTGTAGCTATCTTCAATTTCTCATCCAACATCAATGTTTCCTGATTTGAGAAAAAAAAGTGGCATCTTAAGACCCTAATTTGGTTCCTCATCTTTGTGCACTTACCTTGCTTTACATTCCTCATTGGCCTTATGTGTTTCTAAGATGTCATTGATTTTCCATGCTATGTTAGTTCAACTCATAATTTGCACCATGACTAGCTTGGTTGAGGGGAAACTATAGAACTTATTGACATAGGACCAAGCATCTTCAATTATTAGTGAGAGGGTGGTCTCCATCATATCAATCTCTTTCTTCACCATCTCACTTAGAGTCTACACCATCTCCATAAACTATAAGGATAGAGTAAAGATGATGTGGCCTCTATTGTGCCTTTTCAATGTAATGTTCACAAGGCTAAGATGATGTGGCCTCCATTTTAACCTTGCAGTATGATCTTCACAAGACATTGATGTGGTCAAGGGAAGCCGATAACTATTTGATCTCTTTAATTTGTGTCTTTAACTTCTTGACCTCCTCATTTGTTTCTTCTAGTAAATTTTTTAGGTCAACCTCTTTTTCTCTTAGGCCCTTGAGTGCCTAGGCCTAGGTGTCCACTTGATTATTTGGTTTGGGTATCTCATATCTTGGTTACAGGCCTTTTTCTTAAGTGGTCCTATTTTAATAACCTTGGCACTAGTTTTAGCATTTTCATGGCTCAATTATACCTCCAAGTCTTCCACTTTCTTTGATAATGCATTCTTTGTGCTTGTCTTAGTTACCATCTAACTTTTCCCTACTGCCAACTCTATTCTTTCTTTGGTAAATTTTGTTTTAACCTCTAGGCGTTGTCTTTTAATTGCTTCTACCTATATATCTTTAGTTTCAATGGATTTATCTACAACTATGGTGACCTAGCCTTCTAATGTCTTTATTTTCACTTCAAATGATTTAAATATTTATTAACCTAATCTAGCTTGGTATGCTTCTTGAATTTTCTCTCCATGGGTATTGGTGAAGTGTACATTGTATTTGCATCCTCCGAGAGGAGATCTACTCTCTCCTTTATTTAAAATCTACATATAATTTTTATGATAAAAGACAATTGAGAAACCAATAAGAAAGAGTTTTAAGGTATTATTATGGTCAAGCAACAAGATAGTGGGAAATTTAAGGATGTAAGACATAAACCATTACTATAGTCAATACTAGAAGAAAAAGAAACAGATAGATAGATGGAGAGATAAATAGATGGAGAGATAAATAGATAGAGAGATAGAGATGGCGAGAGGACATGGAAAGAAAGAGATAGAGAGAGAGGAAGAAATAGAGACATATTGGGGAGAGTGAGGGAGAGATAGAGATGAAGAGAAGGAGAGGGAGACAGAGAGATAGAGGGAGAGGGATGGATAGAGGGAGAGAGAAAGAGAGATAGAGGGAGGAAGAGATAAAGATAGAGAGATGAAGAGATAGAGAAGGAGATGGAGAGGGAGAAGGAGAGGGATAGAGATAGAAAGATATATCGAGAGATAAAGAGGGCAAGGAAGAGAAAGGGGGAAGGGGAAATTGAGAGATATAGATAGAGGGAGAGATAGAGAGAGGGGACATATAGAGGAAGAGAGAGAGAGGGGGGAGATTGAGAGATATAGAGAGGGAGAGAGAAAAATATAGAGGGGAGAGAGAGGTGTGGATATATAGAGGGAGAAATAGAGGTAGAGAGGGGGAGAGAGGGGTAGGGAGAAATAGAGAGAGGGAAAGAGATGGAGAGAGATGTAGAGGAATGGAAAGGGATGGAGGGAGATAGAGAGATAGAGATAGATGTAGAGTAGATAGAGATATCTAGAGAGAATGAAAGAGAGGGAGATAAAGATATATATAGATAGAGGGACAGAGAGAGGAGAGAGATGGAGGGAGAGATAGAGATAAAGAAGGAGAGGGAGAGGGAGAGATATTGAGGTAGAGAAAGGGAGGACAGATAGATATAAGGAGAGTCTCTTTCTACCTATCCTCTCTCTCTATCTCTATCCTCCATCTATCTCTCTATCCTTCCTCTATCTAGATATCTCTTTCTATCTATCTCTATCTCTATCTCTATCTCTATCTCTATCTCTATCTCTCACTCTCTATTTCTTTCCCCATCTATCTATCTCTCAATATCTCTCTCTGTCTCTCTCCATCTCTTCATCTCTTTCCCTCTCTCTATCTCTCCCTATATCCCTATCTCTAAATCTATCCCTCTACCCCTCTCTCTCTATCTCGATATCTCTGAGACCTTACTCTCTATCTCCCTATCTCTCCCCTCTCTCTATCTCTATCTCCCTCTTTATCTATCTGTATCCCTCTATCTATCCCTTTGTCTATCTCAACCCCCTCTCTCTCCATCTTCCTATCTCTATCTCCATCTCTCCTTCTCTATCTCTCTATCTGTCCCTCTTTCTATATTTGTCCCTCTCTAACTCTATCTCTATCTCTCCATATCTTTCTATCTCCCCCCTCTCTCTCTCTCTCCCTCTCCCTCTCCCTCTCTCTCTCTATATATTTCTATCTATTTCTTCCTCTATCTCTTTATCTCTATATCACCCCTCTATATATCTCTCCATGTCTCTATCTCTCTCCCTTTATCTCTTTATTTCTCTATCCTCCCTCTCTCTTTATGTATCTGCCTCTCTATCTCTATAGCTCTCTCTCTATCCTAATGTCTCTATTTCTCTCTATTGACCCCATCTCTCTAATTCTATTTTTCTATCTCTCCCTCCCTCTCTATCTCTATCCTCTATCCCTCTCTCTAACTCTATCTCCTCATCTAACAAGGTGCATATGATGCTACTTGTTCCAACATTGTCTCTTCTATTTAAAATTATGGAGGCCTTGAATCTTCCTCCTCCTCATCACCCAATAATATAATGATTGTCTCTTCCTAGACATGAGGCTACTCTAGAGTGAAACGGGATGGAGGGATGACATTAATTTTCTCATACAATTTGCCCCACTTATCATCCACGACATTTTAATTGATCTAAAACATGAGTGTGTTATAAAACGTTCGTGCTATAGCGCACTTGTGTTATAATGCTAGTGCATTTTTGACCGCTTTGGGAAATTCCAACCATAAGGGTTCTGTAGACACTTAAAAATGTCTTGGGCTTGCGAATGACATTTTCACGCATATTCCACCTTAATTCCACATTCTCCTATTAATTAAATAATTTTTAAAATTATTTAATTAATTCACCCCCTCTTACACGTTTTAATTAAATAAATTTCATTTATTTAATTATTTAAGCTCTTCTCTTCTAATTTCCTCTATAATTAAATAATTTAATTATTATTTAATTATTCATTATCCCTACGCTCACATTCTCTCTTTAATTTAAATAAATACTTATTTATTTAAATTATGAGCCCTACCTTGATTAAATAAGTCCACACTTATTTAATTAAAATCCCACTACATTACCTTTTCCTCTAAAAAAAATTAAATAAATGCACACCATTTATTTAATTTAAAAATCAATTCCCACCTCACCAATTCCTCTAATAAAAAAATATCTTTTGTCCTTTTGTGGCTGGAAACCCTAATCATTCTCAACCCTTGATCTTGTCTCCAAGTCAACTCTTCATCACAACCGTCCATTCAAAATCCCTCTTCTATAAAACCACTCTTACCCTTTCATTTTGAAGGAACGACTTTGAGCATTTGACTTGTGCATCTGTCTACTCTTGAGCTCTCATTTTCTTAGTTTGTTGGTCTGTAAGTCTGAGTATATTCTCCATAGCTTAGTTTAGTAGTAATGGAGGAAATGCATTAGGCACTCTAGTGTTTTATGCTTTCATAGTTGCATTTCTAGGTTGTTTAAGGTCTCCATTATTTGAGTAGGGTCTTATTCTATTGTTCTGGGACTGTAGGATAGATTTTTCCTTGCTTATAGATTCAATTTGCCTTGGGCATCCAACCTTAAGGGTCGGGCCTACCTTTTGGACACCAAGGACATGTTTTCAACAAAACTTAAAAAATCAACCAAATCCTGGGCATGCTCTCTATCAGGTTTACACGTTTTTCAATGTCAGTACAAAAATGCTAGGATGACTTCAGGTTTTTTTATTAGGTTTCTAACCATGTATTTTTTTAAAAAACTGATAACATTAAGGTTTTCGTCTTGAATTTCTTTTGCTACTGTGTTCTTTTTTATATAAAACCTATGTCAGGTATTTCTGGTGTCATTTTTTATGCGTTTATCGAAATTTAAAAAAGTTACATTTTTAGATTCTAGACTCAATTCTATACACATTGTTCAAAAAAATGATTTTGATTGGTTTTCAAAAAAATTAGGGGGGAGCATGCTCAAATTTTTATTTTTTAGGATGTTCCCACTTTGACAATTCATAAAAAAACATATATTGATTAAGAAACTAACCAAAAAATTAGGCATAAATATATGACGTTGGCTAATTTTCAACTAAAACGATTTTTGAAATGCTTAAAAAATGTCAACATTTAGGGGGAGCACACTAGACACTATGTTATATTTTTCTATAAAAAACATGAGCACTTTGTGTGCTCCTCCTATTTGAACCTCTTAATCTCCACCATTTTTAGAAAAAAAATAGTAGTTTAGAAACTAGATTCCGAGCACTACAAATCTTGTTCTTATCACATCTTTTAATTTTGAGTGTGACTATCTTCAATTTCTCATCCAAAATCAGTTTTTATCGATTTCAAAAAAATAGTAGGCACTTTTGACCCCCTTTTTGTCCCCCATTTCTATGCACATACCCTTGTCCTGATTTCCTCATAAAACTAGACTTAGCCTATAAGGAGATCATGAATTTTGTGTTGTCTATTGCTAATAGATTGGTGAATCGGTAGATTTAGGGCCCAAAAATCAAGGCAATGGTAATATCCCATTTGTAGAAGAAGGTCATGAACATACTCCAATCAACCAAATGAGAGGAGAATATTAATTTATATGAACTACATTGAAAAGCATGATGGTTCAACAAGCCTTGTAGTTGAAAGTGCAATAGTAGCCCATGATATTGATTTGTTTTGCCTTAGGGCTAAAATGCAATCAATCTCTCAGAAGATCTTAATCGTAAGCTTAAGGAAGAAGTGCACGAATTCTCAAATAAATAAAAAAGAACACCCTAATTACTTTGATTTTATTGATAGGGTGGACACTCCAATTATGAAACTTCAACCTAATAGTACTACAACAACTCATAATGTTGATTTGCTCTATTTTAAGACCAAAAATGAAGTTAAGTGTGTTAGAGAGTGCGAGGATGGTTGTTTGTCTAATATTGGGCTTACTTCTCTACAAAAGACTTTAACTCTACAAACTTTGGGTAACAAGTTGAGACAAGTGATTGTACTTTATTTAATGCTAAAATCATAACTCTCATGCTAAATACCTAGTTCGACACTAAAATGTTTATAAACTTGAAAACTTAGAATGTCTTCCTTAACGAAAAGACATGCCAAACTACTAAAGATGAGGGAAAAATATGGATACTAAAAATTCCTATTTAGGGGAGAGGGGCTAGTTGCCGCCCATGCCCCAATAACCGCTATGTTTTTGTGCACTTGACCCCCCAATTAAATTTTTAAAAAGAACCAATACATGTAAAATACCAACCTAATAAATTAACACAAATGCACCAATACATGTTCACAACATTTGTACATGTTCACAAATGCACCAATACATGTTCACAACTCCAATAAATTAACCAATGAAATTAAGACAAGTGCACAAATGTGATGGCGAGCGGTTACTGGCACATCGTTGGGCATGTATGGGGTGACATGTTGAAATGACACTTTTTCGACCCATGTGCACATAACACGTCCTATAGCGAAATGTATAAGTGCCCAGAAACTGAAAGAATAGCTTTACGCTTTCAGTCACATACGAAGAAACCCCAAAAAAATCGTCGAAATCCGATATGTTTAGCTATGAGCTTGATGTGTGCGAAGTTAGGGTGGGCGGCTACTGGCCCCTCTCCCCTAATGGTTGAAAATGACATGCCATTTGAAAGTGAAATGTAAGAGTGCATTCAAGACAATCCAGATCTAATACTCAAAACTTGATAGGATTCCTTTGGACACTTATGACAAATCAACAAGTTTAGAGTTTTAAATCATAAAAGTGGTGAATGAATTCAAACATATGGATAACCATGAGATGTATTTTATGATGTATCTCAAGGAGCAAAAAACTACTCGAGGGAGAGAGTGATAATGAGAATGATGACGAGTGCATTCTTGTAGAGGAGGAGGCTACGGATGAATGGGGCTACTTTAGGGATTAGGAAGGGGAGAGGCTTGTAGATATTTGGAGGTCTCAATGCTTCTAGCACACACTCTGAGAGGTCCAAACTTTAATCGTCGACAGCTTCCTTTGATGTTTCTGTTGAGCCTCCTTCATCGAAGGATTCGCCTATGCAAGCTGGCAGACATTTATCAATAAGAGGAAACCTTAGTCAAAGGCTTAAATATGGCTTCCTGTTATTCATTATTGGGGCTTTAAGCTATCCTAAGGGGCCCTCGGTTGTCTTGGATGGTGATCTAGTGCTTGGTAAGTGTGGACAACTTTACAGTTCTGCTACAAGCCCGCTAGTGGCTTTTGTTTCTTAACCCGAGGTGGCTTTCGGGGCAGATCAGGTGTCTAGAGCACCTTTGGTTTTAGGAGGCTCTACTCATGGTGGTTTGGTGAAATCTTGGGTAGATGCTGTGAAAGGATCGGTTGCCTCCCCCCCTGTTTTGTCTGAGAATGGTAAGAGTTTTCTGCTTAACATACCTGATTTTGTTGTTGACAAAGTTGCTTCTAAATTTGTGCATTTTTTTTTGTTGGCAAAGTTCTGGGAGCTAGGCTAACTATTGATTTGTTTCATAAGTGGGCTCAACGGAAATGGAATCCTAAGGGTCATTCATACATTGTTGTTATGATTGAAAGGTTTCTTTTTATATCTTGTTTGGATATTATTATGGATCCTTTCACAAGGCTCTTGGTTTCTTGACAAAGTTGGTTTATTGTTTAAAGATGGGCACTGGGCTTTGATCTTGAGAAGGAATGTGTTAATAAAATTCTTGTTTGGGTTTGGCTCCCTGGGTTGCCTTTGGAATACGGGGAGGAATAGGTATTGTTGGGCATTACTAACTCTTTTGACTAGCTTTTCGCAGTGGATGTGGTCACCAAATCTAGGAAATACTTATTGTTTGCTAGATTTTGTGTTCTTGTGGAGGTGGACAAAGTGCTCCCTTCCAAGATCACATTATTCTCTAAATTCGGTGATTGGGTTTAACAAATTATCCTTGAAGATTCTTCAATGGTTTGTCACAGTTGCCTTAAAGCTGGTCACATAACATTGGGATGAATGAGCAATAGGAAAATGCAATATGTTTGGAGGAAAAAAGAACAAGGGAACCCTTCTCAACCTCCTCAACCAAGGTGAGAAGGGTAGCCCCCTACTGATGGTTTTAATGAGGTTAGTAGGAATATCTCTAAAGAGACATTGAACGAGGATTGTAGGGAGAGGGTTTTAAAGGAAACTAGGGGTCTTGGGGAGATCAAAGTTGTATCTTGCCTATCAAATGATATGCAAAGAATGCCCATACCAAATAAAAGTAAAAAGGCTTTGGATTCAGGGGAGAGTCCTCCTTATTTCCTTTTTGATTCAAGAGAGGTTATTAATAACGCACAATTAGTTGGGAAGGAAATATGCTTTAAGGTTTCATTGAAGGGGGTTGTTCAGCTCTCACAAGAACATTCTAGTTTCAAACTACCATGATAAGGTTAATCTTCTCTAATTCTTGAGTTGTATGCCCTGTGCTTGATGTATTCAATCTTTTATTTGAGGCATTGATTGTAATAAAAGTAAAAAGGCTTTTGATTTGGTGGAGAGTCCTCCTTATTTCTTTTTTGATTCAAGGGAGGTTATTAATAATGCACAATCAGTTGGGAAGGAAATATGTTTTAAGGATTCATTGAAGGGGGTTGTTCAACACTCACAGGAACATTTTGGTTTCAAACCGTCATGATCAAACCATCATGATAAGGCTAATCTTCTCTAATTCTTGGGTTGTATGCCCTATACTTGATGTATTCAATCTTTTGTTTGAGGCACTGATTGTTGGTTGTTGTGTTGCAATCTCTATAGTGCTTGTTTCTTAGTGATGTCCAAGAAGTTTTTATATCCAAATTGTTGTTTAGACCCTTTTCGATGTAAAAGGTTTTAGATGCTTTCAAACCCTGTTTTACCCCTTATAAAAAATATTAAAACAAAAAATATAATTTAAAAACATATAACATTTTTAATAAAATAAATAAAAATTACAATAACATATTACATTAAAATAAAAGATAATTAAAACTTATAAAATTATTTAGATTAAAAATAATTTAATTATTTAAATAAAAACTCTTAATTATCTAACCTAAAAAATTACTTAATTATATTAATAAAAAATTGCTTAAAAATCTATTACTTTACAAGCATTATCCCAAACCTTCTATTGATATTGAGATACAAATTAAAACCCATCTACCCAACTAAAACATAATCAAGAAATTATTGAAGAAAGATAATGCGAGTATTTCCTTGCTCAAAAGAAAGTATTCTTAAAAGAATAAAAAAGAATTTCTACTTGTTCATCATACAGTTTGATAGGAACAGATGATATGAAAGTAGTAATAGGACAGTTAGATCAGCCTCGTCCCACTATGCTTATTTTAAACTATATCTTACAAAACTGGATTACGATTCTTCAATTCTGCTTTCCGATTTTTTAATAGGCTCGTATCTGATTCAACTTTCCTGGGCTAGTTATGTGCTGTTTATTTGATGTATTCTGATTTTTCTTTTAAGAGCTCTATCTTTTTCAGCTTTTCTGGGCTACTACTGTGCTATTTATTTAAAATGGATTGGTTAGGGCTGGAAATTATGATTCAACCTCTCAGTTATGTCCTGAGGATTGGTTAGGGATGGAAATATTATGAGACCTTTTGTATTCAGTTTTGTTTACACTCTACTGATTCATTTTTTCCAACATATGCTGATTGGAAGGTCGAATTTCTAAAAGGTGATAAAATATGGTAAATTGTTAAATAATACAGATTTTCTGGTTGTGTGCGGCAAAAATGCATAAGCAACAGAATGGTCTGCCTTTCATAGATCAAGCAGAACTAAGCTTTTATCATCCCTAATAGTAAATATGCCTCCAAGCAGTAGTAACATTCAGACACTGGATTAAAGAAAAATGCTTAACAGATGGTAGATGAAAAAACAGGGTAGGAAAGAATGTACAAAACATCGCCTCTCATGTATTCATAAAGATCATTCACCTAGGAAGAGAATTCTAGCTTTGAGGAGAGATATGTCAGAGATAATTGGGAAAAATAAATCTTGGTATTAATTCTAATTAAGTTAAAATCATGAGCACTGTTTACCAGTAGTTTCTATTTATGGTTTGCAGTCCACATTTTCACATAATTAAAAAAAAAAAAAGGTGCTCATTATCCATGCTACCACCTCCCCAAAATAATAGAGGAGACCCATTAAAACTTTTTATGTTTCAACTTGATTTCTGAATAAGTGAAAAGCAAGAAAATGATTATAACAGCAAAAATAATCCATGCAAGTGCCAGACACTGGCCACATATTCCATCACAGTAGTTATTCTGAGCCAATAGATGGGGTGACCTATAAGAAGGGGATGTTGCAAAGCCAAATCTTAACAGTGGTAATGTTGGAGGCTACAGGGAAAATACTAATGCAAAGCTTTATGTATGTAAAACAATGAAAACAATGTTTAAAGTTTCAGGCAAAACCCATAAGGCCTTTTTATAATTATTGTCCCTTTTTTGACTTGTTTCTATGATTGTTTTGAAGCTTGTGATTCTTATAATGGCAAGGACCGGAAATAATATTCAGCAAACTTCAAAAAGCAGAAACAGAGGAAGTTACAATGACGAAAACAACCCTTGTTTGATAAATGATCTTGAGGTCCATTTCAAGGGAAAATAATCTACAGTTCCATATACAAATTATTCATGAATGAAACATAACTGGTGCATCTAGAAACATTAAACATAAAAACAAGTAATAAGCAAATATATCATAACATCATATATATGTGGGGAAAACCTTTTCGGGAGAAAAACCCCACTCCAAAAACCTGCTTAGTATATTACAAATCCAATACAAGATTACATACAATTGCAGAACTAGGAAATCTTGATGCACTGGCTTGAGTTTGTGCTCTTGTTAATTGAAGGGCTTGAGTTTGTGCTCCTGTTGATCGGAACATCTGAGAATGTGTTTGGGAAATATACCCAAATGACTTCTTCTTGGACTTTGATTATATGAAATTGGGCAGGCGGGGAAACTTGGTCCACCCACTTGAGTTTGTGCTCCTACTGATTGAAACACCTCAGGATTTGTTTGAAGAGCATACCCAGAGAGACTTCTTCCTGAAGCCTGATCATTCAGAATCTGGGAGCCCGTGAAACTTGCTGCACCTGCTTGAGTTTGTGCTCCTCTTGATTCAAACACCTCAAAATTCCTTTGAGAAAGATGCCCAGAAGCACTTGTTGGAGAGGGTTGTGAAATTTGTGAGACCATGGAACATGCAGATCCTGCTTGAGTTCGCTGACGATTTCTTCTTTCTTCAATCATTCTACAAGTACTGTCATGATCTTGCCCAGAAAAATTTCTTGGAATGCGAGATGGTAAATGGGATCCCTCAAACTCTGCTGGACCCACACGATCTTTTGCTCTTTCTTGAAACATCCGATAAATGGCTTCAAAATCTTGCACAGAAAGAGTTGGGGAAGCCATGGAACTTGCAGCTTCTGCTTGAATTTGTGAACCTCCTGTTTCAAACATCTCATAAATGCAAGCAACATATTCCTCAGCAAAAAAATGATCTGCTCGAGAAACTTTGGAGGCCAAGAATTTTGCTGAAGGCATTTGATCGGGATGAAGTAAAGTAAGCTTCCGTAATTTGGACTCAAGCACCTCCAAACCGTTAGTAGATGCAGACCTAATAACAATAGGGATGCAGCTCTGCTTAAATTGAAAGAAACAGACACGATCTTTAGGTCGTACCCATTTAAGTTGCACCCATCCTCTTGATAGCCTGTAATTTCCAAATCTTCCCCTGTGACGGTTAACTTAACCTTCGTACAAGACAGTCCATGCCCTCGTTCTTTCATCCAAATAAACTCAACAAAACTTGATTTCCGACAAAACTCATTCTTATTTGGCTTCAAATAAGAATCAATGATCATTTCAATGACATTCCACTCTTTATCTCTTTTACTATTAGTATTAATTGTTAGGAAATTACTTAATTAAATATTATAACAACATGCAAATATATCACATCCACAAGTTTGTAAAAGTAAATAGAGCAAATTATTTGAAATAGATTGAACCACTTTGAGGTGGTAACCTCTAAAAGTTTTTGACATGAATAAAATTCACAAGTTATGTCCTACACAATAACTTAGTCCTCCTAATAACATAATGGAGGGTCTGATGCAAATGAATCTCTATGCTCGGATCTATGGTGTAAAAGAAAACAAATAGCATACACACGTTATTAAGTTCTTCAAAAATCAACCACAAATTATAAATTTTAGATGGCCTTTAGGGCCCATAAACCCACTGATTCTCTTCAAAGTGCAGTCCAGAAATTGCGTGACTTCCCTCAACCGACCACGTTCTGTCTGATTCCTATTCTCCTATGTTACTGCACTCTTAAAACATCAGCGACCTTTAGCTATCTAAAACAACACACATTGGTGCTTCTACTATATGCCATCTATAATGCCCACACCCAACTCACAAGAACATAACACAAAACCCTAATTTTTTTTTTTACAACACATTTAAATGGGGTCAAGAGATGACATGCTTCTTCATGATCAAGCGTGAAGAGCATTTATAGGTCGACACATTACAAAGAGATGACGAGCATGACAAGGGAAAAGAAAGGGATGATTGCTTAAGGATATGTGATCATTTGTATGTCAATTGCAGTGACAACACTGAGAGTCTAATGCTACTTCCTACTAGGTTTAGCTTGCTTTATCACTTACTCCAAAAAGCTCAACAACATACATGCTCATTACCCCATTTCATATAACTAACGTAAAAATAAAACTTTACCCCTTTTAAAAAAAAGAAAATAATAAAAACCAATCTTCTAACATGGAGCAAAACAATAACAAACAATCACCATCTGTTAAGTCCGATTTACCACATGTAAAAAAATGACGTTAATTCTATATGAAGGAGAAACACATAAATAAATATGCAATTTCATATTGGATAGGCTAGAAATATTTATTACCAGCATGAATATTAAAATAGTTACAATTCACGTGCCAACATAAATTTACCATTTACGTAATGATTTATTATGCTAAAGGAATTAAACTACAATTAATTTAAGTAATGATTTATTATGCTGAAGGAATTAAACTACAATTAAGTAATGATTTATTATGCTGAAGGAATTAAACTACAATTATTCATTCTAATTCCTGATATTACCTTTTAATCAAAATACTCAATCTAAATTAACTATTTGCCTTTAAGTTACTAACTTGCCACCTAAAAACATGTGAACACAACAATATTTGTATTTACCTATCACATTAACCCTACTTTATATTATAATAAAAGTATAAATAAAGAAAAAGAACATTCCATAGACTATTTTTTTTAAACCACATTTATATTTTCTAAGCAATTGTTTTGTTTCTATGAAGGTCTAAAGAGTCATTAGACTAAGGCTATGGATAGTAGACAAATTAAGATATACAATATGGTCATTAAACAATTCTATTCCTACCTCAAAACACTACTTACATTTTAATGCTTATGTGGAAACGTATTGACATACACAAAAGAATATTCATGATGATGGAAAGAAACTCTGACTTAGAATTAAAACTATCATTGTTTAAACGAGGATTATGGTAAAGAGATTTTTTTTTCTTTTTTTCTTTAAAAAGGATATACAACTGAATGATTATGATATTTTGATGGTTTATTTCTAAAATTCCCAAACTATATTCAATCACCATTTAAACAATTCTTAACCTATTTCAAACACTACATACGTTATAATATTAACGTGAGAAAAACTTACCACAGCCATAAGTATATCCAACAAGAGGAAATGACAACACTAAACTTAAATTAATATTTATCATTGTGTAAGGTTAATTTAGAAATATTTTTAAAACAAGGGCAAGTTGGTTTCATCTAGAAGATTCAGGAAAGCACTAACCCTAAAGTTGCCCTAATACAAGAAGCAATGCATTTGACTCTTCTTCTTTTGGGTGAAAAGGAAAACCCGAGACAAAGGCTAAAAGGTTGGAGCAAAATGCATTTAGCAACCCAGGTAACAGTTCATGGATACATTCTTCATTTCTAAGCTGTGATAGTTCTTATCAAACTGCCTATGCATTGTTCTATTAAGAATACTTATTTTACAACTTCAGCATCTGAAGAACAATTCTCCCCTATCATTTTGTAGTGAAGAAATTCTCTTGCTGTCTTAAGAGATCTATTTCCCATGTGCCTAAGTTTCCCTAGAGTTTATGACATGAGTTTAGAAATGTCCTGAATTACTAGACGCTGCTACCTGCTAGTCAACCTCTACAAGCCACGGAGAGCTGCAAATGTCTTTAATACTAATATGTTACTTTAAAACTTAATGGTCCAGGAAAATATTTGAATAATAAAACATTCTACAGGCAGAAGCAAGGGAAACATATCCCCTCACATATTCATCTTCTATTGAGAAAGATAGTTCAAGGTATTGCATAAGGAAGGGCAGCATCAAAATAAAACATTTATATAAAGTCGAGACCATCCAAGCGCCACATATGGCTGCACTATCAACACATTTCCAAGTATTTGTTTTGTAAACGCGTTATAAGGTTGTAAAGAGATTGGCTTAATAGATGCTAAGCATTCTATTTCCTTCTGGTTTCTTTTATCATTTTAAACATGGGTAATAACCCTAGCGAATCCTAACGTTTTACTTTCTTCTCTCTCTTTTTTTTTCATGTTTAGCTTAGAATATATAATGAAAGTGAATGTTGGTAGAGGTTTTTGGACAGCTCAATCTATGGCACTAATTCAACAAGGAGACAATATACTTCCTTTTTTTTTGTTTATGCTACAGCTGGCAAATTGGTTGAGCTAAAAAAACATATACATCTTTGATTTTATTTTGAAGATCATTGTTCACTCAATCAAGGCCAACTCAGAAATTTCAAATCTGAAGCAACACTTGGAACATTAGACTTTCTGTTGCAGCAGACTATAACAGTCTATTTTATAACATAAATATTCAACAGGATTAAGGAACAAATCCTGTCACCATTCTGGAGCAGCTCTTTTAACTAAATGATAGACTTCCAAAAGCTAGATAGCATGATGATAGACTCCTAACACTTCTACAGATTGCTCAGAATGCTGGTAATTTCATCACATGTGAAGCTAACCAATTTGTCAAATAAATATTAATAGTATTCAACAGTGTTTAACAGAGAATTTCTTGTTTGTTGTAGCAGAAATACATGACATGAGAATCTTATATCAAATAAGTTGTTTCATTGCATTTATCTAGAACTTCATAGAATAAAGCATGTTTTTTTTTTTTTCAACAGAGTCTGTACTTGTTTTATTCTTGAGGTTTTACATAATACAGATTGTTTAAGCAAGCAGCTCCACAACACACTTAGCACTTATTAACATTTGAGCACACCCTAATGTCCTTCCTAGATTTGCATGTACTCCATCTTTCAACCTTGTTTTCTGGGTGGCTTTCAGCCAACCATTCTTTTTCCTGCAGTCCTGTTATACCTGCACATAAGCCCAAATTTTCTGGATGTAACCAGTGGGATGCTCACCTCCCAACCTAGGGCAGTAGCTGCCCACCCCCGAGCTAGGGGAAAACATAGGAAGACCTAGGAGTTGCACATACACATTCACAGAACACACAAATACTCACATACAATAGCCACTTCACAACATTATTATTGTACTCAGAGGGTGGTTCACAATTCACACAAAGGTTTCCTACAACAGAGGGGTAGATGTAGACAGTAGCGTGTAGGGATAGGTCTAACCATTCCAGCTAGCATTTTTACTTCACATGGTTACTTATACTTTCTAAAATTTTCGCTTGTTGGGTACTCTTACCCCTTAAGTTCAGTAATAGTAGTACTGGATTTTCCTCCCAAATATAACAGAGATGATCACAAGGGTACTCATACCCATGATCACAAGGGTTCTCATACCCATTATTTATCTTTATCAAGCAAAATTAGTGTATTCTTACCTTTTTATCAAAATAGTTATAACAGTAAAGGAATCAATTTCAGATTAACGGACAACATTATACTTTACAACAACACTTACCACAAAACAGAGCATTACAATTTCAATTTGTATAAGACCCATTTTACATAATTCACACAACTGAACTTCATAGTAATAATTTAAGACCAACCTGGATTTTTCAACAGAAATGGCAGCTAATGAAGCTCCACAATAATCTGTCTGTCCTCCATGTTTTTCCTTTTCCTTTAATTCTTCCTTCTAAACTTACTTCTTCAATTATCTCTTCCAAACTTACCTCCCCCCTCTCTCTGTCCAAGTTTCACCGAATATATTTCCCCACATATCCCCACGAACAACTTGAGACATCTAGGAGGTTACATGTGTTATTCCATGGACAACATGTGCCATCACATAGCTGCTCCACCTTGCCTGCTCTCTTTTCGACACTCCTTAGATTTTAACCCCCCCTTTTTTTTAAAAATAATTATGCTTTTTACAAGGGTCCCACCAAGACTAAGGGACTAGGCTTAAATTTATTTATTTATTTATTTTTATTTATTGTTACTATTATTATTATTTTTTTAAAGAAGGTATTAATCTTTTCAAATAAAAGAACAATTACTTAGCCCCTTATTACCCAAGGGTAACTTCACAAGATTTTTTTTTACACCATACAACACAGCACACAACACGACATACCACACGACACATGACACGACACACTGTTATAACACATGTTTCATGGCTACAACACATATTTCACATTACATTATCACAATTTGTATTTGTCAACACATAACACAGATACAAAACACACTTCCACGGAAACATAAATACCACACATACATAATTGTATAATGGATCTAAGCCTCTCCAAATAGGCTAGGTAGGCTTACTGGGAACCACAATAGGTCTTTAAGTGTTTTCCCCAATTCCACTGGTTGAGAGCCTGCACACTTGTTTAAAATTGTTAGACGTGATGATAATACAATAACCGAGGCAATGATATTAATAACAATTATCTACATAATCAGTAAATCACATTTCAAGCTTTAATGCAACTATAGGAATACTTTATTCAAATACAACTCAACATATACAACATAATAATCTCTCTCTAAATATGAATTACAATAAGCATATCATCCATAAAGTTGGGCAACATTTCACACAATTAATTTCAATGCCATAACTCAACGAAGGACAATCCACTAGAATGAAATATGAGCCAAGCTCCTAAAAGCATCATATGTGAAACGCATGATGGATGTATGTGCATAACAAAATATGTAATCCAAACCAAATCATAAGTCCAAAATGATATGTATACCACAGTCATAGTCTAGTCAAAACACCAAAGTCAAAAGTATGATATCCCATCATCATAACATAGTAAGCATATGAAATCACCTTCCGCCAAAAGGGCAGAACTGGGAGAGGCCCTACACCATCCCATCAAACCTGCGTTGGGAAAAGGAGAGAATAGATAGAAAAGGATATGCCTTTGTATATCCTCCAACCCCTGTTCATTCCTTCCCTATGAATAGAAAAAGAGAAAATGGAGGGTGAGCGACTGCCCCTACCTCCTTAGCTGCCAAGCTCAAAATAGGGAAGCACCAAAATAGAAAATTGCCACACACCAAAAAGAAACGCCTAAAAAATTAATCCACCACAGGCCATCAGTCCAACAATAGTCACCATTAGCTATTGATGCCTCAGTCATCTCAGCTACAACACCAGAAGAAGGAAGTGGAGGATTATTCTTTGACGAAGGCTACTGAGGATTCACCAAATTTGGAATGAGCATAAAAGAGAAGAAATTATCGCCAAAATTTAGGACTTCTTAGATATGTGGATGCCCTTGCATCAGACACCCAAGAAAGAAAGAAAAGTGACCCTGTCACTTATCAAGAAGAAAACCAAACCTTATAACCTCTGTTTCTAATAACCAAGATGAGTCCTCAAGAGGTCTTCCAAACCACTTTACCAAGTATTCAAAGTATTGCTTGTTCCTTGTGCTCCTACTCACCCGGCTATCCAAAATTGCCTCAATCTCCTCCTTTTGTGAAGTAGATGCTGGAATATTTATTTGTGCTCCTGTTACATCTCCCTGAAACTCACCTTCATGATATTTTGTTAGATCTGAAACATTAAATATGGGAGAAATATTAAGCTCATTAGGTAACTCCACTTCATAGGCATTACCTGAATCGTGCTTACTTACAATCTTGCAAGGCCCAAACTTCTTCACTTTTAGCTTGTTGTAAGTACCAACTAAAAATCTTTCTTTTCTCAAATATACCATAACTTCATCTTGAATATGAAATTCCTTATGTCTCCTCTTCAAATCAGCCTTAGACTTATACTGAAAATTCATCTTGTTGATGATGAGTCTAGTTTATGACTCAAATTTTGTTAAACTTTATTGTCCATTTGCTGTAGTTATCTTGGACTTTGATACTTTAATCTTGATCTTTCTATGTCATTACCCCAAAGCTATAACTTGTTGAGCATAGGTCATTTCTTATATCCTTTTATGGCAAAGACATGCTATTTGAACTATCTAAGTTAATGTTACATTTGATTAATGAATATTACTCCAAGGTAGTTACTAATGTGCAATTATTTGTGTGTACTAACATTATTATGCAGATATAATCGACATCCATAAAGTGAGGAAGATTCTGCTGGTTGGTCGCTTACCATAAAAGTCAAAGATGGTGACCGTTCAAATGTCAAATGGAGGGAAGGCAACCGTTTTGTAACTGATCTTAAATACCTGTTGAGCGAATTTAGGAGTTATTGTTATGCTAAATCTGCGTTAAAGCAACTCGCTTGACTAGATTCCCCTGCATGCGTAACCTCCTTTCCACTTTCTATGTTTTCCATAATGTGGCGTTGTCCTATTTTGTTGGAGTTGACCGCCCTGCTAGTTAGTTAGTAGTCTTTCTTCTATAAATAAGACTCTGATATTCCTTCTGAGGGGTTGTTGATTATTTGAAGATTGTACTTGCATTATCTAGTTTTCAGTAATACAGTTATAATGTTCAGTTGTACTCATCTTTTCGAATGAATAAAATAAAGTTGTGAGTTCACATTTCTGAGTTTACATTTGTCTTAGGGAATACTCATCCAAGGGGGTCCACTTGGTGAGAATTCCACCCTCTAGTTTAGTTACATTTTCTATTAAGTATTTAGTAAATCTAGCATTGAATGTTCCTACAGCCACTAGAATTCTATTCTGTGTCTATTCTTGCAGCCAAAGCAGACAGAGTAGTTTCCTGTTTGTTTGCCCAGATTGTTACTTTGTGTTATGCCCTTGATTCTAGAATAGCTATTGGTTAATATTCAGTATTCCTGTTATTTCCTTTCTAGCAGTTTATCTTCAGCATTATGTCTTTCCTAGCTATAGAATGAACATGGCTACTTTGGAAGTTCTTAGTGCACATACCGTGCTGACCCATTTCAAGTTCATGTCCCTGGGTTGACAAGTGAAATGCATCTCCATAGTAATTAAGACAACTACTTAGTTCAGATGTCCAATCTCTGAGTTACAGTTTTAAGAGCCCAGTTGTTAAATCATTGTAAGAGACCAACAGTTGATATGCTTCTTTACCTCTTCATGTATGCTCTTTCATGTGTTCAGTAAATTCTTTTACATCTGCACTTTTCTTATCACTTCTATCTAACTTTCTCAAATTGAAACATCTCTTGGGCTACTGCCATAAACAATCTAGTAACCGAGTTGTTATATGCAAATTTAGCTTGAGGTAGAACCAAATCCCACCCTTTTGGCTTGTCTTCAACTAAACATCTCAACAAATTGCCCAAGCTTCTATTCACAACCTCCGTTGGTCATTTGTATGTGGATGGTAAGCTGAACAAAACTTCAAATCAGTCCTTAACTTCTTCCATAATGTTCTCCAAAAGTATCCCACAAGCTTTGTATCTCTATCCAAAACTATGTTCTTCAATAGACTATGTGGCCTTACTACTTCCCTGAATAACAATTCTTTGAACAACATACCCTCTTGAACTAAATAGTCCAATCAATTTGTTCTATCAACTTCAATAGGCTCGTTATATGCTATCCAAGCCTCTCCAAAATCAGGATCTTCTTCATACAACTCCTTCAATTCATTAAATCCAACAACTTTAACTTGCATTTTGGTTAGCAAACTTTGTCTATTCAATTATTCACTCTTTGTTTGAGACATTTTGTAGACTGCCTTGTTAGGAAAACTTACTCTTGGTATCAAATCAATTTGATGACTTATCCTTCTCATAGGTGGTAATCCTTCCGGTGCATTATCAGAAACAATATCTCAAAATTCATGCAACAAATATGCAACTTTCACAAGAATATCTTCCACCCTTTCTTGGTTAGTTTTTGGAATCAAAGAAAAACAAAATTTTTTATGTTTCATGCCATCTAAAAACTTCCTGGAATCAACTAAACAACTTCTTGCATTGCTTCCAACCTTACCTATCTCCTCTTTTAAGGGCTTCAATTTGTGTCTTACTCCTTCGTCAATGAGTATGTATTGGCATACCCATCGTGCACTGCTTTCTTGTCAAATTGCCAAGGTCTTCCCAACAAAACATGACAAGCATCCATAGGTAAGATATAACACATAATTTCATCACTATAACCTCCTATTTTAAATTTTACCAGACTTTGTTCACTAACCAAAAGTTTTTAATCATTCTGAATCCAAGTAATCCTATAGAGATGCGGGTGTCTTCTTCTTTGTAGTTGCAACTTGTTCATCATTTCTTCAGATACGAGGTTATCAGTGCTTCCACTATCTATGATAACATTACATACCTTTCCTTCACATTTGTATCTTGTCCTAAACAAATTCTTTCTTTGAACAGATTCATTATCTCCATTCAACAGGGCTCTCCTAGTCATTAAGACTTCTCCTCTTTTTGCTTCTTCGGAGTGTGATGACTCTGCATCTTCCTCATTCACATTTGTTGCCCTTACATTATTTTCATTCCTTCTACTGGTTCTTTCCTGATTATGAGGGCAATCATAAGCACGATGTCCCTCTTCTCCACATCAGAAACATGTTCCTTGAAAACCTCCTCTTCCAAATCCTCTACCCAATCTTCCTCTTCCTCTGAAATTTTGCTCTCGGGGGTTATAAGAGTTATCAAATTTCTAATTTTTGTCGCTGCCATGGTCTTCATGTTTTTGATTCTTTTGATTATTGTCTTGTCCTCCATAAGACCTTCCTCCAACTCTTTCACCACAATCTCTTTTTCTTTACTTATTTTCAAATCTTCTGTTTAATCTTTCTTCCACCTTCAGTGCAAAATGATATGCATCCTCCATTGTGTAAACTCTTGCCAACACCATCTCTTCTTATATGCTTGGCCTCAAACCATTAATGTACCTTGCAACCTTCTCCTTAGTAGCTTCTGCATGTCCTACTCTAATCAGGATCCTATGAAACTCCTCTATATACTCCTTCACTCTTTTGGTTCCTTGTTTTAAACCTTGCATTTTCTTGAGCAAATCTAATTCATAATCCATTGGGATGAATTGTCTCTTCATCTTCTCCACCATTCTATCTCACTTGGTAATTTTCTTCTTGCCTCGCCTTCCTCTTTCCAATTAAACCTCTCTCCACCAAATCGAAGCATGTCCCTTTAATCTGGTTTTTACAAATTTTATTCTATCGGGGTCTTTAACCTCTTCAAATTCAAAATACTCTTCCATGTCATTGATCCAGTCCACTAACTCTTTAGGATTCAAATTCCCACTAAATGTAGGAACATCAATTTTTGGTCTCTTTCTATTTTTTGTCAATGCCTTCACCAAAGGATCATTCATAGCCACTGCTACTGCTTCATCTTCTTCACTACTTGTATCATTTGCATTTGTAGTTTCATCCTCTTTACTCACATGTTCTCTCCTTTGTGTAAAACCTCTTCTGATTTCTTCTTGTAATGCTTCGACTTGCCTTCTCAAGGCTTTGAAATCATCATCATGAGCAGCACCTGGAGGATTTCTACCTCCATCTATAGCTCTATCTCTACCCCAACCACGTGGAGCTCCTCTTGCATACATTTTTCTCAATACCCACAAACTTAATCTTGGTGCAAACTGCCTCTCTCCGGTGAATCTGCTTGCACACTCAAAATCTTCTAGGTCTGATACCACTGATTTAAAAGAAAACAAATAGCATACACACATTATTAAGTTCTTCAAAAATCAACCGCAAATTACAAAATTTAGATGGCCTTTAGGGCCTCTAAACCCATTGATTCTCTTCAAAACTACAGTCCAGAAACTAAGGGACCTCCCTCAACCGACCATGTTCTGTTTGATTCCTATTCTCCTATGTTATTGCAATCTCTAAACATCATCGACCTTTAGCTATCTAAGACCAAACAGCACACATTGGTGCTTTTCTATATGCCATCCCATCAAACCTGCGTTGGGAAAAAGGAGAGAATAGATAGAAAAGGATGTGCCTTCGTATATCCTCCAACCCCTATCCATTCCTTCCCTATGAATAGAAAAAGAGAAAATGGAGGGTCAATGACTGCCCCTTCCTCCTTAGTCGCCAAGCTCAAAATAGGGAAGCACCAAAACAAAAAATTGCCACACACCAAAAAGAAACGCCTAAAAAATTAATCCAACACAAGCCGTCAGTCCAACAATAGTCACCATTAGCCTTTAATGCCTCTATCATCTCAGCTACAGTGCCATTAAGAAGGAAGTGGAGGATTATTCTCCAACGAAGGCTGTTGAGGATACACCGAACTTGGAATGAGCATAAAAGAGAAGAAACTGTGGCCAAAATTTAGGACTTCTTCTATGTGGATGCCCTTGCATCAATCTGCAAGTTATTTAATTGTTGTTGTTAAGGGAAGAATATAGCGGCACACCAAGCAATAAATAATAACTAGTAAATAATAAACTCCAAACAAAAAACACAACTAATATCCTTCTTATTTAGAAAAGTAAACATTTACATATATTGAACTCTCCCTCCATCATTCAAGCCCAAAGTATTCCTTTATAGCCCAATCCTAGTTGCTAGCAAGGAATCTCTATTCTAATCCAACTATAAAAAGTTTTAAGTAGTAGGCATAATAGTTAACATTTGTTTCCTCCCCCCCCCCAAACACATGCAACTCTAATTGCTACTAATAATAGAAAAACTACCCTAAAGATTTGAAATCGTGTTCTTTAGACCACAACAAACTACTACTCCACTATGTCTAGTAAACACCACAAAAACATGGTTGTTATAACAGCTTTAATTAAAAATGAACAAACTCTTGAACCCTATCAACTATTTGGAAGACATTTACCACCAAATTCTCAACCACTCAACAATAAGGTGAGAATTGGTTTACATCAAGGGTAAATCATTAATCCCAATGTAGGCATACTAGCCCTATAATTATTATACCTAGGAACAATCATACACTATTAAATTAAGAATTATGTAAGCCCCAATCACCCATCACATATCCCACTACATCCCATGAGTTAAGGGCCTAACATGCCTCTCTTCAAAGAATGTAGTCCTTAATGCTTAGCTATGGGTACTTGATGAGTTCTTAATCTTCCCATGAGGCATCTTCATGTGGTAAGTTCTTCCATTTGATGGGATATTCTATAATTGCCCTTGTCTATAGCCTCTTGCTCCTTGTTTGAATTATTGCCTATAGTACCAAAATTATTCTTCCCTCTTCATCAAGCTTTGGAAACTTTGTCTTAATTGGAATTCTGTCCCCAGTGACCTTCAAACTTGACACATGGAAGATGGGGTGTATTTTTGTAGATTGCGAGAGCCCCGATTTGTATGCATTACACTACCAATTTGTTGCACTACTTTGTAAAGATTGCAATATGTCAATTTGTTATCCTTATTTTGTTGCTTGAGAGACATCTATCACTATGATTACAACTTAAAAATACCCAATCACCCACTTGAAAATGATGTTAATTTCTATGTTGATCTACTTGTTTCATCCTATTTATTGCCACAACTAAATTTACTTTTAAGGTCAAATGAACTTCATGTTGATGTTGAATATAGTTATCCATTGCATGCATCTATGGTTCGATTCTCATTGATGACAACATAGATGAAGGGTACTTGTAGAATTCAATGAACGGTCACATCTTTGTAGAAGTGTGAAAAGAAGTGTTATACCACCATTTTTGTAGTGGTAAGCAATGAGCCCATTGAGCCCATTGAGATTGTTTCTCCAAACACTTACTACCTTTATTTGTCCATTTGATTAAGGGTGGTAAGAGGAGCTATAAGAAAGTTGTGTCCCTAGACAAGAGAACAAATATTTCAACAAATTCCTAGTAAATATAGGTCATAGTCATTGACTATAATTTTTGGAAAGCCACACATCTTCTAAATTGTCTCTCAAAAAGATGTAAAAACTCTACTAGCTATGAAAGCACAAAACTCAAAATATTTAGTGAAACTATTCACTATGACCATGATGACATTGTTTCCATTTGACTTAGATAAACTAGTGATGAAGTCCATGGAAATGCCCTCTAGACAATGACTCAAAATGGATAAGGGTTGTACAAGGACTTGACTTCTAACTATCTCACGTTTAATTTGTTGGCACACAAAACATTGGACATGATAAATTTATTTACATTACCTTTGATACCCTCCTAAAATAAAACTTGTTTTACTTGATGACATATTTTTAAAAACCTTGATTACCCAACCCATAGAGATTCATGAAGTTCTCCCAAAATCTTATTCTTGATAAGTGATTTTCAACAAAGAAATAAATGATCTTTGTACCAATGGGAGTATCCTTACAAAACAAACTTTTTGACACACTAGGATCTTGTAGCAAGTGCTGAAAATTTGTACAGTATCTTAATCTTGTTTCCATTCTTGTTCAGTCTCATTTACCCAATTTACTTTGAATTATTGAAGTGACATAGAGTAGTGCTTCAATTTTTTCTTTTGTCTATGATATGCATCATCTGAGTTTGGAGTAGATTTTGGAAATCTAAACACCACAAATACCAGAGTAGATAAGCTTGATGATGATGGAGTGCCTTTTACCGAATCATTCCTATATAGTGAGGACATATTATCTGGAGGTAAGTTCACAACCATCTGATGCAAAGTTTAACTTCAAGGTAAAGCATACTGAAGAGGGAAGGTTGATCAAGTTTAGGAACAACCCCAAACCCTAGAGCTATTCCTTAAACCCCTCCCCTACAAACTTGGGTCATAGGGACATCCTTAGCCCAAAGACTGCCTACATACCTGCTTCCAAATGAGATCAAAGTCCCATGTAGTTCTTCTATGATTTCAACTATCAGGATGAGAACTAACACTTTCCCAAGATATTTAAATAACCTATACAAATACTAGACACAATCATTTTATCTCATACATCAAGGTATAGCCCTCAAGGATTCCCAACCTTGACAAATAGATTGCTTAAAAAGAAGCTAGGGATAAGCTTAAACAAGGAAGATCATGTACAAATGAAACAAAACACAAACATAAATGATTTTACTCTAATGAATCAGTTTAATATGTTAAGATGGCACATTACTAAGAACAAGGTTCCTGAACTACCTCTACATATAATGGTCCCACTTATAACCATCTTTATACTTAGTTGAACATTAATATATCACCCATTTTAAATGACCTACCATAGACCATATTCTATAGGGATAAATTGTTTGAATCAAATCCATACACATAAATTATGCATAACAACATAATCAATATAAAACAATTAAATCGTAGCATAGCACAAGGTAGTAGTAGTCAAAATATCATCACCAGGCAACAATCAAATATGAGCATGAATCATATATCAGAGTGATAACAATGTTCACACTCTAGTACAAGGTTCACAAGATTAACTTAGCCCTACAACTTTATGCTATCCTTCGGTACTAACATGTAATGGATATCTCTATCATAGCTATGATATAATGTTACCACTCAAGGATACCATAAATGTTGTCTTAAATCCCTACGAAAACTAGTGGCATCTATTTCATTTGTAGCTTATGTTTACAGATAAAATTACAGTGTCAACATAAAATTCTTGATAAAATATAGTACTACAATAATACCCTATTCCCCTTTCAGTTAAGTTATACAATGTATGTCAACCCCTATATATAGAGTTAGGACATCACCATGGAGGATTTATTTGTATAAATAAGCATTCATAGAATAGTCCATGTGTAATCTCTCCTATAAAAGATAGGTTTACCTTGTCTTACAATTACCACGACATTAATTCAACCTCTAAATACACAATTAGAAATACAACTACAAGTACAAACCTATGCAAACTTATCTCTAATAACATTTAAGAGCCTTGACATAACTTCTCTCACACATTGATAGGAGAATCCCCTAAGAGTTAAATATAGGGAAAGAAAATCCAAGTTTCTAGCCCACACTAATGATCTCATGAATAACCTTTATGTTACTTAACAAAAAGATCAGATAACATTAAAGTATTGGCTACTGATTGTATGTGTGTGTCTCTATATATTTATATATATAGCAAGCATCTAGGAAGGTAACGCGTATTTCCGTATAATTAACTTTGAGCTCACTATGCATTTATTCCCATATGAAAGACATACTTTTTTATCATGTGAACGCCACAACCATGGGTGAGATAATACAATTGTTATTCATTCATTACGTCGAGAGGCATTTCTACATTCACAGTACGGATGGAGAACAAGAGCTAAAAGATTCCATAATATCCGTGTAAACAAAATTAAAAATAGCAAATAAGATTCCATAATTTAAAAATATATGAACGGATGGATAGGAAGGCAGATGGACATGAATGACATCCAGTAACATCAAAGAAAGAAATGTTACATGAATGGCATATCAAAGGACACACATCTTTTTTAAATAGAAACATCTAATTGCAATGTGCACTAGTTAAGTTAGAATTTTAGGGAGAATCTTGTATGATGTTTAAAATTACTAAATCAATTTACCTCACATAGGTGGAATAGGCGCCTTAAGAAGATATCTCTCGGCGTACTTTAGATATATTTTTAAAATATAGGTATGCTAGTTAGTGCATTAAAGATAGCTGAATTTCCTCAAGTAGTGTGGCTACAACTTCCTAAGTAGACATAATAGTAAAAAGTGGAAACATGCCAAAAGGTATGTGAATTGTTTGACAAAATGTCTCAAGGGAAGAAGCAGCATACACAACACAAACCTTTCTCATTTCCTTGACTACAAGATATTGTAATATATGAAAGGTTAAATCCAGTAGCTAATTTAATATTTGCAGTATTAAATTTGTTCAAAAACATACTAACTCGCAACTCCACAAAATAATAGGGTAAAAATATATGAACGGATGGATAGGAAGGCAGATGGACATGAATGACATCCACTAACATCAAAGAAAGAAATGTTACATGAATGGCATATCAAAGGACACATATCTTTTTTAAATAGAAACATCTAATTGCAATGTGCACTAGTTAAGTTAGAATTTTAGGGAGAATCTTGTATGATGTTTAAAATTACTAAATCAATTTACCTCACATAGGTGGAATAGGCACCTTAAGAAGATATCTCTCGGCGTACTTTAGATATATTTTTAAAATATAGGTATACTAGTTAGTGCATTAAAGATAGCTGAATTTCCTCAAGTAGTGTGGCTACAACTTCCTAAGTAGACATAATAGTAAAAAGTGGAAACATGCCAAAAGGTATGTGAATTGTTTGACAAAATGTCTCAAGGGAAGAAGCAGCATACACAACACAAACCTTTCTCATTTCCTTGACTACAAGATATTGTAATATACGAAAGGTTAAATCCAGTATCTAATTTAATATTTGCAGTATTAAATTTGTTCAAAAACATACTATCTTGCAATTCCACAAAATAATAGGGTAAAAATATATGAACGGATGGATAGGAAGGCAGATGGACACGAATGACATCCACTAACATCAAAGAAAGAAATGTTACACGAATGGCATATCAAAGGACACACATCTTTTTTAAATAGAAACATCTCATTGCAATGTGCACCAGTTAAGTTAGAATTTTAGGGAGAATCTTGTATGATGTTTAAAATTACTAAATCAATTTACCTCACATAGGTGGAATAGGCACTTTAAGAAGATATCTCTAGGTGTACTTTAGATATATTTTTTAAATATAGGTATACTAGTTAGTGCATTAAAGACAGCTGAATTTCCTCAAGTAGTGTGGCTACAACTTCCTAAGTAGACATAATAGTAAAAAGTGGAAACATGCCAAAAGGTATGTGAATTGCTTGACAAAATGTCTCAAGGGAACAAGCAGCATACACAACACAAACCTTTCTCATTTCCTTGACTACAAGATATTGTAATATATGAAAGGTTAAATCTAGTATCTAATTTAATATTTGCAGTATTAAATTTGTTCAAAAACATACTATCTTGCAATTCCACAAAATAATAGGGTAAAAATATATGAACGGATGGATAGGAAGGCAGATGGACACGAATGACATCCACTAACATCAAAGAAAGAAATGTTACATGAATGGCATATCAAAGGACACACATCTTTTTTAAATAGAAACATCTCATTGCAATGTGCACCAGTTAAGTTAGAATTTTAGGGAGAATCTTGTATGATGTTTAAAATTACTAAATCAATTTACCTCACATAGGTGGAATAGGCACTTTAAGAAGATATCTCTAGGTGTACTTTAGATATATTTTTTAAATATAGGTATACTAGTTAGTGCATTAAAGATAGCTGAATTTCCTCGAGTAGTGTGGCTACAACTTCCTAAGTAGACATAATAGTAAAAAGTGGAAACATGCCAAAAGGTATGTGAATTGCTTGACAAAATGTCTCAAGGGAAGAAGCAGCATACACAACACAAACCTTTCTCATTTCCTTGACTACAAGATATTGTAATATACGAAAGGTTAAATCCAGTATCTAATTTAATATTTGCAGTATTAAATTTGTTCAAAAACATACTATCTTGCAATTCCACAAAATAATAGGGTAGATAACCATTTATACTCTAACCTCAAACTCAATTCAATAACAACCAATAAAATCAAATTGCTTGGCACTGTCCATATGCATAGTGCTATCATGCATACTGCCATCTATTAGTGGAAGCATGTATATTACCGTCCATATAGGTAGTAAGGTCATAGGCAGCACAATCTATATTTACTACATGATAAAGAGAATATTATTGCAGAGAGAAAAAGTAGAAAGATCCTCAATGACTTCAAAGGGAACTGTCAGCTATGCGTTCAGTAAAATCCTCCCAACTATGAAATAAAGATTCCCTCATCATACCTCTAAGAAGCATTCATAATGTAGAATACACAAACTATCAAGAACTAGGTTAGAATAAATACCATAATCTCTTGAGAAGAAAGGATAAGCAATTCCTCAAAGGGGATGCTTTACTCATTCATTCACTTTCCATGATGATATTCTAAAACCCATTTTTTGAGGTAACATTCAATTGACCCTAACAGTCCAACATCCACAGCCTACGCAATGCCTTCCTTTGAAGGCTATCTCCCCATTGAACTGATGCTGGTTGAGTCCACATATCAACCATGGATCCCAGCCTCCAGCCATCTTTCTTTGCTTTGATCTCCCAACTGGTTTTCTTGGAAATCGAGCAAGTCAGTGAGCAGAAATAAGTCATCAATAGCCTCCTTTAGCCTCCTTCCCTGAGGTTGATGACCTTGCCATTGAGAAAAGATGAAACCCCAACAGAACATCCAAAATGCTTACCTGCTAAGTTACTCAAGTTCTTCTAAACCCATAAACTTGCATTGAAGACTCTTTGGTATAATATCTCTTCAAGCAGGGGAAAATTCTATTTTGCACGTTGTGTGGAAACCCACATCAACAGGTGGTATAAGAACTATTTAAAAAATCATTTCATTTAGAAATAATTAAGTTCATAAATGTGTCCTACAAACGACATGAAATGCCTCACATGCATATAATAATAGCCACACTGTGCTAACAAATATTGAAGGATGAAATGGTTGTTTTGAAGCACATGGTAGGAATAGAGGCTCAGACAATTAGTTAGATCAGCCTCGTCCCACCATGATTCTGCTTGAAGCTTATTTTAAGCTATATTTTACAAAACTGGATAAAACACAAGCTGAGCGATTCTTCAATGCTGTTTTCTGATTTTTCAATAGCACTCGTATCTGATTCAACTTTCCTGGTCTAGTTATGTGCTGTTTATTTGATGTATTCTGATTTTTCTTCTAGGATTCCTATCTTTTTCAGCTTTTCTGGGCTTCTTCTGTGCTATTTATTTAAAATGGATTGGTTAGGACTCGAATTTACGATTCAACCTCTCAGTTATGTACTGAGGACTCTACCTCAGTTATGTAATGAGGACTCTACCACAATGTTACGAATCCTTTTTGTAGTCAGTTTTCTTAGGCTCCCCTGACTCATTTTCTCCAACATATACTGATTGGAAGGTCAAATTTCTAGAAGGTGATAAAACTTGGCAAATTGTTAAACAATATAGATTATCTGGTTGTGCGACAAAACTGCATAAGCAACAGAATGGTCTGCCTTTAATAGATCAAGCAGAGCTAAGCTTTTATCATCCCTAATAATAATTATCCCTCCAAGCAGTAGTAACATTCAAACACTGGATTAAAGAAAATGCTTAACAGATTGTAGATGAAAAACCAGGGTAGGAAAGAATGTACTAAACATTGCCTCTCAAGTATTCATAAAAATCATTCACCTCGGAAGAGAATTCTAGCTTTGAAGAGAAATGTGCCAGAGATGATAACTATATATCAACACATACAAGAAATTGAGAAAATAAATCTTGGTATTTATTTTAACTAAGTTAAAACCATGAGCACTGTCTACCAGCAGTTTCTATTTGTGGTTAACGGTCCACATTTTCACATAACTTAAAAAAAAGGGGGTCCATTATCAATGCTATCACCTCCATTAAGAAAAATAGAGGAGACTCATTAAAACTTTTTTATGTTTCTACTTGCTTTCTGAATAAGTGAAAAGCAAGAAAATGATTATAACAGCAAAAATAATCCATTGGAGTGCCAGAGACTGGTCACATATACCACCACAGTAGGTATTCTGAACCAATAGATAGGATCACCTATAAGAAGGGGACATTGCAAAGCCAAATCTTAACAGTGGTAATGTTGGAGACTACAGGGAAAATACTAATGCAAAGCTTTATGTATGTAAAACAATGAAAACAATGTTTAAAGTTTCAGGAAAAACCCATGAGGCCTTTTTATAATTGAATTGACCCTTTTTTGACTTGTTTCTACGATTGCTTTGAAGCTTATGATACTTATAACTCTCTTACAGTGGCAAGGACCGGAAATGATATTCAACAAACTTCACAAAGCAGAAACAGAGGAAGTTACAATGACGGAAATAACCCTTGTTTGATTAATGATCTTGAGGCCCATTTCAAGGGAAAAGAATCTACAGTTACAGAATATGTGGACACAACAAAGGTTCCATGTACAAATTATTCATGAATGAAACATATCTGGTGCATCTAGAAACCTTAAACGGTGCCTGAATGAATGAAATAACCCCTGTTTGATTAATGATCTTGAGGTCCATTTTAAGGGAAAACAATCTACAGTTACAGAATATGTGGACACAACAAAGGTTCCATATACAAATTATTCATGAATGGAACATAACTGGTGCATCTAGAGAGAGAGAGGGGGGGGCACAAATAATCTGTGATATGATTTTTTGGCAATGAAATTTCATTCCTCTGCAGCTCCTCCCTCTCCATGTGGATCTCCACTTTCACCATGATCCTCTTTTTCCGTCAATTTGGCCCTCTTAGAAGGTTGTGGATTGATGTCTGCACCAGACCGTCTGGGCTGTGGAGTTGGACTGATAATTGTACCAAACAATTTGAATTGTGTCCCTCCTGATTGAAGCTCCTGGGAAGAGTTTCTTAGATCATGTGAAGATTGACTGGTTGGACTTTCACGCTGCGGATGAATGGGATGAGTGCCATATGAAGTTTCAGCAGCTTCTTGATTTTGTGCTCCTCTTTCTTGAGCCATCCCATAACTGCAGAGAGGATCTTGTCCAGAACTACTTGTTGAAGTACCATGTTGAATTACTTGTTGAAGTACCATGAAACTTGATGCACCTGCTTGAGTTTGGGAGGCCATGAAAATTCTAGTGTAGGCAGGGCGAGGAAATCTTGGTGCACTGGCTTGAGTTTGTGCTCCTGTTGATCGAAACACCTGAGGATGTGTTAGGAAAACATACCCAAAATGACGACTTCTTGGAATTGGGCAGACGGGGTAACTTAGTCCACCCAATTGAGTTTGTGCTCCTACTGATTGAAACACCTCAGGTTTTGTTTGAAGACCATACCCAGAGAGACTTCTTCCTGAAGCCCGATCATTCAGAATCTGGTAGTCTCTGAAACTTACTGCACCTGCTTGAGTTTGTGTTCCTCTTGATTCAAACACCTCAAAATTCCTTTGAGAAAGATGCCCAGAAGCACTTGTTGGAGGGGGTTGTGAAATTTGTGAGACCATGGAACTTGCAGATCCTGCTTGAGTTCGCTGACGATTTCTTCTTTCTTCAATCATTCTACAAGTACCGTCATAATCTTGCCCAGAAAAATTTCTAGGAATTCGAGACGGTAAATGGGATTCCTCAAACTCTACTGGACACAGTCCCACACAAACTTTTGCTCTTTCTTGAAACATCCGACAAATGTCTTCAAAATCGTGCAAAGAAAGAGTTTGGGAAGCCGTGGAACTTGCAGCTTCTGCTTGAATTTGTGAACCTCCTGCTTCAAACATTCCATAAATGCAAGCAACATATTCCCCAGCATGTTCCTCAGCATGGATTTGATCTGTTTGAGAAACTTTGGAGGCCAAGAATTTTGCTGAACGCACTTGATCGGGATGAAGTAAAATAAGCTTCTGTAATTCGGATTCAAACACCTCCAAACCGTTAGTAGGTGTAGACCTAATGACAATAAGGATGTGGCTCTGCTTAAATCGAAAGAAACAGACATGATCTTCAGCTCGTAAAGCTTTACCACGTCTAAGTTCCACCCATCCTCCTGACAGCTTGTAATTTCCAAATCCTCCCCTCTTAAAGTTAACTGAACGTTCGTACACGACATTCCATGCATTCATTCTTTCATCCAGAAATGCAAGATTCATGGAGTTACTGCCTTGTTCAAACGCAGGGAAATGAAGCTCTGCTCTATCTTTTTTAAGTGGACATTGATTCATTGTCACCTCATAAGCTTTGAAACATTTGGAGAAAAGGAATTGTGGCACATCCGCATTGGGTGCTCCAGATGCTTGGCCACCTGACATGGTATCAATGGTGGCAGTCATATAAACTCAACAAAACTTGATTCCCTGTCAAATTGAAGAAATTCTTGAAAGAAATTCAATTCACTGTCAAATACTCAACTTCACCATTGTAAATTTGTATGGATTTCTTGCAACATCCCCAATTTTTCAAAAACACTTTTAAATAGTAACTTCTTTAAAGAAATTCAATTTTAAAGAAATTCAATTCAAAGAATGAATTTGAATTTAGGTTGTTGATAACCACCTTTTCTGAATTACTTATATTTTCATTATTATTAATATAAATTAATATAAAATTTAAGAGGCAATATTTAATGTAAGTTTCATTTTTATCATTATACTAAATATAAATATATTTTCTTATTATTTAATTTAATTCATCACAAATAATATTTTTAAAATATAAGTATAACTAATATTTATTATATTATTGTAGATAAGAAAAGTGAATATTTCACACTTTTTAATTTAATTTGGATCGATATTTTAGATGTATGTTTTTAGCATATAATCTGGTTATTTTGGCATATATATTTACTCAAGACTCAATCCAACACTTTGCTATACCACATCTTTTTGTTCAAAACTTGCTTAATCTAGTCTCCATCAATTTGGCTAATTGGATTAGATCATGCTCGTGATTTTGTTTGCTGGACATATTTGTAGGTAGGATCAAATCCTTGTTTCCCAAAACTTAAAATCTTGTATACAAAGGTTGAGAATCCAGCGAGCGATTTTGTTGTTAGTTATCATTATGGGTGCCAAAAATTTACATTGTGTGTCTAGGGTTGTGTATAATTAAGGCATCATCCTAGAACATTTACACATCATCAAATCAATGTGATCACAGATTAAAAGCACAGGAAATCCTTCCTCCTTTATAGGAATCAACCGTGATGGTGATAGGTTGTCATTTGATGTCAAAAGTGTGTTCATATCAGGAGGAGATGGTGCAATGCAAAAGTTGCCTTGGTGCAATGGAAAATTGATGTCATACATTTGAGGTCGCTTGTTGTGAATTTAAAAGTCACAGGTTGTGCTCCAGACAGTGGAATCTTGCTTTATGATATGTTTTCATGATGCTTGTTGATGGTTGAGGTCCATGTTTTTCAATGTCTCCATGTTGCATGAACAAGTTGCAAAATGTAGGTTGTGCTTCTGTCATCTTCATAAGTTGATATGTCTAATGCATAAAATCAGATGTCTTGATATGTTTGGTGTAAAGCTCTATTCACTCAGATCAAATAATGATCAGGATTGAGAAGTTGATCTTCATATTAGGTTGTCATGGATGTTGGACATCAAGATAGTCAGGAGTTAGTTCATGTTTTTCTTGATAAGATCATCATCATCATCATCATATGCAGGGTTGACTTGATAAATGTTAGCTCATTGATAAGAAATCACTCATTTTGGTGACAAGAGGATGGACGCTAATGCTTCTTGGTGGTGTTTTTCTTGATCAGGAGTGAAGTGGTTGTTGTCTGACTAATGTATATCATGGGCTTCACATATGTATTGAGAATGAAAAGACTTGTTTATCTTACACAAGGGAAAGATTAGTATTATTGGTGTCAAGTCTTAGGAACAATTAAATTGATGTCTAGTTCTTGTTACAACTTTGTTCCTAGATGTCTGAATATTCCATGGTTACCTCCTAGGTTCACAACTCTAAACCCTAGAGAGTCACTTGTTATGTGTGAAGAGTATGGTTAGAAACATGGATTAGAAAAGAATTCTATTTTATATTCCATGGTTGTTAAATCCTAACATGGCACTTTTTGTTATAAAAGGAGGTTGACCTGCAATTACATGTAAAAGTCACTTGAGTGACTATTTAAAGGGTTTAAGTGCCGTGTGATAACCGGCCTCTCCTCTTTACCACCGGCATCGAAAGGCATCAAACAATAGAGAGGAGCCCGAGTTTATATAGTTTTTCAAAAGCCATCGAATGTTAATGCCAAGAGGGAGCTCGATTGTTCATAAAGGTGGTGCATGCCTTAAACACAAAAGACATCGAAATTTTTGAAGAACTAAATTAATGAAGATTATTATGTCATCATATGGAGATTGCACCGGTTTTGTTTTTTGAGAAAAGCATGATTTATAATACATCGAATAAGGAGCATATTAAGGGCAAAATGCATTTGTTTTTTGCTTGTAAAGATTAGAAAGTTTCTTATAAGGCATCGAATGCTTTGACAGCAACATTAGTTGCTCAAATAGGAAAGTCAAATGCTTTTGGAGTAGTTTTTTTTTCATGAAGATATTTTTGCATTTAAATAATTAAAAAATAAAGGCATCTTTCTATAAAAGCAAATAATATGAAGGAGATTTATTTGGAAGTTTTTTTTTTCTTTCCTCATATCAAATGAAGGATTATCTCATGGAAAGAAAAGCAAAATATTTATAGAGTGATTATATTTTTTGAGAAGATATTTGAAGAATAAAATAATTTTTGGAGATCTTGGAAAAAGAAATATGAGATGATTTGATTGGAGAAAAGCAATAGACTATTTTTCTTTGCAGGTGAAAGGACATGCAAATGAGCAGATGAAGATTAATAATTATTTTTATTAATACAGATGATTTGTTTGAGAAAAATGATTGACAATTTTTGCAGAGAAGTAATCTGTTTGGTTCAGGATTTCTTGCAGGGAATATGAATGGTTTTACAAATGGAAGATGAAGTTGGTCAGATATTTTATTTACAGGGCATTGAAAGAACAGATCAAGTTTTTGGAAATGTGTTTCTTTACAGAGAATATAAAGAGATACAGAATGTTTTTCTTCAGAAGAGGATCAATTTTTGAAAGAGAAATATAAGACATTGTAAATTAGATTTTCTTCTTGCAAATGGATTTATGCAGATATTATTTTTGTGAGATGTTTGTAGAGAAAAAGAAAATGAAAAGACATTGAAGAAAATATGAAGAGGATTCATGTAAAAGAGATTTTATTTTCTCTTATAGGGCACTGATTTTTTATTGAAGACAAAATATTCAGATTGAAATGAATATGAAAGGTCAATGAATTTTTGCAGAGGAAAGGAATATGAAATTTTTTTTCTTTGCAGGTGAAAGGTTATTCAATTTGTATAAAATTGTTTTTCAGGTGCATTGATGACAGGTCTTGAAAGACAGAAATGAAATATACAGATGATAAGAGATTGAATACATATAGTGTGAGTGATGTTGTGCAGATTGATGATGAATTGACAGTATCAAATACAGATACATAGATTGACAAGATTATCAGAAAGACAATATGCAATTGCAATGTAAATTAGGTTGTATGTAATTGAATAGAGATATACAAATTCAGAAAAGAATGTTATGAAATGGTGCAAATCAGATTGTGTTACAATCATTTATTGCACACCTTATTTTATGTTTTGATGATGGGGATTGGTTTGCCAGTGAGGCCTTGTTTTAGCCAGTGAGGCTTGTAGGTCAGTGAGATCTAATTGTTTGCCAGTGAGGTATATCAGTGTAGGAAGTGGGTGCTTCTATTTGGTATTGGAGTTGGTGTTCGATAAGGAGTTGGTGCTCCTAGATACATTTTGTATTGCCAGTGAGGCATGCTTTTCAGTTAAGCCAGTGAGGTAGTTTCGAGTGGTTTTTCTACCCCGAGAGGGTTTTCCACTCCAGTAATTCTTGTGTTAATGATATGCTTCTATGTGTGTATTTGCTTCTATGTTGAGATTTATCTCTATGTGGTCCTGCTCATAATTTTTATTATCAAACCTATACATGTACGTGTAATAGTTTATTGATGACTTTCTCTTTCTGAGTCTTGTAAATTAAAAGTTCTAATAAGGTGCAAAAATCTACACAACATTGATTCACCCCCCCTCTCAGTGTTGTCCTGGACTCCTACAAACCGTTCATCCTCATCTACTTGCACCAAGGATCAATGAGTAATAAACAACAATCAAGTAATCAATCTCCAGTATCATATCACAATCCAAGTACGTACATAGTGATTCATCAATTTGCATTAGGTTTTAATAAAAATAAATGATCATCTCAATGACATCCATTTTCACCACACATCGACATCCATTGTCACTCTTTTATCTCTTTTACTACTACTATTAATTGTTATTAAATTACATAATCAAATAGCATAACAACATGCAAATATATCACATCCACAAGATTGCAAAAGTGAAATAGAGCAAATTATTTGAAATAGATTGAACCACTTCAAGGGGGTAACCTCCAAAATTTTTTGACATGAACAAAATTCACAGGGTATGTCCTACACAATTATTACTTACTTCTAATAACATAATGGATGGGTAAGCCATTAATCCCAATGCAAGCCTACTAGGGCTATAATTATTATACTTAGGAACTATCATGTACTATTAAATTAAGAACCATGTAAGCCCTAGTCACCCATCATATATCCCACTATATCGCATGAGTTAGGGGCCTAATGCCCCCCCTCTTCAAAGAAGTGTTGCTCTCAATGCTTAGCTATGGGTACTTCTTAATGAATTCTTCATCTTCCCATGAGGCATTTTCATGTGGTAAGTTCTTCCATTTGATGATATTCTATAATTGTCCTAGTTTGTAGCCTCTTGCTCCTTGTTTGAATTATTGCCTCTAGTTCCAAAATTATTCTTGTATTGGGAAAATGTGGATAATATCAATGATTATTAATAACTCAATAAATCAATGAAAATAGAAATAAACAAGATTCAAAACAAAGAACAATACCTCAGAAAACCTTGTTACTTCGTAGCTTCTATTGGTCGCCTAATCTCAATTGATCTTTCATGTGAATGAAGCCCTCAGAAAGTGCACTTCCTTGCTTTGTTCTTCAAGATGACAATAGAGAAACATCTATGATATTTATTGTAATGAAGAGGATCTTCAATATAATAAAAATGGTGATCACAAGCTATGGAATGGTGTTGGGTGCCAAAGGCGCGCTGTGAATTCTGTAGAGTAAGTTTACTAAAAGTTTGGATGATTGAAATGGAGGAATAGGGGTTGTATTTCTAAGTTTGAGAGAGAAGATCAACGGTGTAGAATGAATAAGAAGATCAACGGTTGAGAAGATTTGAGAGGATGAGCGTGAATCAGAATAGGACAAGTGTCCCGGTCCTTCATGCAACAGGGGAGTTAACAGAAATAGATTGAAGAGTTAACTGAATAGATTGTCCAGTTAATAGAATTGAGTAACTAGTTAACTAATTTGATTTATGAGTTAACTAATTGGAACTAGAGGATATAGAGGACATGTGGGTGAGAGAACAAATAATTAAATATTAAAATATTTAATTAAGTGTGCACATGGATTTGCATGGATTAATTTTGGTGTTAATCCATTTTTAAGCGAAAATAGAACAATTTAAATAAATGTTTTGATTTATTTAAATATAGAGGATGTTAAGTTTAGAAGAACTAATTAAATAATTAGACATTATTTAATTTAGAATGACTTTAGAATTTAGAAGAGGTAATTAAATAATTTGATATTATTTAATTTAGAGGAATTTTGGAAGAATTAATTAAATAATTTGGTATTATTTAATTTAGAAGAACTTAGAGGATTTTAATTTAATTAAATAAATGAATTTATTTAATTTGGAGGAATATGAAGGATTTAATTAAATAAATGATTTTATTTAATTTTGTGGAGGAATGTGAATTAGATAAATAAATTGATTTGTTTATTTATTGATAGAGGAATTAAACTGAAATAAATATTAGAAATATTTATTTAGACAGAGTCGTGTTACTTTTAGGTGTATACATTTTGCCCCTCTTTGATGTAATGTGTTTTATCACGTTATTTCAAAGAATAAGATTTTTCTGATAATGATACATGACCTAGTTTGCCCCTGGTACAGGTTTAAATGATGCTAGGATGCCCCCTTGGGAGATTGGATGGGAAGGAAAGGTCGAGGGCATGAGACAAACAATCTCACAATGAAGAAGGTGAAAAATAGGTTAAGAAAGAGCTGAATGATACGTGATGCAAGATAAAATGATAACACACACAAGCAAGTATGTACAAATGATACAAAAACAAACAAGGTATTGCCCCTGTCAAGTTGTAAACCAATGATTAATCGATAATGATTGACGATAGTGTTGTCATTGCGGGGAACGATATATCCCTAGATCAAGATAAAGATACAAGAAAGATATATCCCACCGATAATTACGATTGATTAATTTGGTTTACAGCAAGAATATGATCAAGACCACTAATTGCACGATTGGATAATTTGACAAGATTGACTTTACTCGATTGGTATGGATTAAGGATGGACTTGCATTTGGATCATTGCTTGGATTGATTGGACAAGGGTAAAAGATACAGTGATAGAAATTTGATTGACAGAAGAAACGTGAATGAAGGAATCACAAGCTTTTGTAAACACTGACACTGCGAACCAAATCTTTATTGATGGATGGTATACGAAATGTAAATGGATACGGTATTGGATGTGGATATTTGTCATCTTGATACTGCAAGTATTTTGAAGTGCTTGTTTCATCATCGGGCACTTTTTTGTTTCTTTTCTCTTTTGAAATGTTGTAAGAAAATACAAGCATCTAGGTATAATTGAATCGAGATGACTTGAGTATTACTTACATGGATTTTGATATAGCAAGTTAATACAAGCATCCGGTCAAAATTGAGTCTAGATGACTTGAGTATTTCTTGTGTTTCAATAGACAAGGATTGCCCCTTTTCATGTTTAGACCTCTGAAGTCCTCAATTGCCTATCAATTGCCTAAATATACTACCAATTGGCAGAAATCAGTGAATAAATATGACTAAAAATATATGACTAAATATACTACTGAATAAATATACTACCAATTGATAGAAATCAGTGAATAAATATGACTAAAAATATACAACCAAATTGATCAATCAAAACAACCAAATAAATAACTAGCAATAAACTACTAATGATCACGTGACCAAGCTTAGTGAATAATATGACTAAATTAATGACTAAATATACTACCAAATCAATCAATCAAAATGACCAAATAAATGACTAAAATTGGTTTAGTCATAAATTTGGTCGTGTTATAAATGATTGGCAATAAACTACTAATGGTCACGTGACCAATTTTAGTCATTTATAAGCAGTTTTTTTTAGTTTTTTTAATCACATATTGCTGATTTTGTACTAGTGTGAACTTCTTGTTGATGTTGAATATAGTTCTCCATTGCATGCATCTATGGTTGGATTCTCATTGAAGACAACATAGATGAAGGGTACTTGTAGAGTTCAATGAATGGTCACATCTTTGTAGAAGTATGAAAATAAGTGTTATAGTGCCACTCTACTAGTGGTAAGAAATGATCTCATTGAGATTGTAAACACTTACTAAGAACCTATATTTGTCCATCTAATTAAGGGCGGTAAGAAGAGCTATAAGCAAGTTGTGTCCCCAGACAAGAGAACAAATCTTTCAAAAAATTACTAGTAAATATAGGTCATAGTCATTGACTATAGTTTTTAGAAAGCCATGTAGCTTCTAAATTGTCTCTCAAAAAGTTGCAACAAATATATTAGCTATGAAGGGGTGAGATAAAGCACAAAACTGAGCATATTTAGTGAGTCTATCCACTATGACCATGATGACATTCTTTACTTTTAACTTGGGTAAACTAGTGATGAATTCCATGGAAATGTCCCCCCAACAATGACTTGAGTTCTAACTATTTCACCTTTAATTTGTTGGCACACCAAACATTGCATGAGAAATTTATTTACATTTCCTTTGATACACTCCCAAAATAAATCATGTTTAACTCAATCCTAATTGTCCAACCCATAGAGATGCGTGAAGTTCTCCCTGTTGGAAAGATAGTTATCATTGCACCAAAATATCGACTTGTTAATGCGTAATACAACTACCGGAGTTAATGAATCCATAGAAGGTGGTTAAGCCTTGTCACGAACCCAAGCATTGCATTGCACATCACAAGGAGACCAAGGGCATACACCTTGCAACAATCCCCCCCAACACAAGTGAGGGGTTTGAACCTATGACCCATGCTCTAATACCAATTGTTGGAAAGATGGTTGTCGTTGCACTAAAAGATCGACTTGTTAATACTTGATACAACCGCCAGAGTTAATGAATCCACGAGAGGTGGTTAAGCCTTGTCATGAACCCAAACGCTGCACTGCACAACACAAGGAGACCAAGGTCGCACACCTTGCAACACTCCCAACATCTTATTCTTGAGAAGTGAGTTTCAACAAAGAAATAAATGATCTTTGTACCACAAGGTGTCTGCTTACAAAACAAATTTTTTGACACACTAGGATCTTGTTGCAAGTGTTGAATGATTTGTGAAGTATCTTGATCTTGTTGCCATTCTTGTTGAGTATTGTTTACCCATATTATTTTGAATTATTGAAATAGCATAGTAGTGCTTCAATTTTTCTTCTCTCTTATATGCATCAACCACCACATTCTTCCTCCCCTTTTATATACAATCTTGAAGTCATAAATTAACATCTTAGTAACCCATTTTTGTTGTTCCTATGAAGAAAGAATTTGAACTCCAAAAAGTATTTGAGATTGTCATGACTTATTTTGACCTTAAAATGTCTTCCTATGAAATAATGTTGCCATTACTTGATTGCATGGAAAATTGCCAACATTTTAACTTTTTCATAAATGGTCTAGGTGACGTTATTACTTTTGAGTTGTTAACTTTCAAATGTAATAGGTTTCCCTTCTGGCATTAGCACTATCCTAATACCATGAGCCAAAAAATCACATTTCACAATGAATGTTAGTAAAATATGGAGTAGCTAAAGATGGATTTTGAGTTATTTAAAGGCTCATTTGGTCTCCTCATTCTAGTGGAATGTATCCTACAATAAATTTGTAAGTGAAGTAGTAATACAACCATAGTTCTTGACACAATCTTCTATAGTAGTAGATTTTGGTGAACATTCATAGAGAGAATTCTAGTTGGTTTTGGACTATATAAAATTGTGTAGGTAGGGCTAGGAAATCTTGGTGCACTGGCCTGAGTTTAAGGTCCTCTTAATTGAAGGGCTTGAGTTTGTACTCCTGCTGATTGGAAAATTTGAGGATATGTTTGGGAAACATACCCAAAATGACTTCTTCTTGGATGTTGATTATATGAAATTGGGCAGGTGGGGAAACTTGGTCCATCCACTTGAGCTTGTCACCTCAGGATTTGTTTGAAGAGCATACCCAGAGAGACTTCTTCTTGAAGCTTGATCATTTAGAATCTGGGAATTCATGAAACTTATTGCACCTGTTTGAGTTTATGTTCCTCTTGATTCAAACACCTCAAAATTCCTTTGAGAAAGATGCCTAGAAGCACTTGTTGGAGGGGGTTGTGAAATTTGTGAGACCATGGAACTTGCAGGTCCTGCTTGAGTTTGCTGATGATTTCTTCTTTCTTCAATCATTCTACAAGTACTGTCATAATCTTGCCCAAAAAAATTTCTCGGAATGCGAGATGGTAAATGAGATTCCTCAAACTCTACTGGACCCAATCCCACATGAACTTTTTCTCTATCTTGAAACATCTGATAAATGGCTTCAAAGTCTTACAAAGAAAGAGTTAGGGAAGCCATGGAACTTGTAGCTTCTACTTCAAACATCCCATAAATGCAAGCAACATATTCCCCAACATGTTTCTCAACATGAATTTGATCTGTTTTGAGAAACTTTGGAGGCCAAGAATTTTGCTGAACGCACTTGATCCGGATGAAGTAAAATGAGCTTGTGTAAGTTGGACTCAAGCACCTCCAAACCATTAGTAGGTGTAGACCTAATGACAATGAGGATGTAGCTCTACTTAAATCGAAAGAAATAGACATGATCTCTAGGTTGTAAAGATTTACAACGTCTAAGTTCCACCCACCCTCCTGATAGCTTGTATTTTCCAAATCCCCCTATAAAAGTTAATTGAACGTTTGTACACGACAACCCATGCATTCATTCTTTCATTTAGAAATAAAAGATTCATGGAGTTATTGCCTTCTTCCAACGCAGGGAAATGAAGCTTTGCTCTATATTTTTTAAGTGAACAGTGATTCATTTTCAGCTCATAAGCTTTGAAACATTTGGGAAAAAGGAATTGTGGCACATCCACATTGGGTGCTCTAGATGTTTGGCCACCTGACATGGTATCTATATGTAGAAATTTGACCCAAGGACAATGGAAGATAATGCAAGTAACTCAAAACCCTAAAATTTGACCCAAGGACAATGGAAGATAATGTAAGTAACTCAAAACCCTGAAGTTTGAACCAAGGACAATGAAAGATAATGCAAGTAACTCAAAACCCTGAAATTTGACCCAAGGACAATGGAAGATAATGCAAGTAACTCAAAACCCCCTCCGAACTGAGTAGAATGCACCCTACTTATACCAGCTTTGTTCTACAGATAAAATATGCATTGTGGACTGTCTATAAAACCAACATAATCTAGGTCTGAAAAGACTATAATGAAAGCAATGAAAATGATCAAAGTAACAACATGTACTAGCATATGAAGATGCGATGTTGATGTGATATGAGAAGCTCAATTTATGGAAGGTGGAATGATAAATAGATGGTTAAGATTAGAAGAATAATAATGTGATGTGGAGAGCTAGGATTAAAAGATGATTTAATTCGGGGCTACTTCATTTAATAAAAGGTAGTAGTGGTTTGACAATGTGATATTGTGATAAATGATTTAAATAAAAAAAATATTTAAATCATGAGGAAATGACATGTGTGAGGATGAGGATAAAAGTGATATAATTTTAATAATAAAATTATTTAAATTATATAGTACTGGTGAATTTAGACAAATATTTTATTCATTTAAATTGGGTGATGGAGGAATAAGTAGGAATTAATTAAATAAATAAAATTTATTTATTTAATTGACTAAATGTAATTAATTGGGGATTAGTTAAAAATATATGATTTATTTAACTAATTAGGTGATGAAAGAGCTATTATGACAAAATGTGTTACAAAGTGTCTCAAATGATGTCAATAAAGTGATATCACAAGACATGGTCAATTTTAGGTGTGTAACATGCCTTCTCATATTACTCAAAATTACACACACAATTTACTAAGAAAGTAAAAGAACGTGATATATATGAGTGAAATGTTTTTTTTAATCATTTGCTAAATTTCAAAGAAATAAAAGTATATATATTTTTTGAATAATTTTCAACCTTGAAATTCAATAAATTCAAAGATAAATTACAGTAAAATCTAGAGGATGGATCTAGAAGAAGAACACCATTCCAAATGACTATTGGAGACATTGCCAAGGGTGTTGATGGCACAATAGAGATTTCAAGTGGCAAAGGTATTGGTGTAACCTATGAAATTTTTATAGGGATCATATAGAATATCATGTACAATATACATATCAAGGAATTCATAATGATACTTGGTATGGGTATGTGAGACTAGTGGAGTTGCTTGGTTGGAAGAGGCCAAGTGTAGGAAACAAGAGAAATTTCACCAAGGTGTAGGTGGACTAGAAATTCTAGATTAGAGGATATTGACATAGTCAATGATGACACTTGAAAGGATAAAGACTAGCATGGGAAATAGGTGGATAAAAGATGTAAGAACCAATAAAAAGAAAATCTATGAGGTTGTGGTCAACACACAATGGACATAGACCCATCAAAGGATGGAATAGTAAGGGTAGGAAAGCAAGAGAGGTAACAAAAAATGGTCATAAGAAAAAGATGTAGATTGAAGGGAATAATGGCATATTTTGTGCTCATAGATTTTTGGTGACACAACCAACATTAAGTAAAGAGGAGTAATAGTTTCCCTATAAGAAAAAGGTGATTGTTAAATGGAACAATGCAGATGTCGCTAGATAATTGACTCTGAATAACTCCAAAATGTCATATGCCAAAGGATTTAGAAATATTTAGTAGTGTCATTTTTTGGTTGAACACTTTGTGCATGAGTATCAACATATCATTCTAGATTGTCAATCCCAGTAATGAGGTAGTTCAAATAAGGTGAAATATCATTCTCAACATGTCTCAAACTCACATGTGTATGCTTCGTGTCATATGTAACAATGGTGGAGGGTGTCAAAGATATATTATCAGCTAATGCCACCTTATCCTCACATATACCAAGTAAAAATTGCAAAAGATCCTCATGTTGTTATTCATTCTTAAGTATGTCTATATCATGTGCAAGATGGGATATAGGAGGTACTCCATAAGTACTTAAAGATATAACATCTGAAAGTATGAATGGGTCCAAATGGGGGTCTCTACTAATTTGGTATATCATACTGATGCATAGAAAAGTTAATGGGATCTACTACAAATGGACCACTAGAAGGAGAAGAAGTAAAACCATGAGAAAAATATTGTTTAGGGACAATAGTAAAGTGATCTATGAAAGAACATGACAATTCATGAAAGGATGTATGAGAAGCATGACTTGATTTAAATCATTACTTAGTGGTAAAAATTAATGTATCACTAAATGTTTGTATCAAAATATAGTCATCATGTATAGAAGAATAATTTGAAGATATCAGTTATCTAACATGTATCCTTACATCTTCATTACCACTAAATGACTTTAGCATATGTGTATTAAGAGAATTTTCATCATAAATCACATAATCATGTAACAAAGAGTCATTAACCTCATCGTAAGAAGATAAAGAAATATCACTATGCTAATCACTAAACATATCATCAATAGACCATGAGCCACAAGATAGAGAAGATAGATCATCATGAATTACATGGGAGGTAATGACCTCATGTGAAGTTGAACAAGGTGTATCATGTATAGGCCTATCACTAGTGAGAGATGAAGTACAATCATCATAAATCTCATCACTAGGATAATCATCATAGATAGGTAATTAAATTCAACAAGTATATCATTAGTCATGGATAGAGGTGAATTATCATCACATATAGGTAAAGGTAAGGCATATATATCTACATTATAAGTGTCAATAGGTTTAACATGATATATAGAAAAATGATCATCATTATACTTATCATAATGTATTAAAAAAGCTAATTCATTCAAACTACACGAATCTATGGACATAGGACCAACATGACTTGTCAAATATATCATGAAGATAGGGTCCATCTCTCTATATAGGCACCCTCGAGCCCATCACCATAAGTCAAGCCCTATATATATCTGGGGGAGAGTAGGCTTAGGCTATAGATATATATAGTCGGTAGTCAGGTTGGTAGCCCCTACCCCAGCAGAACGAACCACTACTAATATGATGCATAGGTGAGGGAAGTGTGATATCATCAATAGCAATCATACTATATGTATCATAGCACATTATAAATCCATACTAGATGTATCACTACCATAGTTTTCCCTTCAGTCTTTTCAACCACCTAAAACCAAACTTATGACCACCTATGCATTCTTATCTTCTTCCACATCATGCCCTACTATATATGATGATGTTGTGGACAATATATAGCCTTCTATAAATCCTCTTGAGCCTTCCACATCTTCTAGCATTCCCGAGGACTTCATCACTATTGTTTCTACCTTGCCTCCTATTATTCTCCTTCCTTTGGCATTGATTCACTCACTCATGCTTATATGGACACTCTCTTTAATTCTAGTGTTTATATTCCTCCACTTGCTTTAATTTTGACACCTACTCCTATTTATCCTATATCTCTTGAGTTCTTGTCTAGGTTTACCCCACCAAGTGGACTAGTGATGATACTCTATGCTTTTGGGAACTTCTTATTTAACCCATATGGAGCCTATAAGTGCTTGAACACTTGGTCTAAATGGATATCTATTTCCTAAGAATGAATATCCATTTCCTAGGAATGGATATCCATTCTTGGCTCTACAAAATGAATATATGTTACTTTAATAATAGATATCCATTATTAACAGATTTCCGTTACTAACGAATATCTATTATGCTTTGGGAATGCCTTGGATTTAGGCTTGGGACTAACATAGTTGACTTTCTCTCAATTCTAATATGTTTACAGATTTCACCCTCTTCTTCTGACTTCAGCCTCCATGCTGACAACTTTTTTTATTCAAATTTGATAAAATGAAAAGCGTTTATTTGAAGAAATTGTTAGCTTTCTAAAAATATAAGATTTTCTTGATTATCATATTATAAACAATTATTAATAATTTTCTATATAATGCGTGTTTGAAATCCTAATGGACACACTAATTGAAAAACATCCATAACTTTCAAACCATTTCACCCTTTTTAAATCCAAAAGATGTGTCATACTGTATTTTTTTTGGCTATAGGATTAAAAAAAATAAATTCCATTGTTTTTGATTGAGTTAGGTTGGCTAGAAAATCACTTTTTATTTTTTAAAAAAAGTCACAATAAAAAAATCCTAACTATTTATTTTCTTGGAAAAAAATTTCAAAAAAATATGCGTCACATTTGGGCATGAGTCCTTTACTTATTTTGAAAGATTAATATATATATTTTTTTGTTCATACTTAGGTTGGTTGGAATGACACCCACTTTTTATTTTTTCTAAAAAATTTAATAGTTGTTCATTGAAATATTCACTTGGTAAATTTAGTTTTTTTTGAAAAAAGGCCCATAAACTAGATTCAATTCTCTACAAATTTTGTTCTTATATATTTTTCAAATTATGTAGATAATCCATTCAAATTTTCACATGAACTTTATTAAGTCTGTTTTTTAGTATTTTCATTATCACTTAGAGGTATTATTTGGCCCATCATGATTGTGCACTCATCCAATACTACAATAATACCATATTCCCCTTTCAGTTAGGTTATACAATGTATGTCAGCCCCTATATACATAGTTAGGACATCACCATGGAGGATTTATTGTATAAAAAGACATTCATAGAATAGTCAATGTGTAATCTCTCCTATAAATGATAGGTTTACCTTGTCTTACAATTATCACGACATTTCTTCAATCTCTAAATACATAATTAGAAATACAACTACAAGTACAAACCTATGCAAACATATCTCTAATAACATTTAAGAGCCTTGACATAACTTCTCTCACACACCGATAGGAAAATCCCCCTAAGAGTTAAATATAGGGAAAGAAAATCCAAGTTTCTAGCCCACACTAATGATCTCATGAATAAACTTAATGTTCCTTAACAAAATATCAGGTAACATTAAAGTATTGGTTACTGATTGTGTGTGTACATGCGTGTGTGCATGTGTGTATTTATATATAGCAAGCATCTAGGAAGGGAATGCCTATTTCCATATCTAAAGATATTATTAACATATGATTAACTCTGAGATCACTATGAATTTATTCCCATATGAAAGACATACTTTATATACACAGAGAATTCATGTGAGCACCAAAACCATGGGTGAGATGATATAATTATTATTCATCCATTAGTGCATTAATGATAGGTGAATTTCATTAGGTTTGGTAGCTACAATTTCCTAGGTAGACATAATAGTAAAATGTGGAAATGTGCCAAATGTATGTAAATTGTTTGAAAAAATATCTCAAGGGAAGAAGAAGCATACACAACAGAAACATTTTCTCATTTCCTTGGCTACAATATATTGCAATATACTATAGGTTAAATCCAATATCTAATTCAAGATTTGTAGTATTAAATTTGTTAAAAAATATACTATCTTGCAATTCAACAAAATAATAAGATATATAACCATTTATACTCTAAACTCAAACTCAATTCAATAATGCCCATCAAAATCAAATTGCTTGGCACTATCCCTATGCATAGTGGTATCATGTATATTGTTGTCTATTAGTGGAAGCATACATATATTACCATCCATATAGGTATTAAGGTCATAGGAAACACAATCTATATTTATTGCATGAATAGATCTTGTACCCATATGAGGTTCAAGGAATACATCGATAGGAACAACTGACGAGTTTAGAAAATTTTCTGACGTGAATTTTTTCCAGTGTGATACAATTTTTTGAGCACTATAATGCTCACATATAAAAGCCTTTTGGCTAATAAGAGATTATTATTCCTAATAGAAAAAGTAGAGAGATCCTCAATGACTGCCAAGGGAATTGTCAGCCATGCATTCAATAAAATCCTCTGAACTATAAAATAACTAGTAGTTACACGGGGTGAACGCGCAACGGTTTTGCCGATAGGCTATTTGTAAAATAAATATTTTTTGAGAAGTGTTTGTGTTTTATGACTTGTTGGCATTGCATTGTTTGAGTAAGGGAGTGTAATTTGTGATTTATAGGCATTGAAAGGGAGTATTGATTCTCAGAATATAGTGGCTTCTCTTATGTACATTTATGTAGCTAGTTTTCTATTGCATCCTTCTTGAAATTGTATATGGCATCAGCTACCATGCTATGTTTTGCAATCTAGAAATATGGTTTTTCAACTACATATTATTGTATAAATCCTTATTCTATTAACTTACTATGCATAAAAATGGTAACATGGAACTAGAATTATGGAAAGCTAACATTAGGTTTGCTCCACAAATGCCATTCAAAAATTGTTCAAATTTCAATTGGTGCTAGTTGTCATGCTATGTTGTCCAATTTAGAAATATGTTTTTTCAACTACATATTGTTGCGTAATAAATAACTATGTAATAGTTTGAGTGACTACCTCATGGAATGCCATCTCATGGAATGCCTTGATTGTAAGATATGCACAAAATGGATTTGTTGAAAAGGCTTTAGACACTTTAAAGAAAATGCAATTAGTAGGTGTAATCCATATTCCACAACCTTTGCCAACATCCTCCCTGCCTGTACCAAAATGGGATCTTTGGAACGGGGTATGGACATCCATCAAAGCATGAAGGATATGGGAATTATGTCAGATGTTGTAGTTGCAACTTCCCTAGGAGACATGAATGCAAAGTGTGGAAGCATAGACAAGGCACATGAACTTTTCAGTGGAATACCTAAAAGAAATGTGGTCTGATGGAATGCAACGATTGAAGGATATGAACAAAATGGAGTTTTTGAAAAAGGCTTTAGACACTTTCAAGAAAATGCAATTGGCAGGTGTAAAGCTAAATTCCACAACCTTTGCCAGCATCCTCCCTGCATGTGCTAAAATGGGATCTTTGGAATAGGGTATGGACATCCATCAAAGCATGAAATATATGGGAATTTTGTCATATGTTGTAGTTGCAACTACCCTATAAGACATGTATGCAAAATGTGGAAGCATAGACAAGGAATATGAATTGTTTGACATAACACCTCAAATAAATGTGGTCTCATGGAATGCCATGATTCTAGGATATGCATAGAATGGAATTTTTGAAAAGGTTTTAGACACTTTCAAGCAAATGCAATTGGTAGGTGTAAAGTCAAATTCCACAACCATTTCCAGCATCCTCCTTGCATGTGCCAAAATTGGATCTTTGGAACGGGATATGGACATCCATCAAAGCATGAAGGATATGAAAATTTTGTCAGATGTTGTAGTTGCAATTACCTTGTGAGACATGTATGCAAAATGTGGAAGCATAGACAAGGAACATGAACTATTCATCAGAACACATCAAAGTGATGCCATCTCATAGAATGCCTTGATTGTAGGATATGCACAAAATGATTTTAGAAATTAATATGTACAAAAAGCTAGAAAGCAAATGATTAAGAAACACAAATGCACACTAAAAATTGTACCTCACGTCTATGATGCCATGCAAGATAACTTCATTCACAATCCTGTATAGTCAAAAGCATGAATTATAGTTAAAGAAATAATATTTTTATTAAAACAATTCTAAAGAATACAAAAAACAAGAACAAGTTAAGATAAAAAAATTGTCATACCTATCCCATTTGGAAGTTTACAGGCATACCTGAGGGGCCATCTCTTACCTTCAGAGTATCCAATATTGCTTCATGATCAACATTACTAATTGTCCATAGTTGTTTTGTTTTTGGTTTTTCATGTGATGCTTTAATAACTTAACATTTGTTGCTACAACTAGGTGAGAATACATGAATATGGTTTTGTGCTTCTTAAAGTCTTCAAATGTAGGGATGCCATCATTTCTAATCATATACGTTCACAACCAAGTCCCATCAATAACAACTAATCCTATAGGATATGTGAATCCATCATCATCCATCGTAGGTCATGTTAGCTTTTGTTTTCCTTGTACACATCATGCCAACCAATAGTCTGATCTCTCTTCATTTCCATGTGGTGCAACAACTGCATAAACATGACTTGGTTATATAAGGTTTAAAAGATGTTCATAGTCAAATGAGATCTCCATGTCATTGAGTAAAGATGAATGACCTTGAGATAAAGGGGTTAAATATCATGGAATCCATGCATCTAACCATTCACTTGACTCATAATTATCTGAATCAAATTTAATACAACTCACAAAAATAAGCTAATTCTCATGTCCAAATAGTTCATGCACTTGCATCTGATCTTTGAAATGAATGCATCTTTGATGATTCATTGATTCTCTAGATAACAATCCAATTTCTCTCTCACTATCCCCTCATAAACCAACCAAAATAACATGCGTACTTTTGAACCAAGAGCCACTCCTTGTGACAATGCATAGTTACACCACTTAACAATAGAATTTGTATCATTGAATGTAGCACCACCTCTAATCTTTAGTTGTTCTTTCAAAAGAACTCTCTTAATGCATGCAACCACTCCATCATGTTCCCCTTTTCTATGCTCAGCTTCAAAAAAATTTCAAATATGAGGCATACCCTTCTCTACATGCATTCTTCTCAACCGATAGAACATACATGCATTCTTGAATTGACCGGTGCAATTATCTGACCAAATGAGATGTTGATCCATTCTAATATTTTTTCTTGCAAGAACCCATAAAATTGTTGAAAACAATATTGCACATACTCTGATGAATGAGATCAATCATCACTTATGTAAAAATAGTATTCTCTAACAATCTTCCCATTCTCTTCTGTACTCTTAGGGGCATGTCTATATGTGATGTGAACAAAAATAGCAATATGAATAGAATTGTAGTATTGGGATTGCACTTCATTTTGTGGTTGCAACGTGTAGTTTTTTACAAAATCAACTACAAAGACAATAGTTCCAATTGGGAAAAAGTCTTTAAACATCCTAAACTACTGATCTAACCATCGAGACCTATGGTTGTGTCTAGCATACCTATAAAAAATATTTTTCTTAAATCATCAATAAAATTAGCAATACTTACCTCTCTTGCAATCAACTCACATCTATAACCTTCACCTCCACTTTTCAAATTGTATTTCACTATCTCATATTTCTTTTTCTCAACCATTTTATTTCCAAAATCATGCTTGTTGCCCTCATGAATACATGATATAAACTTTGATAACCCACCACATTGTAAACACTTTTCATTTAAACAATAATTCTTGTAGAAAATGTAACCATCATCTCTAATATATAGAAATAAATCCAATAAGACTCTAGATGACTTTGGTAGTTGAATTGCACCACACTCATGTAACATTTAATTCTAGTGTGAAAAGTAGAACAAATATTGCATAATAATTCATGATACATAGAAAACTCTATATGGTATTTGCAATATGTATTACAAATTTTAAGAGGAACATAATAAAATGACTTACAAGATTCAAATGCTCTTTGTGAGATTGTCATACCTGAGTGTGTTTCACAAAACTGTTTGTACAATATTGTTTGGCTACATTCCAAATAATGTTTAGGCTGTGGTGTGTGGTCTTTATCACCAATTCTTATCTTTAAAACATATTTTACATTCGGTGATACCCTAGAGTTAGTGTATCAAAATCATTCAATTTCATCCTTTGTGCTATTGATTAGCTTCTTATCAACTCATAGAAGCCTACCACTGAAAGCCCAAGTATCATTTCCAAGAGGACTATCTAGTCTTGATCTTAATGCTACTACTTTTGACAATGTTTTATAATTCAAGCTTAAGTCAACACAAGTTTGTCTCATTAATCGAGCCTTTCTTAATTGTTTTCTCACTATTGAGGTTGTTATTACTATACGAGCAACTCTTTTATCTTTCTCCTTGCTAGTCTTTCCAATAGAATTAAGTGCATTGAAAAAGCATTTAACAATAGTTTTATTTCGATCAAACACTTTGTTTACCCGAATCTTTAATTTCTTTAGTAAAGGTCTCATTTTGTACATCTTTAATAATTGCATAAAAAGTTGGCATTGTTCGGTTAATGTTTTACTCTCAAAGTATTCATTGAAAAGTTTTGAAGCCCACAACCAAACCATTCGTGATGACATCTTTCCTTCAACTTTTTCTATTATGTTCTCATCAATTTCAAGTAACCATTTTGGCATTCTTGGATGTTTTACAATTTCATCATGATCATTCTCTTCTTGACAAACATCCTCTCTTCTTATGTAATTTGGAGATACATTGATTTTCATTGTTTCATCCATGTTATCAACCTCATCAATTTTATCAACAAATGGATTATGGTGTAAAATTCAACATCATGAGGTTCATATCCACAATCTTCAAGTAAACGCCTATGTTTTTCTTCTTCTTTGTCCATGATATTACTCTTATCAATAAGTGTTTCATAACATTTTGCAACATTTTCATTTGCAATATCATGGTCAATTTCATTCTTATCTAAAATTTTATAATATTCAACATTAACACCTTCAATTTGCATGTCATTAGATGGTAAAGAAGAAGCTTCACGTTGATGAGCATCCACTAAATCTTGTCTTCCAATCCTCTTCCTTGCTCTATCCTTTTCCCTAATTGCTTCAATTTCCTCCTAAGTAACTTTTCTCCTTCTTTTTTCTTTACTACAATTATTGCTCCCCATTAGGGGAACAAAAATATTACCCTAATGATTGAAACAAGCAAATTTTGTGTCCAAAAGTGTATAAAAGTGTTGTTTTGACTATAACAGGTAGAGATCACAAGTTTCTCAACAGTAGAGGGTCTGTGGGTGCCGTTGTAGGGCCCAACAATATTCTTTTTGCTTTTTTTGGCTTTTAGATAATGGATATTCATTTCTAAAATAGATATCCATTACCTAAAGCCCAATTCTTTAGGCAATAGATTCTAGGTAACGGATATCCACTATAGAAAATGGATATCCATTCTCTTTTTCTTTTGTTAACAAAACCAAAGGACTTATGTGTGGTTGAAAGAATGTGGGCAACAAAACCAAAGGACTTTCATGTGGTTGAAATAAGGTGGTGAACAAAGCTAAAGGACTTATGTGTGGTTGAAAGAAGAGGATATGATCTTCATTAAGGATTAGGAACTTTAGAAGTGATACCTGAAGAAGGAGATACATTAGATGATTGTGATCTCTAGATTGTTCCCGTAGAAGGAGCAACTAAGTTGAAGGAACAACTTTCCATGGAATGTGTCTATAGATTGTCATAGCCTTAGGAAGGTAATAGTTCTAACTTCATAGTTGAAATGTAATGAGCCTCGTGTTCACATTTTGGTTGTTGCTTTTCCTTGATGGATTCTGATACTATTATGATGTTGACATGATTAGTTATCATGCTAGATTATATACTTATATGTTTATATATTGATATCATTGCTTTTGTATGATTATGGATAGGAAAGGGATGATGTCGTAACACTCATATCTGAGAGGCTTACGATGTCATGACCCTCTTTCTGATGTCCATTGATGCTTTAGCTATTAAATGATATATGCACATGTGCTTTGACGTGTGATCAGAGTGATGCAGGTACTGAGTATCGACTCCGCCTAGATTCACAGGCCTGAGCATACTCTTATTCCCTGATGGTGGTTACTGGAGATAGTCACAGGCCCTATGCCCTAGCCTAGCCCACTGTACCTTGTTAGTGCAATGTTCTAGTGTGGTTGTCTTATCATCCAGTTACCTAATGATAATGTCTGGATTGCCCCAGATGGTCATGTGTAGTTTGCCAATGTAGTTTGTTGAGGCTTTTCTCCTTGGTTTCCGTTGATTGTTCAATGTGGTTATTTTGGTATCGTTATGGAGATTTATATGGTTATAACCATGTGGTTTAAATATTTTATTTTAAATGAATTTTAGTAATTATTATGGGAGAATGATATATTTCATTAAGTAATTTTAAATGATTCTTTTATCTCTTTGAGAGTTTAATATTTTAAAATGGATTTTATATTGTTAGAAATTAGATTTTTATTAAGGATGAAAAGAAAGTTAGTTTTCTTTATTTTTAATTTTTCCATACCATACGATGGCTCTTGGGGGAGAAGTGGTGGAGTTTGTTAAATGCAACAAGAAAATATCTTTGGGGGTAGGTGAATAAATTTATGTTTGGGGGGATTTAAAGGGAAAAAAAATCTGATTTTAAGGAGGAAGAATCCTACGCTTGGGGGGGACTGGAAAAGTGGGTGAAGAAAACTTGCTGTTGTTGAGAATTTTGTGGGCAATATGCTCTTGGTTGCAGCCCACCATCTACCCCTTGCTACTCAAACCTGAAAGCTAGAATGTCACGGTAGAGAGAGATTTTATTGTATACAGATTTAGGGTAGTCTAAGGTACTCTCCTCATTCTTATTCTTGAAACTCTTAGCTGAATACTTGTTCTTGAGTAGGAGTTAGTATAGATCTGTTGGCCATTTCCATTTTAATGGTAAATCTGGTTTTAAACTCTCCTTTATAGTCATTTGTTTTCATCTTAAACTTTGGGCATGATACACTGTATTTCTTAAACCAGCCCTTATGACCTATCTTAAACTTTAAAATAAACATGGAATTCAACTTGAAACGTGAAAAATTCAAATGGGTCGATGTCTAAATAGATTTCTGGGTAGTTTAAATTTTGGCAAATTTATGCCAGCCTGAAGAAAAACATTTTTTAAAATTGCTCTACATGTCATAAGTGTAAACTAAAGGTGGATACCATGTAGAAACACCCATATCTCAATTGGGTCATTGTCGAATTTGAATTCTGGGCACTTTCATTTTTCATGTTTTTGCCCAGCCTGGCAAAAAAACACGTTTTTCAAAACAATACCTTATATCCAGTCATAATCTTAAAAACCAAAGGTGGAATCCAACTAGAAACGACAAATTCCAAACTGGGTCAAAGATAGAATTCAATTATGGGCGCTTTGATTTTTGGGAAAATTTGGCCCAGCTGGTACCCTGTCGCCCCATATAATCTCTTCTTCTTATTTCATTTCTTGAATTTCTTGAGAAATTTGTATTTCTTGTGCTTGAAATTAGTTTGGAAGTTGTTTAATTGCACTCTCTTTATCTCCAATTTGGTTTTGGGTTTCTCTTTTCAGCCTGGTAGAATTCATTTGTATTTGGGGCAAAACAGAGTATTTCCTTACTAGCTTGAAAACCCATGTCTTAACTTAATTTTAAAAGTGGGATTCAACTAGAAACACCAAATATGAACTGGGTTGTGGTCTGATTTTAGATTTGTGCACTTTTATTTTGAGCATGTTTATTGCTGCTGGAACCCTGTCATCAACATTGTTACTTATTAGTTATATCTAGAGCTGTCTATAGCAGCTTGTGAAATCAGTCATTTCTATGCTTAGTTATATCTGGAGTTGTTTGTAACATCTTGTGAAATCAGTCATTTCTATTCTTAGTTATATTTAGAGCCGTCTGTAGCAGCTTGTGAAATTAGTCATTTCTATGCTTAGTTATATCTGGAGTTGTTTGTAGCAGCTTGTGAAACCAATTAATTCATGATGGAAGATGGATTATTTCCTAGTTATATCCAGAGCTGTCTATAGCAGCTTGTGAAATCAATTAATTCATGACAAAATATGGATTGTTTTTTATTATTATTAAAAGATGGAATTTTGTTCTTGCTTGACTAATTTACATATTTAAATAATGGTTTTTGCTTGACAGATTTAATTGATGATTATCATGGATTGTGAGTGGTTATTGAATTGTTGATTTGGTTATGCATTTTTCATTGGTTAAATGAGATGAGCTTAGGTCTAGGATAATGAGTCCTCGTGTATGGCCTTGAGCGCTTGTAAAGGCTAAGGATGCACATGAGAAGGCCTATCCATTTGTGGGGTGTCGAGTTATTTGTCTATAGGGCATTGATTCAGGCGTGATTGAGTCTGTTCATCTATATGAGAATTGTACTTGATTCTATGTGGTGCCATCCCTTCGAGCACACATGATGACCCTGCATCCGATTTGCACTCTAATATCTAGTACCTTAGTAGTCGTGAGTAGCACCTGAAATTATATTTGATGAGCATCTCTATGTTGTGACATTGGCTTTATGCATTGTGTGTTGTGTCTGCTTCGTGACTGATGTGAGTGTTGGCCATTATATTCCTTGCCTTTATCCTTCTGTTTGGGCCTTGTGACTACCTCCAAGCACAATGGGTGGTCTCTTATGAGTCCACATGGTTGGGAGGTGATGCCAACGCCATTGGGGACTGATGTATAGGTTATCAGAGTACCAGTTAGAGGTGTTCTCTCTTGTATTTGTTTTATCAGTTATTGTATCATATTCATGGCTATTCCATTGTATGTATGTATATTCTTTTATGTAATTTTGTACTCTCTTGAGAGAGATGATGTAAACTATATTAATGAGAAGAAATGAGATGGTTCCTATTTTACTTATGGATTTCAGTGTGGGTATCGGATCCACTTGTATTATGATGATTATATATTCATGTTTATAAGTGGAAATGGGTATTAGGAACATTTGAATTTGGTGTTTAAAATGAATGTAGTTTTAATGATATTTGCAAGGAGGGTGATTTAGTCCTATCCTTTGGGTTGTACATTTGGCCATACTTGGCCATGAATGTTGCCGATCTATCGAGTCGGCAACTATATTATGTGTATGTTATCTATTTATGTCAAAAAAAATTCTTACCGTCTTTTGGCTCTTACCCTTCGGGGTTGCGTGGAGGGATGTTACATGAAAACAAATTTTTGAGAATGTGATAAGAGTTGAGTGGTGACTCTATGATTGTAGATATATGTTTTTCAAAAAAGTAGAGAAGTTACATGAGTTGTCATTGGGTGTCAACCTTAGTGATGATACTAAGTTCTTGTGCCATGGTTAACATATAAATTTAGGAGTGAACATGCATATTATGGTAGTAGCTTGGTGCTAACTAAAAATCTACAGGATGGATCTAGAAGAAGAACACCATTCCAAATGACTATTGGAGACATTGCCAAGGGTATTGATGGCACAATAGAGGATTCAAGTGGCAAAGGCACTAGTGTAAGCTATGAAATTTTAGAAGGTATGGGTATGTGATGAATTTCTAGTCCATCTACACCTTGGTGAAATTCCTCTTCTTTCCTACACTTGGCCTCTTCCAACCAAGAAACTCTACTAGTCTCACATACCCATACCAAGTATCATGATGAATTCCTTGATATGTATTGCTCAAAGGTGCATTTCAAAATCATGATTTTGATTGGACAATGAATTTAAAAATCATAGAATGTTAATTACTATTCAAGTCAAATAAGCAAGTACAAATCAAAAGATTTTATTGCTTCTATCTACAAGTGACAGAGAAGAATCAAATACATGTATAGAGCAGCTAAGGCAACCATGAGAATCAAAAGGACACACCTTACATCATATGTTAAGGTAGCTCATGTACATCCTTGAGAGGAGTAGTCAACTGTTATAGTTACTAAGTATCTCTTTTTATAATGCCACAGTTGAGATATAATCTTATGTGTGCATCAAATTTCATTGCCATATATCATATGTATGCATAATGGAGCAGCCAAAGATCAAGTATCAGATGTTCTAGTGCATGGTCTCAACCATATATCAACCAATGTTGTAAAGATGAGAAATGCCACACTATATGTGGTGTATCAAATGGAACAACCAATTGACAAACAACATGTAGCATCACGATAAATGCAGCCATCATGCATTACAGAGAGGAACAACTGAAAGATCATAAAGTACAATTATAAGGAGCAGCCACGTGCATAAGAAAATAGTCAAAAGCATCAATAGGTTCGGATTGAACAACATGACATAGTGAAATCAAATGAGAAGTGAATATATAAAAGTATTTTTTTGTGCCACAAAGATCACAGCCGCAGTCAAAGATGAAGGGTAAACACCCATTTATAAGAAGCTAAATTATTTGAGGTCCTTGAAATAAAGTTGCAGATGGAAAAAAGGTACACATAATGCAAAAAGGAGAAGAGTTCACTTTTGTTTTGTTTTTTGCAAAAATACTCAGAGCCACAAGAACATAGCCACAACCTTTCAAGAGTAAATCACATAAATAAAACCCCATTTGGCAATATATAGTGGGCAATGAAAATGAAACCCTTGTTCACTTCAAAATGATTCAGCAAGTTGCAGAGATAAATGGAGGCAATATAGATGGTGGAATGTAGAACTCATATCACAGCCATGAAGACTAGAGCCTACTTCAAGTGATAAAGGAAAACCCTTTCAAATTTCAATTTACAGATACAAGTCTCCATAATAGCATAGAATCCTCAAAAGTGTAATAGGGCTCATGTGTTCCCGACGAATGTGGAACAAGGAAAAAGGAATGAGGAACTCACCTTGTTGAATATTCATGACTGCGGGTTTCTTCTTTTTGTTTATTGTTGACCTCAAGTGAAGCCCATAGTTGCCATGGCGGCCACAAGCCACAGAGAAGAAAGCAATGACCATAAAAATGAAACAAATGTATCAGCAATCATGTGAAAAACTAGGGCGTATGGGGTCAAAATCTTTCTATTTTCTGTAGAGAATGGTTAAGAAAATCACAGATTATAGAAGTTTACCTTCAATATCAGCGTAAATCTGGAAATGAATGGTGAGTTTGAAGCCCAAAATATCAGATTTAAGGATGCCATAGAGATGAAAGAAGTAATAAATGGATTTATGAGTAAAATGTGAGAATATAACACACAAGGGCTGTGGCCATGAGTTTTTTTTGCATCACAGATTGAAAGATAAATGACAAAACACAAGTCACAGGTGCATTGAGAGTTTCCTTTACCTTCAAAAATGCATGGTATCATGGAGAGCCGAGCCCAAAATTACAAGATTATAGTGGTTTCCTACTTGAAACCCTAGGGGTTTCATTGGCGGCTATAGACAGAGGATTCTCCAAAAAAATGCTAAGTCAAATGATGTGACAATAGGGTTTTGATGGCTTTGTTTGGGCTCCTTATTTGCGCTAGGTTTAATGTGGTATATTTATCGCATTATATTTATTTTCTTAGGCACAGCTAATACTCCGTGGTATTAAGTGTTGATCACATGCTGCCAAGGTGAGGTCGAGCCCATTGCTCCCTCAAGATTTTAATGCCTTTAAACATGCTAAATCACCTTGCAATATGTCATATGGAGATAAAATGAAGTCCATGCCACATAAATAACATACTATCATCTTTTTGATGTAAGACAAGTCTACATACCATGGATATCGCCAACTCATGTGTAGATAAGCCAACAAGTCTCTTTATTTTTTGCAGATATCATATGATCCCTTGATCTTATTTTTATTGAAAAAATCAAACATTGTAATGGCAAAATTATAAGCCAAAGAAGTTTTGTGGTGCTTTTGAAAATCAAATTAATGAGATGGGTTTAAAACTACCATGTCATGTAAAGTTTAACTTTAAAGCAATGAAACTATAAATTGCTTTAAAGTTGAACTATTTTTAGGCAATTAAATCATTTTGATTCCCTTGGGTGAAATTGAGTGTAATAAGACAAAATTTTTGCTTTTATGAGGCAGATTGGACAGATTTGGATGCAGATTTGGTGGGGACCACCTAGAGGATCAAGTTCACAACTTTTATTTGAAGTTTGGAGGTAGTTTGAGGGGATTTTTAGAGGCTTTTTGATGGATTCTGAGAATGGGTTTGCAGATCTATTTTTAGGAGCTTTTTGAGCTTTCTTTTGGAGGAGATCTTTTGGTAGGGCTTTATAGTGGTATTCTTTTTCATAGATAGGTGGGGATATCATTTTTCTTCTCTCTGGAGCGCATGCAGAGAGTGGTATAGAGGTAGTTGGCTCGTGTTGTTTAGCATTGTATTCCTTCTAGTTCAGTATAACAGATTTTCCTATTCCATCCACTTGTCTATTTACAGTTTTGATCTGATGTCTCATTGTGGTAGCTTTATGCCCCTTTGTTATGTCTCAGTGCTGTTAAATTGCATGTTTTTTCTTGGTTGTATTTGTGTTTTAAATTAAACCTTATTACAAACTATTTTTGGGATGAATCATCATAGGTGGGATTGTGAAAATTCTAGTTTAAAGAGCTGTTTGTGAGTGAACATATTCATTTAGACTAGGTCCTAGGGTTAGTTTTGCAGTTTCAATGTTTCTTTCTATCTCTTTCCTCTACAAGTTAGTAGTTTAGGAAACCTTACGGGAACTAGCTCACTCTGGAGATTCGTTCTCATGAAAGGAGACCCACATCTGAGAATGATTCCATGTTTTAGCAAGTAGTTAAGTTTTCACAAAGCTTAACAAGGGTGCATGCTTGAATTGACAACAGTTCCATGGAATAATGGAGTTGTGGCTAGATAATCGACTCTAAATAACTCCAGAAATCCATTTGCTAAAGGATAAGTCAAAATGTCATATGCCAAAGGATTGTGAAATATTTTAGTAGTGTCATTTTTTGGTTGAACACTTTGTGCATGAGTATCAACATATCATTCTAGATTGTCAAACCCAGTTATGAGGTAGTTCAAATAAGATGAAATATCATTCTCAACATCTCTCAAACTCACATGTGTATGCCTTGTGTCATATGTAACAATGGTGGAGGGTGTCAAAGATATATTATCAACTAATGCCACCTTATCCTCACATATACCAAGTAAAAATTGTAAAAGATACTCATGTTACTAATTTTTTGTTCACACTAAAAATTAGTTGGACCTAAGTGTAATTGTTCAGAAGGAATAATAGAAAACTTCAAAGCTATGCATTTTTGAATGGTTGATGCCTTGACAAAGTTGAAAAGAAGATCCAGTTGTTAGGATAACTCATCAGTCCAATCAGGACTGATAAGTTATCATGACAAAAGAATTGATAATCAAAGGATCAAACATTCAAGGAGATACAGTTGTTCTACAAAGTTTGATCTTTCAGGAGTTATAAGTTAAATTGATTATTCAGATTAATTAGTTTTGAATAAAAGAGAAAGATATTGTATTACACTGTTATTTCATGTCATGTTTTGAACATACATCCAGGTATCTATTACTTTATCTCATGAATTGATTGGAAAAGAAATACATATACATCATATGCATCAGAGAAACTAACTGATCATGTTTGAAAGAAGTGTTCAAATGTGTCCCACACAAGCCGTGGGAGTAACTAGACTGAGCAATTGTAGACATGCAAGCTATGTATCTATTTGATAAAAGAAAAGAGAAAAGAACATATGATAAGATGATGGAGGTTACTGTTGAAGTTGGCCTTCAAGTCTTCAGTCTTCATTCTTCACTCCAAGCCATCATCCAGTTGAAACCTACAAAATTTTGGGGACAACTCTGTTAGTGCTTCGGATGTTTATAGTTATCACATGCTTTTATCAAACAAAGACATCTACTTACCATATCATGCATTCAGATAAGAATTCAGATCAGATAATGATACAAATCAGGAAGAAGTCATGAGGAAGATCAATCAACACTATCAGGTACTTTTTATGCTAACTTGTTTGTTCACTGTGCATGTATAGGACAAATTTTGTTGCTGATTTTGAAGACAAATAAACATGTGGATTAAATGTGGCTCCCACAAGGGTTTGAGCCCAGCATGTTTCTTTTCATTTTTTGAAAAGAGTATCAGAAAAGATAGGATGCATCATTCTAAGCTATATCATGCATCATCTAATCAACTTACATAAAGGAGATGTCATCATGACATTATGATAGTTGATTGAAGCAAATCAAAGCTATATGATTGAGTCAAGATTGGCAAAAGGACAAAATGCAAAAATTGGATTACAGTCATCTAAGGAGTGATACAAGTTTTCAAATTATTGTGCTTGATAAAGAGAAGAGAGACAGAGTAAAGGAAGATACAAGAACTTGTGTATCATTTGAATGAGTTGCAGAATAAATCATGTGAAGGGTCATCTCATTATGACAAAAGAGTAAGATGAAGCAACATTTTATACTAGATATTTCTCATATTGTTTTCATACTGTTTAAGATGATCAAAATTTAAACAGTTATATCACATTCAAAGTTGCAAGTGTCTCATAGAAATAGTCAAGCAAAATGCCACATGGAACAGTGGAAGGCAAGACAATTATAAACAATATGCCAACTTGACTGCCATAAAGTAAAACTTCACAAGATGTATGAGATAAGTGTGTAGTCATCCTGAGAAGAGACATGAACTTTGCAAAAGGCTGTCACCAATACCTTAGAACTTCAAACCATCAAAGATACATGAAGATATCATGGAACAGTTCTACTAGAGCAAATGGGTCTTAATTTTCAAGGATGAAACAGCTAGGCCAAGAATCTCATATGATTCAGGTATTAAAGAGAACCTATAAATGAAGATGAATGCTACAGTCTAAATGTAGTTAGATGTTCAAACAATGAAGTATCCAGGGATGAAGCACATAATGCATAGCAAATACCCCAACACAATGAATGGTCATCACAGACATGACAATCAATTACAAATCCAATAACAAGAGACAGCCATGTCTAAAGCAAGGAAGAAGTTGTAAATACAGTATACATAGAGTACAGTGGAGTATAAAGGATACAATAGTCCAAGGATAAATAAGGTGGATTCCATGCATTTCAACATTATTGTGCTTTGATAAACTTTATTTCTCATGCCTAAAGCTACAGTGATGCCATGGTGCAGTCAAGAAGATGCCATGCAAGATCAAAGAGAGATATAGTGCAGTAATGAGAGATACAGTCCAAGAGAAGAGAGATACAATGAAGATCAAGATACAAATATAGTCACCATTGACCACGAACAACCAAGACAGTGACCAAATGCTTCTAATCCTTTCAACCTGCTACTCCATATCTCTAATCATATTAGGATCTCGAAGAACTCTATCCTCAAGCTGATACCAACTTAGAGGGGTCCTACACGGATGACCATACAAGGCCTAAAATGGAGAAATGCCAATAGAACTGTGATATCCATTATTATAACCAAACTCCACCAGGTATAGGTAGTCCTCCCAATGGCTTTGCCGATCCATCACATACATCCTAAGCATATCCTTGAGAACCTGATTAACCCTTTCAGTCTGACCATCAGTCTTAGGATGGTAAGCTAAACTAAAGTTCACCTGTGTCCTCAAGGCATGCTACAGAGAAGTCCAAAGGGTAGAAGTGAACACTGGATCCCTATTAGAGATGATCCTATGAGGAATCTCATGAAGTCTGACGATGTCCTCCATGAACACTCTGGCCACCATAGAGGCATTATAAGAAGAACAGACATGAGAGAAGTGAGCTGCCTTCATCAACTTATCCACAGTGACCATAATAGCATCATGTCGATGAGAGGATACCAGAAAATCAACAATGAAGTCTATCAAAATGATGTCCCACTTTCACTCTGGAATCAAATGAGGCTGTAAAAGACCTGCAGGGTGCTGATGCTCCGCCTTCACCCTCTGACACTCGAGACATCTCAACACAAAATCAGCAATATCCCGCTTCATGCCACTCTAAAAGTACAGCTGACACAGATCTGCATGCATCTTCTTGACACCTGGATGTGTAGAGTAGGGTGCCTGATGCGCCTCTGACAACACTAGGGTGCGAAGACCCTCAAAACTAGGAACATAGATATGACCCAAATGTCACAAAAGACCATCCGACTCAAGAGAGTAACTAGAGAATCTACCCTCTAAAGGTCTACCAGACTCAATCTCAAATTTCACCTCTTGGTACCAACTGTCGGTAGGAAGTGCTGCAAGAATTTGACCTCTCAAGTCAACTATGAAAGAGACCGCTGAGATCTCATGCTTTCGATGACTAAGAGCATCTACTACCACATTCTCTTTGCCCTGAATATATTTGACCTCAAAGTCGTACTCGCACAAGAACTCCATCCAACGCCTCTGCCTCCTATTCAAGTTTGGCTGCGTGAAAATATACTACAAACTATGATGATCACTGTGTAGCTCAAACCGATGCCCTAAGAGAAAATGCCTCCATCTCACCAAGGCATGTACAACTGCCACTAACTCTAGGTCATGAGTGGGATAGTTCAATTCATGATCCTTGAGTTTGTGAGACTCATAGGCAATCATGCGACCATCCTGCACCAGAACTACTCCCAAACCCTCCAAGGAAGCATCGGTACAAACAACAAAGTCCTTGGTAGGATCGGGAACCGCTAAAATAGGTGCATTGGTCAACTGCTCCTTAAGGGTCTAAAAAGTTGCCTGACACTGCTCTAACCAAACAAACTTCTTCCCTTTCCTCTGAAGAGAAGTAATAGGATGGGCAACCCTCGAAAACCCCATAACAAAATGGCGATAGTAGCCTACCAAACCATAAAATTGTGGACCTCAGACACATTGGTAGGTGCAGGCCAATCCATAATAGCTTGGATCTTCAAAGGATCCACTGTAATACCCTCTCTAGAGATAACATGACCCAAATACTTCACCTCTATTTGAAAGAATTCACACTTTGACAAATTGGCATAAAGCTGATTTTCTCTCAGACACTGCAACACTTGACGCAAATGCTCCTCCATAGTCCTCAAATAGATCAACATATCATCTAGAAAAACAAGGACAAACCTGTTGAGATAAGTGCAGAAAACACCATTCATCAGGCTCATAAAAACTGAAGGTGCATTCGTCAACCTGAATGGTACAACTGTGAACTCATAATGTCCATAACGGGTGTGAAATGTTATTTTCTGAATATCTGCCTCAAATATCTGCAACTGGTGATATCCTGACTTAAGGTCAATTTTAGAGAACACCTTGGCCCCCTTAATCTGATCAAACAAATCACTGATCCGAGGTAAGGAGTATCTATTTCTCACTGTCACCTTATTGAGCTGTCAATAATCAATACATAGCCATAGAGATCCATCCTTTTTTTTCACAAAGATCATAGGTGCTCCCCAAGGAGAGACACTAGGTTGAATGAATCCTTTAGCTAATGGCTCCTCCAACTGCAGTCGAAGCTCCTTAAGTTCCTGAGTGGTCATCCTGTATGGAGCTCAAGAGATGGGCTTTGCGTCGGGAACAAGATCAATCCTAAAGTCGATGTCACGCTTAGGTGGCATCCCCAGAATATCAGATGGAAAAACATCAGCATACTCCCTTAAAAGTGGGTGATCGTCAAGAGATGCCTCTCGACTCTCCTCCATCTCCAAGTCACTAATAGAAACTGCAAAAAGATGACATCCCTGACGCATGCATCCCTTAAGTTGCATAGCGGAGATCATACACAGGGAAATAGGTCTCTAAACTCCTACAACCTCCACCTTTGCACTAGAATCATCCACGCATCTCACAGACTTATGCCGACAATTGATCACTGCCTGATGGGCCTCTAACCAATCCATTCCCAAAAATATATCATAAGAACCAAGGGGTAGGATGTGAAGGTCTACTATAGTAGATAGAGAGCCAATCCGCAACTCACACCTGAGAACTAGAGACTCAACTGCAACCTTAGCCCTGGAAGCCAATTCAACCTGCCACCTATCATCCTGCTTTGTTGCCACTAAGCCACAATGCTCCACAAGAGAAGGAGATATGAACAAATCAGATGCACCAAAATAAAAAAGAATAGAAAAACCAATACCTCGCATGAAACCAGAAGTCTCCACCACGGTGCCCTGATGCTCTGCCTGATGGTTATCCATCGCTGCAAAGACTCTGTGCAATCTGCCTGCATCACCAACCATTGGCTCTAAAGCTGCCAGTCGATGTCCAAACCCTAAAGCACTCCTCTGAGGACACTATCTAGCAATGTGGCCCTGTTGGCCACAAGAGAAATACCTAGTGCCTCTACCAAAACCACTGCCACCCTGAAAAGCACTAGACTGTTGGAAACTACCCCTGCTTGTTATAGACTGAGTGCTCTAAGCGGGTTGATCAACATGATCCTATCTAGTATGCTGCCAATTCCAGTTCTTCTTATTTTGAAATCTATTACCTTGCTGTGGCTGTGAATTCTTCAGCTTGGACTGAGAGTACTGTTGCTGCTGTCCACCCTTTGAGGGTGCATGAGAACCTGATGCCTGAGCATGACCACCACAAGAATTATATCGTACAGAAGGTGCACTACCAATATGCACACATACATGCCCACCGAGTGCCATGGCCAAATTCTCCTCCACTAATTGAGCTTTCTCCACAGCAACCTCCATAGACTTAGGTTTGAATACATGAACCCCACCACTAATCTGGGCATTCAAGCCCCTGATAAAATGTTGAACTAACATAGACTCGTCATCCTCGATACCTGCATACTGTTTGAGCTCATAGAATATGCACTCATACTGCTTAACTGTCATGGCCATCTGCCTCAGGTCGTGAAACTCATCTACACGACGCTGTCTCCAATGATCAAATTGGAAATAGGCTCTAAACCTCTCTAAAAATAACTCCCAAGAGACAATGCTAATGTCCAAATGTAGCTTTTGCTCCTCTAACCACCACCAAGTCGAAGCAAACCCTCGGAGATGCAAAATAGCACACCTGGCTTTGGTGTTGCTGCCATAAGGATGCATGGCAAAACACCTGCGTATATCCAATAACCAAGTCTTTGCCTCTAAACCACTACCAGCTTTGTCAAAGGTGGGAGGGCATGCCCTCAGAAGATCTCTCATATGGCTGGCTAGTGTGGCCTCTTGCTCAGCTGTCAACTCTCTCCGCCTAGGTGATCTCTCTCTTTCCCTAGGTTCCAGCTGATCTACCTCCTGACTCCCTCTAGGCTGCTCAACCTCCTGTCTAGGGCCTAAAAGGGCAAGGGCCTCCTCAAGTAACTGTCTCAACTGGGCTCCCTCAGGATGAACCTGACCCTCCATATTCTGACCCCCGCCTTCATGGGCACTCTCATGAGAAGAGCTAGGAGGAGGAGTACTGCCACGACCTCTCCCACAACCCCTACCTCTGCCATGACCTCAACCCCTACCTCTAGGCATCTACCTATAGCACCAAAAGATGATTTATTACACACAGAAAGGGAATAACATGGATAAAACTTAATCTACAGAGTTTAAGCACTATGTCACATAATGGGCTCAATTGTAACTAGAGTACCTAGTGTTTAAACTTGGCTCTGATACCAAATGTGATGCCCCATCATGCAACCCTAGAGAGTTAGACTAACAAGAGCAAAATTACAGAAATAATTTTTTTTAAACAAGAAATTGCAATAACAGTAGCCAAAGATATCATTATACATAACATAAAGAAAAGTGCACTTCTAACTCCTCTAGGGAAACATAACTGCATCAGTTGATCATAAAGTCTTAACAACACAAGTGATATACATCTATAGATTAGGAAATCAAAATGAAAGGAGAAAACATAAAACAAGTGCATAAACAAGCATTATACCTTTCACAACAAAGACCCAATCTCATCAAGGGGAAGGAGCTTGCACCCAAAAGTTCCTAAGATATACCCTAGATAAGGAAAACAAATGTGAAATGCTCTATTCTAATGCAACTCACAAGCTAGTTCAAGAGATTTTTGGGCATGATAACATTACTTGAAAATTAGATTCCAAAATGGGTTGGAGGATGTTGTATTTATAGACATTTTTGGAGAGATTTTGATCCAAGGGTTGAGATTGATTTGGGAGATCAATGGCAGAGGATGAAGATGATGTGGAGGGCCTAGATTTCATCTTAGAAGAATGGAGGGATAAGAATAAAGATGAATTTTAAATTCTTCTTGGGAAAGGGGTGGAGTCAATGAGGTTGGGTGAGATGGAATATTTGTGAATTAAAAATTCACATGGGGAAGGGTAAAATGAATTAAAAATTCATTTGGAGATGAGTGGAGATAAATGAGGTATGGCATGGGTAAGGGGTGTAAGAGGAATTAAATGTGATGTTGGACATATTTATATAAAAAAATGCTTATGTGGGATATATCTCAATTTTTTATTTGGAGGATGTGGGGAAGGGTGTTAAGCTAGGTTTGACCACTTTAATTAGGGTGATTAGCCTAATTAATTTAGGTCTAGGGGATAGGTAGGCTAGGGTAGCTAATTAAATAATTGCTATTTAATCAACTAGGCTAGGGATAGGTTAATTAATAGGCTAAATTAATTAGTTAAACATGATTTACCTAATTAATTGAATTTAGTGAGAAGGGGGAAATTAACCAAATAAATATTGCATATTTATTTAATCAATTGGCTAAGGTTTGAACTATTGAATTAATAAAATTAATCCAATTGTTGGGGATAGAATGATGAAAAATTAGGTGATGAAGGGATAATTAATTAAATAAAAATTTAATTAATTGATTAGAAGGGGAATTGATATGTTTAGGGATGTCGGGAGTTGGTTTGATGATGAAGACATTTTTAGGTGTCTACATTTGCCCCTGTTTGATGTGGCATCAGGACCTAGTAGGGAAGTGGTGTCAGGTCAAAGAAAGAAAATGCCCCAGCTGCTGGGAAGGAATAAGGTGGGTGAGGGATGCCCCCTCGAGAGGTCGCCAAAAAAATAAATTTTTTTGAAGTGAGCTCTTGAAAGGACGCGAGGGGAGTGAAGGTTGCATAGAGGATGGGAAAAAAAGATGACAGGAAGAAAAATAGAGGAAAAAGGTTGTGATCTGCACCCTGGAGGGGAAAAAGAGTGGGTGAAAGGATGACATGGCTTGCTATATTAAGACAAGTGGGCCCTAAGAGTGCCACATTTGCACACATTGAACTCTTGAGAAGAAGGAGCAAAGGAGAGATGGCAGAGCACAACCCCAGATTCCCACGACTCAGACACATTTCCGAGCGTTTTTGATCATATGGCTGGGCACCGGAGGCTGGACCCCAGGTAGTGCCTAACCCTAGCTTTGTGATTTTTTGATTTTGTGGCATTTTTTTGGGTTCAGGAATTGGGTATTGGCGTGGTGGTGCTATCGCAAGATCGCGCAACACTAAAAATAAGCGGATTAGCGCAATCCTCTGGATTGGTGCTATCTGCTAGGGTAGAAAAGATGCAGATTGTCACCATGTGTTTAACGTTTTGGCGCTATATTCTGTAGTAGCGCAATGTGTACAAGGGTTAGGGTTTTGGTGCTTTGGCACCAAATGGGTATTAGGGTTGTGCTATGTTCTAGACTAGCACAATTTTAGGTAGTGGCGATATTTAGGTTTAGCGCAATGTAGAGGATCAACGCTATATGTGATATATGTGCTATCGGGAGAATTGACGCTATTCTTTAGATTAGTGCCAAGTGGAAAAGTGGCGCCATTTGTGAAAATAAGACAAAATGGCTTACGCAGTGGCGCTATTATCTGTATTAGCGCCTTGTGGAGATGTGGTAGCACCATCTTTAAAAATGGTACGAAACATGGTCTATTGTGGTGCCAATTTTTTTTGGCTTTCAACATTAGAAGAAAAGGAGGGGCTTGGAAGAAGATAGGTAGATCTTTGACCAGAAAATTGTGGATGTAGGATACGAGTTCATTTATAGCATCCTCGCAGGAGCAACACATGCCATCTATGATGGCGCTATTTGATCAGTTTGATCATGCCACCTAGGCCTGACTGGCGAGGTTAGGGCTCTTGACAACTGCATCGATGCTAAAGACTTGTACATTTTTGCTTCCTACTGGTGAGATTACTATCACACTTGAGGATGTTTATCGCATCCTCAAGCTACCTATTTGTGGCCGTCGGGTGACATACGACACGAGGAGGGGACGGAGGGCCTTGATCAGAGTGTTTGGCCGCGATCACATGGCTTTGTCAGCGGCCAAGCGGGAGATGAGTTATGAGGGGTCACTGGCAGCCGGTGCAAATCCATTTGCTTTATTCCTATGTGCATTGATTGGTGGCGTAGTGATGCTCGATAGGAGGGGTAGGGGATTTCTGATTGGATGGGGAGAGGTGATTGAGGGGATGGTCAGACATGAGACCGTATATGCCTGGGGACCAGTGATGTTGGTGCAGCTCTATCATGAGATGCATACAGTTGTCTATCATTATGATGTAGCTTTATCAGCCGGGGTTACTTTGCTACATGTGTGGATCTGGGAGCCTATTGCAGTTACTTAGTCGAGATGTGGGTACTATCGCCGTCCATTTGAGGTGTTTGTGTTCTTGTATTAGGATGCTGAGTACACATATACTAGACAGGTTCAGTATTAGAGGCTGGTGATGGATGATGTCATTCGAGTGACCTGGTGACCTTACATCAGAGTGGAGCTGTGGCCAGATGATGATGTGCATATGCCCTTTACTTTTCAGCAGCGCTCTTGATAGGTTGAGGAGACCATATGATTGACATGTATCTACCATCTCGAGTTATGCGACAGTTTGGGTTACAGCAGGATGCCCCACAACAGATGGTGATTTTTGCACGGACTCGTCAGGATGTCCATTATTGGCTTGTAGCCATACAACCCTGGGTTGCTCTGGAGGATTTTGTGGTGTTACAGCTATTGCGGTGGGATTGGTAGAGTACGGTCAAGGATGCAGGCACTACTCTTGCATATGAGACATGGTGGCAGATGTGGCGACCAACTCAGTTCACTGATTCGGCAGAGGAGGTAGTCCCTATGGAGGAGGCAGTGGGGTCAAGGGATGAGGAGTCTGAGGATGATGGGGATGATGATTCTGATGGGGATGAGTTCCTGGAGGAGGGTGAGGAGATCATTGCAGATTACCTCATGGAGGTTGGAGGGGATGGAGAGGAGAGGGAGATTAGGAGGGATGGGCAGTTGATAGATGTGCTAGCAGCAGCGATAGCTAGATAGGTGCCCCAGCAGCAGGTGAGATAGCAGGTACCTGTACAATAGATACCTATTGAGCAGGTTCAGATTGGAGTGGTATGTTGGCAGGGAGGACCTCGATAGTGTGGGGGACAGTCGAGGGTGGACAGGGGTGTTATGCTCCCACAACAGGTTTTACAGCAGTAGCAGGCTGTTGTAGCAGGGCAGCAAGCAGAGCCAGCCTCTTCAGAGGTAGGTGGAGAGGCTAAGGTTCGAGGGCCCACATCCCATCGGTAGCCTCAGAGTGGAGAGGAGGAGGAGGTTGAGACTCTGCGGGCACAGGTAGCCAGCTTGCAGGAGGCTTTAGAGAGCCGTGAGGCAAAGTTGGTTTAGTTGCGGGGGACAGTGGCCTTATTAGATGGCACAGATGGATAGGTGGCTGCATTACGGGTACAGTTAGCCCAGGCTCAGGGTGATATAGTGGTTTTGACAGGAGAGCGGGATGTGGCACTTGCTAGGGCACATCAGGCAGAGGCTACAGTGGGTAGTTTGCAGGCTTCAGGTGCTGGTATGGCCCCAGTTTTGACATTGATGCAGACACAGTTGTCTCAAGCACAGACACAGTTGTCTCAAGCACAGACACAGTTGTATCAGGTACATGGACAGTTGTCTCAGGTACAGGGGCAGTAGTTAGAGGCCAGAGGACAGACGAATTATTATCAAGGCCTCTATCACACGACAGTGCCGACAGAGCAGCGTGCACCGAGCTATAGTCAGGTCAGTGGATCGAGGTCATCTAGGTCACACAGATCTAGATCAGTTCAGTCAGTTCAGCAGGCGATGGGTCCCCCATCACATGTGCCCCAACAAGTTACACAGGTACAGGTATAGCCGCAGTTGCAGCCATAGCCATAGACAGGACCACAGCCACCACCAGGGCTAGGATCCCCCAGTGCGTCAGAAAGAGGGTCCTCTATGTGACAGTTGTATCATTTTGGCCGTTGGAGGCATTGTATCATGACATGTTATTATATTTTTTGATGTATATATATGAGCGATGTGTATTTTGTGATGATCATATATGATATGATGCTGTTTGATGGCTTATTTGTTTATTTATGATGGTTTTATATGGTTATGATGATGCTTATGTTGATGGATGCAGTATGCATTATGGATTATATGCTATGGATGTGTTGTGTTTATGCAATGTATTATGTTGATGTTATGGATGTAACTATTGATGTAACATGATGGATGTAATGATGGTTTACTTATTTTGATATATGCATGTGTGTGATTTATGGATGATGAAGTAAAATGTAAATAAATGTTCAGATTAATAAACATTTATTATGGATGCACAATGTAATGGAAATGTATGTTTATCTTAATAAACACATGTTGTGTATGGAAATATGGATATGCAGCTAAATGTTTATTGATTATGATTATGCAATGTAACTAAACGATTATATGATATATGGAATGCAATGTAATTATTATGGAATGGAATGTAATATTTATGAAATTTCACTAAATGATTATTATATGCAACGAAAGGATTATAAAATGAGCCTAATGATTATGCAATTTAAATGAGATGATATGCAAACTAAAGGATTCTAAAATGAACCTAATGAGATGATATGTAACTAAAAGATTCTAAAATGAACCTAAATGATTATGCAAATTAAATGATATACGATATGCAGACTAAAGGATTCTAAAAATGCACCTAATGATTATGCAAATTAAATGATATATGATATGGAAACTAAATGATATGTAAGATGCAAACTAGATGATATGTGAGATGATTAAGTCTTGATACACATGATGTTCTTTGTTGGACCCTGGGTGGTGGGGTTGTGTGATAGGGGAATAGGTGGGGAGAGGATAAGGGTGGATGGATGGGGTACGGGTATGATTGGCTACGGCTAGATTGGGGGGGGGGGGGGTGGGATGGTTAATGAGGGAGTTGCTAGGTCATGAAACACCATGTCATTGAGCAGGGATATGGTTTGGTTCAGGATGTGTTGAGTGAGAGTAAGTTGGGGGAGTGGGATTAGTGAGGGGATTTGGGAAGGGGGGGAATAGGCTAGGTGATTACGAGATCTAGGCCCAAATGGTACAATTGAATAAATCATTAGTAGGATGATTTGAGCTAGTAATAGTAGTTGCATAACATTAATTGAGAGCATTTCTTAGTTTATTATAGCAATGTAGGATACAGTTCACAAAGGTATGAGATGACCTAGGTGATGATATATATCCCACGATTGCATGGACGAGACCCGTAAACAATAGGTTGATTTCATGCGTGCCCAAGGTAGTATAACCTTGCCTAGCCTAGGAAGGGGACTCATAGCAATGAGTGCTAATAGTACATATAAGGTTTTGATGCTTGTATATGCAAATGAGGCACATTATTCTAGAACCGACCCAGGCTTCAAGATATGAATACTATTCTTGGAGTAATGAAACCAACCCACAAGCACAACATACAGAAACAATGACCATGTCTACTCTAGGTGTTGTCCGCCACTTACCATGATATAATGAGATCAAGGTAGCTTTGGAAATGACCTAGAATAAGACAACAAGAGAAAAATCAATAATCAAATAGACCAACACAAAGATACAAATAGTCGTTGTGTATTCTTGCCAAGATACATGTTGATAGGATGATAGATTCTTGTCCATCGTAGGAACGATACATCCTAGGATGCGAATCGGTTGGATTTTGTTGGATAATTTTTGAAAGGTGGGCAAAAGGATAGTCAGGCTATGTGTGGGATTATAGTTGGTATGTTGATTGATGATTTTTTATGTTTAGGACCATGCTTCAATCGTATATTTAGCTCAGTGAATGGGGACTATCCAAATGGGTTGGATGGGTGCATCTTAGGTACCTGAGTACTGGAAACTTCCTTCGTATTCCAGACTAGCTACATACCCTGTGTCCACAGGATCAAGGTACTTTCAAGATGCGGGCGAGATGAATATGTAGTTCTGGCATGACTTGATGATGTGGGGATAGTTTTAGGATGGGTGTGATACTGAGGGTTGATTGATGTTTGATGATTGCAAGTTGTAGCGAGATTGATGTATGTGGTGAATTGTTAGGAAGGATTTTTTTGGATTTTGTGATTTTCTATTGTTTTTTAGATTTTTGTGATTTTGTATTGTTTTTGGATTTTTTGATTTTGTGTTGTTTTTGGATTTTTTGATTTTGAGTTGTACAAAAGGAAACTTACAAGGATCCTCATTCCACGAATTAGCCTTGGGTGGGATATTGCAGGGTGAGCGATAGGATTTGATGTTTCAGAATTCCAAGCCATGGGATGTGTGCGATATGGAGTGTTGTGATGAAAAGAGGACTTATTAGATGGTAGAACTGGCCACTACACATGGCACCTGAAACAAGTTTTCACCATGGTACCAATCCAAGGCATCACCGAAGTGATTTTCACCATTGGAAGTCTTTATTGCACTCAGGTTTTTTCTTGATTTTTTTGATTTTTTGATTTTTGATTAGGGTAGTCGATGGGTTATGTGTAGAATTTCTTCAGGTGTAGAATGTTCATAGGCTCATCCAGAGGTTGTCCCTTAGGTGTTGCAAGCTGGTATACTCCTGATCCATAGGTGGCTGTGATGACATAAGGTCCTAGCCAATTGGGCTCGAATTTTCCTTTCTTAGGATGCTCCTGCAAGTTTTTTTGGTTTTCCATAAGGAAAAGGTCACCTGCTTCAAACTTTTAGTTTCTGATTCTCTTGTTGTAGCTTATTCTGAGGTGATTTTGATAGGCCTATAGATGGTTCAACGCATTCAGGCATTTCTCATCCAGTAATTCTAGCTGATGCAACCTTGCGACTCGGTATTCCTCATCATTGATTATATTTTGCAGAGATACTCTTAGGGATGGGAGCTCAACCTCAATAGGTAAAATGATTTTAGATCCAAAGACCAGGGAATATGGAGTGGCTCCTGTGGGGGTGCGGATGCTTGTGTGATAGGCCCAGAGGGTGAGATTGAGCTGGAGGTGCCAGTCACGGATGGCTTCATTAACCGTCTTCTTTAGAATGTGGAGGATGGTTTTATTTGAAGCTTCGGCTTGACCATTTCCTTGAGGGTAATATGGAGTGGAGAAGTGGTGTTGGATTTGGAATTTTTCACACAAAGTGCGGACTTCCTGGTTCTTGAATGGTTTTCCATTGTCGGTGATGATGGAATGAGGTATACTATAACGACATATGATATAATGGAGGATGAACTTGGATATCTGGGTTCCAGTGGTGAAGGTGAGTGGTATTGCTTCCACCCACTAAGTGAAGTACTCGGTAGCTATGATGATGAACTTATGGCCATTGGATGATGGTAGATGTATTTTGCCTACGAGGTCGAGTCCCCATTGTGAAAAAGGCCACAACATCATGATTGGTTGCAATTCTTGTGCTGGTGCTTGAATGAGATCTCCATGCTGTTGACATGGTAGGCATTTTTTTATAAACCGGTAGGCATCTCGTTCCATGGTTGGCCAATAGTATCCAGTCCTTAGGATCTTTTTAGAAAGAGTGGGTCAACTTGAATGTGCCCCACAGATGCCTGCATGTACCTCTTGCAAGGCCACCTCAGCTTCCCTAGAGTCTAAACATCGTAAAAGCATGCCATCAAGACTCCTTTTGTACAGGGTATCTCCTACAAGGGTGAAGTGGGAGGCTTGGTGGATGAAAGATTTTCATTGTGAGGTGGATAAGTTAGAAGGGATGATGTTATCATGGAGATATAGATAGGTTTCTTGATACCACGGGGATAGGGGACCAATGACTTCGCACACTAGCTCTGATTGGGGAACATCATATGCTAGAATAGGGAGTTCTTCTATTAGGAACTCACACTTATTGTTGTCTTTCTTCATGTCGACTAGGGATCCAATGGTGGCCATGGCATCTGTAGCTTTGTTGTTTAGCCTTGGGATTTGCTCGAAGTGGATGTGATCAAAATAGTCTTTGAAGTCATTGACCATCTTTTTATAAGGCAGGAGTTTATCATCCTTGGTCTTGTACTCATTGTTTACCTACCAGATGACTAGTTGAGAGTCTCCATACATGTTTAGCTTCTCAATTCTCCATTTGATTGCCATTTAGAGACCTGTGATAAGGGCCTCATACTCTGCCACATTGTTGGTACATGGGAATGTAATTTTGAATGACTTGGGGATGGTGTCACCTTGAGGGGTAACAAACAAGACACCTGCCCCCGTGCCTCTGTGTATGTATGACCCATCGAAGTACATTTTCCATGTTTTTGTTGTTGGTGCTATTGTCAAGATGGCTTCGTCAGGGAACTCTGCCAGTGTAGGATATTTTATAGGAATGGGTGCTTCAGCCAGCTGATCAACGATAACCTGTCCTTTAATGATTTTTCTCTCAGTATATTCAATGTCAAATTTAGTGAGGATCATGACCCATTTTACCATTCTCCCAGTAAGAGCCGCTCTGTTTAGTAGATATTTTAGTGGATCGATCTTGGCGATGAGCTTAGTTTTGTGATTGAGCATGTAGTGTCTTAGTTTTTGTGAAGTAAAGACCAGGGCTAGACATGCTCACTCAATTGGTGTATAGTTTAGCTCATAGGAGATCAGGGTGTGACTAATGTAATATATGGCTCTTTCCTTCCCTTGTTCATCGTGTTGTGCTAATAAGGCTCCGATAGCTGTCTCTATTACTGAGATGTATAATAGGAGGGGTTCTCCTTGCCTTGGCAGAGTTAGAACAGGGGGATTAGCTAGATAATCTTTTAGCTGGTCGAAGGCAGCCTGACACTGAGTGTTCCAGATAAAAGATGTATCCTTTCTAAGTAGATGTTGGAATGATTGACATTTATCAGTAAGTTGAGCAATAAATCGACAAATGGACTGGAGTTTTCCTTGCAGACTTCTTAGCTATTTTAGGGTTTTTGGAGGAGGCATTTCAATGATGGCTTTGACTTTTGTGGGATCTACCTCAATTCCCCTTCTGGAGACTATGTATCCCAAATTTTTTCTGGAGGTGACCCCGAAGACACATTTCTTTGGATTCAAGCGAACATTGTATTGTTCCAGTCGGTCGAAGATCTTTGCTAATACATCCAGGTGTTCCTCTCGTGTCTTTGATTTTCTTAGAAAGTCATCCACATAGTCTTCCATGATGTGGTGGAAAAGATCATAGAAGATGACAGTAATGGCTCGTTGATATGTAGCTCTGGTATTCTTTAGGCCAAACAACATTACCACCCAGTAGTACATCCCCCATGGACATATACAGGCTGTCTTATGTTGATCCTCTTTGGCGATTCTGACTTGATTACACCCTAAAAACCCTTCCATGAGGGATACCATCTCATGTCCTGTTGTAAGATCCACTATCATGTCAATGTTTGGTAATGGGAAGTCATCCTTTGGATAGGCTTTGTTAAGGTCTCGGAAGTCGGTGCAGCAGCAGATTTGGCCATCTGGTTTGGCTACTGGTACTAGGTTGGAAACCCATTCAGGATAATCAATTGGTCAGATGAAGCTGACGCCCAGTAGTTTCTTCAATTCTACTTTGACTAGGAGGGCCACCTGAGGGTTCATTTTTCTGAGCTTCTATTTTACTAGTTTTACATCAGGCCGTACTTCAAGGTGGTGGACGGCCAAAGCGAGATCGAGCCTTGGCATGTCTGCATAAGTCCACACAAAATTGTGATTTTTGCGTTTGAAGAAGGCTAAGAAGTTTTCCTGCTCTTTTGCACTGAGAGATTCTGCCCTAAAGGTGATTTTTGGCTCTTCTTCCATCCCAAGATTCATCTCTTGAGCTGGCTCTACCAGGACGGGTGATCTGTCAGGATATACCTTGTCTATCTTGGGAAGGCCCATGCTTCCATCTCTTGGCGCCTTGTAGAGGTTTTCACCAGGAGATACGTCTTTTATTTTTACTTTTTTGGGATCTGACACTGCCGCGAAACAGTTTTCACCATCATATCCATGTTTGATTTTTAGATTTTTGTGACTGGAAGCAGGGGTTGTCTCCCTGAAATAGGCAGCTGTATCAAGTTCCATGATGTATCCTTCTCTATGATCTCCCAAGGGGAAGTGATCTCTAACCCCCATCATTTCAGCGATGGCCTCATTGTTTGGTGCTACGTCGAAGACAGGAGGTCCCTGTTGGTCCCAATCTATGAGGTCTAGGTATACAAGGGGTAAGTCATTGGATGAAGAGGCTAGGGTGGTGACCATGTATATGGTGCATATGGATGAGTCGTAGAAATTGGTGAAGTCACTAAAGGAATCTTGATGGCCCATTTCGTTGACATTATCGACTTCAGGGAAGACTGTAGCGACCTCAGCTAGGATACATTTGCCAGTGGTGAGGATACACTGTCATTGACCATATCCTAACCTTTGGGTATAAAGATTTCTTGTCTCTTGGACTGGTTCCATGATCCCTTGTTCATGAAGGCCGATACTGCCTTGTCCTTTATAGCCCATGTTTTTGACAATTTTTGACCCTTTACCATAGATCTCTGTTGGTATTGTGGGAGCTTCTTGGGCAGTTTCCTCATCTTTATATAGCCAGGATGATATGTCTTCAAGCACATCTTGATCAAGGAGATGTTTCTTCTCAAAGGTAGGTGATGGTTTGCATTTGATGATGACTGTGTTGGCTTCTTCTTTCTTTGGGATACTGAACATTTTAGGGTTGGGTAATGTGCCCACACAAAAGGTACCATGTAGGTTGTATTCCCCACATCCCATGTCACTAAGTTTGATCTTCATCTCAGGTGGTGGAGGTGTTTGGGATGAAGTGGTGGCAATGTTAGCGGGGTCGATGTATGAGGTGGATGTTGTGGGATTGGTTTTTGTGATGGCTTTGTTATACAGACATAACTAGTGCTATTTTAGGTAGTGGCGCTATATTTAGGTTTAGTGCAATGTAGAGGATCAGTGCTATATGTGATATAAGCGCTATTGGGAGAATTGGTGCTATTCTTTAGATTAGCGCCAAGTGGAAAAGTGGTGCCATTTGTGAAAATGGCACAAAATGGCTTGCGTAGTGGCACTATTATAGAATATAGCACCAAAATGTTAAACACATGGTGATAATCTACCTCTTTTCTACCCTAGAGGATAGCGCCAATCTAGAGGATTGCGCTAATCCTCTTATTTTTAGCGCTATGCAATCTTGCAATAGTGCCACCACACCAATACCCATTTCCCAAACCCAAAAAAATGTGACAAAATCAAAAAATCACAAAGCTAGGGTTAGGCCCCACTTGGGGTCCAGCCTCCGGTGCCTGACCATATGATCAGAAAAGCTCAAAAATGTGTCTGAGTCGTGGGAATCTGGGGTTGCGCTCTGCCATCTCTCCTTTGCTCCTTCTCAAGAGTTCAATGTGTGCAAATGTGGCACTCTTAGGGTCCACTTGTCTTAATATAACAAGCCATGTCATCCTTCTGCCCACTCTTTTTCCCCTACAGGGTGTAGATCACAACCTTTTTCCTCTATTTTTCTTCCCATCATTTTTTTTCCCATCCTTTATCCAACCTTCACTCCCCTCGCATCCTTTCGAGAGCTCGCCTAAATTTTTTTTATTTTTTCAGTGACCTCTCAAGGGAGCATCCCTCACCCACCTTTTTCCTTCCCAACAATTGGGGCATATTCTTTCTTTGACCTGACACCACTTCCCTACTAGGTCCTAATGCCACGTCAAAGAGGGGCAAATGTAGACACCTAAAAATGTCTTCATCATCAAACTGACTCCCAACATCCATAAACATACCAATTCCCCTTCTAATCAATTAATTAAATTTTTATTTAATTAATTATCCCTTCATCACCTAATTTTTCATCATTCTATCCCCAACAATTGGATTAATTTTATTAATTCAATAGTTCAAACCTTAGCCAATTGATTAAATAAATATGCAATATTTATTTGGTTAATTTCCCCTTTCTCACTAAATCCAATTAATTAGGTAAATAATATTTAACTAATTAATTCAGCGTATTAATTAACCTATCCCTAGCCTAATTGATTAAATAGCAATTATTTAATTAGCTACCCTAGCCTACCTATCCTCTAGACCTAAATTAATTAGGCTAATCACCCTAATTAAAGTGGTCAAACCTAGCTTAACACCCTTCCCCACATCCTCCAAATAAAAAATTGAGATATATCCCACATAAGTCAATTTTTTATATAAATATGTCCAACATCACATTTAATTCCTCTTACACCCCTTACCCATGCCATACCTCATTTATCTCCACTCATCCCCAAATGAATTTTTAATTTATTTTACCCTTCCCCAAGTGAATTTTTAATTCACAAATATTCCATCTCACCCAACCTCATTTACTCCACCCCTTTCCCAAGATGAATTTAAAATTCATCTTTATTCCTAGCCCTCCATTCTTCCAAGATGAAATCTAGGCCCTCCACATCATCTTCATCCTCCACCATTGATCTCCCAAACCAATCTCAACCCTTGGATCAAAATCTATCTAAAAATGTCTATAAATACAACATCCTCCAACCCATTTTGGAATCCAATTTTCAAGTAATGTTACCATGCCCAAAAATCTCTTGAGCTAGCTTGTGAGTTGCATTAGAATAGAGAATTTCACATTTGTTTTCCTTATCTAGGGTATATCTTAGGAACTTTTGGGTGCAAGCTCCTTCCCCTTGATGAGATTGGGTCTTCATTGTGAAAGGTATAATGCTTGTTTATGCACTTGTTTTATGTTTTCTCCTTTCATTTTGATTTCCTAATCTACAACATCATACCACTACAAATAAGTATAACATTAACATTTGCAAAGATAGTTAATTAACAAAGTTACAATACAAGCTTACAAGACCGATCATGTTGGTTTACAAATAATACACTTATGAATGTATACAACAACTCTGCTAGTGAAGGACCAAAACTGAACTGGAACACTTCGGTATAGATCTCGAACCATGACATCCAAGAAGGCCAATGGATAGCTCTACCACCCAACCATGTGGAACCTTGGGGTCCACCCCTCCGAGCTAGGAGATAACAATGAGGATTCCACTAAGCCAAAGGACACAACAACAAATATAACCAAACAAATACAGACTTGACACAACCAACCATATAAACAAGACTGCACAAGACAAGGCAACACTCCAGAGGCAACAATGAAAACAAATAAAGAGCGAAGTAGCTAAGCTACAGCAAGGAGAGTGTCATTGCATGGTCCTAATCATGGGTTATCCAGGCTGTTTCTCACTAGAAGCCGGCCCCCATCTATGGTTATCTTGGCGACCCCTCTCTGGCACCGACCCCATAGGGTGACACATACGGAGCCGACACATCCTCTCATGTGGACAAGGAGGCCGACCTTGCCAACCAGGCCTTCTCATCCCATCCTTAGCCTATGAGAGCACTCAAGGCATGGGAGAGGCAACATATTTTATTATGTGAAATACTACCTGACCCACCTAGATATATTTTAAAGTTATCACTTGATTACAACTTCCATGGGGTTATCCAGGCAGCCGCTTTGGGCACCGGCCCCACCATGGAAGCCACTCTCCTTCCTACAACTAACATCCCTTAGCCAACATCTGGAAACAATGACATGTATGGACAAGGAACCACTAGACATCCATCTTTTCACAATCCAACACGTTACATAAACAGTTATAAAGTTCCAAATCCACAAGACTTTTACCCCATCCAAAACAAACTTGATTCAATTATCCCATTACAATGACATGCCACAATATTGAACTGAAAACCAAGAAGCCACACCTCTGGAGTTAGGTAAGTTGAACACCATACCAATGTTAAAGTAACCATTTCCCGACAGGGACAACGCTTACGCATCTTGATGCAAAGTAATCATGGCATCTCTCTAGATACTTCACTTCACACTTAGCCAAAGCATAATCATAAACTCAAACCCCAAATAGATACAATGACCCAATATAAGCATATAGATACGACAAGGAGGATAATCAAGTATATGAGATTCAATATACTCCTAACTTTAACATGAAGTTCACTATGAGATTTTAACTTCCTTTCAAAGAAAATTCTAGATTACGGAATTAACAATTTCTATACAACTCCAAGTATAAATTTCCTAGCTAATTTTCTAACAACTACCATCTTCTAATAAAAACAAACCATAAATATATTTTCTATAAGCATGAACTTCCATCTAAGATTTACTAATTACCCTTTCTAATATGAACAACTACAAATATATGTATATATTCTTTCTATAATAATAAACTTTCCGTCTATCATTTTACTACTACAATTTCTAATAAAATAACTATAAATATAAATATATTTTCCTATAAGTATAAATTACCATCTAACATTTTACCAATTACAATTTCAAAACAAAACACTACATATATTTACCTATAAGCATAGATTACCATCTAACATTTTACCAATTACAATTTCTAATAAAAACAACTATAAGTATATATATTTTTCCTATTAGCATAAGTTTCCACATCGACATTTTACTATCTACAATTCCTTAACAAAACAACTACAATATATATTTGTTTCACTATAAGTATCAACTTCTAATTTTACATTCTAATACTATAATTTCTAAATAAACAAATTATCAATATATACATTTTGTTAAAACCTCCACTTCCCATTAACATGCTAAGACTACAAGTTCTAATAAAACAAATTACCAATATATATAAATCTCTTTTAAAACCAACTTAACATAAGACGTGGCAGAGAATATAATTTAGAAATGTAACACTATCCATTACAACCCACGATGCCCCTGGCGATTCTTGCTAACAGTCATACGTGAGTCATAATAGAAGTTTCCTTATACGGTAAAAAAAATCATTTCAAACTCACTGGAGTTAGACGAGATTTTAGATTGAAGGAAGAATGACATAACATCTACAATTCTTGGAGCTCAGAGGAATAGAAAGCATTGATAGACACAACTCAGAGGAAGCGCCAGTGCTAGGAGCGAATGGCCAGGTAGGGAAATGGAGGCAAGCTAGATCTTAGAGAATAGAAAAGCACAGAGATAGAACTTGAACGCTGCTCCTCAGCTAGATCAAGCTGCAAGAAAAGAAGAAAATATATGGAGAATGGCAGTGAAGAGATCAGTTGAAGGTTAGACTATTATATCCATGAAAGTTTACTAATCAATGCTAGTGTGGGCCTTAGGTCAGCCATTGGATATAATGATGAAGAATAGACAATATAGAGGACTGTGTTTGGCAGTAGAACTGATAGAGGGAAAAAAATCTTCAATGGAGATCATACAGAGTTACAACGATGTTGAGAGGAAACACATGATTTCTACAGAAGAGTACGATCATAGAAGTGAAGGTTTCAAGAGGTTTCAAGATATACGCCTACCAGAAGAACGACTCACGAGAGGAGGTTAAGGAAATTACAGAGTACAAAAGAGGATGTCTCTCAAATGTTAGACTAATGTACTAAGACAAATTTCTGAAGACCAGCTTAGCACAAATCGGCCATAGGTAGAGGAAAAATATAGCTTTGGGAGGAATATGGTGCAGGTTAAAAAGAAAAGAAGTAGAATGGTCTATGCAAAATAAAGCCCTCAAATGCGAGATTGGTAGAAACTCCTAGTATGAAGTTAGGTTTGAATAATAAACCAAATTTAAATAAAGAAGCGACTCATTGAAATAGTCTAAAGATTCACTCCTACACAGGAGGAATTAACACTTATCTAAATAGTTTAATTGCATGTAAGAACAAAGTAATACATCCCTCGACGCCAAGATGGGAAATCAACATAAGAGCATCCAACGATTAAAATTTGTAGAGATAAAGATGGCAATAAGACACAACTGAATGAGGATTGATTCGACACAAGGATCCAAGAAGGCCACAAGATTTGATTTATAAAATTTCAAAGATGAATAGCTACAGAAACTGATTAAAAGAAAGCGACATGTAGTCCAGAACAAACCCCAGACTAACTGATTCAAAAGCATGAGGGAGAAGAAATAATTTATCCAAGCACAAATAACACTCAATAAAAAATATATAGAAACATACCTGGAACAAAAAAATTTGATCTGGAGCCTCTAATTTCTTCCGTTTTCCCTTCTTCCGTTTCCTGTAACTAATTCTTTGTTTTTCCCCCAATTTCTGTATTCTCTTTCCAACTCCCCTCTCCAAAAGAAATTCCCCAATTTAAAAATGGCTCACCTGATAAATTATCATAGTCATGCATCAGTTACCCAGAATCCCACTCCTCTGAGAATTTAAAATTTTTGCTAATAATAGAGATTTCCCCAAATCTTAAAATTTCACATTCAACAACTCACAATCTTAAATTTCTCACCTAATATTATGCTTTAAAAGCATTATCTATATTAATTAACCATAAACAACCTCAAATGCTTAAAAACCCCATAAAATAATTAATTTAGCCAGTAATAAATTTTACTTAAATAATATTCCAATTTTTACGACTACTCAGAATACTATTAGATTTAACATAATGATAGCAATGTACACATAGACATAACTTAAACAAACTCAACAATGCTCCACAAAACGTGATGACCAACAACATGAAATGAGGATCAAACGTCACATAATGACACATGACCACAACAAAAGACTGGGATTGACCTAGTGGAATAAACCTCATATTATCTGCCATCATTGATACCCATTGGTGCAAGAGCCTGCTCAAACCTACTATATTAGGTGGAGTCGAGGCTCGGTACCTGCAGCCTACATTTGAACAATTAGTTGTATACGATCAAGTACATATATTTCAACATAGATAGAGTCAGAGAATCACGGTGTAGTAGGGTGCTCGAAGCGAGTAGTACTACACCGTCCTTGCTCTTGAACACGACTATAACCACTTTTACTTGAATTTAGATATCAACAAATTGAATGAAACATGATAACATTAAACCATTACTAATCATGTTGAACTCATCATAACTAGAGTAATAATAATGTCATCATAAACTCATAACACATGTCTAAACTATATCAGTCAAACATAGTCCATCAAGATGAAAATAAACATAAACCATAACCTACTAATCCAAATGTCTCAGAACTGTATAAATGCAATGAAAGACTAGCAACTGTCTCAGAACTGACAGAGAGAAATGTGAACTAACAACTTTCACAAGCCAAAACACGAGGGACATTACAATCCATCTACAGGAGTGCATAAATGATGAAAGAGGAACAACTAGAAGAGATATGAACATGTTAAGGATGCTACAGGTATACCTTAAAGATGCACAAGGAAGCTATAGGTGCTCATATCATGTATGATACATACCATGCAATAGACATTCAAGTGATAAGATAAGCAGTCATTATGCACAAAGGCATGCTACAGGTGCATTTTGAGAACATACAAATAGTTAATGAGAAGATAGCATAATCTTATGTCATGGTAGAATCTAGATGCAACAAAAAACAACACACAAGCAAAGATGATGCTACATGACAAGAGTCCATTATGCTACAATTTACAGAGTTGAAGAGTACGAGTATCGTATGCTAATAAGTTAGAGAAGCTATCTATACTACAGAAGAACCTCACAGAAATGTAAATGGTGATACTCATGCAAATGGAAACAAATGGGAATAGTCATCATACAGAATATCACAAGTTTTGTTGTCATACAGAATATCAAAGTGTGCTTCTACCCAGTAGCTACAGTGGGACAAATAAAATAAAGTGTATCATCAGTAATGTATGACAGTCACAAAAAGACAGGAGGAGAAGATGTTATGTGAAGTAAATAAAGAAACCTCGCATTCTAATACTTCAAACTCCCTATACTTTTACCAACAGATGGAGAAAAAACCACAGTCAAGGTGGTGCTGCACAGAGCAAGAGACTGTTTATGAAAAAACTATATACCCATGTCAAGAGATCAAACCCTAATGGTATTTTTTGCAAACACAGTTAAGAAACTTCAAACAGATGTCATGATATAGTCATAAGAGAAAGAAACATGAAAGAAGGTATACCCATCTGCAAACTAAACAAGATCTTTTCAAAGATATATCAAACCTTTCTTTCTTTACAGATAAAGAGAAAGAGATTAAGTAAGAGTATGGTTGTGGCATTATGAAGGTTTTTTGTGCAAGAAGGGTTGAAACCCTAACTTCAAGGCTCACAAACCCTCGACAGTCTACAACATTTGATGCCTATTTTCAGGAGCAGCATGGCCAGAATAGGTAAAAGCTTTGAAAATGGAGAAAAAATATCAAAACCCTCATTTCAAAACTTTAAACCCTCAGTGTTTCTGCATGATAAAAATAGATCAAGGCAAAAAGAAGAAATATACAGTCATGGCCAATAGTGACAGCATTTTTTGCTATAAAATGCAATACCCATGCCTACCAATAGACTTGTCATGCTATAAAGAGTGAAACCAAAGAAAAATAAAGCTACAAAGATGAAAATGACAAGTGCTTACCCTTTTTGCTGGCAAGAGGAAAGGTTATTCCACGGCCTCATAGTGGTCTTAATTTTTAAGAGATGAAGACCATCAAGGAGGAAAGATACAGAAACAGAAATAAGGTGTTAAAAAGTGCACAACGATGGAGAGCCATTAGATGAAGAAGAAGACCATAGCCATGAAAGAAATAAAGCTATAGATCCATAAAATGTCTTATATGAAACAGAAAGCAGAGTTACCTTCTTCATTATCATGAAGAGTTCCATGGCAACAACAAAGAGGAGCCGTTGAAGAGAGAAGACCAAAGCCATATGGAGACGGTTGAAACCTTAAGCTAGCTTAATGCAATTGCAGGGCTCCGAAAGAAGGAAGCCAAAGTAAAGAATAAGCAAATTAGGGTTGTTTCCTCGATTTTGTTTGAAGGTTCTTTGCTCAAGTGTGTTTTTTGACTTATAAAAACCAATAATTACTTTATCCAAAAAACAATGCCATGGTCAGGACTTTTTTCCTAGCTATCATAACATGGAGTGGCCAACAATAGTGTGTTAGAATTGATTTTTATTAAATCAAGAGGCTGATGTGATGTGAAGGAAAGGCTCCAAGCCTTGTAAATATTTTAAAGATTCCTTGGTGGTTGGGTGGTGAATGGACAACAATACACATGCTCAGGTTCCTTGTCCATTTTCAAAGCATCCAAAGATAGGGATATCTCCTCATTATGCATGGGGGCTAATAGCCAAGAGGGTGTATTTTTTGACATAGGCATATGCATAGGGCTATTCAAGGAATTTTCAAAGGTAAGCATTCATGCATGGTGGAGGTATGCTTTGAATGGGGTGATAGTGTTTTGTCTTGTATTGTTTTGATTATTGCATAATGGCATTTGTAATATTAGTATAATGGTGGCAGTATAATGATGGCAGATATATGGAGCACTTTTGATGCATGGGGTTTTATGAGTCATGGAGTTGTTTTCCTTCCTTGATCTCAAATTGCATATGGGGATATAAGGAGATTGAGAAAATGTAATATATGTGCACAAAGGCAACAAAGGGGAGTCATAAGGATATTTATGCATATTTGTTTTGTGCATAGAATTTCATGTGGAGTGACTTAGTTTCTTTTTATTTTCCTTGCAGAGGGAGATAAATTATCTCATTGATCATTAGAGTGATAAGGAATTTTGTAATTATTCTTAAGTCCTATTTTGCAAAATAGGCAAATGTAATGGAGTGATATTTTTCTTCTAATCATGCACGATTTTACACATGAATTAATTGTAAATAAATAATAAAGTAATACTCTATAAATTACTTTATTATTTTCCACAAGTTGTAAAATCAAAAATAGAACAAATTGTAACCAATAATAGAGTAATTTCTATTGCTTTATTATTTACTCACAATCAATTTTGGCCATGCAAAATCATGCAAATTGATTAGTTGAGTTAACTAGGCCACCTAGGAGGTTTTGCATGACTTTTAGGAGTATTTTTAAGGTCCTTGGTCAAAATTTTGGTCAAACATATGGAGAGGCCCAAATTGAAGCCATTTTTGCTCAATTTGTGGCAGTTTTAGGCCCTAATTTTAAGGATTTTTGAGGTTGCTCTGGAATGAGTATTGTTAGAGGTAGTTATCTGCAAGTCCATATTTTTTGCATGCGTCTTAGAGAGAGCAAACCTATATATTGTAAAGCAAAAGTTTGTTTTTGCTAGTTCTTGATTCTCATTTTGATTTAGATAGATTGGAGAATTCTTGTAGCTCACTTTTACAGTTTTATTAAGAGATCGGCAGGTTACAGGTTATCTTTTATCTCTTGCAAAGCCTTTCTTTGTTTATTTCAGATCAGTTGAATTACCTTTCCATTTTGTACTGAATGTTGAAGTGATTTTGATGAAATTTTGCTGTGTTTTATTATTAAACCTTCAAAATTATTGTCTCAACTCTTTGTTTGCAGCATTAAAGCATATATTCATCACAGGTCTTAGGTTGTGTTAACCAGAAATAGTCTTTTTATGCTGTGAAAAAACCATTTCCTTCATAAAAACCTATTTTCAAACCTTCCTTAGAATCATTTTTGTGGTATTTATGCCAAGTCTGGACTGTGTAGAAGTCAGATTTCTAGGTAAACATAGTGAATCAGATTGCATTATTTTTATCCATATCAGGTGCATCACCATTTTACCTTTAGTATTCATTTAGTTTCTTTCTTCCCTTTTCCCAAAAAGTAAAAAATATTCATCTCAATAGAACATTTGAAGGGAACCAACCCATAATCTGGAGGTCTAATCTCGTCATAGGGCACCCACAACCTGAGATTAGTCCCATGTTACACAGAATTGCAGTGCTATTAACCAACCTTGCATACGGGTGCAATTCCCAGTGATAACAACTCATGTTGTTATTCATTCTTAAGTATGTCTATATCATGTGCAAGATGGGCTATAGGAGGAGGTACTCCATAAGTACTTAAATATATGACATGTGAAAGTATGAATGGATCCAAATGGGGGTCTCTACTAATTTGGTATATCATACTGATGCATAGAAAAGTTAATGGGATCTACTACAAATGGGCCACTAGAAGGAGAAGAAATAAAACCATGAGAATAATATTGTCTAGGGCCAATATTAAAGTGATCTATGAAAGCACATGAAATTGCATGAAAGGATGTATGACAAGCATGACATGAATTAAATCATTACTTAGTGGTAAAAAATTATGTATCACTAAATGTTTGTATCAAAATATAGTCATCATGTATAGAAGAAATATTTGAAGATATCAATTATCTAGCATGTATATTTACATTTTCATTACCACTAAATGAATCTAGCATATATGTGTATTAAGAGAATTTTCATCATAAATCACATAATCATGTGACAAAGAGTCATTAACCTTATCATAAGAAGATAAAGAAATATCACTATGCTCATTACTAAACATATCATCAATAGACCATGAGCCAGAAGATAGAGAAGATGGATCATCATGAATTACATGGGATGTAATGACCTCATGTGAAGTTGAATAAGGTGTATCATGTATAGGCCTATCACTAGTGAGAGATGAAGTACAATCATCATAGATCACATCACTAGGATAATCATTATAGATAGGTAATTAAATTCAACAAGTATATCATTAGGCATGGATAGAGGTGAATCATCATCACATGTAGGTAAAGGTAAGGCATATATATCTACATTATAGGTGTCCATAGGTTTAACATGAGATATAGAAAAATGATCATCATTATACTTATCATCATGTATTAAAAAAGGTAATTCTTTCAAAGGACATGAATCTATGGACATAGGACCAACATGACACGTCAAATATATGTCATCAAGATAGGGGCCCTCTCTCTATATAGGTGCCCTTGAGCCCATCCCCATAGGTCGAGCCCTATATATCTGGGGGAAACTAGGCTTAGGCTATAGATATATATAGTTAATAGTCAAGTTGGTACCCCTTCCCCTAGAAGAATGAACCACTACTAATATGATGCATAGGTGAGGGAGGTGTGATATCATAAATAGCAATCATACTATATGTATCATAACACATTATAAATACATACTAGATGTATCACCACCATAGTTTTCTCTTCAGTATTTTCAACCACCTAAAACCAAACTTATGACCACCTATGCATTCTTATCTTCTTCCACATCATCTCCTACTATATATGATGATGTTGTGGACACTATATAGCCTTCTATAAATCCTCTTGAGCCTTCCACATCTTCTAGCATTCATGAGGACTTCATCACTATTGTTTCTACCTTGCCTTCTATTATTCTCCTTCCTTTGGCATTGATTCACTCCCTCATGCTTATAGTGACAATCTCTTTAATTCTAATGTTGATATTCCTCCACTTGCTTCTATTTTGACACCTACTCCTATTTATCCTATATCTCTTGAGTTCTTGTCTAGGTTAACCCCCACCAAGTGGGCTAATGATGAAGCTCTAGGCTTTTGGAACTTCTCATTTAAACCATATGGAGTCTATAAGTGCTTGAACACTTGCCCTGATTGGATATCTGTTTCCTAGGAATGATTTTTGTTTTCTAGGAATGGATATCCATTCCTGGCTCTACAAAATGGATATCCATTACTTTAATAATGGATATCCGTTATTAACAAATATCTGTTAGTAATGGATCTATACGTTATGCTTCAAGAATGCCTTGGATTTAGGCTTGGGACTTTCATAGTTGACTTTCTCTCAATTCTAATGTGTTTATCAGTTTCACCCTTTTCTTTTGACTTCACCCTCGATGTTGACGACATTTTTTATTCAAATTTGATAAAACGAAAAGGGTTTATTGAAGAAATTGTCAACTTTCTAAAAATATAAGATTTGCTTGATTATCATATTATTAAACAATTATTAATAATTTTCTATATAGAGTGTGTCTAAAATCCTGATGGACACACTGATTGAAAAACATCCATAACTTTCAAACTGTTTCACCTTTTTCAAATCTGAAAGATGTGTCACACTCTATGCTTTTCTGGCTATAGATTTTTAAAAAAGTTGAATTCCATTTTTTTTATCGAGTTAGGTTGGCTGAAAAATTACTTTTTAGTTTTTAAAAAGTCACAAGTAAAAAAATCACAACTAATTATTTTCTTGGAAATTAAAAAAAAACATGCATCACATCTAGGCATGAATCCTTTACTTATTTTGAAAGATTAATTTTTTTTGTTCATACTTAGGCTGGTTGGAATGACACCCACTTTTAATTTTTTCTGAAAAATTTAATAGTTGTTCATTCAAATATTCATTTTTCACAAAGTAAATTTAGTTTTTTCCAAAAACAAAATAGTAGCTCATAAACTAGATTCAATTTTCTACAAATTTTGTTCTTACTTATTGTTCAAATTGTGTAGATGATCTATACAAATTTTTACATGAACTTGATTAAGTCTATTTTTTAGTATTTTCATTGCTGCTTAGAGGTATTATTTGGCCCATCATAATCCTACACCCACCCAGTACTACAATAATACCCTATTTCCATTTCAATTAGGTTATACAATGTATGTCAGCCCCTATATACAGAGTTAGGACATCACCATGGAGGATTTATTTGTATAAAAAGGCATTCATAGAATAGTCAATTGTAATCTCTCCTATAAAAGATAGGTTTACCTTATCTTACAATTATCACGATATTCATTCAACCTCTAAATACATAACTAGAAATACAACTATAAGTACAAACCTATGCAAACTTATCTTTAATAAAATTTAAGAGCCTTGTCATAACTTCTCTCACACACTAATAGGAGAATCCCCCCAAAAGTTAAATATAAGGAAAGAAAATCCAAGTTTCTAGCCCACACTAATGATCTCATGACTAACCTTAATGTTCCTTAACAAAAGATCAGGTAACATTAAAGTATTGGTTACTGATTGCGCATTTTTGTGTGTGCATGTGCGTGTTTATATATATATATATGTGTATGTATATATATGTGTGTATATGTATATATATGTATATGTATATGTATATGTATATATATGTACACACAGACACACACATATATATAGCAAGCATCTAGGAATGTAACACCTATTTCAATATCTAAAGATATTATTAACATATAATTAACTCTGAGCTCACTATGCATTTATTCCATATGAAAGACATACTTTTTATACATAGAGAATTCATGTGAGCACCAAAACCATGGGTGAGATGATAAAATTATTATTTATCCATCAGTGCATTAAAGATAGGTGAATTTCATCAGGTTGTGTAGCTACAACTTCCTAGGTAGACATAAATGTAATAAGTGGAAACATGCCAAAGGTATGTAAACTATTTGACAAAATGTATCAAGGGAAGAAGAAGCATACACAACATAAACCTTTTTTCATTTTCTTGGCTACAAGATATTGCAATGTACTAAAGGTTAAATCCAATATCTAATTCAAGATTTGTAGTATTAAATTTGTTAAAACCCATGAGGCCTTTTTACAATTGTTTTGTCCCTTTTTTGACTTGTTTGATACTTATAACTCTCTTACAATGGCAAGGACTGGAAATAATATTTAATAAACTTCACAAAATAGAAATAGAGGAAGTTACAATGACGGAAATAACCCTTGTTTGATTAATGATCTTGAGGTCCATTTCAAGGGAAAATAATCTACAGTTACAGAATATGTGGACACAACAAAGGTTCCATATACAAATTGATGAGGTATAAACAACCTTATTCCTTTGATAAAACAAATAACCCTTTTGGAATTGCCCAATCACCCTAGCCTTGCTAATTTGTTTGTTTTTATAAGTAATATTTATCTATTTTTAATAAAATGTTGTACAAATCTTTATTTCCTAAATTGATTGAAAGTAGCTCTTAAATGTTGATATAATGGTATGTAGAGTTGAGTAATTGTGCAGAGTTAATGCATGTCCTATGAGAGGAGTGGACTTCATGCAACTAAGGTCAAGTGCGCTGGAAGTTGAGGGCACCAGAAATTTTAGGAGTACATTAATTGAAGACTCTTTTTAGTTCTATTTATTCCTGTTGGTTATCCAAGACATTATGGCTCCACTCATGGCCTTTTATATATTTTAAAGACATCAGTAGTTAAAAATTCTATTTTTCTATTATAGGACTTTTTCAAATGGCGTTTTACGACCATCTGAAATATAGGAGTTCGTAATAGTTTAGTTTTAGTTGGTTGCTCAAAACATGGATATATATCATACTATGTGATGGATGAAAATCAATCTTTTTGACAAATAATTAGAGAAGCTATGCTCTACAATTTTTCCATGAATGCAAATAGTGTTGTTCTAAGTATTTTCTTTTGAGTTATGAAGATATGAATGGAGTTACCATGTTGTTGTGGAAATGATTGAATGTGATCTGAGTTAAAGATGAATTTCTCCCAAGAGCTAGCCACTCACAAGATTGTAGAGTAGATAAGTATTTATGTTGCTGTGGATGTTTCATTTTAGCTATAGTTATTTTGTGTTTAGTTTTCTGTTGTGAACCTGCAGGGTGTGTTGTTTAAGATGTTAGTTCTTAGATCTCTATTTGTTTAAATATTTCCGGAGCATCTGATTTAGTGTAAACTATTGTTTACTGATAGTTGGAAGTTAGAATGTGTGTGCAGTATAGAATTTGTCACTATTCAAGATCATAAAGTTGCATGTATAAATTTCTAGTATAGAGTTTGTATGCTTTCTAGTATAGAATTTATATGCTTTTTAGTATAGAGTTCAAATGTTTTCTAGGATAGAATGAAAATGCTTTTTAGCTTAATATGTTGTTTAAGTCTTTTAAAGGAACTAGAAAGATGTTTCTAGATAAGGTATCCAAACAATACTCCCTATTGTATACAGCCTCAGACACTACCCTGGTTGATAAACTGATATTTTTCAACTAAAGTGTTAGGACCTCATGACAACTTGTCACAAATTATATATAAATGAAACATGACTGGTATCTAGAAACATTAAACAATGCCTGAATGAATGAAATACCCCTATTTGATTAATGATCTTGAGGTTCATTACAAAGGAAAATGATGCAGCGTCTCTCAATGTACACAATTGAAAAAGATTCAAACATCAACAACCAACACAACAAATAGACTTACAAGAACATGTCAAGGGAAGAGCTCTATGTAAACTCAAACAAAAAGTACCACCAATCCCATTACATTCAAAAATATAAATATTTACATAAGTCTTGACTTCAGAACTCCACTAAAAGCTGACTCTCAAAAACTACGAACCTCTACTTCTACTGCAGACTAGAGTCCTTTATCTAATCCAACTCCACAAAACTAAAAAATAGCCACTTAATTGACAATTGGGTTGTTTTCAACCGCCTTCTTAAATTTTAGACCCGTTCCAACATGTCAACAACTAGAAGTAGACATTAAGAATTTACAGTTACAGAATATGTCAACACAACAAAGGTTCCATGTACAAATTATTCATAAATGAAACATAACTAGTGCATCTAGAGAGAGAGAGAGAGGCACAAATAATCTATGATCTGATTTTCTGGCAATGAAATCTCATTCCTCTACAGCTCCTCCCTCTCCATGTGGATCTCCACTTTCACCATGATCCTCTTTTTTCGTCAATTTGGCCCCTCTTAGAAGGTTGTGGATTGATGTTTGCACCAAACTGTCTAGGATATGGAGTTGGACTAATAATTGCACCAAACAATTTGGATTGTGTCCCTGCCAATTGAAGCTCATGGGAATAGTTTCTTAGATCATGTGAAGATTGACTAGCTCGACTTTCATGCTACTAGTGAGCGGGATGAGTTCCACATGAAGTTTGAGTAGCTTATTGATTTTGCGCTCCTCTCTCTTGAGCCATCCCATAACTGCAAAGAGGATGTTGTCCAAAACCTACGTATCTAGAGACGCGATGGGAAGGCTACGTTTCTATTTTGAACAGATGAAATACCATTGCCGTAGTGAACGACCATTTATGTGTTGCTTGTTTGCCTTTTTCAGTGAACCTTCATTTTTTTTTTTATTTGCAATCAAACTTTTAGTAAAGAAAGTGATTTTTATTACAAGCTTCATGACTTTTTATAATATTATTTATTTATTATGGAATAAAAGTGGTTTTTATTAAAAAAGCTTGTGAGTTTTTATAATATTGTTTTTTATTATGATATTGTTTATTTATTAGGGAAAGTAATTTTGTTTTTTCAAAACAAATTTTATTAAAATAATGAATGCATGGCTTTTATAATGTTTAATTATTAAATAAAAAAATAAATATGTGGTTTGAAAACTAATTTTTTTTTTTTTTATAAAACAAGTTTCATAGATTTAGTTTTCATTTTCTTCAAAACAAATTTAATTAAAAAACATAAATGTGTGGCTTTTAGACTATTTAATTATTATGGAAAGTAGATTTATATTTTTTAAAAAGATAAATGTGTGAAGTTTTTTTATAAAACAAATTTCATAAAAATATATATTTATAGAGATGTAGTTTTTGTTTTTTCCTAGTTTTGTTCTTAGTGTTTTACTTTATAATAAATCTAAAATTTTGAAAAATATATGTATCTAAAATCCGTTTCTTTTATGTAACCTCTAAATATCTTGTTTCTCATCACCTTGTCATTGACATTGCCATTTCTATTTGTCATTTCTGGTAACATAGTCCAGAACTACTTGTTAAAGTACCATGTTGAATCTGTGAGGCAATGGAACTTGATGCACCTGCTTGAGTTTGGGAGGCCATGAAAATTCTAGTGTAGGCAGGGCGAGGAAATCTTGGTGCACTGGCTTGAGTTTGTGCTCCTATTAATTGAAGGGCTTAAGATTGTGCTCTTATTGATCGAAACACCTTAGGGTTTGTTTGAAGACCATAAGTAGAGAGACTTCTTCCTGAAGCCTAATCATTCAGAATCTGGGAGTCCATGAAACTTTCTGCACCTGCTTGAGTTTGTGTTCCTCTTCATTCAAACACCTTAAAATTCCTTTGAGAAAGATGCCTAGAAGCTCTTGTTGGAGGGGGTTGGGAAATTTGTGAGACCATGGAACTTGTAGATCCTATGTGAGTTCGTTGACAATTTCTTCTTTCTTTAATCATTCTACAAGTACTGTCATAATCTTGCCCAAAACATTTCTTAGAATGCGAGATGGTAAATGGGATTCTTTAAAATCTACTAGACCCAGACCCACATGAATTTTTCTCCCTCTTGAAACATCCGATAAATGGCTTCAAAGTCTTGCAAATAAAGAGTTGGGGAAGCCATGGAAATTGTAGCTTTTGCTTGAATTTGTGAACCTTCTCCTTCAAACATCCCACAAATGCAAGCAACATATTCCCCAACATGTTCCTCAACATGAATTTGATCTATTTGAGAAACTTTGGAGGCCAAGAATTTTTCTGAACACACTTGATCACGATGAAGTAAAATAAGCTTCTGTAATGTCGACTCAAGCAACTCCAAACCGTTAGTAGGTGTAGACCTAATGATAATAAGGATGTAGCTCTTCTTAAATTGAAAGAAACATACATGATCTTCAGGTTGTAAAGCTTTACCATGTCTAGATTCCACCCATCCTTCTGAAAGCCTGTATCTTCCAAATCCTCCCCTATAAAAGTTAACTGAATGTTCGTACACCACAGTCCATGCATTCATTCTTTCATCCAGAAATACAAGATTCATGGAGTTACTGCCTTCTTCAAACACAGGGAGATGAAGCTCTGCTCTATTTTTTTAGTGGACAATGATTCATTTTCAGCTCATAAGATTTGGAACATTTGGAAAAAAGGAATTGTGGTGCATACACAATGGGTGATCTAGATGCTTGGCCACTTGACATGGTATCTATATACAGAAATTTAACCCAAGGATAATGGAAGATAATGCAATTAACTCAAAACCCTCTCCTCAAATCAAACCCTCACAGTTAGATAGAATTGAGTAGAATGCACCATACTTCTTGGTGCAGGAGCACCTAAAGGAACACCGTAGAACAAGAAGACACCAATGACCATGAAAGGATCCTATGGAGCTAATCAAGTTAATTGGAGCATCCTAAAACCAGTTATGGTATGTGGTAATGGTCAAGGTGATGTAAGGATCAAATGTCCTGAGGGTATTGGCAAGGACCCTAGGACCAAAAATGATGTAATTTGGGCCAATAGTGCCTTTGGTACAGGGGGTACATAGATAATTTAGTTAATTGCTTGTTTATGTAGTTCACTTTAATATTTCAGTTTTGCATAAGGTCTAAGTGATCAGTTTTAAGGCCTTAGTGCCATGTAGTCATGTTTGGTAGTCAAAGAGGAATATAACTGGCAAGAAGTTGTGTAACCGTGTGGTGGACAGTTGCAGAGCAGTTGGCGTTCCCACCGATACAACTTCCACCCACACAGTGAAATATAAAACCAATTCTGAGAGCATAGATAAAAGATAGGTAGGTAGAGGGTGAAGGAATTGGAGATCAGAGTTGTACGGATTGATTGCAATAAACAGATAAGTTCTTTTATTTCTTGTATTTTTCTTTCAGTTTGATAGTCTAACTTCTATTCTACTAATTGACACAAAGGTCTGTGAACTGTTTTTGTTTTGTGCTGAGAGTGAAAATGTCAGATTAGACCTCTCCATGAATGTAAGTCTCTGATTCTCATGGAATAGGTCCTGGACAACTTGTACAATATGACACTAACCCTGACAGTGTAGGAGAATCACAGATTGGGAGGTGATCACCAGTAGAATGAAAATTTGAGGCCACGGGAAGGATGGCTCAAGCATGAAGCAGAGAAGTGACAAAGAGGAGTATTAAGTGTATCAGCCTATCGGCCAAACGGAGTTGAGTTCTGCCAAGGGGACTAAATTTCATCGATCGAGCTGCAAGTTCTACCGAGAATAGTAACATCAGGGTGACCTTAAGCGTCGGGACGAAGCATACTGGGGAAGTCGACAGTGTTGGGTCTGGCTGACGGTGAAGTTTGGTGTTAAGCATATCGGGGTGAGGTGCGATATCAGAAGACGAGGGAAGAATTATGTCGAAGGAAAAGAAAACATTGAACCATTGAACCTTAAGTTGGAGGTTCAACGGGTTCAATTGGTTCAATGGTTCGTAAGTTCAACCGGTTCATCCGGATTGAAGGTTCCTCAGAGTTCAAAGGTTCAACCAGTTCAATAAGTTCAACGTTCAAGGTGGTTCAACAGTTCAACCAAGCAACAGTTCAAGTTTTTTTTTGATCTGTTTAGAACAATTTTTATTGCATGCTCTACATCAAGTGGTATCAGAGAAGCAAGTAGGTCCTTGAGGAAGTAGTAGGATCTGGGGAAGATGCCGCCTAAGAATCAGATGGCTAGGGAGAATAATGAATTGAGGGAAGCCCTAGAGGCAAGAGAAAAAGAATTGAGGGAGAGAAGAGAACATGATGTTGCAAGAAAAAGAGAGTTAAGACAAGTGAGAAGAGAGAATGCATCAATCTTGGCAAGGTTGGAAGCATTGGAGAAGAACCCAAGAAAGGATGAACAAGATGATCAAGAAGGAGATGATGAGGGACATGGGAGGGCAGATGAGGAGGCAGATGAGAACCGTCCTAAGGACAAATTGGATCTTGAAGAAAAGAAATTTGTGAGATTGCTTAAGGTAGTTCAAGGTAGTGGAACAAAGATAGAGTTGCCCATCTATCAGGGGAAGATGGATAGTGAAGAGGTATTAGGGTGGATAGATGCCCTTGAAAATTTTTTTGAGTATGAGGAAATGAGTGATGATAAGAAGGTTAAATTTGCAAAGACAAAGATGAGGGGGACAACACTTACTTGGTGGAGTAGTGTACAAGCAGAAAGAGTGGCTAAAGGTGGAACAAAAATCACTTCTTGGGGTAGGATGAAGGATATGGTGAAGAATCAGTTTCTTCCATCTGATTATGCTATTCAAACAAAGAGGATGAGGTAGAACTTGAAGCAAAAGGACATGGATGTTATGTCCTATACTAAGCAATTTCATAAGCTTAGTATTAGAGGTGGATTGGAAGATGAATATGAGAAAGTAGCAAGGTACCTTAATGGGCTTAGGTACAACTTACAAGATGAAATTGGTTTGAGCATACCGAAATTACTTGGAGAATGTTTTCAATTGGCCATAAGAGCTAAAGAGAAGGTGAAAAGAAAACAAGAAAGACAAGGTGGTAGAGGATCTAGAGGTAGGGTTAGACTTACTAATGAAGGATAGAGCAGGAATAAGAAAGGCAAAGAGTTTTCTATAGATCAGAGAGGTGGATATAGAGGTGGAGGTAGGTTTGGATCAGGTAGAGGTGTATTCACAGGTAGATGTTATCATTGCAATGAAGTTGGACACCCATCTTTCAAATGTCCTAAGTGGGATGATGTTGATAAGAGCAAGGATAGAAGAGTTCACTTGGCACAAGAAGAGGAAAAGAAAGAAGACCAAGAACCAGCAGTAGCCTATCCAAAAACAAATGGAGAATTTCTCATGGTGGAAAAAGGCAAAGTGCAGCAAGCACCACAGATATCCATTTTTAGAACTAATTGTTTAAGCTATGGAAAAATGTGTAAGTTGATTATAGATTCAAGTTCACATGATAATTTAGTTTCCTAGGATATGGTACATAAATTGGGATTGAAGACATTTGATCATCCTAGTCCTTACAATGTCACTTGGGTAAGTCAAGAGCAGCAAGTAAGGGTTAGTTAGAGGGCATATGTTTATTTTTCAATTGGTCCATATCATGATTTTGTTTTGTGTGATGTCATTTTAATGACATGTGGGCATATAATTTTGGGTAGACCATGGCAACATTTAAGAAGGACAATTCATGATGGCTATACTAATAGTTATTTGGTGCACAAAGATGGTAAAAAGTTTAAACTAATACCTTTACCTTGTGAAGACAAGAAGGAGCATGTTATTGTTTCTTTTGGAGAGAAACTACAATGGAATGTGCAGGTAAATATTGGTTGGAAGCAACATGAACAGTTGTAGCAGAGGAAAGTGTATGACAGTCCTAAGGAACAACAAGTTTGGGACTTAAATCATGTCAAGATTGGGGACATTGATTGCCCTATAAGGAGGTAGGAAGGGAAAGGCAAACAATAGATATTACAGAGAGGAACAAATCAGAACCTTAAGATGGAGAGAGCAGAAGCATTGCAATAGCAAGGTCCTAGGCAAGGACACCAAAATATGTTTTGTGATACTAACATTTTTTGTAAGAGCCATGCAGCTTGGAGAAGGAGGAGGATAACCCTTGGAGAATTCATGTTCCCTGTTACAAATCAGAGGAACCCTTCAAAAAGACTAAAGGATGTTTGGAATAGATCACATAACTCTTGGGACAAGAGTTTTCTTTATGCTGGGGAGTATGGTGCAGGAGCACCTAAAGGAACACCGTGGAACAAGAAGACACCAATGACCATGAAAGGATCGTATGGAGCTAATCAAGTTAATTGGAGCATCCTAAAACTAGTTATGGCATGTGGTAATGGTCAAGGTGATGTAAGGATCAAATGTCCTGAAGGTATTGGCAAGGACCCTAGGACCAAAAATGATGTAATTTGGGCCAATAGTGCCTTTGGTGCAGGGGGTACATAGATAATTTAGTTAATTACTTGTTTATGTAGTTCACTTTAATATTTTAGTTTTGCATAAGGTCCAAGTGATTAGTTGTAAGGCCTTAGTGCCATGTAGTCATGTTTGGTAGTCGAAGAGGAATATGACTAGCAAGAAGTTGTGTAACCGTGTGGTGGACAGTTGCAGAGCGGTTGGTGTTCCCACCGATACAACTTCCACCCACACAGTGAAATATAAAACCATTTTTAAGAGCATAGATAAAAGATAGGTAGGTAGAGAGTGAAGGAATTGGAGATCAAAGTTGTATGGATTGACTACAATAAAAAGAGAAGTTCTTTTATTTCTTGTATTTTTCTTTCAATTTGATAGTCTAACTTCTATTCTACTGATTGACACAAAGGTATGTGAACTAGTTTTGTTTTGTGATGAGAGTGAAAATGTCGGATTGGACCTCTCCATGAATGTAAGTCTTTGATTCTCATGGAATAGGTCCTGGATGACTTGTACAATATGACACTAACCCTGATAGTGTAGGAGAATCGCAGATTGGGAAGTGATCACCAGTAGAATGTGAATTTGAGGCCATGGGAAGGATGGCTCAAGTGTGAAGCAGAGAAGTGACAAAGAGGAGTATTAAGTGTATCGGCCTATCGGCCAAACAGAGTCAAGAGTTCCGCCAAGGGGACTAAATTTCATTGATCAAGCTGCAAGTGCTACCGAGAACAGTAACATCGGGATGACCTTAAGTGTCAGGATGGAGCATACTGGGGAAGCCAATAGTGTTGGGTCTGGCCGATGGTGAAATTTGGTGTTAAGCATATCGGGGTGAGGTGCGATATCAGAAGACGAGGGAAGAATTATGTCGAAGGAAAAGAAAGCGTTGAACCATTGAACCTTAAGTTGGAGGTTCAATGGGTTCAACGGTTCATAAGTTTAATGGGTTCATCTGGATCGAAGGTTCTTCAGAGTTTGTAGGTTCAACCGGTTCAATAAGTTCAATGTTCAAGGTGGTTCAACGGTTCAACCACAACAACAGTTCAAGTTTTTTTTTTGATCTGTTTAGAACAGTTTTTATTGCACGCTCTGCATCACTGCTACTATCTTTGTTCTACAGATATAATATGCATTGAAAGCAATGAAAATGATCAAAGTAACATGTACTAGCATATGAAGATGTGATGTTGATGTGATATGAGAAGTTCAATTTATAGAAGGTTGAACGATAATTGAATGGTTAAGATTAGAAGAAGAATAATGTGATGTTGAGGGCTAGGATTAAAAGATGATTTAATTCAAGGCTACTTCATTTAATAAAAGGTCATAGTGGTTTTACAATGGAATATTGTGATAAATGATTTAAATAAAAAAATATTTAAATCATGAGGAAATGACATGTTTGAGGATGAGGATAAAGGTGATATAATTTAAATAATAAAATTATTTAAATTATATAGTAGTGGTGAATTTAAACAAATATTTTATTCATTTAAATTAGGTGATGGAGGAATAAGTGGGAATTAATTAAATAAATATAATTTATTTAATTAATTGGATAAATGGAATTAATTGGGGATTAGTTAAAAAAATATGATTTATTTAACTAATTAGGTGATGGAAGAATTATTAGAACAAAACGTGTTACAAATTGTCTCAAATGATGGTGACAAGGGGATGTCATAAGACACGGTCAATTTTAGGTGTGTCACATGCCTTCTCATAATACTCAGAATTACATACAAAATTTACTAAGAAAGTAAAAGAACATGATATATATGAGTGAATTTTTTTTTATCATTTGGTAAACTTCAAAGAAATAAAAGTATATCTTTTCTAAATAATTTTCAACCTTGAAATTCAATATATTCAAAGATAAATTATAGTGAAATCCAGAGGATGGATCTAGAAGAACACCATTCTAGATGACTATTGGAGACATTGCCAAGGGTGTTGATGGCAAAATAGAGATTTCAAGTGGCAAAGGCATTAGTGTAACCTACGGAATTTCTATAGGGATCATATAGAATATCATGTACAATATACATATCAAGGAATTCATCATGATACTTGGTATGGGTATGTGAGACTAGTAGAGTTTCTTGGTTGGAAGAGGCCAAGTTTAGGAAAGAAGAGGAATTTCACCAAGGTGTAGATGGACTAGAAATTCTAGATTAGAGGATATTGACATAGTCTATGATGACACTTGAAAGGATAAAAACTAGCATGGGAAATAGGTGGATAAAATATGTATGAACCAATAAAAAAGAAACACTATGAGGTTGTGGTCAACACACAATGGACATAGACTCATAAAAGGATGGAATATTAAGGGAAGGAAGGCAAGAGAGGTAACAAAAAATGGGCTTATAGATTTTAGGTGACATAACCAACATTAGGTAAAGAGGAGGAATAGTTTCCCTATAAGAAGCAAGTGATTGTTCAATGAAACAATGGAGTTGTGGCTAGATAATTGACTTTGAATAAATCCACAAATCCATTTGCTAAAGGATAAGTCAAAATGTCATATGCCAAAGGATTGTGAAATATTTTAACTTAGTGTCATTTTTTGGTTGAACACTTTGTGCATGAGTATCAACATATCATTCTAGATTGTCAATCCTAGTAATGAGTTATTTCAAATAAGGTGAAATATCATTCTCAACATGTCTCAAACTCACATGTGTATGCCTCGTGTCATATGCAACAATGGTGGAGGGTGTCAAAGATATATTATGAACTAATGTCACCTTATCCTCACATATACCAAGTAAAATTGTAAAGATCCTCACATATACCAAGTGAATATCCTCATGTTGTTATTCATTCTTAAGTATGTCTATATCATGTGCAAGATGGGATATAGGAGGAGGTACTCCATAAGTGCTTAAAGATATGACATGTGAAAGTATGAATGGATCCAAATGGGGGTCTCTACTAATTTGGTATATCATACTTATGCATCGAAAAGTTAATGGGATCTACAACAAATGGGCCACTAGAAGGAGAAGAAATAAAACCATGAGAAAAATATTGTCTAGAGCCAATAGTAAAGTGACCTGTTAAAGCACATGACAATTCATGAAAGGATGTATGAGAAGCATGACATAAATTGAAACATTACTTAGTGGTAAAAATTAATGTATCACTAAATGGTTGTATCAAAATATAGTCATCATGTATAGAAGAATAATTTGAAGATATCTGTATCTAGCATGTATATTTACATCTTCATTACCACCAAATGACTCTAGAATATGTATATTAAGAGAATTTTCATCATAAATCACATAATCATGCAACAAAGAGTCATTAACCTCATCGTAAGAAGATAAAGAAATATCACTGTGTTCATCACTAAACATATTATCGATAGACCATGAGCCACAAGATAGAGAAGATGGATCATCATGAGTTACATGGGAGGTAATGGCATCATCTAAAGCTGAAAAAGGTGTATAATGTATAGGCCTATCACTAGTGAGAGATGAAGTACAATCATCATAAGTCTCATCACTAGGATAATCATCATGATAGGGACAATTAAATTCAACAAATATATCATTAGGCATGGATAGAGGTGAATCATCATCACATGTAGGTAAATGTAAGGAATATATATCTACATTATAGGTGTCCATAGGTTTAACAGGAGATATACAAAAATCATCATCATTATACTCATCATCATGTATTAAAAAAGGTAATTCATTCAAACTACATAAATCTATCGACATAGGACCAACATGACATGTCAAATATATATCATCAAGATAGGGGCCCTCTCTCTATATAGGCACCCTCGAGCCCATCCCCATAGGTCAAGCCCTATATATCTGGGCGATAGTAGGCTTAGGCTATAGCTATATATAGTCAGTAGTCGGGTTGGCACCCCCTCCCCAAGTAGAACGAACTACTACTAATATGATGAATAGGTGAGGGAGGTGTGATATCATGAATAGAAATCATACTATATGTATCATAACACATTATAAATCCATACTAGATGTATCACTACCATAGTTTTCTCTTTAGTCTTTTCAACCACCTAAAACCAAACTTATGACCACCTATGCATTCTTATCTTCTTCCACATCATCCCCTACTATATATGAGGATGTTGTGAACCCTATATAGCCTTCTATAAATCCTATTGAGCCTTCCACATCTTCTAGCTATTGAAAATAGGGTAGACAACTGAGAGTAGGGGTGAATCAATTGTCTCAAAATTTAATACTTCCTGTAGTTAATTCTTCCTTTTACCACTTAACAATAAATCAATAACTTAATCATGAAAACTATAATCACAAATGTAAGAGTAGAAACAAAATAACATACTTGACACCAAGAATTTTAATGTGGAAACCTGGTTAAGGGAAAAACCACAGTGGGGATTAACCCACAAAAATCAATACACTGTTAAAAGTATTTTACAAATGGGAATGCACATGCATTCTAGCTCACTGCCCAGAGCTCACTACTCAAATAGAGGATCACTGCCTACAAATGATTACAAGAGAATAACAAGGATTTTTGAACTGATGAGAAGCATCTACTAATGCAAGAATTCAGTTTCGGTTAAGCACAAAACATTGATCTTACACATTTCATTTTTACTCTCCTCTGCTTACTGTTCTGCTCACATCTGAATCTTAGATCTATGCTCTTTTCACACTTATTCCATAGTCGCATCACACACACCAAAATCATTCAAATCCATCTTCTATATATATTCGCATCCTGATCTTCAACCACTTTTTCAGTCAGCTTCAAGAACACTTAGAACTTTATTGAGAATTCTGCTTTGTTGACTAAATCCATGAACACTTGTAATGTGGACCAAAACTTGCACTCACAAATCATTACTCAGGTCAGCTACTATCATTGATCATCACAACTTGTCCAACTAACAACTTCCATACATCCGAAACCAAGATCAATTACATGGTTGGCCTATTCTTCTTCTGCTTGTTCTGTCAAATTGTTAACCCAATACTCATATGCTAATAACTTTTGAATCCTTTATCATCGGAGGATAAAATTATAGATTTAGATTGTCTTGACAATTCTTATGACTACATCAGATCCACAGAAAATTATGACTTTCCACTGGAGAGATATGAACCAGGATACTAGACCCTATCGCCTACTCTGTTCTTGACTACCCGGACTTAGGTAAATTTTGATTCTAACTTCCGGTATGAACAAATTGTGTTATGCAGATGAGTGGAATGGTCTTAGTTTCCATCAATTACAACACTTGTCATGTGAAGCAATGTCTCTTGCCAACAATCTCCCCCTTTAGCATTGATGGCAACACTTAGTGAAAAATGACTAAGTGTCAAATGCAGCTCCCCCTTACTCTGTACACTTGTGCTTTCCACTATTTCAAAAACTTCCCCTTTGCTGGATTCCTCATTTTTCACTACTCTTTACTCCCCCTTTGACATCAATGGCAAAGGGTGGGGTCCGCAAGCCATAATTTTCCCAAAAATTCTGTGTATAATGCCGTATATGTACAACTAATCATTAAGTTCTATTCACATGAACTTGAGAATGTCTGCAAAACTATTTTTCAATTGCACAAGTTTAGAGGCCCAAGTTCCCTTCATTCCATCCAAAATTGAGATGTGTCCACTCAGCAAAAATGCATATAGTTCTGCCTTTGTTAGATTTAGAGGATCACTTGTTTGAAGTGCAGTTTGAGTTTTTGATAAGGCATTATACATGGCTTCTAACTTGGGGGCAATCAATCCCCAGAGCTCACACATTCTCTTCATAATATTACCTTTCTCTTTAACAAGCCTTTTTATTCCATCTGTCAAGCTGATTACTTGACATTCCTAGCTTATAGGCGAGACTATTAGAGAATCAAAATTTTGAGATAAATTTGACAATTTATGTTCTTGCTCCTTTATCTTTTTCTCAATATCCTTACTGACTTTAGGCCATGATAGACAAAATTTGTACATATCACTTTCATCATTTAGAGCATTCTGAATAGTCTTTATGCTAATACCAAGTATCATTCTATCATTTCCTATCAGGTTCTTTACTTCACTAAATTTCTTATCCAAAAATTATTTCTGAACTTTTGCCTCAGTAGACTTTTCACACTCAAAATGTGTACTTAAAACATTCACAAGATTCTTTAGGTGACCGGAGGGGGAATTTGATGGAATCTTTTGGCAGGTTGGCAATAACTTCTCCAAGATTCTGGTTGCAAGTCCTAGTAGTTCACTATCCTCCATGTGAGATTTTAACATCTTCTCCCTGGCCTTGGCTTAAGTGAAGGAGGCAATCATCATCAATTGTATCGGAGAGAGGGCATCTAGATTAATTAGTCCTCGGAGTAGTTTAGGCTCATCAAACTTAAGCATCTCTTTATCTAGAAGACTTTTCACTACATCTGCAGTGTCTATTGCAACAATTTCTAGACCACCTTTTTGTTCCTGAGATTTCTCAGCATCTGTAGATGCATAAATATTTGCACCATCTTCTTCTATTTTATCTTTCTTTTCTTCTTCTTTTTCTTTCTTTGCTTTACTTTTCTCTATGTTATCTGTAGAGGGACTCTTTCCTATGTCTTCACTACTTGCTATGTGTTCTAGAGGGCTTTGTGTGGTAGCATTATTATCTTCTTTTCCAAATTGATCAGGTGGAGTTAGAGAATCTTCTACATCATCAGATTTGTCTACCATCTCTGAATCTTCTTTGCTTATTTTCTCCTCTTCTAGAATAGAGGGGTCATCAACTTCAGTTTGTTGTTCACTGATATTTACTATTTCAACATCTGAAATTGATGAATCAATCCCATCACCTGTCTCCTCATAGGTTTGCTTTGAAAGATCTAGAGTATCACCTTCGTTATCATTTGCCTTTTCAATCTCTTCTTCTAGAGCTGAAGGATTGTCTTCCTCAATTTGTTCCATTGAAACAATATAGTATTTATTTTTATCTAGGGCCTTCCTTATATTTTCCTCTGCTTCCTTTGCAACTTCCTCAGTTTTACCAAGCATTAGCTTGTTCATCTGGACCTTGCTTCTGAATTTCTCCTTAACTTCCATGAGGATTTTATCTTCTTCCCTTCTAGTCATTACTGGATAGAGAGTGGAGATGATATATTCTTTGAGTTCTAGATCTTTAGCCTTGGCTGTTTCCTTCCTCATCTCCAGAGTTTTCCTTAAACTTTTAGGAAGTTCTTGTAGAATTTCTAGTAGGGCCCTATTGAATTTATTCAAGTATATGATGATGGCATCTTCCATAATTTTCTTATTTGCTTGATCAAAATTATCATAATAAACTTTGACAAGCCTTAGATTTTCATGAATAGTAATTATTTTTACAATTTAATCAATTGTCATAGCAACCTTACCAGTCTCTTACCTTTTAATTGTCTTTTTGCTTCTAGAGGGTTGGATCTTAGAGGCCTTTGAAGTCTTGGCTTTCTTTGACTTCATCTCTTTAACTTCTTCATCTGTTTCTATTTCCTCATCATCTTTAGTGTTCTTGTAGGTTCTTGTGGCCTTGGTTTTCTTCCTCTTTCCTCCTTCACCAGATGGTGTGGCTTCCGGTGTAGCTGCTGGCTCACTTTCTGCTTTTTCCTCTAAAGTCTGCTCAGTGTTTTTCTTCATCTTTTCAATCCTTTCTTTGTTCTTTTTCACTACTTCTTTTGTAATTCCAATTCTTTTTGCATACATATCCACTTGCTTCTGCACTTTTCTTTTTGTTTCTGGCTATCTAAGTTCCACATGCAACTTTATACTTAGTTCCTTGTATGTTCCAAACCTTTCCACAAAGGTGTCTTTAGGTTTTCTTAGAAGATGTTGAGCATACATGTCTAGAACTCTCTCATCCACCTCATAACCCATTAGCATTATCCATACTGTTCTTGGTTCTACAACCTCCATTAGACATTGATTGGTGCAGGGCACCTAGGAGCACCTTGGTTCCTAAAGTCACTTTGTTTGCATTTTTTTTGAAAGTTGTGGTTTTGATTGTAATAAGGCTTTAGCCATGAGTATATGGTCCTTTTTGTGTGGTCAAGATGATTGAGGTGACCATATAAACCTCAATCATGCTTAGTCCACTTGGATCCTTGTTGTGCCAATTAGGCCTAGAAGGTCTAAAGGATTGGTTTTTGAGTTTTTTTTTTGATTGTTTGTGTGTTTTATCATGTTTTGGGAGTATGGAGGATGTTTTGATTCCATTGGACAAGAAAAACAAATTGCCATCCTTTGGAAAATGCAAAAACTCCATAGTGTCAAGTGTTGTCAATGGTGTTAATGACACATTGACCGGTTGCAACTTCATTTTGGTTATTAAAACTATTTGTAGAGGTTGTAAACCAACTTGGATAGGTTGATATGGAGGAAATATTGCTCCAGCATGGAGGAGAAAGTTTTTGTACAGAATTTGGGCACAAAAATCAAGAAAACTGACTGTTTTTCACTGTTTTTATTGCTGTGTACGACCTGTATGGATTTTTCAGGGGTGCAAATGTACTTTTTCTGAAAGCTCTTGGAGTCATGGTTCTAAAACAACTAGTTTAAGGTCTTGAAGTGGTCAAGATCAAAAGTTATAGATTTTTCTTTCAAAATAGGTCCAGAAACCCTATTTTCTAGGGCAGCCATAGAAATCCAGCCCTAGAATGCATTCCCACCGTTGAAAATTTGCAAAAATTGGTGAAATGCAGGCTAGGGGTATGTACTATAAGATTCCAAAAGATTTTTGTTTGAAAATGCAGTCTTCTATTTTTAATTTGATGCCCTAGGTCAAGTATTCCTATGTATTTGGCCAGAATCGTGCAATTTATTGATGTAGATGACAAAGTCTGATAGGTGGGCGAATGAAAGTTGGTTTGTGAGTTGTTTGTAGGTCATAGAAGAGATCCAAGTTCCTGCCCTAGGTTTATGACCACAATTTTGAGCACTTGCTTTGTAACCTAGCCTAAATTGATTAATTAGGCCTAGAAGACCAAATGAGTGTTCTGGATTGCTGGAGTAGAGTTGGAACAGGAGACTTGGGAGTTTGATAGGGTTCCATAGAGTGTATCTAAAACCATCATTTTCTTTCCTGGTCATATGGGATTTTGTCAAGTTTTGTTGAGAAAACCTAGTTTGGAGGGCTAGTAGCCTTACTAGTCAAGGTATAGGTTGAAGAGTTTTGGGAAGTTGGAGACCAAACCAATTGCATAGAAGGTGTTTGTTGATCTGTCCTGAGGTGTTGGAGAAGCCTAGAAGGTGGAACCATCACTAGGATACCAAATCCTTCATACACCCTTGAATGTGCCTTTGGTTGCTTGGTTGAAGGCTGTTTGAAGTGGATGAGTGGGCAAAGGACAATAGAGTAAACGCTTGTGTGTTGCTTCCCTTGTGCCACTCTACATCATTGATCAATGTCAACCATGAAACATATCTCATTCTCATACTTTTCTACAACTGACTTAGGGATTCTTTCTCTTGCATGCATCAAACTCTGGAAGTTTTTGAAGTAACCCCAAATAGCTATCTTTTGAGCTTGGGCATCACCAAGGATGAGTAGATGATTTCTTATTTGCCATGCTACTGGCCTGTCAGTTGTCCAATGCACACCTGGAAATCCAGGCAGTTCATTCATAAAATAGAAGAATAGACAGATAACTAGAGAACCATATTTGAAGGTATTTTTCATATCTTTCTTTATTTTGCTCAGGTTCTCAATCAACTGACTTTGAAGTAGTCTACATAGGTCATAATCAGCATTCTCCTTCAACATCTGATAGGTTGCATATATTACAGTTTTGGAGACTGAATTCTCCCTTCTGGAGTGATAAATCTTGTACCCAATCACCATGGAGGTAAATTTAACATTCGGTTCTATAATATCATTGATGGTCATTGCCCTTTTGTCAAACTTGGCAGTGGTAGCATCAGTCACTATCTGGTTTTTCATGGCTTTCAGCATGGGTAATCCACCAATTGAATTTAACCCGGTTATAATCTTGATAACATCCTTTGTAATCTTGAATGGTTTCAATAGCCATATGAACTCATCATGTATTTAGCTCAAGATATAGTGAATCCATTCAATCTCATCAGATGTTAGAAAGTTAATGACTTGCAGAAAATGCTTGCTTTCTAGGGCTTTGTATTCTAGTTTCAATTTATAGATATCATCTCTTAAGTAGTTGTTAAATAAATCCAAGAGTTTCATATTTCCAAATTCATCAATGCTACAGTGGATGTATGCCCTAATATCCTCAACATGCAATACGCCATATGGAACTCTAGAAAATGCACCTAACAGTTCAACTTCAACTGACTTGTATGGATGTTTCTTAAATATTGGTCAGGGCCTTTCAGTTACATCAACAACTAGTGGTGTAGCCATCTCAAAAGATTTAGATTTAAAGCTTTACAAAGAAGTACCATTTTCTCCTGTTGGGTTAGGGCTGATCAATTACTGGTTGAATTCGCTCTTTGTTCTTCAATCTCTGGATTTGCAACTTAGATGCTCTTCTACTTGTTTCCTTGAATGCAAAGTGGTTCAAATGCATGATCAAGTGACCTTTTATCCTTTGCAAAACCTAATCTGGCATTGTAATAAATGTGTGGCTCTAACTTCATTCAATTACTTTGTTTCTTGAACAGTTCTTCATGAATTACTCCACAAATTTCCATATCAACATTTTTCCTTTCAGAAATCCTTCCAAAAGTTTTGAAACACTTCAAAATATTTTCTCTCATTGTGCCATATCCAGGCACCCACTTACTGACTGGGGGAATTTGATATTTAATGTAGCTCCCCCTGAGCTAGAGCTCCTAAATTAATTCCTAGAGGAATTGTCAGCACCGGATTCTGGTGCAGACCCACTATTATTGTTCATAACACTTTTATTAGCCCATGTCTTGCTCATTTCATTCTGGATCTCATTCACATTAATTTTGTCCTTATCTTTGACTTGCCTCTGCTCATCTAGTTTTCTGTTTGCTAGACCTCCTCTTCCATTATTCTTTCTTCTACAAAATCTTGCAAAATGACCAGATTGGTTACAATTGAAGCACACAACATTTTTTTGCCCATTTGATTGATATCCTCTTGAACTGCACTAATTGGCCATATGTCCAAATATATTGCATGTAAAGCATTTGCCATTGAAGGAATTCCCATTTCCTCTATTTTATGAGTTATTCATTATCATACTTCTACATTCATTAGATTTATGACCATACCTCTTACAATTGAAGCATTGTCTGGATAAGGATGGATTATTTTGATTTACTCTACTTCTGCATTGAGTGGCTTTATGACCAAATTTATTGCACTTGAAGTAATTTCCATTGAAAGATGGATAACTTTGAGCATTAGGCTATCTTACCGGAGGTCTTCTAGGTCTATTTCTCCCATTCCTTGGTTGAAAGTTTCTTTGTCCAAATCTGAAGCTTTCACCTTTTTCATATCCAAGACCATGCTTATCATCAGCCTTTTTTCTGGCCCTCAAGTATTGCTTCAAGTTTAGCTGAACTTATCTTAAACTTCTCCTTGTATTCATTTGCAACTTCTAGGTCATGTCTGAGAATGACAATTTGCCTTTCAAGATCTCTTTCATTGTCTTTGCTTTCTTGTAGATCAGACTTTAGATGGCCAGCTATACTGTCCAATCTATAGCATTCATCAGTTCATTCTTTTAGAGTTTGATTGAAAATCTTCTTCAATATTCTTCCTTTGCTCAATTTCTTTGGTTAGCCTCACTGCCCCAAATTCCATCTCAACTTTCAGAATAGTAACTTCTTTTGATAGCTTCTCACACTCCTTTGTCTTTTCTTCCAAGGCTTCATTCATGCCATTTTCTTCAGTTAAACTAGATAACTGCAGAAGTAGCTCCTTTTTCCTTCCCACAGACTTCTTTAATTTATCTTTTAACATTTCAATGGTATCATTAGCATCCTTGAGTTCATCTTTTAGATAGATATTTCTACTTTGCACTAATCAAGATCTTTTAGAGCCAACTGAAGTTGATCTTTGAGTGAACCCATTGAAAACTCCTTCCAAGATCTTTCCTTAAGTTGTTAGGCTTCTTTTAAGGAACCTTGCTCTGATACCAATTGTTGAAAGTAGGGTAGAAAATTGAGAGGGTGGTGAATCAGTTGTCTCAAAATTTAATACTTCCTGTAGTTAATTCTTCCTTTTACCACTTAACAATAAATCAATAACTTAATCATGAAAACCATAATCACAAATGTAAGAGCAGTGACACAATAACACACTTGACACCAAGAATTTTAGTGTGGAAACCCAGTTAAGAGAAAAACCACAGTGGGGATTAACCCACAAAAATTAATACCCTATTAAAAGTATTTTACAAATGGGAATGCACATGCATTCAAGCTCACTACCCAAAGCTCACTACTCAAATAGAGGCTCACTGCCTACAAATGATTACAAGAGAATAACAAGGATTTTTGAACTAATGAGAAGCATCTACTAATGCAAGAATTCAGTTCTAGTTAAGTATAAAACACTGATCTTACACATTTCATTTTTACTCTCCCCTACTTACTGTTCTACTCACATCAGAATCTTAGATCTCTGATCTTTTCGCACTTATTCCATAGTCACATCACACACACCGAAATCATTCAAATCCATTTGCTATATATATCCGCATCTTGATCTTCAACCACTTTTTTAGTCAGCTTCAAGAACACTTCAAACTTTATTGAGAATTATGCTCTATCGGTTAAATCCATGAACACTTGTAATGCAGACCAAAACTTGCACTGACAAATCATTAATCAGGTCAGCTACTATCATTGATCATCACAACTTGTCCAACCAACAACTTCCATACATCCAGAACCAAGATCAATTACAAGGTTAGCCTGTTCTTCTTTTGCCTGTTCTGTCAAATTGTTAACCTGATACTCAGATGCTAAAAACTTTTAAATCCTTTATCATCGAAGGCCAAAATTCTAGATTTAGATTATCTTGACAATGTTTATGATTACATCAAGTCTGCAACAAATTATGACTTTCCACCAAAGAGATCCGGACCAGGATATCAAACCTTGTCGCTTTCTCTGTTCCTGACTACCTGGACTTAGGTAAATTCTGATTCTGACTTCCAATATGAACAAATTGTGTTATGCGGATGAGTGGAATGGTCTTAGTTGCCATCAATGACAACACTTGTCATGCGAAGCAGTGTCTCTTGCCAACACTAGCATTCTTGAGGACTTCATCACTATTGTTTCTACCTTGCCTCCTATTATTCTCCTTCCTTTCACATTGATCCACTCCCCCATGCTTATAGTGACACTCTCTTTAATTATAATGTTGATATCCCCCACTTTCTTCAATTTTGACACCTACTCCTATTTATCCTATATCTCTTGAGTTCTTGTCTAGGTTTACCCCCACCAAGTGGGCTAATGATGATACTCTAGGCTTTTGGGAACTTCTCATTTAACTCATATGGATCCTATAAGTGCTTGAACACTTGGTTTGATTGGATATCCATTTCCTAAGAATGAATATCCATTTCCTAGGAATGGATATTCATTCTTGGCTCTACAAAATGGATATATGTTACTTTAATAATAGATATTCGTTATTAACAGATATTTGTTAGTAATGAATATCCATTATGCTTTGGGAATGCCTTGGATATAGGCTTGGGACTATCATAGTTGAGTTTCTCTCAATTCTAACGTGTTTACAGTTTTCACCCTCTTCTTTTGACTTCACCATCCCTGCTGAGGACATTTTTTATTGAAATTCAATAAATTGAAAAGGGTTTATTGAAGAAATTATCATCTTTCTAAAAATATAAGATTTGCTTGATTATCATACTATTAAACAATTATTAATAATTTTCTATATAGAGTGTGTTTGAAATCTTGAGGACACACTGATTGAAAAACAACCATATCTTTCAAACTGTTTCACCTTTTTCAATTCTGAAAGAAATGTCACATTCTATGCTTTTCTGGCTATAGGTTTAAAAAAATTGAATTCCATTTTTTTTATCGAGTTAGGTTCGCTGGAAAATTACTTTTTAGATTTTGAAAAAATTCAATAAAAAAATCATAACTAATTATTTTCCTGGAATAAATTTTCAAAAAAATATGCGTCACATACAACCATGAGTCCTTTACTTATTTTGAAAGATTTAAAAAAAATCTATTTTTTGTTCATACTTAGGCTGGCTAGAATGACAGCCACTTTTTTTTTCTTTTTTTTTTGTGCTTGGTAAACTTTTTTCATGTGACCAGTGATGCTGGCATGACACGCCCTTCGGTACCATGGGGACAGGGGGAGACTGGACCTCGTGACCATCTTTACCACAACAGAATTACTTAGCCAATTGAGCCAGGGCCCCCGCCCTTTTTTCTAAAAAATTTAACAATTCATTGAAATATTCATTTTCACCAAGTAAATTTAGTTTTTTTCAAAAAAAATAGTAGCCTATAAACTAGATTCAATTCTCTACAAATTTTGTTCTTACATATGTTTCAAATTGTGTAGATAATCCATTCAAATTTTCACATGAACTAGATTAAGTCTATTTTTTAGTATTTTCATTATCACTTAGAGGTATTGTTTGGCCCATCATGATCCTGCACTCACCCAGTACTACAATAATACCCTAGGATTCCCCTTTTAGTTAGGTTATACAGTATGTTAGCCCATATATACAGAGTGAGGACATCACCATGGATGATTTATTTGTATAAAAATATATTCATAGAATAGTCAATGTGTAATCTGTCCTATAAATGATAGGTTTACCTTGTCTTAAAATTATCACAGTATTTATTCAACCTTTAAATACATAATTAGAAATACAACTACAAGTAGAAACCTATGAAAAATTATCTCTAATAACATTTAAGAGCCTTGACATAACTTCTCTCACACACTGATAGGAGAATCCCCCTAAGAATTAAATATAGGGAATGAATATCCAAGTTTCTAGCCCACACTAATGATCTCATGAGTAACCTTGATGTTCCTTAACAAAATATTAGGTAACATTAAAGTATTGGTTACTGATTGTGTGTGTGTGTGTGCATGCATGTGTGTGTGTGTATTTATATATAGCAAGCATCTAAGAAGGTAACACCTATTCCCATATCTAAATATATTATTAACATATAATTAATTCTGAGCTCACTATGCATTTATCCCATATGAAAGACATACTTTTTAAACATAGAGAATTCATGTGAGCACCACAACCATGGGTGAGATGATATGATTATTATTCATCCATTAGTGCATTAAAGATAGGTGAATTTCACTAGGTTGTGTAGCTACAACTTCCTACATGGACAAAATAGTAAAAAGTGGAAACATGCCAAAGCTATGTAAATTGTTTGACAAAATGTCTCAAATGAAGAAGAAACATACACAACAGAAACCTTTTCTCATTTCCTTGGCTACATGATATTGCAATATACTGAAGGTTAAATCCAATATCTAATTCAACATTTGTAGTATTAAATTTGTTAAAAAAACATACTATCTTGCAATTCCACAAAATAATAAGATATATAACCATTTAAACTCTAAACTTAATCTCAATTCAATAACACCTAGCAAAATCAAATGGCTTGGCACTATCCATATGCATAGTGGTATCATGTATACTATCGTCTATTAGTGGAAGCATACATATATTACCATCCATATAGGTAGTAAGGTCATAGGCAACACAATCTGTATTTACCACATGACTAGCACTTGTACCCATAGGAGGTTCAAGGAATATGTTCATAGGAACAACCGATGAGTTTAGAAAATTTGCCGATGTGAAATTTTTATGGTGTGAGAATTTTCTGAGAACTATAATGCTCACATATAAAAGCCTATTGGCTAATAGGAGATTATTATTGCTGAGAGAACAAGTAGAATGATCCTTAACGAATTCCAAAGGAATTGTCAGCCATGCATTAAAATCGTTCCAACTATGAAATAACTAGAAGTTGCATGGGGTGAATGCGCAATGATTTTGCCAATAGGTTGTTTGTAAAGTAAATGTTTTTTGAGAAGTGTTTATGTTTTATGACTTGTTGGCATTGCATTATTTGAGCAAGGTAGTGTAATTTGTGATTTATAAGCATTGCAAGGGAGTATCAATTCTCAGAATATAGTGGCTTCTCTTGCGTATATTTATGTAGCTAGTTTTATGTTGCATCCTTCTTGAAATTGTATATGGCATCAGCTGCCATGCTATGTTTTGCAATTTAGAAATATGGTTTTTCAAATACATATTGTTGTATAAATCCTTATTCTATTCACTTTCCCTACATAAGAATGGTAGCATGGAACCAAAATGATGGAAAGCTAACATTAGGTCTGCTCCATAAATGTCATTCAAAAACTGCTGAAATTTCAATTGGTGCCAGTTGTCATGCTATGTTTTGCAAGTTAGAAATATGTTTTTTCAACTACATATTGTTGTGTAATAAATAACTATGTAATAGTTTGAGTTACTAGACACTACTATTATGAAAAACTTTGACACAAAATTGAACGCATCGAATGGATTATTGAACAATTTTTTATAACTTCCAAACAAAGCATTGGAGACTCTAAATCCTCATTCTATTAACTTTCCCTATGTAGAAATGGTAACAAGAAACAAGAATTATGGAAAGCTAACATTGGGTTTGCTCCAAAAATGTCATTCAAAAACTACTTATATTTCAATTGGCGTCGTACCTCAAATAGATTGGGAACAACTTAATCTCTGCACAATTATTGTTTGGGAATGTACAATGAGAAGAAATCTTATGGAGTAACAAAATTTCCTTGAAAAACAAGTTACATATGTGTTGTCATTGATGTCAATCAGTCTGAAGGTTGGAAACAATTGTTAGAAGTGGTCTGGTGTGCTGATCAATAGTGATCAGTAATGTTTAGAGATGCTAAAGGATAGTGGTGACTAAAGAAGATTGTTGCAGAGTGTTGTGAGACAAAGAAGCAAAGTGATATGTATATGCTGAGAGGATTAGAGAAGAAGAGGTGATCAGAGAAGCAAGTAAAGGAGTGATGATCAAAGATAAATTAGAGGAGATATGAAGTTAGGGTAAGATTGATAGAAGTTATGTACTGTGTATACTAAATGGATTAGTATCATCTGTACACAATTGTATCCTATCTTTTGAAGTTCATGCTGAGGTGAAAGATGTAATATGAAGAGCTTGTTGGCATGAAGGAGTTGTGAATGATGTCTTTGGTATAGTGAAGAATATACTCATTGTTTTCTGAGGAAGAGCATTACTTTAGTTTTTAAATAAAGGTTTAGGAAGTTCAAGGGAGTGGAAGTTGCACAGAAGAAGGTAGGGAGATTTCTCTACATTCCATCACATTTGAAGGTATGGCTTTGTGGTTTGGAAGTTAGAAATAGACAAGTGTGAAGAAGGCATGATCCTAATTTTAGAGATTTGAAGTTACCGCAAAAGATTCTTGGGCTTGGAAAGTGAAGACAAAAGGTTCAGGATGATTGCAATTAGGAGGTGTTAGAGAATTGCATCACGTTTCTCCACATTTGAAGATGAGATCCCTAGGTTTGAAAGATGGTTAGATGTAGGTGAGAAGATTGATGTATCTAGGTTTTAGATGATAAGTTATATCGTAGAGGTTCTCCCCAGTCAACATAACAAAGACACATCTTGTTGCTGATTAGGGTTGTCTAGAGGAGAAAGCAAAAGCCACCACATTTCACCGTAGTCCATCTTTTGGCTTTGGTGTTTGGAGGATGAGTTTAGATATTTTGTATATGTGTTCATTTCAGGTTTTAGGTGCTGAAGTGCACCACAAGTTGGGTTTTCAATGTTCTATCTCAAGATTGGTTGTTCAGTGTGTGTTTGTGCTACCAAGTTCTGTTTCTATGTGTTTGTGCCAAAATGAAAAGACTTATTTTAGAGGAAGGAATGTTTGTGAAGATTTGTGCAAGGCTTATGTTTCTTGTGAAGTGATATGCATGATGCAAATTAGTTTCTCTAGTATTGCTTTAGGTCTAGATCTGTTTTAAGGAAGGATAAGTACTTGTTGGGCTGACTTCTTGTGTTTTGATGATCCCATCGGATGTTTTGAAGTGTGCACCAACTTGGAAGAATGTGTTAAGGAAAAATAGGTCTTGGTTATCACTCAGCTTAAATCGCATTGAAATTCTACATCTTTTAGATGCCAACTTGGTGTGGCTGTTGTACATTTCATGTATACACATTTCATTTTGGCCAATGAAGGAGAAAGATTTTGTAATTTATAGAAGGGATAAATAAGAGATCTTGTTTGGTGTGATTTATAAGAGACTATGTGAGTGTGCAAGGATGTATAGGTGAAGGCGAAAGTAAGTGAGTGATTTGTGTGAGTGATTTGAAGGTAGAAGTGTTCATTGTGTAGAGGAAGTGAAGGTTTGTGAAGAAGTGATGTGTATAGGTGTTGCAGAGGTGATTGATTAGTGAGATCTATTGTGTGTGATGTTTCAGAGGTTGTAGCCTCATTATATAAGTATTGTTGAATTTTATTTCTGGGAGTGTGTCCTCTGTTGGGTTGCAACCCTAAAACTTGTTGTAAACTATTTTATCATTATTTGTGAGGCTAGATTTCGATAGTAGATCCAAGAAACTGGCTCACCATAGTTTTTTCCTTCTAGCATTTTCCATGTAAATCTGGTGTTATAATTATGTGTTCATGTGTTGTGTTTTTTATATGCTTGATTTGATTTATCATTGGTTAAGGTAGTAAAAGATATTGGTTGATTAAGAAGAATTGGATTAAGTCACATGAATATACTGATTCACCCGCCCCCCCCTCTTAGTATATTAGTGTGTTCTAACAATTGGTATCAGAAATAAGTTCCTTGGTACAACCTAACAGTTGAAGGTAGACTTTGGGAAGAGCACATGTCTTAGAAGGAGACCTCTAAAGCTTTGATGTTTGATGGAATTAATTATGATTTTTGGAGTGTAAGGATGGAAGTCTATCTTACCTCGCTAAGGTATGATGTGTGGAGAGTTGCAATGGATGATTACACTAAACCTAATCATCCTATTTTAGATCCAGATACGAAGAAGGCTCATGAAAACAATGCTAAATTTAATAATGCAATCTTAAGTGGTTTTACTAGTTCAAAGTTAGTCAAGGTTGTGTGATGTAAGACTACAAAGGATATATGGAAAAATCTCAAAGATCTTTATGAAGGAAATAATACTATAAAGGAAGAAAAATTATAATCTTACAAAATAGTGTTTGAAAATCTAAGGATGAAAGAAGAAGAGAACATTACTGGCTACCTGCACCAAGTAAATGAAGTAGTCAATGGAATCAAGAGTATGGGTGAAGACATTGCTGAATCATTAGTTGTGAAGAAAGTCCTAAGAACTCTCTCATAGAGTTGATTCAAAAGTTTCTACAATTAAAGAAGGCAAAGATTTGAAGGTTCTCACCATGGAAGATTTGTTTGGGTCTCTCACTCCTTATGAGATGAGAAATGAAGTCATTGGTCCTTGTAAAAAACAAGTTGCTTTCAAAGCTGTGAAGAATGAAGGAATCTCTGAAGTAGGCATTGAAGCTGAAGAAGGAGTAAACTTTGTGAGAAAGTTACAAAGAGGTTCAGGCAATTATAAAGGTAAGTTACCTTTCAAATTTTTTAAATGTGGAAGAGTTGGTCATTATGCTTCTAAATTCCCTTTTGGAGACAATGGATATAGCAGTAAGGGATTCAAGAGAAATGATTTCAAGAGGAATCTCCTTTCCAAAGAAGAATACATCTCCAGAGAAGATGTAGATCACTACTCATCAGATGAGGAAAAAGGAGAATCTCTATTGATGGCTATGGAGATCTTAGATAGCCCAGACAAGATTGTAGATAAAGAAGATTGTGAAGTTGATTTTGAAGGAGAACTTGTTTCTTCTCTTGAAGACTTGGAAGATGCAATAAAAGAGAATCAAGAACAAAAAGATTCGATTGAAGCCAAGACAAAAGAATGTACAAGAATTAAGATATAGATATTGTTACTTAGAAAGAAGCTGGAAAAGGTAAAGCTTGGAGGTCTAGATGATGTTGAAGGTACAAATCTCATGCCTCAAGGAAGACCTCTTTTTGGAAGACTTTTCCCTATAAACAGGTTCAATCATGCTTTCTTTGGTCATTGTTTTATCTGCAACAAATATGGTCATAAAAGCTATAGATTGTAAATTTGATTTAAATAGAGGAAATATTGTAAGCAAAAGTTCTCTAGCTTATCTTATGGATGTCAATGTTGTATATCAAATTTGCAACAAGTTTGGACATATAGCAAGATTTTGCAGAAGTGGTTTGGCAAAAATAGAAACTCAATTGATAGATGTCACTAAGCAAGCAGAGGAAAGTGATTCTTCCAATATATAGGAGACAAATGTTGAGTTGAAGATTCAATGATTGTCCAAACAAAATTTGATTCTCAAGGGCAAACAAATCTTTGGGTGATAGACAGTGGATGTACAAATCACATGACAAGTGATAAGTGTAAGTTCATAAATCTTGGTAAGTGGACAATGGTGGTTCAGTCAGGCTTGGAGATAACTCAACTACAAAAATCACTAGAAAGGGTACTATCAACATTGATGGAAAGTCTCAGACACATGATGATCTTTATGTTGAAGGTCCCAAGAATAATCTTCTTAGAGTAAGTCAGATGTGCAACAAAGGATATAATCTAACATTTAATGATCAAGGATGTGAAATTAGAAGAGTAAAAATTGGACAATTGGTAGCAGAAGGGTTTAAGACTGAATAAAATTTGTATAATCTAAAGGGAATTAACGAGAAGACTTGTCTTCTAGAAAAAAAATGAATGTTGGCTATGGTATAAGAGAATGGGACACATCAACTTTGATAATCTAGTCAAAATCAGCTCCATGCAAGCAGTGAGAGATATGCCAAAGAATATCAAGCCTATAAGCACCATATGCAAGGAATGTCAGATTTGGGAAGCTGACGAGGATAAGTTTCAAATCCAAGGAATATTCTACTACAAGGTCATTGGAGCTAGTTCACACTGATTTGTGCGGATCTACAAGGACAAAGAGTCTACAAGGTGAAAGGTACTTTATGTTGCTCATTGATGATTTCTCTAGAATGACATGGGCCACTTTTCTGAAAGAGAAATTAGAAGCTTTCAGTAGGTTTAAAAATCTCAAGTACATGGGTGAAAATGAATTAAATGCTAAAAGCAAGTGCCTAAGGTCTGACAGAGCTTGAGAATTCACATCAAATGAGTTTGAAGAATTTTGTGAAGAACATGCAATAAAGAGGCACTATTCTACTACAAGAACTCCTCAACAAAATGGGGTTGTAGAAAGAAAGAATAAGAATGTACAAGAGATGTCTAGGACTATGTTAATTGAAGCCAAGTTGCCTTATGTATATTGGAAGGAAGCAATTCATACTGTTGTCTACATTCTCAACAGAGGATAATTAAGAAGGCATAGCACCAAGACACCTTATGAACTATGGAAAGGAAGAACAACATCAATTAAACATTTCATAGTGTTTGGAAGCAAATGCTATATCAGAAGAGACAAGGAAGGATTGGGAAGTTTGACTCCAGGGAAGATGAAGGTATTTTTCTTGGATACTCAACTGCCAGCAAATCCTACAAATGCTACAACAAAAGACTGAGGAAGATAGTTGAGAGTGCAAATGTTAAAGTAGATCAAGAGTCTCATAAAAATTTAGATGAGAAATGATGCAGAGTAGAGGCAAAGAATCTTGTAATAACTCCAACAAATCAAACTTTTAAAGTTTGAAATATTAAATGGTGGGTTTTTGGTCTCTAAACCTCAATCCGCTAGTAGCCCTTCCTAACTGGTTTTTCTATCATAACTACCTGTGCAGACCTCATATCCAAACTATAAAAGCATTTTTGAATACCCTTTTTAGCTTTTAACAACATATAAAGAAATCATATAGGGTTGCTTTGGAACAACAAGGATAAAAATTGACTGTCCTAGTCTCTAGGCATGATTGCCTGAACAAACATGGGAGCAACAAATTGGGTTTTTCGACCATAATTTTTAGTACAAACATGATATCAAAAATGTAAACACAGTTCTAGATACCCATTTAGGCTTTATACAATATATTTTAGAACCAAGGTAGGTTACTTTGTACAAAAACCTTCAAAAATTGATTTGTTTGATCACTATTACCCTAACTAGGGTTTCAAACCTGCTTGTAGTAAAATGGGCATAACTTTCTTGAAACACAATGAAATTAGATGCAACAAAGAACATAAGAAAATAAACTCAATTATCTTTCATTTCCAATAGTCTCATGTCATGGAATGACTGTACAAGGCTATATCAAGCTCTAAAACAACAATTTAACGTTTAGAAATGCAGAAACAAGGATGTCTTTTATTGATTTCACTTCAAAAATGTCACCACCCACCTTGGTTTCGACCTCCTTAAGTCTATTTATACATGTACCAACCATTTACAACTGATTTTCAAACTACAATGATTCTAATTCCTTCATTTACACCTTATGACTCTTCATATTCCATGTTTTTGCAACTTTTGACAACTTGTGCAACTTGACACCCCAACACACCTAGCGACCTAATATGGACTCCAACACACATAACATGGTCTTAAATGACCTTATTACATGGAAGAACATAAAAAAAAACCAAAATGCTAATTTTGATCCTAGTAAACCTAGGGTGATCCTGCACCATACTTCCGGGGAAGAAAGATTCAAGCTCCACTTGAATGGAAGGCAGAAACATGAGAACTATGCTCGAAAGCTCCTACATGATGTCTTTAAATCCCTTTGCATTATATTTGAAATAGTCCCATGCTAGTTTCATCTTCACTATAGGTTTCTTGAACATTTGACAAAGATGTTTGAACTTGTCAATATAAACCTGTCCTTCATTTGCACCTCTAAATCTTTCTTTCAACAATGCTTTTACAACTGAAACAACAACTCTATATTGTATTTATGAAGCAAAAAACTCAAGTTGCTTGATTTTTTGAACTTTAAGGGGGGTAAGTGTAAGAAGATGGGGGGCCAAAAAGGGGTCTTAAGTGGCCACTTTTTTTCTGAAATCAAGAAATACTGGCCTTGGATGAGAAATTGAGCATAGTTACACTCAAAATTTGGAGATGCAACCAAAACAATGTTCGTAGTGCTCCGAGTCTACTTTCTAAACTACTATTTTTTTTGAAAATGACATAGATTAAGGGGTTCAAAAGAGGAAGCCACAGAAATTGGTGTTGTTTTTGTCAAAAAAACATAACATAGCATGTTTTGTGGCTCCCTCAAAAGGTCAATTTTTTTTTGGTATTTTTAAAATTGCTTCAGTGAGAAATTAGCTAATAGCATGTAGTTTATGTCTAATTTTTCTGATAAGTTTTTGATGAATATTTGATTTTTTACTAATTTTCAAAGTGGACACATCCTAAAAAATAGAATTTTGGCCGTGCTACCCCTATAAATTTTGAAAACTAATTAAAAATCATTTTTTTCTTTTTTTAATATTTGTAGAATGGAGTCTAGTTTCGAAATATGTAATTTTTTTGAAATTTCAATGAATAGATAATTTACAATGAAAAAAAGACCAAACAGTGGTTTTTGCCCAAAAACAGACACCCAAACAAAAGAAATTAAAAATGAAAAGCTTAACATTGTTAAAATGTGAAAAAATCACATTGTCAAATAGCTAAGAGAAAGCCTAACATTACCCAAGTGTTTGATTTGTTTGACCTTGAAACACGTGCAAATCTGAGGGTTAGCACGAACGAAATTATGTGAAATCTTGAAGAATATGGAAAAACACATATGTGACTATTCAAAAGGCACTCCAAGCCTTTGGGTTGGAAATCCAAAGCAAATCCCAAGCCCAAGGCTTGGGATTCCCAAAGCAAGACATGACGCGAGCGCGTTATGTTTTTCTTTGCATTTTTCCTTTTCTGCAAGTCTATTATTTGTCATGTTTGACATAACGCGAGCGCGTTATAACGCGCTCGCGTTATATTCCCCTTAAATTTTTTTCTGTTCAAGTCTATTAATCATGTATGTATGTATGTATGCCTATATGTATGTATGTATGTATGTATGTATCTATGTATGCCTATATTTATGTATGTATAGTGTCAAGGGCAGAGGAGGGTAGAGATAGGTGTGAGCCAGATAGGGGAGGAGAGGGGTGGATAAGGATTGAGTAATTAAGGTTTAAGGTTGAGGGTTGACCGTTTAGGGATAGGATTTAGAATTTAGGGATAAGCGATTAGAGTTTAGGACCTTGAGGGATTAGGGTTTAGGGTTGAGGCTTTAGGGATAGCGTTTAGGGTTAAGGGTCGAGGAATTAGGTTTAAGGTAGAGTGTTGAGGGTAGAGGGATTAGGGATAGGGTTTAAGGTATAGTTTAGTAGTTCTTGTGGATAGAGCCAGAAAACAATGGGAGATTATTTGCCTATTTCATAACAATATACCTTCCCTAAGTACATGGTGGATAGCAAGAAACATAGATGTACCCCAATGCAAATCTTTTCTCATAATGATCGTCCTTTTGATTTCAACTATTAATTACTCACTGTGGATGTACCATACGCAAAGCTTTTCTCATAGGGTTTAAGGTATAGTGTCGAGGGTTGAGGGTTTATTGATAGTGTTTAGGGTTGAGGGTTGACGGATTAGGTATTAGGGCTGATGGATTAGGGTTTAAGGTATAGTGTTGAGTGTTGAGGGTTTAGGGATAGGGTTTAGGGTTGACGGATTAGGGTTTAGGGTTGATGGATTAGCATTTAATGTTGAGGTTAGGGTTAGAGTATCGAGGGTAGAGGGATTAGGTATAGGGTTTAGGGTTGAAGGTTTAAGGATTGAGGGTTGAGGCTTTACGGATGAGGGTTTAAGGCTTAAGATATAGTGTCAAGTGTTGAGGGTGTAGGGATAGGGTTTAAGTTTTAAGGGTTAAGGGTTGAGGGATAGGGATTAGGGTTTAAGGTATAGTGTTGAGGTTTGATGGTTTAGGGATAGGGTTTAGGTTTGAGGGATTAGGGTTTAGGGTTGATGAATTAGGATTTAATGTTGAGAGTTGAGGGTTGAGGGTTGAGGTTGAGGGATAGGGTTTATGGTCAAGGGATTAGGGTTAAATAAGAGTGTCGAGGGTAGAGGGATTAGGGATAGGGTTTAGGGTTGAAGGTTTAATGATTTAGGGTTGAGGCTTTAGGGATGAGGGTTAAGGGATAGGGTTTAAGATATAGTGTCGAGTGTCAAGCATGTAGGGATAGGTTTTAGGGTTCAAGTTTTAAGGGTTAAGGGTCGGGGGATCAGAGTTAAAGGTTGAGGGATTAGGGTTTGACATTGAGGGTTGAGTACATTGAGGTTTAAGGGTTAAGGGTTTCGGGATAGGGTTGAGGGTCAAGGGATTAGGGTTAAGGGATAGGGTTGGAAGGTTTAGGGATAAGGGATTAGGGTTTAAGGTATAGTATCAAGCTCGTTGAGGGTCTAGGAATAGGGATAACATTTAGGGTTTAGGAATAGGGATAGCATTTAAGGTTTCGGGAGAGGGATTAGAGTTGAGGGATGACAGATTAGGGTTGAGGGTTGAGGGATTAGGGTTTAGGGATAAGGTTTAGGGTTGAGGGTTGAGGGATTAGGGTTTAAGGTATAGTGTTGAGGGTTTAGGGATAGGGTTTAGGGTTGAGGGATTAGAGTGAAGGGTTGAGGGATTAGGATTTGACGTTGAGGGTTGAGGGTTGAGGCTTTAGGGTTTAGGGTTTAGGGATAGGGTTGAGGGTCGAGGGATCAGAGTTAAGGGTTGAGGGATTAGGGTTTGACATTGAGGGTTGAGGTTTGAGGGTCAAGGGTTTAGGGATAGGGTTGAGGGTTGAGGGATTAGGGTTAAAGTAGAGTGTGGAGGGTATACGGATTAGGGATAGGGTTGGAGGGTTTAGGGATAAGGGATTAGGGTTTAAGGTATAGTATCAAGTTGGTTGAGGGTTTAGGAATAGGGATAGGATTTAGGGTATAGGGATGAGGGATTAGAGTTGAGGGATGAGGGATTAGGGTTGAGGGTTAAGGGATTAGGGTTTAGGGATAAGGTTTAGGGTTTAGGGATAAGGTTTAGGGTTTAAGGTATAGTGTTGAGGATTTAGGGAAAAGGTTTAGGGTTGAGGGATTAGAGTGAAGGGTTGAGCGATTAGGATTTGACGTTGAGGGTTGAGGGTTGAGGCTTTAGGCTTTAGGGATAGGGTTGAGGGTCAAGGGATCAGAGTTAAGGGTTGAGGGATTAGGGTTTGATGTTGAGGGTTGAGGGTTGAGGGTCAAGGGTTTAGGGATAGGGTTGAGGGTCAATGGATTAGGGTTAAAGTAGAGTGTGGAGGGTATAAGGATTAGGGATAGGGTTGGAAGGTTTAGGGATAAGGGATTAGGGTTTAAGGTATAATATCGAGTCAATTGAGGGTTTAGGAATAGGGATATCATTTAGGGTTTAGGGATGAGTGATTAGAGTGAGGGATGACGGATTAGGGTTGAGGGTTGAGGGATTAGGGTTTAGGGTTGAGGGTTGAGGGATTAGGGTTTAAGGTATAGTGTTGAGGGTTTAGGGATAGGGTTTAGGGTTGAGGGATTAGAGTTAAGGGTTGAGGGATTAGGATTTGACGTTGAGGGTTGAGGCTTTAGGGTTTAGGGTTTAGGGATAGGGTTGAGGGTCGAGGGATCAGAGTTAAGGGTTGAGGGATTAGGGTTTGACGTTGAGGGTTGAGGGTTGAGGTTCAAGGGTCAAGGGTTTAGGGATAGGGTTGAGGGTTGAAGGATTAGGGTTAAAGTAGAGTGTGGAGGGTATAAGGATTAGGGATAGGGTTGGAGGGTTTAGGGATAAGGGATTAGGGTTTAAGGTATACTATCGAGTCGGTTGAGGGTTTAGGAATAGGGATAGCATTTAGGGTTTAGGGATGAGGGATTAGAGTGGAGGGATAACGGATTAGGGTTGAGGGTTGAGGGATTAGGGTTTAGGGATAAGGTTTAGTGTTGAGGGTTGAGGGATTAGGGTTTAAGGTATAGTGTTGAGGGTTTAGGGATAGGGATTAGGGTTGAGGGATTAGAGTGAAGGGTTGAGGGATTAGGATTTGACGTTGAGGGTTGAGGGTTGAGGCTTTAGGCTTTAGGGTTTAGGGATAGGGTTGAGGGTCGAGGGATCAGAGTTAAGGATTGAGGGATTAGTGTTTGACATTGAGGGTTGAGGGTTGAGGTTTGAGGGTCAAGGGTTTAGGGATAGGGTTGAGGGTCGACAGATTAGGGTTAAAGTAGAGTGTGGAGGGTATAAGGATTAGGGATAGGGTTGGAGGGTTTAGGGATCAGGGATTAGGGTTTAAGGTATAGTATTGAGTCGATTGAGGGTTTAGGAATAGGGATAGCATTTAGGGTTTAGGGATGAGGGATTAGAGTTGAAGGATGACAGATTAGGGTTGAGGGTGAGGGATTAGGGTTTAGGGATAATGCTTAGGGTTGAGGGTTGAGGGATTAGGATTTGACATTGAGGGTTGAGGCTTTAGGGTTTAGGGTTTAGGGATAGGGTTGAGGGTCGAGGGATCAGAGTTAAGGGTTGAGGGATTAGGGTTTAACGTTGAGGGTTGAGGGTTGAGGTTCAAGGGTCAAGGGTTTAGGGATAGGGTTGAGGGTTGAGGGATTAGGGTTAAAGTAGAGTGTGGAGGGTATAAGGATTAGGGATAGGGTTGGAGGGTTTAGGGATAAGGGATTAGGGTTTAAGGTATAATATCGAGTCTGTTAAGGGTTTAGGAATAGGGATAGCATTTAGGGTTTAGGGATGAGGGATTAGAGTTGAGGGATGACAGATTAGGGTTGAGGGTTGAGGGATTAGGGTTTAGGGATAAGGTTTAGGGTTGAGGGTTGGGGGATTAGGATTTAAGGTATAGTGTTGAGGGTTTAGGGATAGGGTTTAGGGTTGAGGGATTAAAGTGAAGGGTTGAGGGATTAGGATTTGACGTTGAAGGTTGAGGGTTGAGGCTTTAGGGTTTAGGGTTTAGGGATAGGGTTGAGGGTCGAGGGATCAGAGTTAAGGGTTGAGGGATTAGGGTTTGACGTTGAGGGTTGAGGGTTGAGGTTCGAGGGTCAAGGGTTTAGGGATAGGGTTGAGGGTCGAGGGATTAGGGTTAAAGTAGAGTGTGGAGGGTATAAGGATTAGGGATAGGGTTGGAGGGTTTAGTGATAAGGAATTAGGGTTTAAGGTATAGTATCGAGTCTGTTGAGGGTTTAGGAATAGGGATAGCATTTAGGGTTTAGGGATGATGGATTAGAGTTAAGGGATGATGGATTAGGGTTGAGGGTTGAGGGATTAGGGTTTAGGGATAAGGTTTAGGGTTAAGGGTTGAGGGATTAGGGTTTAAGGTATAGTGTTGAGGGTTTAGGGATAGGGTTTAGGGTTTAGGGATAGGGTTGAGGGTTGAGGGATCAAAGTTAAGGGTTGAGGGATTAGGGTTTGACGTTGAGGGTTGAGGGTTGAGGTTTGAGGGTCAAGGGTTTAGGGATAGGGTTGAGGGTCAAGGGATTAGGGTTAAATTAGAGTGTGGAGGGTATAAGGATTAGGGATAGGGTTGGAGGGTTTAGGGATTAGGGATTAGGGTTTAAGGTATAGTATCAAGTTTGTTGAGGGTTTAGGAATAGGGATAGCATTTAGGGTTTAGGGATGAGGGATTAGAGTTGAGGGATGACAGATTAGGGTTGAGGGTTGAGGGATTAGGGTTTAGGGATAAGGTTTAGGGTTGAGGGTTGAGGGATTAGGGTTTAAGGTATAGTGTTGAGGGTTTAGGGATAGGGTTTAGGGTTGAGGGATTAGAGTGAAGGGTTGAGGGATTAGGATTTGATGTTGAGGCTTGAGGCTTGAGGCTTTAGGGTTTAGGGTTTAGGGTTTAGGGATAGGGTTGAGGGTTGAGGGATCAGAGTTAAGGGTTGAGGGATTAGGATTTGACATTGAGGGTTGAGGGTTGAGGCTTTAGGGTTTAGGGTTTAGGGATAGGATTGAGGGTCGAGGGATCAAAGTTAAGGGTTGAGGGATTAGGGTTTGATGTTGAGGGTTAAGGGTTGAGGTTCGAGGGTCAAGGGTTTAGGGATAAGGTTGAGGGTCGAGGGATTAGGGTTAAAGTTGAGTGTGGAGGGTATAAGGATTAGGGATAGGGTTGGAGGGTTGAGGGATTAGGGTTTAAGGTATAGTGTTGAGGGTTTCTATCGTCAAATGTAGATTTATGGGTTTGATTATATTGATTGCCTCTCTAGTTTTGGGGTGTGGATGTTTTGGAATCAATCAGGAAGTCTTCAGGAGACTTTGTGGAAGTGGATTGGCAATCGCTTGACAAAACCCCTACTATTTATGCTTGGATAAGGATTTGTCACAAACTAGAACTTCTGCTTCCAAAGAAGATCTGTCTTTCTTCCTCGATGGGCATTTTCTATCAAGAACTTGATTATGAGGGCTTGCCCCTTCATTGTTATGCCTATCATATGGTGGAGCATCTGGCAAGCTCTTGCAGGAAACAGGAAAAGTTCTCCCTCAAAAACCTTGTGGTCATTCAAATCTGAAGGGGAAGGTTTGGAAAGAGAAATGCACAAGATGTGATCAATCTATAGTAGGAAAGAACGTGAGCACATTATAATGCACTCACATTTTGTCTTTCTATAGAAACAGTAAAAAAGTGTTGACCCCCGTGATCTAAGCCCACATGCTCTATTTTCATACTGATTTTGCGCGTGCTCCGACAAAAAAGAAGTGCTTTCATGCTGTTGGGAAGTTCACATGCACATTTGACACATTGTACCACCTTTGCATGATCTTTCCACCACCTTTTCTACTTTGCCAACTTGAGAAGGAGGAAATAACATAGTTTTCACACCAAGTTTGATATATATCTATTCAAGTTTCAATTTTTGTAGTGTTGCAATGTTAATTGTGATTCAATTTTAGGAATTTAACTTATAGATTGGTTAATAGTATTGTTGTTAGTAATTATATTTGAGTGTTATTCAATTTAACATTGAAAAGGAAGCAAGTGGTGAAAAACTCAAATTGTTGAGGAGTTTGATGCAAGAAGAAAAAAACACTACATAATTGGCTACTCTCTCCATTCGAATCTTCATTTTTTAGGTATGTTAAGTCTCTACATGCATGTTCTTTACATTTTTCCTAATTCAAATTGAATTACTTTATCATGCTTTATCACACATGTTTAAAATAGACACATTCCCAATCAAGAAAGCAGCCTACAATCTCACATGATGCCATGTATATTTTCTACACTTGGGCTCTTTAATAATTATGTGTAATAAACAGACCGTAACATACCATGATGTCAAACTATACAAGAATAAATCCTTACAACATAATAAAAATACAATCCCACTATTATCTTGTATTCATTTCTTAGGAAGTAATATTGGTCTCTTTATCATGCTATAGACAAATTCTCCGTCATGCCGAGGAAACGATCAAGAATTAAACCAACACAGGAAGAGATAAAAGCTAAGAATGCAAAGAAAGTAGTGGCTATGAGGGAACTTCATGAGAAGAGGACATTGGACATGATAAATGAAGACATACCAATTGAAGAGGAACCACAACCATCACAAAGATATATGGTATTGGCGGCACAAAGAGAACAATTGTAAAAACTTCGTGCTATGAGATATTTGAATACCATAGTTAGAGACATGTCCTCTACCGTAAGTCAACATGTATGGACACCATGTACCACATCTCAAGTTGAGAGTACATCATCACTCACATGTGATGAAGGAGATACGCCATCGTTCCCACCTCAACCTCAAGGTGTGTCATCTATTCCATCTTCGATCGAAGGTATGCCATCTAGCCCATCTCCTTTAAATATTGATGAAATTCTTAATGTTGAGATGAATTTACCTAACTTAACACCACCTAGAATTTTGCATAGAAAGCCAAAGTATTTGATTGAAATTGATGAGAATATTTTGCAGCCAATGGAAGGTAAGATTCCAAAATGCACTTGTAGAAGATATGCTCATAAGATTTGGAGATTATTCTTTGAAAAGTTAAATGAGACTGCAAGATGTCAACTATTCATTGAAATGATGCGAAGTATAAAGTATAGGTCCATCATGACGATTCTTGGGTTGAGAACATCAGAGGCTTCAAGTGAAAAAGCTATTGTCAAGAATCTAATGAGTGCGTATGAGAGTGTGGGTAACACCTTACGCACAGAAGATAGTAATGCAACACGGCGTGTGATTACATCGACTATAGTAAGTAGTCAAACGAGGAAAGCTCGTCTCATTAGAAAGACGAGTCAAGAATTGAGAATTAATAGGAAAATTTTATTAAGAGCCGTTGGAAGACACCAAAGAATTGAAGACACTAATGTCAATGAATTATGGGTGTTCTCGGGGAGACTACCATGAAAAGATAAACCAAATGTTGAAGCATTGAGATCACTAATTGAAGACTTTTGGAAGAATTACACAAGGGTATCTCCAAATCAAAGGGATGTGGTAAGAAGGAGAATCGGTAGTCAGAACTGCGAGCCACATCCAAAGCATTTTTTGGATGAGACTCAAACACAGTTTTATGGTAAATTTCTAGAGAAGTATCCTCAAATTAAAATTTGTCAAAGATATTTTGAAATGCTAAAACCTTTCTATGTCAAGATAAATCACACATGCACTACTTGTTGTTGTAAATTACATATTGAATTTTCTAACCATTTTGATGCTTATAGGTCTATATGTTTAGATATGCATACTACTAATTGTTTTGTAGGGTTGTGCCATATGTGCCCCACCAACATCTTCAAGAGACTTCATATCAAGAATTTTATGTGAAAGAGAGGAAGGTCAAATATTCTACAAGAAATTATGCTTGGATGGCACATGTCATCGTTGCGGTGGCTTGCAACATTTGCCAATATGTGAACATATGGAATGAACACATGCGGTTGGAAATGAACTAGTAGAGTTTGGCAACTATAAAATAGTGGCATACAATATAAAAGATGGTAAAGAAGTAAAGAGGTGTGAATTGGTTATTGAAAAGATTCTAGTGTATCAGTTTATGCCTATATTTTGTGACAACATAGTGTATCAGTATGCAAGACATGCCCATAGAGTTCGAAGGTTGGACTTGCAATTCAAGTTATGCAAGGACACACTTCCAATTGGTAGCATTGTTTCAGTCGTCAACTTTGTAGAGGACTACAGTCTATAGCCACAGCGTGAGGTGCAATCACAATATTACAACTCCACATAGGTTGCTATATTTGTGCACATCGCATTCATTCATGCGAATGATAGTACAGAGGATGACAGAAAGATCATAAGGGAGTATAATTTCTATATTAGTGATGATTGCACACATTCTACGGAGTTCGTGCAAGGTTGCTTTTAGGTGTTCTACAATGATTTGGCTAGAAGGGGCATATCGTTCAGTCAGCATATCATATGGTTAGATTAATGTGCATCACAATTCAAGAACTCACAGAATTTCTATTGGCTGAGTAGGAGGCATAATTTTACAGGTATTCAGCATATGTAGAACTTTTGTGAGGCCGGGCATGGAAAGGGGGAGAATGATGGTGCAAGAGCATGTATCAAAAGAGCCATAGCATGAGAAGAGTTAAAGTATAAAGATAATGCAAAGTTGACAGATGCAAAATTGATTGTCAAGTGGTGTAATGCTTCCATGGGTCCAGGTAATGAAGGTAAGTCTTCAGTTCATAGATTTTTTTGGTTGATAGATGATACTAACATTGCACCATATGAGGACTGTTGTAGATTGACAGGATCAAATGAGATGCACTCTTTCAGAAGCTCAATTGCAGGTTCATGGAGTATCCATATGCAAAAGATGTCATGCTTTTGTTCTTCCTGTACAATTCAAGTCTGGGATGAGTGTGACTCAAAGGAGTGGGTTGACAAATGGCAGTTAAGTTATCTTAGCCCACTTGACATGTATCGACCCCTGACGACACTGGAACTAACACAGATGGAATCATCAGTTCACTTTGACCACATATCCGATTTAGTTCAACCAGGTAATATAGGGCATGTATATGCATCTAATTTCATCTAGTTCAACCAGGTAATGTCATCTTACTTTGTAGTGTTTTTGTAATGTTGACTAATTTCATCTAATTTGCTACACATATCAATGTAGGGCATGTATATGTAGTTATTGTAGATGAAGATAATGAAGAGGGAACAAATTATTACTTATGTCATTGTGTTGAGGCCAAAAAGAAATTGGAGGCCCTTGTTATAGATGGAGAAAACATCGAATACCCTACAGGCTCAGTGGTTATTATTGGAACATGGCTTAGAAGGTACCCACATAAGAGTGTTAATGTTTGGCTGTTTCAAGACTTTGACATGCATCGAAAGATTATTCATTATTCGAACCTTGTCATGGCATCCAATGTTCATTTGATAAAGTATCAGGGTAGATCTTTGACCAAAATCTTGTGGAAGGTGCGTGAGTTTGACCATGAAGCAATACTTGACACAATAAAGAGTAGAGCAGACCTGGATGGTTTATTGGATTAATTTGTAAGTATTCACATTGATTTTGTAAAGTCATGTTACATTGAGTTGTAAGTATGGATATTAATTTGTAAAGTTTGTCTTTTTTTAATTTCCTGCTACATTTATACACATATACACATTTTACATCATCATGTTATGCATTTTTGGTGTTCTGCTCCTGATGCGACTAAACTGACTATTCCAATGTGTTGGATGGGTACATTTACGCTATGCATGGTTCTATTTTTCATAGAAACATGTCGAAAGAGTCCGAGCTACATTGTACTGATGATATTCTTGAAGAATCCAAAGTGCAAAAAGGTAGCAATCTTTGACGAGATGTTACTTGAAAACTGTGTCACTTAGAAACATTTCATCTGAGGCAACATGATCACGTAAAGTGCCTCTACAATAACCTCTCTCAATTTTTTATATCTCTGAGGCATTTGCCCATGGTGAAAGGTTTTCTTTTGCCCCAAAAATTGTCAGAAGGAGGCAGTGTAAAGTTACAAAGGGGTGTAACTTTCGTCCTACTCCTAATGTGACCAAACTGATTGTTCCAACATGTCTAGATGGGTACATTTACATTAGGCATGGTCTTGTTTTCACCCAAACATGTCGAAACAGTCTGAGCTACATTGTACCAACGATATCCCTGAAGAGTTCAAAGTGTAAAAAGGTAGCAATCTATGACGAGATGTTACTCAAAAACCATGTCACTTAGAAACATTCTGTCTGAGGCAATGCGATCACGTAGAGTGCCTCTACAATAACCTCTCTCAATTTTTTATATCTCTGAGACATTTGCCCGTGGTGAAAGGTTTTCTGCTGCCCCAAAAATTGTCAGAAGGAGGCAGTGTATTAAGTCAGGATGAAAGCCTATTCACTCTAGGCGCCAATCTCAAGTTGCTCAATCATGAATGGACACCTAGAGAAATAAGGCGCTACATCATGGTTCGAAGACCTTGAAATGGCACCCAAGCATGTAGGTGGAATTTTCAAGGAGCCAGAATGTTTTTGAAACTCTAAGGAACTAGTCGAAAGACTTTATGGCTCCATCTTGATACCATTGAGTCAACTTTGGAAATCAAACATATTGAAACAAGGTCTAGGAAGCTATGTGCCATCTCTTGCCAGTTCAACCTCTCAGATGCACCAACATTGGAAAGATTCTTAATGAGTGCCTAAGTTTGAATTGATCTTGTGATTGAAAGTTTGGTGATGTATTGGTGCAAGATGATCTTTAATTGAAGCAATCTAAGTCCCAGGAAGGGTTTAGAAGTTATCGACCTCTTCACTAAGTTAGGCACACTTTACAAGCTTTCTTACCCAAGAGTTACACCTCATTAAGACAAGGCACATCTTAACCTCTGGGACTTTTCCAAAGAAGCGCTTCAGTTTATTAGTACCTTTGGACCTTGTTTTGCATTCTAAAAGAGGTGCACTTTAGAGGCATTTCTAACCTAGATTGACACCTAGGTATAGTCATCTCTCTAGAGCATTACAATGTGTTTTAAAATGAAGGAGGATATTTCATAAGTTGGGGAATTGATCACTGAAGACCTTGGAGTGTTTGAATTACTGTAAGCAAGAAGGTGCATTTCCATGGAGTAGCATACTCTAGATAGCACCTAATGCCATCAAGGTGCAATTCCACCCTCACTTTGGTGCCTATCATCAAGAAGGGGCATTGGGCATTCCTTGAATAGTTCTGAGCATTTGAATTTCTTGAAATCACCAAGGAATGTTGGGCACCATGTGTATCCTCAACAAGCTTGAGTTTGCACCTAGACAAGTTGGCACTTATTCATGTTTTAACTTCCCTCTTGAAGCGCCTAACTTGGGAAAAAGTTATCTTGTTGTTAGTCAAGTGTTTGATGTGTTTTGGAAACTCCAAAAAACTTCCTCTTGCTAGGCGCTCTTCTTGGAAACTACAACCTTCAACTAGTGCCTAGATCCTAAAGAAAAACACTTGCAAGTGTGGGCGCACTTTCCTTGTGATGGAGCATCAAACTGGCACCTAGAAATCATAATGCATGAAGTGAGTGCCTAGGATCCTATTGGTCCAATAGGTGGTTTTGGGATCCGTGTCAAGTCATTGGATTAGGTTGCCAACTCAGAATGATTTTCATGCACTTAGACTTCAAGGTGCCAAAACTAGTAGGAAAATATTTGGCAGGAAACCACGCTGATACAAGTTGGGTAAATTTAACCTCCGAGTCTGATTAGGCTCCCTATAACAACAATATTTATATCATGTCCCTTTGCTTTATAAAACAAGCAGTATGTGTCAAGTCATAGGGATAACACTATGGTCCTTAGAAATTTCTTTGTGACTTTTGATAAGATTATCTACTATCATGTGGATGCTTGATAGTATTATCCTGATCCATTGGACTAGTGTGGCTATGAGGTTGGAAAGTGTTGCAACCTCCATCCTTTAAACTTCTCCACCTTGTTATGGGTTGTTTTGAGTATTTTCACTTGCTTTCTCTTCGAGAATATTTTCTAATGATACATGATGTGTTATAGATCATTCAACTTGATAAACAACATGGAGGGATTCTCATGCCTTCTATACTTCTTGCAAGTTTCTTTATAGATAGCTCACATCATTGTCCATCTAGGTGGTCATTTCCCTAAATATTATGATAAGATAATCTTGTTAATGAACTTTGGATTGAATGAGAATCAACATGCTTTGTCTTGACTAGAATAGTTGGGATGGACAAAAATCTATTGATTCTAGGTTGGGTTGTTAAAGGTGAAGAAGTTTTGGTGTGTAATGCCCTCTAAATCTAAATATTCAAAATCATAGTGGTTCAATAAGTTACAACAAATAGTTAGGTAGACAATAGACTATAAGGAACAAGGACTACACATGAATCCAAAACAACACCAGTCAATAAGGACATCACAAGTAACTCAACATTACTTCTAGAGGCATTCACAAAAACAAAGGGGAGAACACAACTAGAGAATGCTAGACTATAGTAGGGATGAGTGTCTGATGCAGAGCACACAGTGGAAGCATAGAATTATCAACTTTTGAACCTTCAAACTCACTATTGGCGAGACAACATACCATCGGTGAGCTTAAAATTTCATCAGCCGATAGGCCGGTGCCACCATGACTCTGTTTGATTTCACTTCTGACAAACATCCCATCAATTCTCTTATCGGTTAGATAGACCGCTATCGGTGACTTTATATCCTTTCGTACCGATGTCTTTGTCACTCTGATACAAGACTCTATGTCCCTCGCCTATCGGTAGGACTTAATACCATCGACACACTCAAAAAACTCTTCTACCGACACACCGATCTCACCAATGACAACCTTCAGACCACACCCGTCGGTGAGACTCCAAACATTGGTGAACTCTAATCTCTTTGGGCTGATACACCGATGGATTTTGACTGTTGGTGTGACCCCCTTCATCGGCGAAGCTCTCAACTGCTCTTCCGATGCGCCGATGGGATTATCTTCCGAGACACCAATGTCTTCAACTTCGAACCACACTCGTCAGCAAGACAGACCACTATCGGTGAAGCCTAACCAAGGTCTACTGATATGCCGATATGACCAACTCTTGACATTGATACAAGGTTCTTTTGAAGGCAAAGGGCACCTAGGCTTATGGGGCTCAATTTGATGTATTTATTGAAAGCTCAAGGTGAATTGATACTTATTGAAAATGCCACTTAGTCCTTCATTTGCATTCTAGGCACAATTTCCTATTGACTTATATACTCCTCCTCATGCTAGGGTGCCATAATGAAGTGGTTTAGACAATAGGTGTGCTTCACTTACTAGAGGCTTGTTCTCCTTCCACCTTAGGCACACTTTTATGGCGGAACAGGTGTCAATGGGTGCCTTGTCTTAAATGAATGCTCTCTCCAAGTTAGGTACCCTTTTGAGGCTTTATGACTTGCAAATTGTGCCTTAACCCTTCATGCTTGTTGCTCAATGTTTGAATGTTTAAGAAAGCCTCCTTTAGGCGCTCATCTTAATGACTTTTTCTCAAGGCGCAATCATCCTAATGACTTGGATATTCATCCTAGTGTTTCAGGATATTAGGCTACCAGACTGTCATTTTTAGGATCTCAAACATAAAGAATAACATGATTCATTTTTTTGTATTGCATATAGTTGACATTGTATGCTACTCATAAAGAATAATAATATTTTCTATTCAACACGATGATTCATTTTTTCTTTTAAATACAACTTTTATCTTTTAGTTCCAAAATGAGGTTTAGGTGATACTTGAATAACAATAGATAGCTTATTGGATCAACAAACATCCTATGTAATATAATTGGAATTTAAATATTTGAAGTAGTCATCTACAAATATCCATTCAAATGTGGATTTATAATGCAAGTATGGATGCCATCAATAAAAAAGATTTGTATTAACCAAATATCCATATAGGCATACATTAATATCTGTCGATATAAGTATAACATATATACAAAATAGCCCTATAGGCTTACAAGAATGCAATATAGGCATACAATGTCAACTATATACAATACAAAATATATGTCCACAAATGCCATATAGGCATACAACAAAGGAACACAATAAAAAGTCATTCCCCTCTGGTTGGTGAAGAGAATAGATCACGGGCAGCCTTTGATCTTCTAGGGGATGGAGACGCGGATGTGGGTGGTCTACTATGAACCCGAGGGCTGCTCCTCCTATTTAGTTCTTCCTACATCTTTAGCTGTTACAATAAAAAGTATAGACATTAATATATAGAAATTACATGTTATAAAAAATGAAACATTTAACAAAATAATCACTTACCGCTACCATATAATCTGTTTCCTCACTTGCCTTAGTAGTAGGAATAGGCCGTGGTGATGTCATGTCCTATAGAAACCATCCAGATAGAAATTAAACTTCAAATCAATAATATTTTGATTTTTCAAAAATAGACAACTATAACAATGAATATAAATTGAAATTTACTAATCTGCCTCATACCCTTGTCAATGCCATGGAGCTATGAATCGCAGAGGCCACACCCTGCTCCATTGCCCTATGAACATGGGGAGATGTCTCTGCAACTTGCATCATCTGAAAATAAAACAACATTATTCAATTACAAAAACTATAATAGTAATGCAAATCATGGCTCCTAACATACACACACATTCATCTAAACATGGAAGTACACACAATAAAGTACACAAGTCACATACAAAAATCTAGTAAGTACAATTCATTCATTAAACTATTTATTTTATTACCTCCGTAAAGCTTTGGAGTCCACCACCGCTGGTAGGTGTTGCCGTGAAATCTATAGTATTAACCTATTGAACATCTAAAATCAGATATTAGAATACCATTCATATAACGATGCTATTCACATGTAATATTTATAATTATTTACTAGTTACATACCCCAACAGTAGATGATCTAGTGTAAAATGCAGGTGGAGAACCACTAAAAACTGCATCGACGCTATGACCCTAAAATTTCATTAAAATCATCAATTTAAATTAGTTAATCTTGCATTTAAAAAATAAAATTTAATAAATTAAATTCAATAAACTTGCTAATATTTACCTGAGTATCAAGGCCGAAAGTATCACTCAGGAGGGTATATGTCATCACCATCTGCTTAGCTGCAGAAGTAGCCTGTGCACCTGCGTCTTGACTATCCATGGGGTCATAACCATAGGCTGACCCACAAGCCTAACAAGCATGGGGTGGGACCCTACTCCTCGCACTATCTCCCAACCCACTTTGTGCTGCAGGACCGGCATGCTCTATGATGCTCTGGGTCAAGGCACTAATGGACTGAAGTGTATCAACCTCAACACTCTCCTTCACAATGGAAGGGATAGGAACATGCTCATGGGCTGGTTTACTAATTACTCATCTCACTACCTACTGTGGGTCAAGACGTGCCCCTTGGTCTATCTTGTACTGACCCCCCACCTCTACCCTGAAAGTCCCGCATATCAAAATAGTTTGGCACTTTATTGAGGACAAACTCGCAGTAGAGTTTCCTCAAAAAGTATTGCGGGACCTCATTATTATTGCAGGGAGGATGGTCAAAATCCATCCACCACCTCTACCCAAAATTGTCCCTTATCGCTTGGTTGTTACACCAATGGATAGGGAACCTCTTGTATGTAATGGGTGGAGGTTGATTTGTTTGTGGGCTTGTAAAAATTGAACACAAGTCTAATTTTGTGATTTGTAATTTTTTCACATCTTGGTATGATAGCTTGTCTGCATAATAATCTCTAAACTCTCTCCTCTTATCCATCCAACTAGTTATTTGCTTGCTAATTGAATCTACATTTGATAACATAGATTCAAGAGATTCAACAAGCATGGACCTATGCAAGGTTGAAGTGGAAGGATCTTTCAACCTTGCAATTATATCTTCAATTTCTTTTTTGTTGTTTTTAATTTGCCCCATTATATTTTCTTGTGTTCCAGGGGCATGTTGAGGAATGGATGGAGGAGGTTGTTGTTCCGCAAGATTTTGTGGATTTTGAGGAGGAGGAGGAGGAGGTGCATTAACATTTCCTGACAATTAACGAAATATACATCAAAAAATAACTCAAACCTACCTATTTAAAGCAAATTCCAATAAAAAGACAAATAAACTCACTCCTTTGGCATGCTCGACGTCATGGCAGCATTTTAGCGACAAATCGATAAGATTTTTGTGTTGAATTGAGGAATCCAAAACGCGAGCGCATTTTCTAGGGTTTGTAGACTGCAGGGATTGTGGAGAAAAAAGAAATAAAATGAGATGCAAACCTTTTTTTTATTATTTATAGTACTTCATAACGCGCTCGCATTATGTATTATTTTTTTTTAAAACCATTTGGCCACTTTTTGGCCCCCCATCTTTTTGCACTTACCCAGGGACTGAAATTCACTTATAACTGCTACTAACCCTTGACAAAACATAAGACAGACATATAAACTATGCTACAACTCACCTTCTAGAGATACCTTGTGCAATGACAATTGAAATGGATCAGTGTTCCTAGCAGATTGCTCACACTCTTCCCCCTGCACTATGTTTACTAGCAACTCACCTTGCTCAACTTGCCCATCAGAATCAAATTCACTCTCTTCAAACAACTTTAAATGATTTATCCTTTGCATTGGTAAGAATTCTTTTTGACTCATTAACATCACACTTGCCCCTACTTCTGGATTTTTGTCGTCCTTCTCTATGATTTGGACAAACTCCTTTTCACCCACAAACGTAGCACTAGAACCCATTTGTGATTCATGACTTTCCTCTTTCTCAAATGGCTTTTGATCTTCCTTCATCAACAAAGATTCTTCAATGTCTAGTTTTGCTATCCTTTCCTGCATCCTTCTCTTCTAAATGATCTCCTTGATGGGCAATTTTACCTTCTTCCTTATTTTATAAATGCCAACCACTTTCTTGTTTTGCTCTCTCAAGAAGCTGTTGCATCTCAAGTTCCATTATTTTTTCCATTTCTTCCAAAGCTTGGCTCAACTTTCTTATCTCCTGTTGAATACTTACTTGTTCTGCCTTCTCATCTTTTTTCTTCATCTCACTTTTCTCTCTTCTTTTCTCTTGTTTCTTGCTTGGTACCTCCTTACTCTGCAAGTCTCCACGAACTATTTTCCTCAACATGTCCACTCTTTTCTCTCAAATAAGTCTCTTTCACATTGCTTCTTCTTGTCTTCATGATACCTCACCTAGGTTTCCTTCTTTTCCCTCACTACCTAGTCCTTTGGCATCTAGGTTCTTGCTTTAACCTATAAAAAGACAATACACAAGCTCCAAAAAAACTTATCTTGACCAGATCTTTGGGCTATGATACCAATTTGATGCAAAGCAGATGTAGAGAATCTTGTAACAACTCCAACAAATCAAACTTTTAAGGTTTGAAACATTAAATGGTGGGTTTTGGTCTCTAGACCTCAATCCTCTAGTAGCCTTTCCTAACTAGTTTTTTATCATACCTACCTGTGTAGACCTCATATCCAAATTGTAAAAGCATTTTTGAATACCCTTTTTGGCCTTTAACAACATATCAATAAATCAGATAGGGTTGCTTTGGAACAACAAGGCTAAAAATTGACTGTCCTAGTCTCTAGGCCTAATTGCTTGACCAAACATGGGAGCAACAAATTGGGTTTTTCGGCCATAACTTTCAGTACAAACATGATATCAAAGTGTAAACATAGTTCCAGATACCCATTTAGGATTTATACAACATACTTCAGAACCAAGGTAGGCTACTTTGTACAGAAACCTTTAAAAATTGATTTGTTTGCTCACTATTACCCTAACTAGGGTTTCAAACCTGTTTGTAGTAAAATGGGCATAACTTTCTTGAAACACAATAAAATTGGATGTAAAAAAAATCATAAGAAAATAGACTCAATTATCTTTCATTTCCAATTTGTCTCACACCATGAAATGACTATACAAGGCTGTACCAAGCTCTGAAACAACAATTTAACGTTCAGAAATGCAGAAACAAGGATGTCTTTTATTGATTTCACTTCAAAAATATCACCACCCACCTTGGTTTCAACCTTCCCAAGGCTATTTAAACATGTACCAACCATTTACAACTGATTTTAAAACTAAAAGCATTCTAATTCCTTCATTTACACCTTATGACTTCATATTCCATGTTTTTGCAACTTTTGACAACTTGTGCAACTTGACACTCCAACACACTTAGCGACCTAATATGGACTCCAATACACATAACATGGTCTTAAATGACCTTATTACATGGAAGAACATCAAACAAAACCAAAATTCTAATTTTGATCCTACTAAACCTAGGGTACTCTTGCACCAAGCAAGAGGACAATTGGCTAGAAGAAACTGCTTGTATAAAAGAAGCAAAAGTTGAAGAAAAGGGAGAAATTCAAGAGAAGACTGCCAAAACTCCTACCAAGTATGTTCTGAAGAACCATTCAGAAGACTAGATCATTGGAGACAAGAATGAAGGAGTTTAGACAAGAAGAAGAAGAGTTTCAAAAACAAATGAACAAGTAAGTTTTTCCTTACTGTCAAGAGTAGAACCTAAATCTTTTGCTAAGGCTAGAAAGTATGAAGGAAGGATACAAGCCATGGAAGAAGAGATAAACCAAATAGAGAAGAATCAGACTTGGGATTTGGTGCCAAGGCTTGTAAACAAGAATGTGATTGGCACAAAATGAGTATTCAGAAACAAATTGAATGAAGATGGAGAAGTGGTTAGGAACAAAGCAAGGTTAGTTTGCAAAGGTTATTTACAAGTTGAAGTTGTTGACTATGATGAGAATTTTTCTCCAATAGCAAGAATGGAAGCAATCAAAATGGTTCTTACATTTGCAGTGCATAAGTGATTTTAGGTATATCAGATGGATGTCAAATGTGCCTAAATGGAGATTTAGAAGAAGAAGTCTACACTGAGTAGCCTGATGGATTTCAGTTATCAAAAGACCCAAGCTTGGTATGTAGACTTAAGAAGGCTTTGTATGGCCTCAAGCAAGCCCCTGGGGCTTGGTATGCTAGTTTGGATAAGTACATACTTTAGTAGTGTTTCAAGAAAGGTATTACGTATAGTAATCTTTACATCAAAATTGAAGGTGAACTAATTTTAATTGTGGCTGTGTATGTTGATGATATAATCTTTTGTGGATATGATGAGATGTGTAAGAAGATTGCAGGAGAGATGCAGAAGGGATTTGAGATCTCTATGTTAGGTGAGCTATCATTCTTTCATCAACTCCAAATTACTCAATCAAATGGTGGCATCTTTATATCTCAAGCAAAGTATGTTAAGGATATTTTGAAGAAGTTTGGTATGGATGACAACAAACCAGTGAGTACTCCTATGGTAATTGGTTGCCACTTGAGTAAAGATGATGAGTCACCTGAAGCTAATCAGACTTGGTACAGATCTATTATTGGAGGCCTACTATACCTAACAACATCAAGGTCTAATATTATGCAAGCTATGTGTTTGGTTGCAAGGTTTTATGCTGATCCTAAGGAAACACATGTAAAGGCTATCAAGAGAATATTCAGGTATTTGAAGAGTATTTTGAAATATGGGTTGTTAGGATTAAGGTGCCATGAACCTTGTAAATCTTATGTAATTTATTATTCCTATTATTGTTTGTAAATCACCCATAAGGGACGAAAGGTTTCACTAGTAGCGATCTTGTTTCAGTCGCATGTTTATATTTGGTTATTGACACTAATTCCTTCACGACGACAGCTCGTAGGGGGTTTTCTCCCTGCGAGGGGTCCAAGGGAATCATCCCCCGGTGGGGGGTCTGGGGGCCACACACTTTGACAAGGGTTCGGTTATAGCGCCCCCGAAGCCAAAATTTATTTATATTTTATCATTGTAAATATGGACCGTGTGTCATTGGATCACAGATCTGACAATCGATATTATGTCAGTTTTCTTTCCCTAGAAGGTAACCCCCTTTTATAAGGATATTTATACTATGTTTTTAGCAGAGTTGAGAGTAATAGACGCTGTTGGATTGAAGACTAAAGAAGAAGAGAAAGTGCATGTATTGTAATCTCATATTTGAAGATAATACAACTTGAAGCCTCTTTTCTTGGTGGAGTTTTTTACCCGAAAGGATTTTCTCTATTGGGAAAGGTTGCCATTAACTTTGTAATCCTAACCAATTTCATGTGTCTCCAAAGTTCTTGGAATGTGTTCCCTAACACATAAGGACTTTGAGAGATAAATTAATACTTACTTATAACACTTGGCTTATTATAATTAACTCCTAAAGGTATGGTCAAACTTGGGCGTCCACTTTTGGAGTGGGGTCCATGAAGACTTGTTGACAACTCCTTGAAGACTATTTTGGGTGTTTGACAACTCCTATTGAGTGGGAGTTAACTTGGGCACCCACTTTGGAGGTGTCTTATATTTAGACTGGGAGTTTTCTCTTTTATGTACATGAGTGGATATTGTTGATACACTTTGCATGGATATGATGTGCGAGTTATCAAAAGTGTTAGAGATGCATGATATTGGAATATTGCTTGCATGCGTTCATCAAATATTACATGGACTTGCATGTTTTTGCATGTGGTTGCATGAGGTCATAAAAGATTGCATGTGCTTACATGTTGATGCATGTATCTTGCATGTTAAATTGCATGTTAGTTATATGGACTTGCATGTCGCTTATATGAGATTGCATGTACTTGCATGATCTTCCTTGTTAGTTATATTAACTTGCATCTTGTTTCATGTCAATTATATGATGTTGCTTACAGAACACGCCATCTCAAGTAACTTGCATAACACTCCAACTCAAGATTAGTTTGGATAACTCTTGCATGGTGCTATAGGTGTTTGCATGTTACAGAACAGGTTGATACAGAATAATAGTGGGGACATCAATCATGCATGTTGTTTGCATGAGATTGACGTGTGGTGATGCACTTCAGTTGATTGAAATAGATTGGGACAACCTGGGTGCCCAATCTTGAGACTTTCAGTTGTTGCTCTTATTTGGAAATGTTATTTCTGTTGACTAAGTTTGAGTGGGACAACTTGGCACCCATAATCATGACTGGTAGTTAACAAGGTGCTTGGTGTTGGGATAAGGTTTCATTAACCTTGTAAATCCCATTATTGTATTATTCCATTTATTATTTGTAATTACCCATAAGGGATGTACAAGTTTCACCGGCAGAAGTAAAAATTATTTACTGTCCGTGGTAATTACAGAGTTACTGCATGGTAAGTCCCAGAGTTATTGGTGGTAGTTACAGGATGTCATTTACTATGGTAATTGGTCAAAGTGGGGTGCACATATGGAGGAATAATCTATTTTTAGCGTTATGATGAACGTCATAGATGCTGTAAGAAGGTGTAAGAGATTCTATGACAACTGTAAGTTGTCATAAGAATCTATGATACTTATAATAGCATATGACACATCATAAGATGCTGTAAGTGGCTATTTTTTGCCCCCAAGGCATTAAAGCTTGCATGGGCACATTTTTCCAAGTGTAGGATGCATGTATGACAACATTTATGACCCTATAAGAGCCTATTCTTGGCCATGGACTCCGAAGGTTGTATTGTTGACTCTTGACAAGTGTTATGGGCTTGTAAGAAGTCATTTAATGTCTTGAGGTTGTGTAAATTCTATATAAACCATAGCATAGTAGATGAGATGCATAATAACAATTTATAGGTACCTAGGTTCTACCGGAGTGAAGGTTGGAGGACAGAAGAAGTGAATCTATTTGTAATATCCTTTTGTGAAGATAATACAACTTGACCTCTTTTCTTGGTGGAGTTTTTTTACCCAAAAGGGTTTTCTCCACGTTAAACACTTGTGTTATGTGCTTCATTCTACTTCTAGTATATTTCTGCATTGTGGGTTTATGTTTGGTTACAATCTCCATTGTTAATAGCACATAGTTAAAGATTGCTGAAATTTATCTTGAATTAAATTTCCATTGAAGTAGTGTTGCTTTCATTTCTAACATTTGGTATCAGAGCCTAGCCAGCTTTGACTCTTGGGTGGTAGTGTGGAAGCTATAGCTATAGTGGGAGATTTGGTTGCATTTGTTTTGTAGATCTTGTGTTGATATTATGGCTACATCCATTGTTGCATCAACCTCTCGATTGGACATTGAGAAGTTCAACGGAACGAGGTATGAGTTGTGGAAGCTGAAAATGGAAGATTTGTTGGAAGAAAGAAACCAATGGTTGGCTATTCAAAAAGAGAAGAAACCCGATGATGTCTCTCAAGATGAGTGGGATAGATTGGATAAGAAGGTATGGGGAACCATCTGGTTGAGTCTTTCAGACTCTGTCCTGTTGAATGTCACAAAGGAAGAGACTACATACAAGTTGTGAAAATGGTTGGGTGAGATCTATCAAGCCAAGAGTATGGTAAATAAATTTTATTTAAAAAGAAAATTGTTTCCATGAAAATGCAAGAAGGTGAATCAACTGTAGAGCATTTAAATTATTTTAATTTGTTAGTGAGTCAGCTTGATACAATAGATGTTGAGGTTAGTGAGGAAGATAAATGTATCTTACTTCTTTATTCTTTACCTGAGTCTTGGGAGAATGTTTCCTTACTATCACTGCTAACCTTGCAGATCTGAAGTTGGATGCTCTTGTTTCAGTGCTACTGTCATAGGAATTGAGGAAGAAGAGTTTGAATAGTTTAGGGGATGCTCTCAATGTTAGGGGAAGGTCTAAGGAAAGGGGACCTAAAGGAGATCAGAAAAGGGCTAAAGACAAGTCCAAGGGCCAATCTAAGACTCTTGGTAAAAAGAATAGAGTTAAGTGTTGGAACTACGGTAAAAGGGGACATGTGAAGGAGTGCAGAAACCCCAAGAAACAGTGGGAGAGTGCTTCGGATAAGTCCTCGAATGCAAGTGAAGAAGTTTTACTTTTTGCATGTAATCTTGTTTCTAATGATCATTGGATGGTTGACTCAGGATGCTCATTTCATATGACTCTGCATAAGGAATGGTTCTCCTCATATGAAGAATATGATGGAGGTAATATCTACCTTGGTGACAACTCTTCATATCTAATTGTTGGGAAAGGAAAGGTATTGTTCTGTTCAGTGATTGGAGGAATAAAACCCTCCTAGGTCTTTTGCATGTTCCTAGATTAGCTAGAAATCTAATTTCAGTTTTGAAGTTGAATGATTTGGGAATGCATGTGACATTTGACAAGCATGGTTGGAGATTAGTGAGAGGGAACTTGGCGGTAGCAAAGGGGAAGAGATTCAGAAGCCTATTCAAGCTTGAATCCACTATAGTTTATAATGCCTCTTATGTTTCTAAGGATTCTGAAAACACTTGTATGTTGTGGCACCGTAGATTGGGCCACACAAGCAGTAATGTATTAAAAACTATTAAGAATAAAAATTTGTTGGATGGTTTCTCCTATTCTAATGAGCACTTTAATTTCTGTGAGCATTGTGTGTTTGGTAAACAAAACAAAAAATTATTTCCTTCAGGAAGCAATAGAGACAAAGAGAAGTTAAAAATTATTCATACAAATGTGTTTGGACTTGTGGATAATGAATCTATCAGAAAATCTCATTATTTTGTAACGTTTATTGATGATGTATCCAGATTTACATGGATTTATTTTATGATGTATAAATCTGAAGTTTTCACCAAGTTTAAGGAATTCAAAGTCTTAGTAGAGAACCAATTAGGTTTAAAAATAAAAATATTAAGATTTGACAATGGAGGGGAATATTGCTCTAAGGAATTTGATGAGTTTTGCAAGCATGCAGGTATAATCAGACAAAAGACAACTCCGTATACACCACAATAGAATGATGTTGTAGAAAGGATGAACTGAACAATTACATGGAAAGAGCCAGAAGTATGCTTAGTGATGCACAATTGGATAAATACTTTTGGGCAGAGGCTGTGTGTACTGCTTGCTACTTGATAAATAGATCTCCTTGTAAGGCTCTTGATTCAACACCTTATGAAGTGTGGATAAGTAAGAAACATTTTGTTTCACATTTAAGGGTTTTTGGCTATGAGGCTTTTGTTCATGTGCCTAAGGAAAAGCGATCTAAGTCAGATCCAAAGGATGAAAAGTGTACATTCATTGGATATGGTGATAATGTCAAAGGTTATAAGCTTTGGAATCCACTAACTACAAGATTATCTTTTCTAGAGATGTTATTTTTAGGGAACTTAGAGCTATTTCTGAACCTGAGCAGCCAAAAGAAAAAGATGAAAAGGTAAAGAAGGTGCACTTTGATTTAGAGCAATAAGATGCACATCAGGAAGAACAAAATGATGGATTGGGGGGTGAAGAAGAAGAAGAAGATTCAAGTAGTTCTGATGAAGATGAATCTGTTGTTACAGAAGAAGTTGGTGCAAATGATCATGCAGAAGAACGAGTAGAGTCTCTTACTCCACGCTTGAGGAGATCCAAAAGACAACAAAATCCAATTGACAGGTATAGGCCACTAGATTTCTGTTGTGTATATGCTTTATTGAGTACTAACAATGAACCTAGATCCTACAAGGAAGCTATTTCTACAGATGATAGTGAGTCTTGGCAGTTGACCATGGAGGAGGAGATGATGGCTTTAGAATCTTGTAACACTTGGGATCTTGTTCATTTGCCCAAAGGAAGAAAGGCCATAGGATGTAAGTGGGTCTTCAAGAAGAAGTTTGGAGCAAACGGGTCATTGGAGAAGTACAAGGCTAGACTGGTAGCCAAGGGCTACTCCCAAAGAGAGGGAGTTGATTTTGGTGAGATATTCTCTCTTGTTGCTAAATTGACTTCTATTAGATTTCTCTTATCCATTGCTACAAATTATGATTGGGAGATTGAGCAAATGGATGTTAAGACTATGTTCTTGCATGGAGATCTTGAAGAAGAAATTTATATGCAACAACCTACAGGTTTTGAGGTAAAAGGAAAAGAACATTGGGTTTGCAGGTTAAAGAGGTCTCTTTATGGTTTAAAACAATCCCCCAGAATGTGGTATCAAAAGTTTGACTCATTGTTTTGAAATTGGGTTTTGTTAGAAGTGAGGAGGATCACTATGTTTACATTTATTGTGTTGATGATTCTATACTACTTATTGCTTTGTATGTTGATGACATGTTGTTTTTCAACAATACTAAGGGTATGATCAGTGAGCTTAAAGCCCAACTTTCAGGTGCATTTGAGATGAAGGATCTTGGTACTGCAAGGTATATTTTGGGAATGGAGATCAGGAGGGACAGAGTTAACAGAAAGCTTTGGTTATCACAAGGTAAGTATGTGAATACTATTTTGTAGTGATTTAGTATGCAAGACTGTAACCTAGTTAGAGTTCCTTTACCCATTGGTACTAAGCTTTCATTAGATATGTGTCCAAAGATTGAGTATGACATTGAGGATATGTCTAATGTGCCATATTCTAGTGTTGCAGGGAGTTTGATGTATGCAATGGTTTGTACTAGACCATAGATTGCCCAAGTAGTGGGAGTTTTGAGCAGATTTATGTCTAACCCTGGTAGACAACATTGGAACTATGCAAAGAGGGTGTTTAAATAACTTGCAGGTACTCTTGACCATTGTTTGGTTTATTCTGGTATTGATAGTGCTAATAAATCTTTGGACATACAAGGTTTTGTTGATGCAGATTAGGCAGGTGACTTGGATAGTCGAAGGTCCACTAGTGGCTATGTGTTTAGTTTGTTTGGAGGTGTAGTGAGTTGGATGAGTAAGAGGTAGCCCATAGTTGCTTTGTCCACCACAGAAGAAGAGTATATGGCTGCTACTCATGTCTCTAAGGAGGCAATTTGGTTGAGGGGACTATGTATAGGTATTGGTTTTGATTGTAGGATCATTCAGATTCGTTGTGATAGCCAGAGTATTATCTATTTGGCCAAAAATCCCATGTATCATGCTCGAACTAAGCATGTTGATGTTTAGTATCACTTTGTTCAAGAGTTGGTTGCAAATAGAGAAATTGAGCTAAAGAAGATAGATAGTCAGGAGAATGTTGCAGATTCATTGACTAAGCCTGTGAGCACAGAGAAGTTCGTATGGTGCAGAGGCCATGGGCCTTGTTTCTAGTGCCTGATTATTTTTTGTTTGATTTCCTATGGGTTGATTTCCAATGTATAATGTCAAGTGGGAGAATGTTGGGATAAGGTACCATTAACCTTGTAAATCCCATTAGTGTATTATTCCATTTATTATTTGTAATTACCCATAAGGGATGTACAAGTTTCATCGACATAAGTAAAAATTATTTACTGTCCACGGTAATTACAGAGTTACTACATGGTAAGTCCCAGAGTTATCGGTGGTAGTTACGAGATGCTATTTACTATGGTAAATGGTAATTGGTCAAAGTGGAGTGCACATGTGGAGGAATAATCTATTTTTAGTGTTATGACACACGTCATAGATGCTGTAAGAAGGTGTAAGAGATTCTATGATAACTGTAAGTTGTCATAAGAATCTATGACACTTATAATAGCATATGACTCATCATAAGATGTTGTAAATGGCTATTTTTGGCCCCAAGGCATTAAAGCTTGCATGGGCACATTTTTCCAAGTGTAGGATGCATGTATGACAACATTTATGACCCCGTAAGAGCCCATTCTTGGCCATGGACGCCCAAAGTTGTATTGTTGACTCTTGACAAGTTTTATGGGCTTGTAAGAAGTCATTTAATGTCTTGAGGTTGTGTAAATTCTATATAAACCATAACATAGTAGATGAGATGCATAATAACAATTTACAAGTACCCAGGTTCTGCCGGAGTGAAGGTTGGAGGATAAAGGAAGTGAATGTATTTGTAATCTCCTTTTGTGAAGACAATACAACCTGACCTCTTTTCTTGGTGGAATTTTTTACCCGATAGGGTTTTCTCCACATTAAACACTTGTGTTATGTGCTTCATTTTGCTTCTGGCATATTTTCATATTGTGGGTTTATGTTTTGTTACAATCTCCATTGTTAATAGCACACAGTTAAAGATTACTGAAATTTATCTTGAATCAGATTTCCATTGAAGTAGTGTTGCTTTCATTTCTAACACTTGGTACAGTTTGACTTTAGCCTTCTCTATTTGGAGTGCATAGGTTTTGCATGAGGACTTGTCTCATGTTATCAAATACAATTTATTGTAATTTGAGTTTTAAGCTTTAAATATAGAAGCTTTATAGTTGTAGGAAAAAATATTACAAAAATTACAACATAACAGGTTTTAGAAGATTGAAGAAGCTTGAGGTATGTATTAGGATTAAGAGAAGTTTCAGTATTGAATGTAATCTTTCTTGAAGATATTTAATACAATCATAAACACCTTTGGGTGTGAAGTTTTTTCTCGCAAGTGTTTCTCCACATAAATACTATGTCTTCTTTTATCATGCTTTCTTCTACTACTACATTGATTAAATTGGAGAAATACTATAATATCTAAATTGAAAGTAATTTTTAGATTTACACATACTATTAATTTCAGATTTGAAAACATTTAAAAGCTACATAGCTGCAACTTTACCTTGTTCTCTCTCCTTTTTCCAACATTCTCCATGTTACATACTGTGTTATGTGTTCAGTTCTTAATGCATGTTATTTCTGTGTAATGGGTTTTATTTCTATTGCAATCTCCATTGATTCTACAATATTGAGAGGATATTAATAAGGTTTGAATCAAATTTCCATTGTGTGGTTTGCACCTTCATTTCTAACATTTGGTATAAGAGCCTAGCCAGTTTTGATTCTTGGGTGGTAGTGTGAAGGATTTTAGCTGCAGTGGGAGATTTGGTTGTTTTTTGTTTACAGATCTTGTGTAGATATTGTGGCTACATCCACTATTGCTTCTACCTCTTGGTTGGACATTGAAAAGTTCAATGATACGATGTACGAATTGTAGAAGCTAAATATGGAGGATTTTCTTGAGGAAAGAAATCAATGGTTGGTTATTATGAAAGAGAAGAAACCTAATGATGTTTCTCAAGATGAGTGGGATAGACTAGATAAAAAGGCACAAGGTACAATTCGGCTATGTCTTGTAGATTTTGTTCTATTGAATGTTGCGAGTGAAAAGTCTACACATAGCTTGTGGAAGAATCAGGGTGAGATTTACCAAGCTAAGAGTATGGTAAAAAACTTTATTTAAAGTGTAAATTATTTTCCATGAAAATGAAAGAAGGTGAATCAATTGCAGAGAATTTGAATTTGTTTAATTTGTTGTTAAGTCAACTAGCATCTGTAGATGTTGATGTGAATGAGGAAGATAAATGTATATTGCTTATTTGTTCTTTAGCTAAGTCATGTGAGAATGTTATTTTGACTATCACTACTAACCTTACAGATCCAAAGTTGGATTTTCTTGTTTCAGTTCTGTTGTCACATGAATTAGAGAAGAAAATTTTGGATAGTTTAGGGGATGCTCTCAATGTTAAGAGAAGGTCTATGGAAAGAGGACCAAAAGGAGAATAGAAGGGGTCTAAAGACAAGTTTAAGGGTCATTTTAAGACTCCTAGAAAGAAGAACAGAGTCAAGTGTTGGAATTGCAAAAAGAGAGGACATGTGAAAAATGAATGTAGAAACCCGAAGAAATAATAGGATTCCACCACTGACAAGTATTTGAATCCAGGTTATGATGTTTTACTTTTTACATTTAATGTTCTTTCTCATGATCATTGGTTGGTTGACTCAGGATGCTTGTACCACATGACCCCGCATAAAGAATGGTTCTCTACATATTAAGAGTATGATGGAGGAAATGTGTACCTTGGGGGCAATTCTACATTATATCCTATTGTTGGACGAGGGAAGGTAATGTTGTATTTTAGTGATGGGAGAATTAAAACCCTCCTTGGTGTTTTGTATGTTCCTAGATTAGCTAGAAATTTGATTTCTATTTCAAAGTTGAATGATTTGGGAATGCATGTGACATTTGATAAGCATGGATACAGATTGGTGAGAGGAAACTTGGTGGCAGCAAAGGGGAAAAGTTTGGGAACCTTTTTTAAGCTAGAAACCACTATTGTTTGTAATGCTTCTTATGCATATGAGGATAATACTAAAAATACATGTATGTTGTGGCATCATAGATTGGGCCACATAAGTTAGTCTAGTTTAAAGACTATTTTAAATAAAAAATTGTTAGACGGCTTATCCTATTTTGATGAGAGCTTCAAATTTTATGAACACCGTGTGTTTGGAAAATAGAATAGATCTCCATTTCCTTTTAGTAGTAATAAATCTAATGATAAATTGGAACTTATTCATTTGGATGTTTTTGGTCCAGTGGATGTTGAATCAGTTGGAAAATCTAGATATTTTGTTTCCTTCATTGATGATGCCTCAAGGTTAACTTGGATAAATTTTATGATTCACAAATTTGAAGTTTTCACTAAATTTAAGGAATTTAAAGTTTTAGTTGAAAAAAAATCAAATGATGAGATAAAGGTTTTGAGATCTGACAATGGAGGAGAATGTTGTTCTAAGGAATTTGATGAATTATGTAAGCATGTAGGTATTGTTAGATAGAAGACAACTCCATATACACAACAATAGAATGGAGTGGCAGAAAGGATGAATCATACAATAATGGAAAGAACTAGAAGTATGTTAAGTGAATCATAGTTGAACAAATGCTTTTGGGTAGAATCTGTATGTACTGCAAGCTACTTGGTTAACAAATCTCGATGTAAGGCTCTTGTTCAACTCATTATGAAGTATGTGTTGCAAGTATGTGCCTAACCACTATTGTCATTGATGTCAACATATCTGTGTTGTCATTGGTGTCAACTATACTCTTGTTTTGATGCTTGCTTGTAATGAGTTAAGTGTTGAAGATAATAAGTATTCCTGATACAACAAAAAAGTCTAGTAGATTGCTCCTCATTTCTTATAGAATGAATATCCTTGTCTATGGATTGGAAGTTATTTAGATACATGTCTAAAGATGCTATGTTCCAAGTTTGAGCCTCCAGTATAAAGATTTCAGTGAGTTATGTTCACCAGAGTGAAAACTGCTTTTTCTATGTATTCAGTGGTGATAGGGAGAAAGTATTTTGCTCCACATTTCTCCACATTTAAGTATTTTGGTCTACAGTTATAGAGTTAAGTCTTGGATGATGTTATGTGCCTTCAACTCAAATGGTTCATGATTTGGTGGTCTGCAAGTGATTTTTCTTTATGAAAGTAGTTGACAATGTGGTTTATATGCTCCGATTGAAGAATCTTCTTGACAGAATGGTTAGAGATTTTGCGGTTGTCCCTGGTGTTTACAATGTGCTTGTGGATGTCTCTTGATCATGTTCCTATGTTTGGATTGGTCTGCAGAGAGAAATTTGGATTGAAGATGAAGACTATTCTTAGAAGACGTAGTGTTAACACCAGTCTTGGCTGACCTGGTTGTTCTCACTATTTGCGGAGATGCATTAAAGATTGTGGAAGTGTATTGTGGTGTGGAAGATTACATTTGAGTCCTAGCTAAGGTGTAACATGATCTACATACATATTTTCCTTAGCTAATCCTTTTTAGGTTCAGACCTATTTCTTTGAATGTTTGTAATGCTGACCTTGGAGATTGTTCCAATGGTTGATGAATGTAATGCGGACCTTGATGTACATTCCAAGGTTGATGAATTGTATAAAAACATGTAATGTAATTGTGAAAAAGATGTCTAAGAGTGAAAATGAAAAGATAGGTGTGAAGGTGTAAGAAGAGCAGAGCAGATGAGATATATTGTGCTTCAATGGAATTGAACTTTGACATGAAGTAGATGCTATCAAATTAGTTCACCAATCCTTGGAAGTGAGCCACCCCTTGGTAGTGAGCCCTAAGGTAGTGAGCCTCTATTTTTTGGTATTGCTATAACATATATATTTTTGTGGGCTAACACCTACTGTGGTTTTTTCCTTATAGGGTTTTCCATGTAAAAATCTAGTGTTTCATGTGTTGACTGTGTTATTGTGTTGAGATTCTTATTTCATGCTTTCATGGTTAAATATGAATAACTATAAATAAGTGTTTGATGTTCATAAGTGTTCAAAGTTTTAGGGACAACTGATTCACCTCCCCTATCAGTTGTCTGGTGCATTTCAACAATTGGTATTAGAGTGGATTCCTCAGAAGAAAGCCTAACCACTTGAGGAAGATCTAGGATATCTTACATGAAGGAAGCTCTGCAATTTGATGGAACAAATTATACTCTCTAGAAGGTACGAATCAAAAGACACCTCCTTTGTCTTCGTTATAAAGTATGGAAAGTGATAGAGACAAAGTATATGTTGCCTCAGAATGGTTTGCAAACTGAAGATGAAATCAAAGAATATGAGTTAAACATAAAAGCTAGAGATGCTTTGTTGAGTGCCTTGTCTAACACTGAGTTAATAAAAGTCATGGATCTAGAATCTACTAATGAAGTCTAGGAAAAGTTGGAAAAACTATATGAAGGAGATGATTCTATAAAGAGTGCCAAATTGTAGGGCTTGAAAGTGAAATATGAAGGTCTAAAAATGAGCGAAGATGAAAACATAATAGCCTTCATGCAAAAGGTTGATGAAATTGTCAATGGAATAAAAGGTATGGGAGGAATTATTGATGAGAAGGAAGTTGTGATGAAAATTCTTAGATCATTACCTAAGTCCTATAGTCACAAGGTAGCAACAATTGAAGAAGTAACAATAGTACAAGGTGTCACTAAGATCAGTTTCTTGGAAAGCTTACAACCTTTGAGATGAAAGAGTTTGGTGATGCCTTATCGAAGGTTGAGATTGCCTTCAAAGCCAGTACTTTAGTGAATATTTTGAGTAAAAAAGTACAAGGTGGAATCTGATGATGAACTTGATGAAATTGAAGCCAACTTTGTTGATAGATTACAAAGAGGTTCTGGTAAGTTTAAGGGAAAATTACCTTTTAAGTGTTTTTCATGTGGTAAGGTTGGTCACTATGCTTCTAGATGTCCTGAGAGAATCGAAAGAAATAGAAAAAGATTTGAGAGTAAACCTAGAGTTCCAAAAAATGCTACTATGTTAGAGATTTTGATGATAAAGGTGTGACAGATGATGAATCTGATGATGCTAGTACTAGTGCAAATGAGTGCTTGTTTATTTCAATTAAAGAAGAACCCATGTCTACTAATCCTGCTAGCTGTGTGAAGGAAGAAAAACTTGTGGAAGAAAGTGCTTTGGATGTTCAGGTTGAGGAGGATAAGGATGAATGGATTATTGATAGTGGATGCTCTCATCACATGACTGGTGACAAAAGTAAGTTTATAAGTTTGGAAAAGTATGATGGAGGACTAATTAGGTTTGGTGATAATGCAACTAGTAAGATTTATGGAAAAGGATCTATTTCTTTTGATGTAAAGCATAATATTGATGATGTCCTATATGTGAAGGGTTTAAAACATAATCTTTTGAGTGTTGGTCAGATGTGTGACAAAGGTTATGATCTAAGATTCAAAAATAATGGGTGCAAGATCATGGAAAGCTCTGAAATAGTGATTTCTACTGGTAAGAAGACCAAAGGTAACATTTACCAATTAAAAGGAACAAATGATTTATGCTTTTTGGCTTAGACCGATGAAAGTTGGCTATGGCATAGAAGGATGTGTCATATCAATTTTGACAATTTGGTGAAGATAAGCTCTGCACAGGATATAAGAGATCTGCATAAACTTGTGAAGCCTACCAACACCATTTGTAAGGAGTGTCAATTTGAAAAACAAATAAGAACAAGTTTCCAAAGCAAAGAACAATCTTCTACCAGATTGTTGGAGCTAGTACATACAAATTTATGTGGTCCCACAAGAACAAGAATTCTGCAAGGTGATAGGTATTTTATGTTTCTTATTGATGATTATTCTAAAATGACTTGAGTCACTTTTCTAAGAGAAAAAGATGAAACCCTAGACAAGTTCAAAGTTTTTAAGGCAATGGTTGAGAATGAGTTAGATTTGAGGATAAAATGCTTAAGGTCTGATAAAGGAGGTGAGTTCACATCAAATGAATTCAATATTTTCTGTGAAGAACAAGGGATAAAGAGATGGTTGTCTACACCTAGGACTCCTTAGTAGAATGGAGTTGTTGAAAGAAAGAACAAGATAGTTCAAGAGGCTACTAGGACTATGTTAAAAGAAGCTGACCTACCAGAAGTATACTGGAGAGAAGCCATACATACTGCTGTGTACATCCTAAATAGAGTTCAAGTCAAAGGTAACAGTTCCAAAACTCCTTTTGAACTATGGTATGGAAGAATTCCTATAGTAAGGTATTTCAAAGTTTTTGGAAGCAGATGTTATATTAGGAGAGATGAAGAACTAGGTAAGTTTGATGCTAGATGCAATGAAGGAATTTTTCTTGGATACTCTACCAAGAGTAAGGCCTACCGATGCTACAACAAGAGATTGAATAAGATTGTTGAGAGTGCTAATGTGAAGGTAGATGAAGGCAAGGAAAGAATATCAGATCTGAGTTTCTATGAACTAGATGAACCTGTGACTATAGCCAATGAAGAAAAAGACAAGCAAGAAGACAATTAGGTTGAAGAAGAAGCTCCGAAAAGTGATAAGACTCCCAGGTATGTAAGGATCAATCATTCTGAAGATGAAGTTTTAGGTGACAAAAACAAAGGAGTGCTGACAAGGAAAAGAGTTGTAGATGAACAAGTGAATCACTGTTTGCTTTCAAAAGTTGAACCAAAAACTATGAATGAAGCCTGTAATGATGAAAATTGGGTAAAAGCCATGGAAGAAGAGTTGATGTAGATAGAGAAGAATCAAACTTGGGAATTGGTTCCTAGACCCACTAATAAAAATGTCATTGGTACTAAATGGGTCTTTAGGAACAAGCTGAATGAAAATGGAGAAGTCATAAGAAACAAAGCAAGGCTTATGTGCAAAGGGTACTCTCAAATTGAAGGAATAGATTTTGAAGAAACTTTTGCTCCATTGGCTAGGATTGAAGCAATCAGAATATTCTTGGCATTTGTAGCTCACAAAAACTTCAAAGTGTATCAGATGGATGTGAAGTCTGCATTCTTGAACAATGAGTTGGAAGAAGTTTACATTGAGCAATTGAAAGGATTTCAACTATCAAAACAAGGTGATATGGTGTGCAGATTGAAGAAAGCTTTGTATGGACTCAAACAAGCTCCTAGAGCCTAGTACACAAGGTTAGACAAGTATTTGTTCCAATTAGGGTTCTGTAAAGGCACTTTTGACAAAAATCTCTATTTCAAAGTCAATGATAATCAAATTCTGATTGTTGAAGTCTTTGTTGATGACATCATCTTTGGAGGAAATGAAGGTATGTGCATTAAGTTTGTAGGAGAAATACAAAATTAATTTGAAATGTCTATGTTTGGTGAAATGAATTTCTTTCTAGGTCTGCAAATTACTCAATCAGATAAAAGAATCTTCATTTCTTAGTCTAAGTATGTTAAATAATTATTGAAGAAGTTTGGGATGGAGGACTCCAAACCAGTATGTACTCTCATGGTGACTGGCTGCAAGTCGAGCAAAATTGATGAATCACCTAAGACTGATCAGAAAAGGTATAGATCTATGATTGGAGGATTACTTTATCTAACTCAAACTAGCCCTGATATTATGCATGTAGTATGTTTTGTGGCAAGATTTCAAGTAGATCCTAGAGAGTCACATGTGATGGCAGTCAAGAGAATCTTAAGGTATTTGAAAGGGACATCAGATCATGGCTTATGGTATCCAAAGGATAATGATTTCACTCTCCGTGCTTATATAGATGCAGATTGGGCCAAAGATGTTGATGACCGAAAAAGTACAAGTGGAGGTGCTTTCTTCTTGGGAAATAGATTGGTTTCATGGTTGAGTAAAAAGCAAGATTCAATCTCCTTGTCTACTACAGAAGCAGAGTATATTGCAGCAACATGTTGCACTTAAGTGTTATGGATGAAGCAAAGCTTTAAGGATATAGGAGTTGTGTATGAAGATCTAGTTGCAATCTTTTGTGACAATACAAGTGCCATAAACATCTCAAAGAATCTAGTGATACACTCAAGAACAAAGCACATATCAATAAGGTATCATTTTTTTTAGAGAGAAGGTGATAAAGAATGAAGTCAAGATGGAATATGTGTCCACAAAGGATCAAATTGCAGATATTTTCACTAAGCCTTTGCCTAAGGATACCTTTGAGTATCTCATAGAAAAGTTAGGGGTTATTACCCCTCCTGTTATGAACTAAGATGCATAAGAATGCATCAATCCAGTGGTGCCTAGAGTCTCAGTTATTGATCTAGATTGATGTTGAGAGCTACCTCTCAGGGGGAGTAGCAAGTGTTCCTGATAAAGAGTAGTAAGTATTACAATATTCTGATTAGAGAAGATGAGTGCAAGTATGTGCCATTTTCCATTGATGTCAAAGGGGGAGAGAAATCATGTGAAAAAATTAGGGGAAGAAAGAGTGCAGATGTGTAAAGAGTGTAGAGGAAAACTAATGCATTGCAAACTTAAACAAAATTTAGGGGTAAACCTATCTGAACAATCCACTCTATCATTACATTCCTATAAGCTTATGATGATGCCCACACTATATATGCCTTCAAGACTCATTTCTATCCTAAACTAACTCATATAGACTTATTCTGATTAGTCTAGTCTGTTGAAGTTCACAGAAATGTAAGAACAACAAAAATAGTTTAAAATACAGTTGCTACGAGTACCTTCAGCATAAGTTGAAGATAACTATATTCAACAGGAAATTATAGAATTAACTCAAAACATTCAGAATGATAAAAGAACTAACACTAACCTCCGAAGGACTTAAAATACACACTTATTCATGAATCACAACTACTGGAAATAGCAATTAAGATATTTCACTTGCCTCACAATGCAATTGATGAAATAATAGAAAACAATTTAAACTAGGAATGTATAAATAAATAAGGAAATATACGAAGTGAGGGTTAGTACCTTAAGTGGCCAGCTCAGGGAACTATCTCACTTAATTTGGAAAATAAATCTACTTCAGATTCTCATACGTTCTCATAACACATAGTTGTATTCAATTCATATCAAAAATAAAATCTTCTCAGATTTTATTCAAATCAAAACATGTCTAGATAACTGATATTTGCAAATAGAGTAACAGCTATGTAACTGGAAAGTAAAAAACATCTAACTTAGCAATGAACTCATCCCTCTAACTTATACAAAATTGGGAGAGTTCTATGCAACCACTAACTAATCCTCAATCAATTCAACTTGAGATACTAGGATACAAGTTGCATGAGTGATTTATTAATCTAACTGATCAAAAGAAGAAAAGTCCTGTTCAAACAAGAACTCTCATGAAATGGTTTGTATGAAAAACCACTCATAGACTGCGTTTAGAACAAGTCTTCCTTTCTGCATTTATTCCAATCCATGATGGTACATATTCATCCTCCATCTGTCTTCATTTTTGGTGTTCAAACTGCACTTCACTTAATTCCCCTGTTCTGCAACTTGCTGCAACTGCTCTTTCCTTGATGCGTAGGGTTAATTCTCGAAATATATGCACACAAAAAAACTTTCATATTAGACTATAGAATTCTATCTATATTACATGCATACTTATAATTTAAGTCATTCACTTGATAATATAGCCACCATATTCCATATTATCAACATAGGTTTAAAGTCTTTGAAAAGTATATGGGAAACAACATATAGTTATGGTAATGTCTATAAAGTATCTATAGGATCATATGAAAAGGTCTTAAAAACATATAAAAACATCATAAAAGGAAGTCAATAATTCAACCCAACATCTCCCCCCAACTTAGACTTTTGATTGTGCCCAAGCAAAGTCAAGGAACTAAACATCTAGGGAAGAAGATTATAATGCAAAGTGATTTTTCTAAGGTCCATGTCTTCTCTGACTCCTTGTCCATGTTTGAAATAAAATCCATTGTAGCATACAAGTCTCTCCATCCTGATTAATTCAGCATGCCTACACTCATCACCTCTTCCTCCTACCTAGTGTGGTACTGGATAAAGAAAGATAGGAGGGTGATAAGTAAGGGATTACCATGATACTCCTTTTTTCTCTGAGATCTGGATATACCTATGTAACCTCTCAAACATATTCATAAAGTTGTGGAAAGAGTGGGGTTCCTTCTTCTGCAATTCTAGAGTTAGACTATCCCACCGGTTCTACACATACCTCTGGCAGTTTTGAATGATGGACACTGCTAATCTCTGTATCCTTCTATAATCCCTGAGTCTCAAATCCATAATTATCTTACCTGGACCCTTATGAGAAACTAGTGTTAACCATTGGGTTAGGATCACTTCAGGATTTAAGGATTCCTTCCTAATCTATAGTGGCACTTTCTTTTCTTGTTCCTCATACTGATCCATCAATTCTCCTCTAAGTTGCTCATTTTTGAAGTATGACATTAGTGCCCTGATCTATAGATCCCCAACATAGATGCAAAGATTCCATTCTGTGTCCTCATCCATTAGGTAATTATGCAGATAGTATTCACACAACTGATCCTGTTCTTCTACACTGACCTCTTTAAAATGATTGCAAAAAATGTACCTTGAATGCAAGTTAGGTTGATTATTAATGAATCTATTGAATTAAAAACTAAGAAACTTCTCTTTTAAAGCCAATGCATAAACTCTTGGTGGAGGTATGCATCCAATGATTTGTGTAACTCTATCAATGACCTCTGTTTGATGATTCTCCAACCTTTTGATTATCAAATCCTTTTCCTCAACTGATACATTAAGACCGTGTTTCTCTTTTTCCCAATTATCCTTTTCCTGCTTGGTTTTATTAGTCAATTTCATTAATTTAAAGCCTAGAGACAGAGTGGTATGGTACCCTGGGGTTTTTGTCATAGGAGGTTGGAGAGTGATTACTTCATCTTCTTCAATTTTTGTTTTACTTTCAACCAGTTGTGCTAATAAATCTAGATTGGAACCATGGCCATAAGTACGAATTTTCTCTTCCAACTCTTGAATCCTTTTCTCTTTTTCTTTATCTTTCTCCTCATATCCCTTTACCTGCTCTTCTAGATGTCTTATTCTATCCAAAGCTTCTTGAAGTTCCTTCCTAATAACTCTGTCCTCCAATAATTCCTTTTCTTTTTCAACATTTAGACTTTCATAATCACCTCCTTTAGGAACATTAAAAATTTCTTTAGCAGAATTATCAGGTATAGACTTACTCATCTTCCTTGCAGTAAACAAATCCTTTGACTCAGAATTAGAAGAAGAAACATACCTTCTTTTCGTGGTAGACATGTTAACATTATCACAGGTGTCAGCAGAGACATCCTCTAGAGGAATTTCTCCCCTGTCTAAATCTATATTCAATAGAATTGGATCATTGTTCTGCTGGCCTTTATCTTTTTCCTCTAATTTTTGTTCCTCAACAACTTTTTCCTTAGCACTTTGCCTCTTTAGCCTACATGAGCATCTAGGAGTGGCAGTCTCCTACTTATCTTCCTTTTTCCTCCTCTTCTTGTCCCTCTTCTTCCTTCATTCCTCTGTATTTCCCTCTTTCTTTGTGCTCTTGTGCTTCTTCACACCCTTCCTATTCTTCTTTTCTTTACTAGATGTTGAAGGAGTGCTTCTTTTAGCTTTAGAGGTGGATGATGAGGGTTCTTCTGCTACTACAGGCCTAAATTCTGGAGGATTTCCATCTTGTGGCTCTTCATGCGTAGTTTCATATGGAGACTCAGGTTCATATGGAGGCTCATCTTCCAGTTTAGGTGCCTCTAATAGTGTTGAAATATCCACACATTTCTTAAAAGATTCCCACTCAACCTGTGGGTACTGAATTCTCAAACTTCTCCTTATTAATAGGGCTATTAAACAATGATGGAATAGAATGGTGTCTGATTATTGTTTTTGGTATTCTAAAGACATTCTTTTCAACATACTATATAGAAAATTTGGGACATTGACCAATTTTTCATGTCGTAGATGATTGAGCAATTTGAAATGTACAGTATATAACATGTTATATCGACCATCATAGGTAATATATTTGATAATGTATGAAGCACATTTCCCCCAAAAGAAGGGAAGAGATAAAATTGCTTGGTACCTTGTGTGGTGAATTCTAGGTGTTCACCTCTCTCACAAAATTCCTCCCTCGCCGTGGCTGCATCAGTTCTAGTTGGGTACTCGGACCCTGTTCGTGGCAACCCTGTGACCTAAGTAATAGCTGTTTCGGAAGCATCTACAGTTAATCCTTTCACCATTGCTTCATCTTACTGTAATGTGAATGCAAATTCCTTCACCATCTCATCATCATACTCTGTCAATTTCAGAAAGTAATCTAACCAACCCACTTTTGTAAAGAGTGGAAGAACCATTACATCTTCTAGTATTTCTTTATGTGCAGAGGGTTCTCTTCTAATTTCATCCCCTCCCATGATTTCTATAAATTGCAATTGCAATATCTAGAATGTTAATTTCTGCTACTTCAACTCACCACCCCAAAAAGACAATTTTTGCTGCTTCAATTCACCACCCAAAAAGAACCAACTTACAATTTCTACCTCTCCTTTCTTCTCCACTGGAACTTCCTTAGGGTAATAGGTTCACTTATTGGCAAAGCAGGGCAAGTTCATGGTGTAGGAGGTTTTATCTGGTTTTTCTTGAAAGGCAAAAGATGGTGAATGACAAAAATCAAAAAATAAACCCCTCCCCCCAACTTAAGTTTGAAGTGACCGCACTTCACATGTCAATTAATATAGAATGAGGAGTATTAATTAAATGGAATGGTAGATAATATTCTCTCATCCACGAAATAAACTACAAGTAATTATGAATGTAAAAAGAAAGCTAGTTTTAATGATTGAAAGTTACATAATTCACATATGGAATGGAAAGAAATAATTAAAACACCTTGGAATTTGTGAACATATACTGATGATTCAAGTTGATATGCATGCAGCAAATGATAAGGTGGCTGGTACGGTGGTAGAATATTACGTGATGGCACATAAAGGCAAAGAAAAATGAACAACTCATAACTATGAGTTGACACTTGTGGCAATAGAGCGGAGTGATTTTGAAATGAATGCGACATGTGGAATGGCGGGAAAAATTGGGTACTATTCACCAAACTGTGGAATAATGTTGCATACAGGAGTTTCTACGAGTGTCTCCAACACAGGTCTCGATTATGTAATTGTAGACACAATATATCATGTCCCAACTGAGTTAGGTCCCTACTATGTGAGTGATAAACAGGTCCCGGTTGAAGTAACTGTAGTAACCATGGATATTGTGCCATGTGTTCATGTGATTTTAAAGCAAAGAAAATTATGTTTCAGTGACAGGGGTTGAGTATTGCAACTCAACCTCCACATCACTAAACAATGTTGATGGATCAACATCTGAAGGTGTATCAGTTGGTGTCACAGCATCTTCAACAGGAGTATCAAGAGTACCATACTGAGTAGCTAAAGAAACAAGAAAGTCATCCTTCTGAAGTGGCTTTTTATACAGTTTTAGCCTGTGCCCATTTACTAACAGTGAAAATTGAACTTCATCAATAGTCTGTAATTGAACTACACCATTAGGAAAGACTTGTTTAATCTCATATGGGCTTAACCAGTGGGACTGAAGCTTTCCCTTGAAGTCCTTGTATCTTGAATCATAGAGGAGTGCCTAGTCACTAGCAGTGAATTCTTTAGTCTTGATGTACTTATCACGCCATTTGGCTCTTTGTTTCTATATGACCTCTGTGTGATGGATGACCTGCAACCGGATTTCATCCAGAGCATTCAAATGTTGTAGCCTGTCTTGTTGTGCTTTTGTTAGGTCCATCCCTAGTTCCATTGTTGTCCTCAAGGTTTTGTGTTCAAATTCTATAGGCATGATTGTTGTCTTGCCATAGACCAATTCATAAGGTGTAAACCCTATAGTTGTCTTCCAGATAGTTCTATATGCCCAAACAGCTTATGGGAGCCTTGAAACCTAATCTCTTCTATGAAGTTGTACTGTCTTTGTCAAGATGTTTTCAATTTCTCTGTTTGTGACTTCCACTTGACCATTAGCCTGAGGATGGTAGGGAGTGAATTTCTTATGTTTGATCTAATATTCTTCAACCAGTTTGGTGATTAAATCAGATGTAAATTATGGTCCTTGTTCACTTAATATCTCCCTTAGCACACCATATCTAGTGAAGATGTCCTCATACAAGAATTTAGCCACATTGCCATCTCTAGCAAACTGTAAGACTTTAACTTCAACCCATTTAGTTAAGTAATCAGTACATACCACGATATATTCCTTGTTGTTGGATGTAGGAGATATAGGTCACACAAAATCCAGTCCCCACTTATCAAAAGGGGCTAATGAGATTTGTGGCTGCAAAGGCATCTCATCACTTCTTGTAGGCCTTCCCATTCTTTGACATCTATCATAGCTCCTAGTGTACTTGACAACATCTTTATGAAGTGTTGGCCAGTAATATCCTGTTGCCAGTATTTTGAAGGTTGTCCTCTTGACTGCAAATGTCCCCCACAAGGTTCATCATGGCAGGCCTTCATTATATCAAACACTTCATCCTCTCTGATACATCTTATCATAATATTATCTGGGCCAGTGTAAAATAGGAATCCAGAAATCCAAGAGTAGGAGAAACATTTGTGAATTAGCTGCCTCTTCTCCCTTGGAGAGAAGTATCCTGGAATCTACCCTGTAACCAAATAATTGGCTATATTTGCATACCATGGAGTGTGTATAGTTAGAGAAAATAGATGCTCATCAGGAAAAGAATCATCAACCACTCCTTTGGAGGACTGTGTAGGCAGTCTAGACAGAAAATCAGAAACTACATTAGCCTTGCCTAGTTTATCAATAATTGTAATATCAAACTCTTGTAACAACAATAACCATCATACAAGTCTTCCACCCATTATTGTCTTATTCATCAAATATCTGATGGCTACATGATCTGTATGTTTGAACACTTTGTAACTAGTTATGTAGTGCCTGAATTTGTTAATTGCATAAACAACTGCCAACATCTCTTTCTTTGTCATAGTGTAGTTTAACTCAACTCCCTATAGATTTTTACTTACATAGTATATGGCATACTCTTTGTTTCCTTCTTGTTGGCCTAGGACCGCCCCAATGGGAAAATTTGATGCATCTATATGGATGTGAAAAGGTAGTGTCCAATTTGGACCTCTGAGAATAGGGGCTTGTGTTAATGATGTTTTTAGCTTTTCAAAAGAAGTTTGACAATCTAGTGTCCATTCAAATTCACTATCCTTGGTCAACAGAGTAAACAGAGGTGTAGTAATCTTGCTAAAATATTGAATGAACCTCCTATAATATCCTGCATGTCCCAGGATGCTCCGTACATCCTTTTGTCTTTGTGGAATAGGCAGGGTAGATATGATCTCAATCTTCTTTGGGTCAACTTGGATTCCTGCACTTGAGATGAAATGCCCCAAGACTATTCCGTGTGTCATCATGAGAACAATTTTCATTACTCAAAGAGAGGTTGTGTTCTATGCATCTTTTCAACACTTTCTCTAGATTGTATAAAGCTTCATCATATGTGTCACCATATGTGGTGAAGTCATCCATATAAATTTCCATGCTGTCATGGGAAAAATTAGAGAAAATACTAAGGACAGCTCTTTGAAATATAGCCGAAGTATTGCACAAACCAAAGGGTAAGACAAAATATGCATATGTCCCCCAAGAGCAAGTAAACATTATCTTATCCTGATCCTTTGGAGAAATCTTAATCTGGTTATAGCCACTAAAGCCATCAAGAAAGTAAAAAATTTTCTTGCCTGCCAAAGAGTCAAGAACTTGGTCAATAAATGGAAATGGAAAGTGATCCTTCCTGGTAGTAGTATTGAGTTCTCTGTAATCAACACAAACTCTCCATTTGCCATCTTTCTTGGGCACTATGACCAATTGCGAAACCCATTCACTGTCTAAAATGAGGTATATAAAGCCTGTATCTAGAAGCTTTTGAAGCTCAACTTTCACAATCTCTCTGAGGGCTAGGTTCATGCACCTTTGTTGCTACCTGATGGGTCTATAGCCATCATCAATATATATTTTATGCATGCATAAGGTAGAATCAATGCCTTTTATGTCACTGTAATCCTAGGTGAATGTTGCTGAGTGTGTATGCAATATTTCATGCAGGGATTGTTGTTGTACATCAATCAATGCAATGTTAATATTCAACATCTTACTTGAATTAGTTTCTAATTGTCTGAACATTTCTTGCATAGAAGACAAATCAAGGCTGGGTAACATGGGTAAGCATTGCTGGGGTAATCAAGCATGAAATATTTGGGATACCTCCTTTGAGGAACTGCTGGTTATTATGTTGTTCAAAGGGTCTTGTAAGCGATAGGTAGTCTTGTTGCTATGGGTGCCTCCCAGAGTCATTTTGTATAATGTGAGCAATTAATTCATCTTCATCTAGAATATCCAATAAGGGGTTGAGTTCAATAGTCATTAGGGTTTGTAGGGAATAGGTGTCCTCATCTTCCAGGCTAGGCCAAATGGTCTACTTAAGCTCATGGTATTGCTAGGCCGGTGGATATAAAACTAATTTCTTGGTCACAGTCCCATTGGATATGATCATGTTACCAGACTTGCAACCTATAAATGCATCAGCAGTGGCAAGCCATGGTCTATCTAGTATAAGAGGATAACCAAAAAGATTAACCTTTGGCTGCAACACTATAAAATTAGTAGGGTATTCCCAAGAATCCAATGCAATGAAGAAATCTTCTATGACTCCTTCAGGTTTGACTGTAGACCTATCAACTAATTGCAAGATTATCTGAGTAGGCCTAAGGTTGTTCAATTGGAGTGTCTACATTGTCTCCTTGGTCATGACATTAATGGCAGTACCTAAATCTATCAGAGTATTCTTAATCAGAGTCCCATTGATCTTGACATCCACCACTGGACTACTTGGATCTGTATATTTGGGAAAAATTATATTACCCAACATGATATTAGCAAGATTACCTAAAACATGCACTGTCTGAGGGTCTATTCTCTTCCTTCCTAGCTTCTTTATGCAAAGATCCCTAATAGTCTTAGTGTAGATAGGAATATCCTTGATGGCTTGGATTAAGGGAATCTTGATACTGATATCTTTTAGCTGGCTGAGAAGGACAATATCAGTTTGGCCTGTTTGTTTTTGCATGGTCAAGCGCTCAGGAAAAGAAGGACACTTCTGATGTAAGGTAGTCTGGGCATCTTGGGTTGATTCAGGTTCCAAATGTGGATTATCTGAGGCTTCCTCTGTGGATTCTTCATCTTCAAGTTCTATGATTTGGGGAGATGAAGGACTTGCAAGTTGCTTCCCTGATCTAAGATGAACATTACTCACTTCCACCCCATAAGTGGGATATTACATTACCTCATTAGTATAAGCTTGTTGGACAGGCTTACTGTTAGGGTTAGGTGTAGGTTGAGCAGGGATTTGGGTAGGTCTAGGAGGTGGATTTTGAGGTGTTGAAGGTGACATTATGGCTAGCTGCTGTGGCTGAGATGGAATCATGGGTTGCTGAAAAGGTGCATTTTGCTGCCATTGCTGGCTCTTGTTCCATTGAGGTTGCCATTGTTGCTGCTGAGTAGGCCACTAGGGGTTATAGTTGGGACCTTGGAAATTTTGTTGAGGCCATGGATTTGGCTATTGTTGACTCCAACCAGTTTGTGGGGTAGACCATTATGGAGTAGGCCATTGTGGGTTTTGCCATAAATTTAGATTGCCAGGCCAGTGTTGAGTATTCCAAGTAGAGAAATTTTGGTTTGCAACAGGAAAGGGAGGATTAAAATTAAGTGGATCAGAGGGCATACCTTGTCTTTGTTGCCATGGTCTCCTTTGAGCAATAAAGAATAGTTTCCCATCTTCTCCTTCAAATGGCTATAATTCTAGCCTTTCCATCTTTTCTTGCTAGATACTGGCCACCCTCTTGCATTTACAATTGGCCTTCCTCTGTCTACAGTTGGGGCAGTATTTAGTAAGCATTGCATCTGCCTCTTCCTATTTCTTCTTGATGTGAAGAGTGTCCAACTATGTAGCCATATGGCTAATAATGTCCTCTTTCATGTTGGTCAGCAGGTTACTAATCTCCACTCTGGAAACCCCAGTGGTTGCCTTCCTTGTGATGGTTGCTCTTTCTCCCCTTGGTTTTCTAGAAAAGGTTCTAGAATAATTTCTACAAGCCCTACAAACATCCTCAAAGGGAAGTTGAGATATATCCCCTATTCCAATAAGATTGAGGGCATCCATGCAGTCATCATTGACCCCCCTCAAAAAGCCCATCTTCAGTGATTCTTCAGACAATCTATTTTGATGGTTTTTCTTCAAGGCAAACTAGAATCTTTCAACATAGTCTTCCAGTGGCTCATACTCTTTCTGTGACATCCTAAAGATGTCATCTCTCATCCTATCATGTCCTCTACAATAGTCTTTATATTTTTCCAAGAACTTTGTCTTCATGGTATCCCAGTCTGGAATGACATCTTTCCCTAACCCCATAAACCATCTTAAAGAAACATCTTTTAGTGTGGCAGGAAACAACTTGAGTTTGTAAGGATTAGTGGTGTAGTCACAACTCCTACATAAGACATCAAACTTGAATATGAAAGTGTCAGGATCTTCAGTCACTAAGCCATAGAAAATAGGCAATGTAGAAGGTGCTGGAATTAGACCAGACAACTGAGAGGGGGGGTGAATCAGTTGTCACACAATTTAATCTTTTTCCTCTTTTAGCCTTCTTTATTATCTTACTACTAGATTAGTGTTGTAAACATTAAAGCATAGATCAACAACATAAGAGTAGAAACATAAGCAACATAATTGGCACCAAGATTTTGATGTGGAAACCCAGTTAAGGGAAAAACCATGGTGGGGGTTAACCCACAAAGATTTGTACCCTGTTAAAAGTACTTTAAAAAAATAGAAGGCACATGCCTTCAGGCGCACTGCCCAGAGCTCACTGCTCAAAAGAGGAGGCTCACTACCTACGAAGTTAATTTAGAACATAATGAATTAACTGAGAAATAGCATCTACTTCATGCTTGGTTGAGTTTCAATGAATGCTCAAAAACTTCTGCTTTGCCCCAGATTCTTCTTTACTATCTTCACACTCTATATTGCTCTCGCTCCTTTTCTTCTCTGCTCTACTTGTGATCCTTTATTTGGATTTAATTTGTTTTACAAAAGGATGATGTTTGACAACTCTTCAACAAGTATTAATACACTTTATCCATCTTGGAATGATCAACAAGGTTGGCCAAACTTAATACGGATCTCTATACTATTGGCCAATCATAGCTGAGATTTGAATCTTCCTCCATTAACACGCCATGCTTCATAAAATGATTTTTAGATCATCTACAACATGCTAGGAACATCCGGTCGGCCAAGACTGGGAAGAACAACAATAACCAAGAGGAAACTTTTAATCATGAGCTCCTTTGTCAATGCAGACCACCAACACAATAGCTACATAATCCAGAGATCACCACAAGCACAATTAAGTCAGTAGGAATAACCACACCACTTCACAACACCAGAATCACTCACATCTTCATAATGAACCTCAAGAACACATATTGCCATGACTGTCAAACTAGAAAGATTACTTCTAGATCTCCAAACCATGAACCACTCAAGTTGAGGGAACACACCAACATCCTTGACATGCCTCTAGATCCATAGATCACAATATTCTCATACCGTACCAATCCGAACCAACTTCTTGCCACTCTGTAACAACAAAACAACTGTAGAAACCTATTCTACTCAAAGGGCCATAACTTTGCCAAATCTTCATGTGGACCTTTCAAATCTTAACTAGAGCAACACTAGGAAACCCTATACAAACCCTTTAATCCGCACACTTTGATTTTCATCTTACTGGAAATACTGATCACTCCTCCGCACTGTTTCTGACAGTAGGATATGTTGACATCAATGACAACACATCAGGCACATATTTGCAACAATCTCCCCCTTTGTCATTGATGGAAACATATGATGTGAAAAATTGATTTAGCCATCAAGACAAGAACTTCTCCCCCTTTCTCTTGTCACACCTGCAACCACTTTCTTCACTACTCCCCCTTTCACTAGCAACTGCTTACTTCTAAGTTTTTCACATGACTTGTCTCCCCCTTTGACATCAATGGAAAAGGGTGCATATTTGCATCTCTTCCCCTTTTTATTTCAGACTGATCTCTAATGTTTGCATACTGAATACTCCTTAGAGTAGTATTTTCTCAACATCAATCCAGATCTCAAGATATGAATCAGAATTCCACCATACTGGTGCACCTTAGTGCATCTTAGTTCTGATTTGGAGGGGTAATGACCCCCAACTTCTCTCTAATATATTCAAAGGTATCCTTGGGAAGAGGCTTAGTGAAGATATTTGCAATCTGATCTTTGGATGATACAAACTCCAACTTGACTTCATTCTCATTTACCTTCTCTCTCAAGAAATAAAATTTGATAGATATATGCTATGTCTTTAAATTCAACACTGGATTCTTTGAGATACTTATTGCACTAGAATTATCACAAAAGATTGTGACTGGTTCCTCGAACACAACATTGATGCCATTCAACATTTGCTTCATCCATAAAACTTGAGTACAATTGTTTGCTGCTACTATATATTCTACTTCTATAGTAGATAGAGATATTGCCTCTTGCTTTTTTCTCATCCAAGAGACCAATCTCTTTCCCAAGAAAAAGGCACTACTACTAGTACTTTTTCTGTCATCCACATCTCTTGCCCAATCAACATCTATGTATGCATGAAGAGTAAAGTCATTATCTTTTGGATACCACAATACATAATCAATTGTCCCCTTGAGATATCTTAAAATTCTTTTGACTACCACGTGGGATTCTTTTGGATCAGATTGAAATCTAACAACAAGTCCAATGACATTCATGATGTCAGGTCTGGTCTGGGTCAGATAGAGCAGTCCTCCAATCATTGATCTATACCTTTTCTGATTTGCCTTGGGTGAATCATCATCTTTACTTAACTTGCATCCAGTTGCCATAGGTGTGCCTACTAGTTTTGAATCTTCCATTTCAAACTTCTTCAGTAATTCTTTCACATACTTGGACTGAGATATAAAGATACATTTGTCTGACTGAACAATTTATAGACCTAGGAAGAAATTCATCTCTCCAAACATAGACATTTCAAATTCACTTTTCATTTGGTCAGAAAATGTTTTGTACATACATCCATTTCCACAAAAATGATATTATCAACAAAGACTTCAATAATTAGGATGTCCTCTTGATTAATCTTGAAGTAAAGATTACTATCAATGGTACCTTTGCAACCTTTCATACCAGGCTCTTGGAGCTTGCTTGAGTCCATACAATGCTTTTCTCAGTCTACAAACCATGTCACCCTGATCAGACAACTGAAATCCTTCTGGTTTCTCAATGTAGACTTCTTCCTCCAAATCTCCATTCAGGAATATTGATTTGACATCCATCTAATACACTTTAAAATCTTTGAAAGCAACAAATGCAAGAAACAATCTAACTGCCTCTATTCTTGCCACCAGAGCAAAAGTTTCTTCAAAATCAATTCCTTCTACTTGAGAGTAGCCTTTGCAAACCAACCTTGCATTATTTCTTACAACTTTACCATCTTCATTTAATTTATTTTGAAAGACCCATTTGGTTCCAATTACATTTTTGTCCTCTAGCCTAGGAACAAGATCCCAAGTGTGGTTCTTTTCAATTTGCATTAATTCTTCTTCCATTGATTTTACCCAATTTTCATCAGTGCAGGCTTCACCAACTGATTTAGGTTTAATCCTTGAAATCAAACAAATCTCTTCTTGATCTTTAGCAACTCTTCTCCTAGTTCAAACACCTTTGTTTCTATCCCCTATGATTTGATCTTCAGGATGATTCATTCTTACATACCTGGGGGTTTTGGGAATTGCTTGAGCTTCTATTTCTTGAGCTTGTTCCTCAACATCTGTATTAATTTCTTGAGTCTCTAGAGTTTTCAGATCAGTCTGCATCAAAGTTTGAACTAACCTTCCCTGATTTTGACTCTCAGTTTTATCATCTAAATCATATCCACAGAACCTAGAATGTCCTTCCTTGCTTTCATCAACTCTAACATTAGCACTTTCAACAATCTTTTTCAATCTCTTATTAAAGCACTGGTAAGCTTTACTTTGAGTAGAGTATCCCAAAAATATTCCCTCATCACTTCTTGTATCAAATTTGCCTAAATCCTCATCTCTTTTGATATAGCATTTACTACCAAAAACTCTGAAATATCTCACAGTAGGAGGATGACCAAACCATAGTTCATATGGGGTCTTACCAAAATTACCTTTGATCTACACCCAGTTAAGAATGTAGACAACAGTACTTACAACTTCTCTCCAATAAGCTTGAGGAACATTTGTTCCCATCATCATGGTCCCGGCAGCTTCTTGAATGGTTTGGTTCTTTCTTTCCACAACTCAATTTTGTTGGGGAGTCCTACGAGCAGACAATTGTCTTTTTATGCCATGCTTTTCACATAAAGCATCAAACTCATGGGAGGTAAATTCTCTGCCTTTGTCAAATCTCAGATATTTCAATTTTTCACCAATTTCATTTTCCACCATCATTTTGAACACCTTGATTTTTTCAAGAGCTTCTAATTTTTCTTTTAGGAAGGTTACCCATATCATCCTGGAGTAGTCATCTATTAGCAACATGAAATATCTATCTCCTTGCACACTCCTAATTCTAGCAGGACCACAGAGATCAGTATGTACTAGTTCCAATCATCCATTTGAGACTTGTTCCTTACTTTTGAATGAAATCTTGCTTTGTTTCCCCAATTGACATTCTCTACACATGCTATTAGGTTTCACAAGTTTTGGAAGATCTCTCACAGCCTGAGTGGTACTTATTAAATTGATGATATTATCAAAATTCACATGACACATCCTTCTATGCCATAACCAACTTTGATCTATCTAAGAAATCAAACAACTTTTTCTAGAGCTACTTAAATGAAAAATGTTACCTTTGGTTTGAGTACTGGATGCAATTTTAGTTCTGGAACTTTTCAAGATTCTGCATTTTCCATCTTTGAATCAAAGATCATAACCTTTATCAACCAACTGTCCAACACTGGGAAGATTATGTTTCAGTCCTTCCACATATAGAACATCATTTGTGTTGTTTTTACCATCAAAAGAGATGGATCCTCTACCCTAGATTCTACCAGATGAGTTATCTCCAAATTTCACAAGCCCACCTTCATAATTTTCAAAATTCACAAACTTACTCTTGTCTCTAGTCATATGATGAGAACATCCACTATCAATCACCCATTCATCTTTCTCAACAACCTAAGTAGCCAAGGCACTTTCCATATTTGCAAAGCTAGTAGATTCAGTAGACACCGTATCTTCCTCTTTAATGGAAATGAACACCCAATCATTTTCAGGGGAACCTTCATGATTAGATTCATCATCTGTGACTCCTTCACCAGTTTCTTGGACATAGTAACATTGTTCTGATTTTGATATATGTTAGGGTTTGTTTTTGGAAACCTCTCCAGACATCTTGAGGCAAAATGACTAATCTTATTACAAGCAAAACATTTGAGTGTCAATTTTCCTTCATACTTACCGGATCCTCTTGGTAATCTTTTAGTGAGAAGAGATTCAAGATCAACAATTTCAAGTTCAATATCTTCAAGATCCTTCCTTGTCTTCATTAATCTATTTGATCTTGCAGAAGAGCTTTCACCTGGATCATATCTTTGTTTTCCATATACACTAGCCTTAAATGCAAATTCAGATTTGGAAAGAGAATCACCAAACTCACTTAATTCAAAAGCTAAAATTTTGCCAACCAGATGATCTCTTGTAACATTTGAGATAGTCCTGATCTCCTCTATAGCAGCAACCTTATGTTTGTAAGAATTAGGTAAAGATCTATTCTTCCCAAGTTCCACCAGCACACTTGATACCACACACAAGTTTATTTATCTTTTGCATGTAGATTGTGATGTTTTCATCTTCACTCATCCTCATAGTTTCAAATTTTCCTCTCAGACTTTGTAGCTTCGCGCATTTGACATACTTATCACCTTCATATAGATATTCCAACTTTTTCTAGATTTCATAAGCAATTTTTAGACCAAAGACATTTGTCATCTCAGAATTAGTTAGGGCACTCAACAAGGCTTCTTTAGCTCGAAGGTTATTTTCAGCATCTTTGACTTGGTTTGGAGTTGAAGGACCTTTCTCCAGAGGTTTATACTCAACACTGGTTATCACCCAATAAGCATCCCCCATGCATTGTAAATGGCACTCCATGCAATTCTTCCAAACAAAATAATTTGTTCCATCAAATCTCAGACTATCCTTCTTGTAGGTCGACATCCTGGATCTCCTCAAGTGGTCAGGCTTTTAAAAGAGGATCTAGCTCTGATACCAATTGTTGGAATTAGACCGGACAACTTGAGAGGGGGGGTGAATCAGTTGTCACACAATTTAATCTTTTTCTTCTTTTAACCTTCTTTATTATCTTACTGGTGTAGGAGCACCTAAGGAAACATCTTGGAATCAGAAGACACCTATGATCATGAGAAGATTCTATGGAGATAACAAAATCAATTGGAGCATTTTAAAATTAGTTATGACAAGTGGTAATGGTCAAGGTGATATAATGATCAAATGTGCTGAGGGTCTTGGTAAGGACCCTAGGACCAAAAAGGATGTAATTTGGGCCAATAGTGTCTCTAGGGGCAAGGGCACCTAGATAATTTAGTTAGTTTCTGTTTTTGTAGTCCATAAGGTCCAAGAGACCAATTGTAAGGCCTGAGGGCTATATGTGTGTTTGAATTAGTCATGTCTGGTAGTTAAAAGATGTTGTAACTGGCAAACGATCTTGTATGTAATTGTGTCATGGACAGTTGCAGAGCGGTTGGCATTCCCACCAGTACAACTGCCATCCACACAATGAAGCATAAAACTAGTCTTGTGAGATCGAGAAAGCATGTAGAGAGAGTAGTAGAGTAAATTGGAATCTGATTGCACAATAAACTAAGACATTCCTGATATTTCCTTTCAGTTTGACAGTTCTGTGTTATTTTTGTTTTTTGACTAGTGCAAAGGATCACATATTGTTCTTATTCTGTGTGAGGGTAACAATGTCATAATGGACTGTTCCGTGAATGTAAGATTTTGATCCTCATGGAATGAGTCCTGTACAAATTGTATGATATAACCCTAACCGTAACTGTGTAAGAGGAGTGCGAGTTCAATGGTGGTCACCGTCAAAATATAGGATTGATACCTTGGGAAGGAGGATCCAAGTGTGAAGCTGAGGAGTCTGCGTGCCTATGTTGGAGGAGAACGTGCATCGGCGTAAAGTTGGACATCGGAAGAGGAAGATCAAGTTAGGCCGATGTAAGAAGTCTTATTGACAGCTAGCAGTGTGAAGGAGACATCGACGGGAGATAGGCGTCGGCAGAGGTGAAGAAAGTTCAGCTGAAGAGTAAAGTCTGGCCGACGGGTCAATGCTCATTGGGGTGAGGGAAGTCATCGGAAGACCTGAGTAAAGTTAGGCCGACAGAAGCATGTGTTGCCGATGAAGGAAGACCGTGGGTTAAGTATATCAGAGAGAGATGGAAGATTGGAAGGTGAGGAAAAGCTTTCACCGATGGTCTAAGTCACAGTGATGGTAAGCATCGGTGTGAGAGGGGACGTTGGGGTGAGAAAAGTGTGTTGGACTGATAGTGGGCGCTTTCACCGATCAGGGTGACAACTGCAAGTGTCACCGATGGCAAGTTTATCAGTGTAATGGGAGTGCATCGGTAGGAGTTTGGAAACCATTGCCGATGGAGATTGTGTGACCGATACGTTAGAGAGACGATGACTATCGGGGTAACATTTCTGCTGAAGGCCGATAACAAATGTTTGGCCAATGAGCATAACAGTTTCAGCGAGATAGAAACCGTTGGGGAGAAAGAGTGAGGATAGGCCGACAAGGAAAATCAGGCTGATAGGGATAAGAATAGGATAGTTTTGGTGAGACATAAGAAGACTCTTGCCGATATTGGCAAAAAAAAAACAATTGGTACATTTCTACTGTGTACTCTGCATCATATTGGTATCAGAGTAGCAAGTAGGATCTTGACGGAGTAATAGGATTTGCTGAAAGAATTAAGGGTTGGTGATATTTGTGAAGATGGCTCCTAAGAATTAGATGGCTAGGGAGAACAATGAATTGAGAGAAGCCTTAGAGGCTAGAGAAAAAGAGTTGAGGGAAAGAAGAGAGCAGGATAATGCAAGGGAAAGAGAGTTGAGGCAAGTAAGAAGAGAGAATGCATCAATCTTGGCTAGATTGGAAGCATTGGAGAAGAATCCTAGAAGGGATGAACAAAATGATTTAGAAGGAGATGAGGATGCAGATGAGAATCCTCATGAGGATGAGTTGGATGCTGAAGAAAAGAAGTTTGTGAGATTGCTGAAGGTATTCCAAGGAAGTGGAACAAAGGCAAACATAGAGTTACCTATCTATCAGGGGAAGATGGATAGTGAAGAGGTATTAGGGTGGATAGATGCCCTTAAATTTTTTTTGGAGTATGAGGAGATGAGTGATGAGAAGAAGATCAAATTTGCAAAAACAAAACTGAGAGGTACAACACTTACATGGTGGAGTAGTGTGCAAACAGAAAGAGTGGCTAGAGGTGCATCAAAAATCACTTCTTGGGGTAGGATGAAGGATATGATGAAGGACCAATTCCTTCCATCTGATTACTCCATTCAGATAAAGAGGATGAGGCAGAATCTGAAATAGAAGGACATGGATGTTATGTCCTATACTGAGCAATTTCATAAGCTTAGTATTAGAGGAGGACTGGAAGATGAAGAAGAGAAGGTGGCAAGGTACCTTAATGGGCTTAGGTATAACTTGCAAGATGAGATTGGTTTGACAATACCAAAATCACTTAGAGAATGTTTTTAGTTAGCCATCTGGGCTGAAGAGAAGGTGAAGAGGAAGCAAGAAAGGCAAGGAGGTAGTGGAAGAGGATACAGAGGTAGGGGTAGACCTACTAATGAAGTTCAGAACAACAATGAGAAGGATAAGGAGATTGCTGCAGATCAGAGAGGTGGATATAGAGGTGGAGGTAGATTTGGATCCGCTAGAGGAGTGTTTACAGGTAGATGTTACCATTGCAATGAAGTGGGACACACATCTTTCAAATGTCCTAAGAAGGATGATGCTGATAAAAGCAAGGATAGAAGAGTTCACTTGACACAAGAGGAGGAGAAGCAAGAAGAACCAGAATTGTTGTCAGCCTCTCCAGTAATGGTTGGAGAAATGCTCATGGTGGAGAAAGGCAAAATACAACAAGTACCACAGGTATCTATTTTTAAAACAAATTGTTTAAGCCATGGAAAAATATGCAAGTTGATTATAGATTCAGGTTCACATGATAATCTAGTTTCTTGGGAAATGGTGCATAAGTTGGGATTGAAAACATTTGATCATCCTATTCCTTACAATGTCACTTGGGTCAGTCAAGAACAACAAGTAAGGGTTAGTAAGAAGGCATATGTTGATTTTTCCATTGGTCCATATCAGGATTATGTTTTGTGTGATGTCATTTTAATGACATGTGGGCATATCATTTTGGGTAGACCATGGCAGCATTTGAGGACAATTCATGATGGTTATACTAATAACTATTTGGTGCACAAAGATGGTAGAAAGTTCAAATTAGTGCCTTTACCTTGTGAAGACAAGAAGGAACATGTTACTATCTGTTTTGGAGAGAAATTGCAGTTGAATGTGTAGGTTCAGTATGATGGGAAACAACCAGAATAATTGCAGCAGAGGAAGGTGGAAGACAATCCTAAAGAATAGCAGGTTTGGGACTTGAGTTATGTCAAGATTAGGGACATTGACTGCCCTATAAACAGGCAGAAGAAGGAAGGCAAACAATAGATAGTATAGAGAGGAATATATCAGAACCACAAGTTGGGAAGAATAGCAGCATTATAGCGACAGGGTCCTAAACAAGGACATCAAAACATGTTTTATGATACTAACACTTTTGGTAAGAACCATGCAGGTTGGAGAAGGAGGAAGATAACCCTTGGAGAGTTCATGTTCCCTATTTCAAATTAGAGGAACCTTTCACACAGACTACAGGATGTTTGGAGTAGTCCACCAAACTCTTGGGACAAGAGTTTTTATCATGCTGGGGAGTATGGTGCAGGAGCACTTAAGGAAACATCTTGGAATCAGAAGACACCTATGATCATGAGAAGATTCTATGGAGATAACCAAATCAATTGGAGCATTTTAAAATCAGTTATGACAAGTGGTAATGGTCAAGGTGATATAATGATCAAATGTCCTGAGGGTCCTGGTAAGGACCCTAGGACCAAAAAGGATGTAATTTGGGCCAATAGTGTCTCTAGGGGCAGGGGCACCTAGATAATTTAGTTAGTTTCTATTTTTGTAGTCCATAAGGTCCAAGAGACCAATTGTAAGGCTTAAGGGCTGTATGTGTGTTCGAATTAGTCATGTCTGGTAGTTAAAAGATGTTGTAACTGGCAAAAGATCTTGTATGTAACCGTGTCATGGACAGTTGCAGAGCAGTTGGCATTCCCACCAGTACAACTGCCATCCACACAATGAAGCATAAAACTAGTCTTGTGAGATTGAGAAAGCATGTAGAGAGAGTAGTAGAGTAAATTGGAATCTAATTGCACAATAAACTAAGACATTCCTGATATTTCCTTTCAGTTTGATAGTTCTGTGCTATTTTTGTTTTTTGACTGGTGTAAAGGATCACATATTGTTCTTATTCTGTGTGAGGGTAACAATGTCATAATGGACTGTTCCATGAATGTAAGATTCTGATCCTCATGGAATGAGTCCTGTACAAATTGTATGATATAACCCTAACCCTAACTGTGTAAGAGGAGTGCAAGTTCAATGGTGGTCACCGTCAAAATATAGGATCGATACCTCGGGAAGGAGGATCCAAGTGTGAAGCTGAGGAGTCTGTGTGCCTGTGTTGGAAGAGAATGTGCATCGGCATAAAGTTGGATATTGGAAGAGGAAGATCAAGTTAGGCTGATGTAAGAAGTCTTACTGACGGCTAGCAGTGTGAAGGAGACATCAGCGGGAGATAGGTGTTGGCAGAGGTGAAGAAAGTTCAGTTGAAGAGTAAAGTATGGCCGACGGGTCAATGCTCATCGGGGTGAGGGAAGTCATCGGAAGACCTGAGTAAAGTTAGGCCGACATAAGCATGTGTTGCTGATGAAGGAAGACTGTGGGTTAAGTATATTAGAGAGAGATGAAAGATCAGAAGGCAAGGAAAAGCTTTCACCGATGGTCTAATTCACAGCGATTGTAAGCATCAATGTTAGAGGGGACGTCGGGGTGAGAAAAGTGTGTTGGACCGATAATGGGCGCTTTCACCGATCGGGGTGACAACTGTAAGTGTCACCGATGGTGAGTTTATCGGTGTAACGGGAGTGCATCAGTAGGAGTTTGGAAACCATTACCGATGGAGATTGTGTGACCGATACGTCAGAGAGATGATAACTATCGGGGTAACATTTCTACAGAAGGCCGATAACAAATGTTTGGCTGATGAGCATAATGGTTTCGGTGAGATAGAAACCGTCGGGGAGAAAGAGTGAGGGTAGGCCGACAAGGCAAGTCAGGCTAATAGGGATAAGAATAGGATAGTTTCAGTGAGACATAAGAAGACTCTTGTCGATATTGGCAAAAAAAACAAACAATTGGTACATTTCTACTGCGTACTCTGCATCACTTACTACCAGATTAGTGATGTGAACAATAAAGCATAGATCAACAACATAAGAGCAAAAACATAATCAACACACTTGACACCAAGATTTTGACCTGGAAACCCGGTTAAGGGAAAAATCATGGTGGGGGTTAACCCACAAAGATTTGTACCCTGTTAAAAGTACTTTAGAAAAATAGAAGGCACATGCCTTTGGGTGCACTGCCTAGAGCTCATTGCTCAAAAGAGGAGGCTCATTTCCTACAAAATTAATTTAGAATAGATTGAATTAACTGAGAAATAGCATCTACTTCATGCCTGGTTCAATTTCACTGAATGCTCAAAAACTTCTTCTTTGCCCTAGATTCTTCTTTACTATCTTCACACTCTATATTGCTCTCGCTCCTTTTCTTCTTTGCTCTACTTTTGATCCTTTATTCAAATTTAATCTATTTTGCACAAGGATGATGTTTGACAACTCTTCAACAAGTATTAATACACTTTATTCATTGGAATGATCAATAAGGTCGGCCAAACTTAATGCGGATCTTTATACTGTCCACCAATCATAGCCGAGACTGAACAATTAAGTTAGCAGGAATAACCACATCACTTCGCAACACCAGAATCACTCGCATCTTCATACTGAACCTCAAGAACACATACTGCCATGACTGCCAAACTAGAAAGATTACTTCCAGATCTCCAAACCATGAACCACTTGAGTTGAGGGGACACACCAACATCCCTGACATGCCTCTAGATTTACAGATCACAATATTCTCATACAAGACCAATCCGGACCAATGTCTTGCCACTCTGTCACAATAGAACAACTGTAGAAACCTGTTCTACTCAGAGGACCATAACTTCGCCAAATCTTCATGCAGACCTTTCAAATCTTAACTAGAGCAACACTAGGAAACCCTATACAAACCCTTTAATCCATGAACTCTGATCTTCACCTTATTGGAAATATTGATCACTCCTCTGCACTGTCTTCACTATTTCTGACAGTAGGATATGTTGAGATCAATGACAACACATTAGGCACATATTTGCAACAGAAGGTAGTATATTTTTTAGAGTAGCAACCCATGCTTGATCTAGGATAGGGAATTCAAATTTTGCTTGTCCTGGAGGATCCTCTACTACAACATCTGCCATGGTTCTAAAAGTCCCTTCTGTAGCTGTGGAGGGAGCTGATGGAGATGTAGGAGGTGTTGATGAAGATGTAAGAGGAAAATTTTCTTCAAACTTTCTACCATATAATTGATAAAGTTAGCTATTTTCTCATTATCCTAAGAAGTTGAAGGGAGGAATCTACCTTAGTGATCTCTCTGCCTCCGCATATAGTAAATTGAGATTTATATTTTAGCGGTCCTGCACAATGTTAGTATAATGTCTGGTGTTTCCTGAAAAGTGAATTTATTAAATCTAATGCTGAAATCAAAATTTAAACTATGAAAGCATATAAATCTAATGAGACTATGAAGGTAGCACCATCCCCGGAAATGGCACCAAAAATATAGAGGAAAACTAATGCGTTGTAGACTTCAACAAAATTTAGGGGTAAACCTATCTGAACAATCCACTCTATCATTGCATTCCTACATTGAATTATCGACCAAAGAGCATTAGCTTATGATGATGCCCACACTATATATGCCTTCAAGACTCATTTCTATCCTAAACTAACTCATATAGACTTATTTTGATTAGTCTAGTCTGCTGAAGTTCATAGAAATGTAAGAACAACAAAAATAATTTAAAATACAGTTGCTATGGGTACCTTCAACATAAGCTGAAGATAACTATATTCAACATGAAATTATAGAATTAACTCAAAACATTTAGAATGATAAAAGAACTAACATTAACCTCTAGAGGACTTAAAATATGCACTTGTTCATGAAACAAAACTACTGGAAATAACAATTAAGATATTTGACTTGCCTCACAATGCAATTGATGAAATAATAGAAAACAATTTTAACTAGGAATGCATAAATAAATAAGGAAATATATGAAGTGAGGGTTAGTACCTTGAGTGGCCAACTCAGGGAACTATCTCACTTAATCTAGAAAATAAATCTACTTCAGATTCTAATATGTTCTCATAACACAGTTGTATTCAATTCATATCAGAAATAGAATCTTCTCAGATTTTATTCAAATCAAAACATGTCAGGATAACTAATTTTTGTAAATAGAGTAATGGTTATGTAACTGGAAAGTAAAAAGCAACTAACTTAGAAACAAACTCATCCCTCTAACTTATACAAAATTGGGAGAGTTCTATGCAACCACTAACTAATCCTCAATCAATTCAACCCTAGATACTAGGATACAAGTTGCATGAGTGATTTATTAATCTAACTGATCAAAAGAAGAAAAGTCCTATTCAAACAAGAACTCTCATGAAATGGTTTGTATGAAAAACCACTCATAGACTATGTTTAGAAGAAGTCTTCCTTTCTACATTTATTCCAATCCATGATGGTACATATTCATCCTCCATCTGTTTTCACTTTTGGCCTTCAAACTACACTTCACTTAATTCCCCTGTCCTGCAACTCATTGCAACTGCTCTTTCCTTGATGCCACGTCCTTGCTGCACAGGGTTAATTCTCCAAACATATGCACACAAAATAGCTTTCATATTAAACTATAGAATTCTATCTATATTACATGCATACTTATAATTTAAGTCATTCACTTGATAATATAACCACCATATTCCATATTATCAACATAGGTTTAAAGTCTTTGAAAAGTATATGGGAAACAACATATAGTAATGGTAATGTCTATAAAGTATCTGTAGGATCATATGAAAAGGTCTTAAAAACATATAAAAACATCATAAAAGGAAGTCAATAATTCAAACCAACAAAGAGAAAGGGGGAAAATCTTGTCTTGATGCTCATTACAGTTTTTCACATCATATGTTGCCATCAATGACAAAGGGGGATATTGTTGCAAGTATGTGCCTAACCAGTGTTGTCATTGGTGTCAACATATCTATGTTGTCATTGGTGTCAATTGCACTTTTGTTTTGATGCTTGCTTGTAATGAGTTAAGTGTTGAAGATAATAAGTATTCCTAGTACAACAGAATAGTCCATTAGATTGCTCTGCATTTCTTGTAGAATGAATATCCTTGTCTGTGAAGTGGAAATTATTTAGATACATGTCTGAAGATGTTATGTTCCAAGTTTGAGCCTCCGGTATAAAGATTTGAGTGAGTTATGTTCACCAGAGTGAAAACTACTTTTTTTGTGTATTCAGTGGTGACAGGGAGAAAGTATTTTGCTCCATATTTCTCTGTATTTAAGTATTTTGGTCTGTGGTTCTAGAGTTAAGTCTTGGATGATGTTATCTGCCTTCAACTCAAATGGTTCATGATTTGGTGGTCCAAAAGAGATATTTTCTTTATGAAAGTAGCTGACAGTGTGGTTTATATGCTCTAGTTGAAGAGTCTTCTTGAAAAAATGGTTAGAGATTGTGCAGTTGTCCATGGTGTTTACAATGTGCTTATGGATGTCTCTTGATCATGTTCCTACCTTTGGATTGAAGATGAAGACTATTCTTAGAAGACATAGTGTTAACACCAATCTTGGCTGACCTAGTTGTTCTCACTATTTGCAGAGATGCATTGAAGATTGTGGAAGCGTATTGTGGCGTGAAAGATTACATTTGAGTCCCAGCTAAGGCATAACATGATCCGCATACATCTTTTCCTTGGCTAATCTTGTTTATGTCCAGACCTATTTCTATGAATGTTTGTAATGCTGACCTTGGAGACTGTTCCAACAGTTGATGAATGTAATACTGACCTTGATGTACATTCCAAGGTGGATGAATTGTATAAAAACATGTAATGTAATTGTGAAAATGAAAAGATGGGGGTGAAGGTGTAAGAAGAGCAGATTAGAGGAGATATATTGTGCTTTAATGAAACTGAACTCCGGCATGAAGTAGATGTTATCAAATCAGTTCACCAATCCTTGGCAGTGAGCCACCCCTTAGTAGTGAGCTGATGTTGGCAGTGAGCCCAAACATTTACAGTGAGCATTTTGGGCAGTGAGCCTCTATTTTTCGGTATTGCTATAACATATATATTTTTGTGGGCTAACACCCACCATGGTTTTTCCCTTATAGGGATTTCCACATAAAAATATGGTGTTTCATGTATTGACTGTGTTATTGTGTTGAGCTTCTTATTTCATGCTTTCATGGTTAAATCTGAATAACAATAAATAAGTGTTTTATGTGTTGATGTTCATAAGTGTTAAAAGTTTTAGAGACAATTGATTCACCCCCTTCTTAGTTGTCCAATGCATTTTAACAGTATGGATAGGTAAGAAACCTTCTATTTGACATTTAAGAGTATTTGTCTATGCATCTTATGTTCATGTGCCTAAAGAAAAATGAACTAAGTTGGATCCAAAAGCTAAAAAGTGTACTTTCATTGGATATGGTGATAATGTGAAAGGTTATAAGCTTTGGAATCTACTAACCCGAAAGAAATTATCTATTCTAGAGATGTTATTTTTAGGGAACTTAGTGTTCTTTCAGAACCTGAACAACAAAAGGAAAAATAAGAAAAGGTGAAGAGAATGGATTTTGAATTAGAGTACGAAGATGTACCTCAGGAAGAACATAATGATGTATTGGGGGGTGAAGAAGTAGAAGAAGACTCGAGTGAAAGTTTTGATGAGGAAGAATATATTGTAACAAAAGAAGTTGGTACAAATGAGCATGCAGAAGAACCTGAAGAGTCTATTACTTCACCTCTGAGAAGATCCACAAGACAATGGAACCCAGTTGATAGGTATAGTCCACCAGATTTTCTTTGTGTATTTGATTTATTGAGTTCTAACGATGAACCTAAATCCTACAAGGAATCTATTCATGCAGATGATAGTGAGTCTTGGCAGTTAGCCATGGAGGAGGAGATGATGGCTTTAGACTCTTTCAACACTTGGGATCTTGTTCATTTGCACAAAGGAAGAAAGACCATAGGTTGCAAGTGGGTCTTCAAGAAGAAGTTTTGAGAAGATGGTTCATTGGAGAAGTACAAGGCTAGACTAGTAGCCAAGGACTACTGCCAGAGCAAGGGAGTTGATTTCGGTGAAATATTCTCTCCTTTTTCTAAATTAACGTCTATTAGATTTATTTTATCATTGCTATAGATTTTGATTGGGAAATAGAGCAAATGGATGTTAAGACTGTATTTTTGCATGGAGATCTTGAGGAATAAATTTACATGCAACAACCTACATGTTTTGAGGTAAAAGGGAAAGAACATTAGATTTGTGGATTGAAGAGGTCTCTTTATGGTCTAAAATAGTCCCCCAAAATGTGGTACCAAAAGTTTGACTCATTTGTGTTGAAATTAGGTTTTGTTAGAAGTGAGGAGGATCACTGTGTTTACATTCATTGTATTGATGATTCTATTCTGATCATTGTATTGTATGTTGATGACATGTTACTTTTTAGCAATACTAAGGGTATGATTAGTGAGTTGAAAGCTCAACTTTGAGGTGCATTCAAAATGAAGGATCTTGGAGCTACCAGGTATATTTTGGGGATGGAGATCAAAAGGGATAGAGGTAACTGAAAGCTTTGGTTATCACAAAGTAAGTATGTGAATACCATTTTGCAGTGATTTAGTATGTAGGACTGTAACCCAGTTAGAGTTTCTTTACCCATTGGTACTAAGATTTCATTAGATATGTGTCCAAAGAATGAGTATGGCTTAGAGGAAATGTCTAATGTGCCATTTGCTAGTGTTGTAGGGAGTTTGATGTATCCAATAGTTTTCGCTAGACCAGATATTACCCAAGCCATGGGAGTTTTGAACAGATTTATGTATAACCCTAGTAGATAGCATTGGAATTATGCGAAGAGGGTGTTTAGATATATAGTAGGTACTCTTGATTATTGTTTGGTTTATTCTTGGTGTAGGGCACCTAGGAGCACCCTAGTTCCTAAAGTCACTTTATTTGCATTTTTTTGAAAGGTTGTGATTTTTGTTTAATGTGCTCTGTAATAAGGCTTTAGCCATGTTTGTATGGTCCTATTTGTGTGGTCAAGATGATTGAGGTGACCATATAAACCTCAATCACGCTTAGTCCACTTGGATCCTTGTTGTGCCAATCAGGCCTAGAAGGTCTAAAGGATTGGTTTTTGAGTTTTGTGATTGTTTGTGTGTTTTTTCATGTTTTGGGAGTATGGAGGATGTTTTGATTCCATTGGACAAGCAAAATAAATTGCCACCTTTTGGAAAATGGAAAAACTCCATAATGTCTATTGTTGCCAATAGTGTCAATGAAACATTGGACGGTTCAAAACCCACTTTGGGCAGTTGAATGTTGTTGTAGAGGTTAGAAACTGACTTGGATCAGTTGGAAACATTTGTATTTCACTCATGTATGGTAGAGGACATCTGGTATAGAGTTTTGGGGCTTTGAAACTACAGAAAACAATAAATTTTCCTTCTTTTCTCGTTGTGTATGGACTGTACGGACTTTTCACATGTGCAAATGACATTTTTCTAAAAGTTATTGGAGTCAAGGTTCATATGCAACTAGTTTGAGGTCCTGAAGTGGTGGGGTCAAAAGTTATTGATTTTTCTTTCAAAACAGGTCTAGAAACCTTGTTTTCTAGGGCAGCCATAGAAATCCAGCCCTAGAATGCATTTCCACTGGTGAAAATTCATAAAAACTGGTGAAATGTAGGCTAGGGATGTACTCTATAAGATTCCAAAAGAATTTTGCTAGGAGATGCTATTTTCAATTTTTAAGGTGATGCCCTAGGTCAAGTATTTCATTGTATTTGACCAAATTCATGCTATTTGAGGTTGTAGATGATAGAATCCTGATAGGGTGAGCAAATAAATGATGGATTTGTGTTGTAGGGACATGGTAGAAGCATTCCAAATTCCTAACCCTGACCTATGCACCCAATTTTGAGCACTTGCTTTGTAACCTAGCCTAAATTGATCAATTAGGCCTAAGAGACCTAACAAGTGTTCTGGATTGCTGGAGTAGAGTTGGAACTGGAGACTTGGGAGTTTGATAGGGTTCCATAGAGGGTATCTAAAACCATCATTTGATTTCCTAGTCATTTGGGATTTTGTCAAGTTTTGTTGAGAAAACCTAGTTTGGAGGGCTAGTAGCCTTACTAGTCAAGGTATAGGTTGAAGAGTTTTGGGAAGTTGGAGGTCAAACCAACTACATAGAAGGTGTTTGTTGATCTATCCTGAGGTGTTGGAGAAGCCTAGAAGGTGAAGCCATCACTAGGATACCAAATCCTTCATACACCCTTGAGTGTGCCTTTGGTTGCTTGGTTGAAGGCTGTTTGAAGTGGGTGAGTGGGCAAAGGACAGTAGAGTAAACCTTTGTGTTGTGCTTCCCTTGTGCCACCTCTGCATCAGGTGATATCAGAGCCATCAAAGAGATGGAAGATAGAGAAGAAGAGGAGGAAGTCCCTTCAAGAGTGACTAATGCCGAGTTGACAAAGATAGTGAGAGAACAAGCAACCAAGAACAAAAGGATGGAGGCTGAGATAGAAAAGTTGAAGAAAGACAAAGACAAGAAGAAGAAGTCAGAAGACATCTTGGATTCAAATGAAGAGGATCAAGATGAGGAAGAAGAAGTGCCTATGGAAGAGCCACAAGGAGGCATGTCATAGAGATAATTCCTAGATGCACTTGGAAAGTTGAGACAATGGAGAACTATTTTGAATGTGAAGAATTGGCAGAAAATCAGAAAGTGAAGATTGCCAAATCAAGAATGAAAGGGCCAGCCTTGAGTTGGTGGAATTTTATTCAAAATGAGAGGATAGAAGATGATAGGAATCCTATCTCTACATGGAGGAAGATGGTACTTGAAATCAAGAAGCAATTTGTCCCTGAGGATTATAAAGTCAACTTGAACAAGAAGTTGCACAACTTGAGATAGAAGGACATGGACGTGAGCACCTACACAGAGGAATTTCACAAGATGACATTGAAAGCCAAGATGCCTGAGAATGAAAAACAAAAGCTTGCAAGGTATCTCAATGGCCTCAAGTTCTCCATTCAAGATGAATTAACTCTCTTTAACTCGGAGATAGTCCATAAGTGCTTTCAAATGGCACTGAGGATTGAGGATAAGCAGAGAAGAAAAGGGGATTTTGGCAGTAGTAGCAGAGGCAGAGGAAATCAAAACTTTAGGGGTAGGGGCAGATTTCAAAATAGAGATAATTTCTCTAGACTCCAAGGTTGCGGATCACAAGAAGGCAGCCAAGGGCAGGCTGATAAAAACAGTGCTGATAAGGGTCAGTTTAGGAGCAGAGGAAATGGTAGAGGAAGAAGTGGGGGCAGAGGTCCCAATGTGTTTATTGGAAGGTGTTTCTCTTGCAATCAGATTGGACATCAGTCCTTTAGATGCCTGGAGAAGATGGGAAATACTATTGCAAATCAGAAAGAAAGAAGAGTACAACTCCTTCAAGAAGAGGACTATCAAAGCACCACAGGTTACCAAACAACCTCTTCCAAGTTTGCAGCACCTGAGAGTGGAGAATGCATCATGTTTAATAGATCCCTCATCATGCCAGCCACCAAGGAGTAGCCCCAAAGAAACAACTTGTTCAGAACCACTTGCAAGGTGAAAGGAAAAGTTTGCAAGGTAATAGTAGATTCAAATTCTTCTGAAAATTTGGCTTCTAATGAAATGGTGACTAAGTTAGGATTGGAAAGAATGCCTCATCCTAACCCCTATAGAGTCTTTTGGCTAACCAAGGAACAACAAATTGTGGTGAAAGAGCGATGTTGGGTTGAATTCAAGATAGGTGAATATCATGATAAGGTTCTTTGTGAGATAGTGGATATGGATGCATGCCACCTTCTTCTTGGAAGGCCTTGGCAACATGACACAAGTGCCCAACATGATGGTAAGAACAATGTAATTCATTTGTCCAAGAATGGTGAAAAGTTTACAATGACTCCTTTGATTGATGATTGCAAAGAGAAAGTCATTTCTAGTTCAGTTATGTTGGTAGGTGAAAAAGAGTTTTTGGCTAACCTCAAGGAAGAGAAAGTGCCATGTTTTGCAGTAGTCATCAAGCCCAAGGATGTGAATCCCAAGAAGGTCAAAGTGCAGCAACCTCTTAGGAGGATTGGCCCAAAGGAAGTGGAAGAATTAATGGAAAGGTTCCATGATGTGATAGCCAATGAGAGTAAGGATGCACTTCCACCAAAGAGGGAGATTAGTCATTGCATTGATCTCATCCCAGGATCCACCCTACCAAACCAAGAAGCCTACAAGTTGACCCCAAAGAAAAATGCTAAAGTGGCAAGACAAATCCAAGACTTGTTGGATAGAGGACTTATCAGGAGGAGTATTAGTCCATGTGTAGTACCTGCAGTGCTTGCACCCAAGAAGGAAGGAACATGGAGACTATGCACTGATTCTAGGGCCATCAACAAGATCACTATCAGGTATAGATTTCCAATGCCTAGAATGGAAGATTTAATGGATTGCTTGGGTAGGGCTAAGTATTTTACCAAGATAGATCTAAAAAGTGGTTATAACCAAATCAGGATAAGGGAAGGGGATGAGTGGAAAACTGCCTTCAAAACCAATGAAGGACTTTTTGAATGGGTTGTCATGCCTTTTGGCTTGTCAAATGCACCAAGCACCTTCATGAGATTGAAGAATGAAGTGCTAAAACCTTTCCTTAACAAGTTTATTGTTGTATATTTGGATGATATACTAATTTTTAGTGACAACAAGGAAGACCACATAAGGCATATCCATCAAGTGCTCAGGAGGCTTCAAGAGGAGAAGTTGAGAATCAATCTTGACAAATTTGTCTTCCTACAAGAAGAGTTGATATTTTGGGGGTTTGTCATCTCTAAGGGCAGCCTAAAAATGGATCCAAGTAAGGTTGAAGCCATTCTTAATTGGCCAACACCTACAACAACCTCTAAGGTAAGGAGTTTCCATGGTTTGTGTAGCTTTTATAGAAAGTTCATTAGAGGGTTTAGTGGCATTTGTGCTCCACTTGTTGACACCATAAAAGGGGGCAAGAAATGTGTGTTTGTATGGACAAATGAGGCCAACCAAGCATTTGAACTGTTAAAGAAAAAAATATCAGAACAATCGATCCTTGTTCTTCCTAATTTTGACAAGGTCTTTGTGGTAGAGTGTGATGCAAGTAAGAGGGCTGTAGGGGGAGTCCTAAGTCAAGATGGGTGGTCTATAGCATTCTTTAGTGAGAAGTTAAATGAGACAAAACAAAAATACTCCACCTATGATCTAGAGTTATATGCCATGGTTCAGTCATTGAGGAAATGGAGATACTATTTATTTCCAAAGGAATTTATAGTTTTTACTGACAACCATGCATTAGGCTTCTTGAACAGGTAGCAAAAGTTGAATCACAAACATGTATAGTGGATGGAGTACATCCAAGCATACACCTTCTCCATAAAACACAAGAAAGGAGTGGCCAATAAGGTAGCCGATGCCTTAAGTATGAGAAATCTTGTTGTGCAGACCATACAGTTGGAAAGTATAGGTATTCAAGCCATCAAAGATCAGTATGCAGCAGATGAGGACTTCAAAGAACCATACCTCTCTTGCAAGGCCATGACAAGAAGGTATAATACTAATTTTTCTAATTTTTTGTTGCAAGATGGATATCTTTTCAAGGGTAGCATGTTGTGTATCCCAAGAGGGTTTGTTAGAGAGAATATAATAAAGGAAAAGCACTATGGTAGCATGTCAGGCCACTTTGGTATTGATAAGACCCTAGAATTGTTTAGGAGGTACTATTTTTGGCCAAAATTGCCAACCGATGTAAGGAAGTTTGTTGAAACTTGTCAAATTTGCCAAAGAGCAAAGGGGCATACCTCAAATGTAGGTTTATACACTCCTCTACCTATTCCTTCAAAGCCTTGGGATTCCATAAGCATGGACTTTGTACTTGGTTTGCCTAGGACAAAGAATGGGTATGACAACATTTTTGTGGTTGTAGATAGGTTCTAAAAAATGGCTCACTTCATCCCATGTAGAACCACACATGATGCCTCACACATAGCAGGTCTTTTCTTCAAAGAAATAGTTAGGTTACAAGGTTTACCTTTGTCAATCATCTCAGACAGAGACCCCAAGTTCATAGGACACTTCTGGAGGACACTGTGGAAGAGATTAGGTACAAATTTGTCCTTATCATCTGCCTATCACCCTCAATCTGATGGACAAACAGAGGTGATTAATAGGTCACTTGGCAACCTCCTAAGATGCCTAACAAAGGAGCAGGGTGCTAGTTGGGATTCACTTTTGGCTCAGGCAGAGTTCTCATACAATGACACTGTTAATAGAAGCACCAGCCTGTCTCCTTTCCAAATTGTTTATGGCACTCACCCAAGGGGTATTTTGGAACTTAGGGAGGTTAAAGAACTAGAAAATAGCAGTGCCTTGGCTGAAGACTTCATTCAAGTCATGAAAGATGTCCATGAACAAGTACAACAGAAATTGCTGTCCACTTCACAGAAGTACAAACAGTTTGCTGACAGGAAAAGAAGGGATTTGCAGTTCAAGGAAGGTGATTTGGTAATGGTCCATCTGAAGAAGGAGAGGCTCCCTACAGGTAAACATACTAAGCTACTCATGAAGAAGATTTGGCCTTGTGAAGTGCTCAAGAAATGTGGAGAAAATGCCTATAAAATTAGACTTTCGGATGGCATTGCTTTGTCTCCAATTTTTAATGTTTCAGACCTTTATCCCTATAAAGGATCTGATCCTCAAACTACTGTTGAAGAAGATCAAACTAATTAGACACTCCAGGAACTCATTCCTTCATCTCCAAATCAGATTGAGTGCATTTTGGACAAGAGGATTGCAAAACAAACTAGAAGGCACACCTATCATGACTATTTGGTGAAGTGGCTAAACAAACCTCAGGAGGATGCCACTTGGATGAGTAGGGTAGACATTGAGAAGATAGGTTTCACATTTGACAGCATTCCAACTCAAGAGACTTGAGTTCTCTTTGACAGTGGGTGTATGGTGCAGGGCACCTAGGAGCACCTTGGTTCCTAAAGTCACTTTGTTTTCATTTTTTTGAAAGGTTGTGATTTTTGTTTAATGTGCTCTATAATAAGGCTTTAGCCATGTTTGTATGGTCCTATTTGTGTGGTCAAGATGATTGAGGTGACCATATAAACTTCAATCATGCTTAGTCCACTTGGATCCTTGTTGTGCCAATCAGGCCTAGAAGGTCTAAAGGATTGGTTTTTGAGTTTTGCGATTGTTTGTGTGTTTTTTCATGTTTTGGGAGTATGGAGGATGTTTTGATTCCATTGGACAAGCAAAACAAATTGCCATCCTTTGGAAAATGGAAAAACTCCATAATGTCTATTGTTGCCAATAGTGTCAATGACACATTAGACGTTTCAAAACCCACTTTGGGCAGTTGAATGCTGTTGTAGAGGTTAGAAACTAACTTGGATAAGTTGGAAACATTTGTATTTCACTCTTGTATGGTAGAGGACATGATACGGAGTTTTGGGGCTTTGAAACTACAGAAAACAGTAAATTTTCCTACTTTTCTCGCCGTGTATGGACTGTACAGACTTTTCATGTGTGCAAATGACATTTTTCTAAAAGTTATTGGAGTCAGGGTTCATATGCAACTGTTTTGAGGTCCTGAAGTGGTCAGGATCAAAAGTTATTGATTTTTCTTTCAAAATAGGTCTAGAAACCTTGTTTTCTAGGGCAACCATAGAAATCTAGCCCTAGAATGCATTTCCACTAGTGAAAATTCATAAAAACTGGTGAAATGTAGGCTAGGGATGTACTCTATAAGATTCCAAAAGCATTTTGCTAGGAGATGCTATTTTCAATTTTTAAGGTGATGCCCTAGGTCAAGTATTTCATTGTATTTGACCAAATTCATGCTATTTAAGGTTGTAGATGATAGAATCCTGATAGGGTGAGCAAATAAATGATAGATTTGTGTTGTAGGGACATGGTAGAAGCATTCCAAATTCTTGCCCCTAACCTATGCACCCAATTTTGAGCACTTGTTTTGTAACCTAGCCTAAATTGATCAATTAGGCCTAAGAGACCTAACGAGTGTTCTGGATTGCTGGAGTAGAGTTGGAACAGGAGACTTGGGAGTTTGATAGGGTTCCATAAAGGGTATCTAAAACCATCATTTGCTTGCCTAGTCATTTGGGATTTTGTCAAGTTTTGTTGAGAAAACCTAGTTTGGAGGGCTAGTAGCCTTACTAGTGAAGGTATAGGTTGAAGAGTTTTGGGAAGTTGGAGATCAAACCAATTGCATAGGTGTTTGTTGATTTGTCCTGAGGTGTTGGAGAAGCCTAGAAGGTGGATCCATCACTAGGATACCAAATCCTTCATACACCCTTAAGTGTGCCTTTGGTTACTTGGTTAAAGGCTGTTTGAAGTGGGTGAGTGGGCAAAGGACAGTAGAGTAAACCTTTGTGTTGTGCTTCCCTTGTGCCACCTCTGCATCAATTCTAGTACTGATAGTGCTGACAAAACTTTGGACATAGAGGGATTTATTGATGCAGATTGGGCTAGTGACATAAATAGTCAAAGTTCCTCCAATGGCTACGTGTTTACTTTGTCTGGCAGAGTAGCCAGTTGGATGAACAAAAGCCATCCCACAGTTGCTTTGTCTACCACTGAAGTACAGTGTATGGCTGCCACCCATATTGAGGAGATTATGTACATGTATTGGTTTTGATTTCAGGATAATTTAGATTGGTTGTGATAGCTAGAGTACTAATTTTTTGGCCAAGAATCCTATGTATCATGCTCAGACTAAGCATGTTGGTGTTCAGTATCACTTTGTTTGAGAAATGTTGCAAATGGACAGATTGAGCTAAAGAAGGTAGAAACTCAGGAGAATGTTGCAGATGCTTTGACCAAGGTTGTGAGCATAGATAAATTTGTTTGGTGTAGGGAGGCCATGGGGTCAGAGGGCCACACACCCCGATGAGAACTTAGGGGCAGTGCCCCCGAAGCTAAATTTTATTTATATTTTATCAATATAAATCTAGACCATTCGTCATTGGGTCACAGATCTAATGGTTGATATTATGTCAGTTTTATTGCCCTAGAAGGCAACCCCCTTTTATAATGATATTTGCACTATATTTTTAACAGAGTTGAGAGTAAAAAGCGTCATTGGATTGAAGACTGAAGAAGAAGAGGAAGTGCATGCATTACAATCTCATATTTGAAGATAATACAAATTGGAGCCTCATTTCTTGGTGGAGATTTTTACCTGAAAAGGTTTTCTCCATGTTACATACTGTGTTATGTGTTCAGTTCTTAATGCATGTTGTTTCTGTGTAGTGGGTTTTATTTCTATTGTAATCTCTATTGATTCTACATTATTGAGAGGATATTAATAAGGTTTGAATTAGATTTCCATTGTGTGGTTTGCACATTCATTTCTAACATGGGTTTGTTGGAAACAAGGCAGATAACTGAGAGGGGGGGTGAATCAGTTATCTCTATTATCTTAACTTTCTTTTCTTCTTTTATAATTTGTGTAGCATCAGAACATATAAGCATATATAATCATGATAAAATAAATAAAATCAACACACATAACACAAGGATTTTTATGTGGAAAACCCTATTAAGGGAAAAAGCATGGGGTGACAAATCCAAGATTGTATTCTTTGTTAAAAGAATAAGAAGTACAAAATGGCACTTGCTAATTAGGGCTCACTGCCCGAGCACACTATTCACAAGAGGCACACTGCCTACAAGAGACTCACTATCTACAGAACTTACAGAAGGTAACCGGGTATGGGAATTGATGAGAGGCATCTATAAATGCTAGAGTTCAGTTCTAGTTAGGCACAATACACTGATCTGATGTACTTCATTCTTCCTCTGCTCTAGTGCTGCTACTCTATCACATACTGGACTTGTATTGCTGCTTCCACACTTATCTATGCCTTTCTTCGCACTTTATTTTATCATATCTGTACACACACACCTTCATACTGGAATCCATCTGGTATATATATCCGCACCAAGGATTTCAACAACTTTCTAGTCAGCAATCAGAATACTCAAGATATTTACAAATTACTAATCTGTTAGCTGAATCCATGCTTGATTTGTGATGCGTATCAAAAACATAGGCATTGAAGTCATCAATCATGTCGGCCAACAATGTATGATCCCTCAAATAGCTTGATCAACATCAATTACTCATCCGGATTGAAGTCTGATACTTTGCCGGTTAGTTCTTCCTTAGTCTGCTCTGCCTGTCTGGAACCCAACACTTAGATACTCATATCTTTTCCATGTTTTATCACCTGAGGCTCAATCTCTGGAATATAGTAGTTAGGATACTCCTCTTGACTTGTCCAAGTCTGTAACTTGCTGAGTTACACCATCTGAGAGATCCAGACCTGATTGTCAGACCTTGTTGCATGCTCTATTTTTGTTCACTGGACCAAAACAATCTTCAATCTGACTTCCAGTATAGGCATACTATGTGCTGCGGATGTGTGGGATAGACTTTGTTGCCATCAATGACAACACTCATGAAGCCACACAGTCTTGCCAACAATCTCCCCCTTTGGCATTGATGGCAACACTTAGTGAAAAATGACTAAGTGTTGTAGCAAACTCCCCCTTAGCTGATGCTCTATCTCATACACTATTTTACCAGAGCTCCCCCTTAGCTGGATTCCACATTTTTCACTACTCCTCACTCCCCTTTTGACATCAATGGCAAAGGACAGAATCTACACACCAAAATTTGTAAAAATTAACCTATACATGGCCGCATAAGTATATATACATGTTATACTTACATGTAATTAAATACATCCGCAAAAGTGGCCTTCAACTATACAAACTCTGTCGCCCAGCTCTGCTTCATCCTCTCCAAAATGGAGATGTGACCACTCAACAAAAATGTATATGCTTTTTCCCTTCTTAGATCTACCAGATCACTGGTTCGGCTATGGTCTGAGCATCTGTTAAGGCCTCATGCATTGCCTCTAACTTAGGGATAATTATCCCTCTGAGTTCACTCATCCTGTTTATTATATTCTTCTTTTCTTTGTCCAGCCTCTTTATTTCATTTATAATGACAATAGCCTGACATTCTTGATTCATTAAGGATGTAGTGAGGGAATCAAAATTCTGAGATAAACTTGACAGTTTACCTTCTTGTTCTTTCACCTTCTTTTCAATATCCTCTATCACTTTGGGCCAAGATAGACAAAATTTGTACATGTCCCCACCATCTTTAAGAGCATTTTCAAGGCTCTTTATCCCAATATCTAGGGTCCTCCTATCATTAGCAATGAGTCCCTATACTTTAGTGAATCTTTTTCCCAAAAACTCCTTCTGGACCTTTGCTTCTGCTGATTTCCCTAAAGATTCAAAGTGAGTGCTAACATAGTTTACTAGAGATTTCAAGTTACTAGATCGAGAGGCTAAAGGATCCTTTTGAAAAGATGGCATGATCTTCTCCAGCATCCTAGATGCAATCTCTAATAGCTCATAGTCTTCCATGTGAGATTTCAGAAGTTTTTCTTTTGCTTTGGCTTGAGCAGATGCTATTTTCATTGTCTAGATCAGAGAGAGAGAGTCAAAATTTAGTGGCCCTTGAAATAGTTTAGGCTCATCTATCTCCATCATTTCTTTGTTCAAAAAGTTCTTCACTGCCTCTATAGTGTCTCTTGCCAGTGACCTTGTCTTCTTTTCTTTTGGGATCTCATAACTGTCATCAAAGGTCTTTTCTACTTGTTTTTCTTCTTTTCCCTTTACCTCCTCTTCTTGACTCACTTTCTCCTCATTTCTTCCTTCTCCTTTAGCCCCTGAATCTGGAATGTCTGCAGTGGGATCCAGAGGAGAGATATTAAATACTTCATGAACTTCCTCTTCTGGAACAGAGGAATCCAAGTCCTTAGACTTCTCATCTATCTCTTTTGACCCTTCTACATTTTTGTTAGAAGATTCTTCATTGGCTACATTTAATCCTTCAACACCCATGGTGGAAGGTTCTTTATCTGTTTCCTCTACAATAGGAAGATTGAATATTTTGAAGGCATTCCAGAGGATGTCTTTTGTTTCTCTTGCTACTTGATCAGTTTCTCCAAGCATAAGTTTGTTCATTCTTGCTTTGCTCTAGAATTCATCCTTACAGTCCTTAAAGATCATGTCCATTTGCTTTGGGGTAATAGAAGGATAGAGCTGAATTGCAATCTGTTCTCAAATCTCTAAGTCTTTTGCCTTTGCATTCTCTTTTCTAAGTTCAAGTACCTTCTCTAGACTTTTGAGAATTAATGAAATAATTTCAATGAATGCTTTATTATAAATATTCAGGTACCTGACTATAGCTTCTTCCAAGATCCTCTTGTCAGTATCACTATATTCATCATAGAATTATGTTACTGGTTGTAGATTCCCATCCACAGTAATTGCCTTAATGATATCATCAATGGAAAGAGTGGGCTTTTCAACAAATTCTTCTGCTTTTTCTTCATTGTTTTTGCTAGCAGAGAATTCCCCGAATGTTTTCTTCTTCTTCTTCATTTTCTTAATTTCCTCATCAGACTCTGTTTCTTCATCATCCTTGTGACTTGTGTAAGACCTTTTGGCTTTTGTTTTCATTCTCTTTTCTCCCTTTCTGAATGTCTTGACATCTAGTTTGGTGGCTCTTGAGCTCTTAGATGAAGAGCTCTTGGAGGATCTAGTCAGGGAGGAGGCTTGTACCGGAACACTTCCTTTCTCTGCTTCTTATTTCTCTTTCTCAGCTCTTTAAACTTTTTCTCTATTTGCATCTACTGCCTCTTTTGATATGCCATATCTTTTGGCAATTTCCTCAACTTCCGTTCTAACTTTCCTCTTTATCTCCGGTTGTCTTAGCTCAACATGTATTTTTACACTTAGTTCTTGAAAGGTTCCAAACCTTTCTACCTCAGGGTCCTTAGGCTGACTTAACAGGTGTTGAATATGCAGCTCCAAGATTTTCTCATCGACCTCGTATCCCATTGGCATTATCCAAACTGTTCTGGGCTCAACTACCTCCATTAAGCATTGATCAGTATCTACCATTAAACACACTTTATCTTTGTATTTCTCAACTATGGATTGAGGTATCCTCTCTCTAGCTTGCATCATGCTTTGGAAGTTCTTAAAGTAACCCCAGAGTGTTGTGCTTTGAGCTTTAGCATCACCAAGTCCATACATATAGTCTCTAATTTGTACTGCAACTAGTTTGTCATTTTTCCAAACCCAACCACTTGATCTGGGCAGCTCATTCATGTAGTAGAAGAATAGACACAGTATTAAACAACCATACTTGAAGTAGTTCTTCTTATCCTTCTTGATCTTCTACAGGTTTTCTAATAGTTGGTTTAAAAGAAGATCACATAGGTCATAATCTGCATTTTCTCTCAACATCTGATATGTTGCATATATTGTAGTCCTAGACACAAAATTCTCCTTGCTAGAATGATAGATCTTATACCCAATTATCATTGAGGCAAATTTGACATCCGGATCTGTGATGTCATCTATGGTCATTGCTCTCTTGTCAAACTTAGATTTGGTAGCTTCAGTTACTATCTGGTTCTTAACAGATTTGAGTGTAGGTAACCCACCGGATGAGTGCAATCCTGTTACTGCTCTAATGGCATCTTTTGTTATCTTGAAGGGCTTCATTAACCACATGAAATTATCATGCATTTTGCTAAGGACATATCGGACCTAATTATCTTCTGCAAAATAGGGAAAGTGAATGCAATGTCTGAAGTGTTTATCCTGGAGGGCCTTGTATTGAGGTTTGAGTTCAAAACTTTCATCTATTAACTATTTATGATAGATGTCCATCAACTTAGATTCTCCAAATTCCTCAATGTTGGTGTGGATGTAGACCCTAATATCTTCTACATGCAATACCCCATGTCGAATGCTAGAAAAAGCACTTAAAGGATCCATTTCTATGGATTTGTAGGGGTGTTTCTTGAATTTTGGGCATGGCCTATCAGTGATCTTAACAACCATTGGAGTAGCCATTTTGCAAAAGATTTAGAGAGAGATTTTTAGAATGGAAGTACCTTTTTACACTTTAGGGTTCGAAATAAGAGCCAGAACAAATCGCTGGTTGAATTGGATTTTGCAGTTGATCTTTGAGAGAGTTGTAGAAACTTGATGCAGAGCTCTTCTTTTCTTCTTATTGAATGCAAATGTGCAAATGATGAGTGAAAGAACCCTTTTATTCTTGCACAAACCCTAATTTCCTTTTGCAATAAATGTACTACTTAAGTTATTCGGTTGCCCTGTTTTGAGAGAGATCTTTTCGAATCACTATGTTACACTTAGAATCATTTTCAGTGAGGATTGACAATATATCTTCTTTTCTCCAATCATGCCATGGATCCGCAGATCAAAGTATTTCAATTTTGAATCATACCAGATCTGTCTGTGAAAATCTTGCTTTACTGGATGGCTATCAAACTGGATCAATCTTGGATGATTAAACTCTTGCAAAACTCCATGCGGATCTTTCATATTTTTACTGAGGGTTATTTAGATATTTTTCTGAGAACCCTTTAATCTGCAACATTCCATGTGCCAAATTTAGGCACCAATTGACTAGATGGGGGAATTTATTTTTCTTTGTGACTCCCCCTGAGCTAGAGCTCATCTGTTTAGTTTCTAGAAGAAATATTAGCACCAGATTCTGGTGCGGATCCATCCCCAACATTTTCTGTACTCTTCTTCACCCAAATCTTGCTCATCTCCCTTTGAACTTCATCTGCATTCACTTTGCCTTTTCCCTTATCTTGTTTTTGATTATGATGTACTAGACCCTTTTTATCTTAATTTTTACTTCTGCAAAATTTGGCAATATGACCGGATCTATTGCAATTGTAACAAACAACATTTCTTTGCATATTTGACTGATATCCTCTTGATCTGCATTGATTAGCCATATGTCCCATTCTATTGCATGCAAAGCATCTACCATTGAATGAATTGTTTATTTTCATATTTTTGCATTCATGAGATTTGTGACCATACCTTTTGCAGTTGAAACATTGTCCAGAGAAGGATGGATTAGTCTGATTCATTCTCCTTCTGCACTAAGTTGCTTTATGACCGAAGTTGTTGTAATTGAAGTAGTATCCATTGAAGGATGGATATCTTTGAGCATTTGGTTTCCTTACCAGAGGTCTTCTAGGCCTGTTTCTTTGATTTCCTGATCCAAAATTCTTTTGCCCAAATCCAGAGCTTTCACCTTTCTCATATCCCAAACCACGCTTATCATCTACCCTCTTTTGGCTTTCAAGAAGAACTTCAAGTTGGGCTGAGCTTATCTTGAGTTTCTCTTTGTATTCATTTGATATTTGAAGATCTTGTTAAGAGTGTCTATCTGATTCTCAAGTTGTTCTTCATTATCTCTAGCTTCTTCAAGATCAGATTCAAGATGGCTGATTATTCTGTCCATTTTGTGGCAGTCCTCTATCTTCTCCTTGAGGGATTGTTTTAGATTATCTTCAATTTTCCTTTTCTCTTCAATTTCTTGGATGAATCTAATAACCCTTGATACCATCTCATGCCTTACCATAATGACCTCTTTTGATAGCTTCTCACATAGCTTATTTTCTCATTCAAATCTTCATTAGTATCATTGGCTTTACTCTAACTTGCTAATTTTTGAAGTAGCTCCTTTCTCTTTTTCACAGAGATACTTAGTTTTTCTTTTAGCTCATTTATGAAATCATCAACTTGTTTGAGTCTTTCTCTCAAGTTATTAACTTTAGAGTGAGATTGTTCAAGATCATCTAGGGCAAACTGAAGTTGTTCCTTCATACCATACATATCCATTGAGATTCCTAGATCTTCCTCAAGCTGTTAGGCTCTGTTTAGAGGAACTTAGCTCTGATACTAATTATTGGAAACAAGGCAGATAATTGAGAAGGGGGGTGAATCAATTATCTCTATTATCTTAACTTTCTTTTCTTCTTTTATAATTTATGCAGCATCAGAACATATAAGCATATATAATCATGAGAACATAAATAAAATCAACACACATAACACAAGGATTTTTACATGGAAAACCCTGTTAAGGGAAAAACCACAGGGTGACTAACCCAAGATTGTATTCTCTGTTAAAAGAATAAGAAGTACAAAATGACACTTGCCAATTAGGGCTCACTGCCCGAGAACACTGCTCATAAGAGGCACACTACCTACAAGAGACTCACTATCTATAGAACTTACAGAAGCTAACCAGGTGTTTGAACTGATGAGAGGCATCTACAAATGCTAGAGTTCAGTTTTAGCTAGGCACAATATACTGATCTGATGCACTTCATTCTTCCTCTGCTCTAGTGCTGCTGCTCTGTCACATACCAGACTTGTATTGCTGCTTCCACACTTATCACTGCCTTTCTTCACACTTTATTTTATCATATCTGTACACACACACACCTTCATACTAGAATCCATCTGGTATATATATCCACACCAAGGATTTCAACAACTTTCTAGTCGGCAACCAGAATACTCAAGATATTTACAAATTACTAATTTGTCGGCTGAATCCATGCTTGATTTGTGATACGTATCAAAAACATAGGCATTGAAGTCATCAATCATGTCAACCAATAATGTATGATCCCTCAAATAGATTCATCAACATTAATTACTCATCCGGATTGAAGTTTGATACTCTACCGGTCAGTTCTTCCTCAGTCTGCTCTACCTGTCTGGAACCCAACACTTAGATGCTCATATCTTTTCCATGTTTTATTACCGGAGGCTCAATCTTTGGAATACAGTAGTCATGATACTCCTCTTGACTTGTCCAAGTCTGCAACTTGCTGAGTTACACCATTTGAGAGATCCAGACCTGATTGTTAGACCTTGTTGCATGCTCTATTCTTGTTCACTGGACCAAAATAATCTTCAATCTGACTTCCGGTATAGGCATACTATGTGCTACAGATGTTTGGGATAGACTTTGTTGCCATCAATGACAACACTTATGAAGCCACATAGTGTCTCTTTCCAACAGGGTTGTGGTATAAAAAAGGTGACGACTTCTCATTAAGTGCCTATACTAATGCAAATTGGGTTGGCAGTGTTGATGATAGGAGAAGCACTAGTGGAGGAGCTTTCCTTTTGGGAGATAGGTTGGTTTCATATATTAATAAGAAGCAAGATTCAATGTCATTATCAAGAGCAGAGGTAGAATATATAGCTATAGTAGCCTACTGCACTCAAGTGTTGTGGATGAAGCAAACTTTGAAGGATATCAAGGTTATGTATAATAAGCCCATTCTTATCTTCTGTGACAATACAAGTGCCATCAACATTTCAAAGAATCAAATGATGCATTCTAGAACTAAGCACATATCTATCAGGTATCACTTTTTGAGAGAGAAGGTTGCAAATTAGGAGGTCGGGTTGGAGTATGTGCCTACAAAGGATCAAATTGCAAACATTTTCACAAAGGAACTTTCTAAGGATAGATTTGAGTATCTCAGACAGAAGTTAGGGGTGATTGCCCCTCCTTCTAACTAGATGCATAGATGGTGCATTTGTCCAGGAGGAGTAGTTCAAGATATATCTTTATCCATGGATCGATGAAGGCTACCTCTTAGGGCAGTAGGTAGAAAAGGATGATAGGGTTTGATCAGTTAGGGGGAGTTGATAGATAAGGAACAATGAAATGTAGATCAAGAAGAATGTATCTAGACATGGGGACCCAAAGAAAGATAAATTTAGAGAAAGACCACTAGCCCTTTGTCCTTGAAGTCAAAGGGGGAGAAATTTACATATTAGGTTAAGTTTTTCCATCAACACCAAAGTGGGAGATTGTTCCATATGTGTTGTCAATGATGTCAACGGATTTGAAGGTTGGAAGTAGTGGTCTGATGTGTTGATCAATAGTGATCAATAATATTCAGAGATGCCAAAGGATAGTGGTGACTGAAGAATATTGCTGTAGAGTGTTGTGAGACAAAAAGTAAAGTGATATGTATATGCTGAGATGATCAGAGAAGCAAGTAAAGGAGTGATGGTTAAAGATGAATAAGAGGAGTTGTGAAGTTAGGGTAAGATTGATATAAGTTATGTACTATGTACATTGAATGGATCAATATCATTTGTACACAATTGTAACCTATCTTCTAAAGTTCATGTTGAGGTGAAAGATGTAAGATGAAGAGCTTTTTGGCATGAATGAGTTGTGAATGATGTCTCTAGTGCAGTTAAGAATGTATTCATTGTTTCCAGAGGAAGAGCATTACTTTAGTTTTGAAAGAAAGGTTAAGGAAGTTCAAGGCAGTGGAAGTTGCACATAAGAAGCTCAGGAGAATGCTCAACATTCCTCTGCATTTGAAGGTATGGACTTGTGGTTTGGAAGTTAGACAGAGACAAGTGTGAAGATGGCATGATCTTGATTTTAGAGCTTGGAAGTTAATGCAGAAGATTCTTGAGCTCACAGAGTGAAGACATAAGGTTCATGATGGTTGCAGTTAGGAGGTGTCTGAGAAATGCTTTGCATTTCACTGCATTTTAAGATGAGGTCTCGAGGTTTGAATGATAGTCAGATGCAAGTGAGAATATTGATATATCCAAGTTTCAGATGATAAGCTGTATCGCAAAGGTTCTCCGGAGTTAGCAAAATAAAGACACATCTTGTTGCTGATTAGGGTTGTCTAGAGGAGAAAGCAAAAGCCATTACATTTCACCGCAGTCCATCTTTTGGCTTTGGTGTTTGGAGGATGAGTTCAGATATTCTATATATGTGTTCAATTTAGGTTTCAGGTGCTGCAGTACACCGCAAGTTGGGTTTTCAATGTTTTATCTCAAGACTAGTTGTTTAGTGTGTGTTTGTGATACCAGGTTCTATATCTCTATGTTTGCGCCAGAATGAAAAAACTTATTCTAGAGGAAGGAATATTTGTGAAGATTTGTACAAAGCTTATGTTGCTTGTGAAGTGATCCGCATGATGCAAATTGGTTTATCCGGTACTATTTTAGGTTTGGAGCTATTTAAGGAAAGATAAGTACTTGTTGGGTTGACTTGTGTTTTGATGATCCCGTCAGATATTTTGAAGCATGCACCAACTTGCAAGAATGCGTTAAGAAAAAATAGGTCCTGGTTATCAGTTGGTTTGAACCACATTGGAATTCTACGTCTTTTGGATGCCAACTTGGTGTGTCCATTGCATGTTTCATGTATACACGTTCATTTTGGCCGATGAAGGAGAGATTTTGTAATTTGTATAAGGTATATATAAGAGATCTTGTTTGGTGTGATTTATAAGAGAGTATGTGAGTGTACGAGGATGTATAGGTGAAGGTGGAAGTAAGTGAGTTAGTTGTGTGAGTGAGTTAAAGGCAGAAGTTTTCGTTGTGGAGAGGAAGTGAAGGTTTGTGATAGAAGTGATGTGTGTAGGTGTTGCAAAGGTGGTTTATCAGTGAGATCTGTTGAGTGCAATGTTTTAGAGGTTGTAGCCTCATTTTGTAAGTATTGTTACATTATATTTCTGAGAGTGTGTCATCCCTTGGGTTGCAGCCATAAAACTTGTTGTAAACTATTTTATCATTATTTGTGAGGCTAGATTTGGATAGTAGATCCAAGCAATTTTCTCACCATGGTTTTTCCCTTCTAGGGTTTTCCATGTAAATCTGGTGTTATGGTTGTGTGCTCATGTGTTGTGTTTTTATATGCTTGATTTGCTTTATCATTGATTTAATGCAGTAGAAGATATTGGTTGATTAAGTTACATGAATATACTGATTCACCCCCAGTATATTAGTGTGTTCTAACAAAACAAATAGCCATAAAAGGAGTGTTTGAAAAACACAAGATCTGTTCAATAGTATTCCTAAATAGATAATGACTCATTAAGAAAGTAATTTTAACAGATCATAAACAAGTCAGATCAGTAAAAATATTAATTTACTTTTTAAAAAGATCTTATGTTATTTGTCAAGTCTTTGCTTTTGCCTTCTTTGCATGCTTTTGCAACCCTACAACTAGTAGGGACATTAGTTGCATTGTGGCTCTTGTTAATTATGTTTTCTATTACTTACTCTTCAGTATATTTTAAGTTTGTTTTTGCAAGGATGCCAAAATGCTTCAAATTTGATGGTCATTGATGAATTTTAATAAAAAATTATTAACCAAGTTTGAAAAGAAAACTCATACACAATGAATTTCAGAACAAAACACTAACTATTTTTCAACTTATCCTTTATAGTGCAAAGAAATAAAGAGAAAACCACCATCTATTTTAATAGTTTCCTAATAAATACATTGCCCAAATCAAGGGAAATGAAGCAATAAGAAATTTGCAAAGTTATTATAGTTTAAAATAGAAAAATGTAACATGTAACGCCCCGTCTTGAACACCTTAGAGTAATTCACATTTATGCTTTATGAACAGGAATTTAAAAAAAAAAAAAATGATTAAGATAACAAGTAATGTTAACATAACTAATTCCACCATTAAACTTACGACATGTTCTCCAAGGTTTCAAGACTGCATTACTTAACCATTCAACTAACATAATTTAACATACATCAGTAACTGATCTAAATCCCATGCACAATTGCATAACTTATTCATATTCATTACATGTCATCAAGTAATACAATCTACATGATTAAATAGATAACTGAAATGCTTTCCTTACTCATAAGTACATCATTACATTACCATTTTCAGACTACATCAGAATTACATACACAATGAATGTTCTGTTGTACAAATCCAGTACAAGATTATACACATACATCTTCATCAACTGGTACAAGTACAATCATCTGGAATAAATCTTTTCTGCATAAGAACTTGACGAAGAATAACCAATGGATAATAAAGCTCTTCCACCCGACCATGTGGAACCCTGAGGTCCACCCCCTGAGCTAGGAGTTAACATGAGGTCCCAAACAATAACAGTCAGGTAGACAAGACTAAACATGAACAAAGGATGACCAAATGCCAATACTACACATGGCAATAACAACACAACACAACTTAACTTCCAGAGGCAACACATAACGAATGGGGAGAGTACAACTAGGGAATGCTAGGCTGCAGTAGGGAGGAGTGTCATCACATGGCTTGTCATGGGTTGTCCTGGTAAGCCTTCCTAGGCCCTGGCCCCCTTATCTTGGGTTGTCCTGGTAGCCTCTCCCGACTCCCAGCCCCCATACAACGCTCATGCGGAATCAACATACCTTTCATGAGGACAAGGTAGTTGATCTTGCCATTCCAGGCCTTCTCATCTCATCTCAAGCCTAAACAAGCACTTGAGCCATGAGTGAGGCATCCACTTATCTTGTTTAGTGTGCTTAACTACCCAACCCCCTAATTCATTATTTAAGTTATCACTGAGTTATCAAACTCCCACATGGGTTGTCTTGGACGCCACTTTTAGGCTCCGGCCCCCATTGAGAGCCACCCCCCTACCTGCATCTAGAGACCCTACTCAACAACATAGCAAACATCATCATGACAACGATGATACATGAACCATGCAAGGCATTAACCATCTTGCATAACAATTATTCTCATATCCACATGTAAATATAATAATGCAAGGCATTATCGCTCTTGCATATCCACTTAATCACAGGGACAACTCACAAATATTGCCCATAACAATATATAAACATTACTCTGTTACGATACTCGATGTCTCCCCATTTCAAAATCTAACACAAAACTCAATATAAGATGAATATAATTAAACGTACAACAATACATCCCCAAGGGAATACATTCATCATTCACAATGTCTTTTATCCCAGACATAACTAGAGACAACATATCATCACATATCCAATACATAAAAATACTATACTTGAAAACAAATCACATTATTCTATGCCTCTGGACTGACACCCAAACAACTTGCACAGTGGACCCCATTACAACTAACAATCTCATTATAATGTTAATAAACCCACTATCGAGGCTATTTAATCAAACTTCAATTAACAACACCTTCATAATGATGTTGTAATAAGATCGTCAACAATAATCATAACAATTTAAATTAAACTATTAACTACATTCCCTTATAGTTCAATAAATTAAATCTATTATCTTAACTAAAATATTAATCTACTTTTGATTTTGGCACTTTTAAAACTAACAACCATATAATTTATGCAATTTCCCATTAGACTTCCTCCCATACATTTTCTAGACGGCTTGGAGATGACAACAATATCATTTGAATTAATAATAATAATATTAAACAATAACATAAATAATAACCATAACAATAATACTTTACTAGCAATGGATTATGCATACAAGTTTAGGAGTTTATACAAGACAGTTTAGAAAAGTGGACCAACACATCTAAACAGCCTAAAGCTCAAAATAAGGCTTTAAACCTAAACAAACAACTCTACAACTATTTCGTATAATTGATCTTCCTTAAAAATTTGACTCCACAAATGCTTTTCCATGCCTTTAGCTTAAGATACACTATTGCAGCCATAATTAAAACACTAACAACTAACAAGCATCTAATTTATATATTTAAATCACTAAGACATTTCACATAGATTTCAATTAATCTATATGAGTTAGCCAGATGGTCATGTTTCTGACAGGAATTATAGAGGTAAAAAAAATACTACAGAACATTTGATGAAGCAGCCACTGTGTATAGATAGATTTTGGAATCTTGCTCTTAGAAAATCAATGATAACGAAAGCTATTTCTATTTATCAACACTGTGTCAAAATGGATTTTTGAATCTCATAGAGTTAAACTTCAATGGTAAAGAAGGCCATTTGTATATATCAAGCATTATTTTAAATGTATGCAAATAGTGAGACAAATAACATGCATAATGCTGTTTCATCCTAGTAACTACATTTCTGGAGCATAACTCAATCCTTACAGAACAAGCATAAAACAAAATATATATCTCAATTCTCATGTTGGAGACCAAGGTTCAACTCTTCCCTAAGATATCTTGGCACCGTAAGGTGTGCTGAGTGGTAGCCCTATTAAAATTGCAGGTAATATACATCCAAATAGTGCTGGAGGATAGGGTATTAGATTGCAGCCAGACAGACATGGACGATGCAGCATGTAGTGTGTGGCAACGGTTGTCCCATTTGATACACTGGGCATAAGTGGATGTAGGTGCATTGCAAGCAAATAGTTTAGTACTAGGACAATCAAGTGGCATTCATGCAGAAGTAGTAGAGGCCTGAATGTGTCTCTTAAATAATATAGTATGTAACGTGAGTGCCAAATCAGACCGAACAACGAGCACATAAGACTCTTCAGGCAAACAAATCACCAATCGCCTAGGGCACAAGGCTCCACATGGGAGATGTTGATCAATCCCACGTAAGTTTTGCTCACACTACATACCACCTACCTCATGTCTTGCATGTTTAGTATGCATCTATATCATTGGCTTTGGACGATTTGATTGAAACTTGCAGAGCTATTCAACGTGCTTGTTAGATTTTGGTAACGAGGAGGAAATGGAGGTGTCGACATCACCACTACTTACCAATCACTAAGACTGTTATGCAGGATTCCCAAAATACAGCAGGCTATTCATAATAGTTTAGTTGAAACGAATCAAAACACTTACTGTGGTCGTTTGCTTTGGGTTGATCCTCCTTGATAGGCTGTCCTTCTAGAGTTAACCTAATCTAGAGATATCTGTTATATTTGTGCTGCTTAAAAGTTTGTTTTAAAGAAACATTGAGCTAAGTGTAGGCGCGACCCAAATGCAGGAGTCTGACAGACTTATGTACCCAGCAGAGACCCGTTTTTACTTGTAATGGTCACTGGTATACATAATATGGTGACCGGCTGGTCAAGAACTTATTGCCGAGTCTATACAGAGGAATCACATACAGAAATCACGATATTAAAGGTGTTTGTGACACGGATAACTAACACCACACGAGGAGGCCATCACTCAGGAGAATCGCAATCCATAGTGCCTCAAGAACTTAGAGGAGTCTCTGGCTATCCAACATGTATCGCACCACTATTAACACCAAACCAAGTACTCAGATCCAAACTAGCGCTGAGGGGAAAGCGTTGAAAATTGTCTTCATCCAGGACAGTTGATCTCCAGACAGGATAAGGGTACTCGAGTCCAAGATAACAAGTGTTATAACTTTTACTGTGTAAGGATTGCTCCCTGTAGCTTCCTTGGAAGTAGCCATAATCTTGAATTTTATCATTAATATATGCTATATTCTTTGATGCCGCCAAACTGAGAGCACTGCTTCTATTTTCTGAATACTGTATTGTACCAATCATAGTGATGTCTGCACTGAATACATCAATTTTGTTATTAAATAAAGATAGCTCTGAGTTCTGCATTTATTAACCATATTTAGTAGCCCAGGGACATTACAGCTAATGCTGCAAGGTGATGAAAAATCAATATACACAAAGGAGTAAATCAAAGGCAGACAGATCAATTGTGGCACCACAGTTCCCGTCAAAACTGGACCTTCTATTATTAATTTTCATTAGAACTTCTCCAATTTTGCAAGTCTTGCATCTTCAAAGTGAGAAGACGTGGAGTCAACCCCCAAGGTATAAATTTACTTGGCCCAGATGCTACTATAGGCAGAGCAATACATAATGAAGTATCATCCTGCCTTGACCACACCCAACGTGCAAAAAAAAACATTCTCTTCTCCCAGCCTTCCTTAGTTGATGCTCATAAACCAGTTTGATATCTGAGTTTACGTGAACTAGTCCTTAGTTAAGTTATGGTGACCTCTACATGGAACCAAAAACTACTGTGTGACTTATGTTCTTCTCCCAAGAAACCTGCATAGGCGGCCAAGGCGTGAGGGCTAAATGGTCTGGGACCGCTGAATGGTAGAATAATTAAAAAGACCCCTGGGTGAAGTTGAATGTAAAACCATCAAATGGCTTGCGTTTCACCTAGGAGGCAGATCACAACTATCAGTAGGGAAGATCTTTGCATAGCCGTTTGAAGGAATTGGCTTGGACGCTGAAGCCGCTAGGGAAAACAACGATTGCAGGATATGCACGAAAGGAACCTACTGATCAAGCAGATGGCGCTGGCAGATATACGCCAAAATAGGAGCCTTGGAACAAGTATGCTCACCCATCATAGCTGAGGGTGCATAATAGGCAAGGTAATCGTATTAACTGTATGCAGATGCCTTCAGGGTACAGGGAATAGGAAAACAAAGAATGCACGAATAATTTTATTAATCTGAAACAGATCATGCATAAATTCAGAGGCCGATTTTCTTTCTCTTTACCAATTTGGAACCCTGACAATAAAAATTAGACTCATATTTTCTCTTCAATTATTTATGCAGAAATGGGTCGTTAATTAATTATATCTCTCTATAGAAAATTTGTTTGTAATGAAATAGTTGCAGAATAGGTATAGAATGAATTATCAATGAGGCTTTAGACTATCAAGTAAAATGCAAAATGGAGGAGTAAAGAGAGACAGATTTCCATCATTTCATCAAAATGCAAACAGAATATGGAAGATGATAGAACCTGTATCTGAAGCTTAGATTCAATGCAGAAATCAATTCTTCAGTTGCAAAACTCGATCCTGCCATTTTCCTCCTCAATCCTTCTTCTTCCTGCCAAAATCCCCCCTCCTTACCTCTACAAACTTTCCTTTTTATAACACAGTCCCTTTCCTCTTCCAAGGAACTCAGCACGCGATCCCGTGCATCTCCCTTCTAAAAATATATTTTTATTTAATTTAATGATCCCAAAAAGGTTACTTTTTAAATATTAACACACAACTCCGACAACATTTAATTTCTTTATAGCCGACCAACCAAATTGTTATTAATAAAGTTATAACGTTACAACAATCTATAATTGTACAACTATATTTTAATTTATTTTATTAATTAAGTTGTAAATCACAAATTGCAACATAACTTACAACTATTTAATTTATTTAAATATTTATTGTAAATAATATTATATTAAATAATACAAAATTTCTTACAATCTTTATTTAACAACTATACTTCTAATAAAATAATAATTTATTTACAACAATAATTAACAACTATTGACATGATGCTCACTAATATCTTTTATAAATATATTTAATTATCAACATTATAATTTCCGTAATATGATTCTATTTAATGCACAACGATACCTTACACACTTAGACACCTTCTGACCTAGTTAGACTCCAAGGTGCAATATTACTTGTCCGCAAATCATGATCGAATGACAGACAACGACCAAAAGGATAAACTGACAATCAGACAACATTGACATGGGACCTCACGTTAACTCCAAACAACTAATCCATTGGCGAAGGCACGCTCAGACCTAGTACATCAGGTGGAGTCGGTGCCAAGTACCTGCATCCTGCAGCAACGCATGGTTAAACATAACAAGATATATATCCACATGCAGTCCTATAGTGAATGGAAATCATAGTGGGGTAGGGTACTCAAGAGCGAGTAATACGACACTGTTCCATTCATGTTTATGAATAAACAATTAACTATGTTGAACAAGATATCTGATTACTAGTCAACAACATAAAACATTCAATCCTCTTACAATCCAATATCGCAATTGACATCAAAACATCTGTAACATCTAGTTTATTTATCAAATTCTAAAGCATAAAATAACATAATCCAACATCAATATATGTTATCATCACAATTAGGTCCATAATGAATTAACAAGATAACGAGAGATCCATCATCTACGGTCTAAGATACTGTCATAAAGTCTAATACTACTAAGCAAACATCAATCTGATAGACGACGAGTTGAGGGGCACTACATAACAATAGTGAATTTTAAAGCTTAACAATACCAACTATGTTGTAAGATAAGTAGGATTTTATTCATTAGGAAAATGTATATTATCATTTGAGAAATTAATTTAATATGATAAGTATAATTGATCTAGTTTTGCCATTGATCTATTGGTGATATTTGGATTGTATAAACATAGTGGCAAAAAAGTGTTACGTTGTGTGATACACTTGGGGCTATGGTCAAGCATTGCAAGTTCAAACAAGTTAAATACAAAGATAGATATTATTTTATTGAATGACCATAACAAAAATATATTGCACCATAGGAAAAGGTAAAACTATATAAAAATACTATAATTGTAGTTTATTTCTTACTCTATAATTGTAGCTTAAATTTATTTGGTGATTTGTTCTTTCTTTTTTATTCTTGGTGCAATAAATATTTTAAATTACGTTAGGTATAGTTTTAGGTATAAGGATGCAAACTGTGAATCCAAAAAAAAATAATACTATTCAAAGGGGGATCCTTCATGTTACCTTGGAAGGGAGGTAGACCACACGAAGTGCTAGAAATTGCTAGAGTGCAGCTTCAGAGTGGTTTCAAACTCAGCACCTCTACCTCACATGTTTACTCTCAAAACAAATGGACACAACAACAGGTAAGTAATTTCATTGCAACATTCATCTGGGGGTTTCATGAACCTTTCTAGATGTGTTGGTATTTGAAAACTAAGGTAGCAGGGTGATTTCATACACATTTGATTGAAAAAATGTTTGAATTTAAGGTGAAATCTCTATTCTTTAACCAACAAGGTTTTCAATTTTCAAATTCTTGTTATGTGTTGGCCTTGAGTTATATTTGGAATTTCACAATTCATTGTAAAAGAAAGAAACATAACTTCGTCGTTGATATTTGCTTAGCAAAAACATATTTAGTTCATTGAAAATTAAAATCTTTTTTAAAATCTAGAAGTGTTTTGTACTTGGTGAAGCGTCAATGTCTCGTTCTTGTACTTGATAAAATTTAAGAAGCCCAATATTTATGTGCACAATTTCTCGAGCTCACACCCAATCTAGTTGGTGAATTCCTCTTGAGGAATTCTCCAAAACTGAACCCATAGGTTAGTAGCATTTAGACCCTAATCCTCATCATCTAAGAAAATTTGTGCATCTTTAATTCCTTCTATTTTTGTGGGCATGTGTAATTTTACTGCTAAGGAAATTTGCTCAACTTCAATACTTTTTATTTCTGTTGGCATGTGTAATTTACTGCCAAGTAAATTTGCACAACTATAATCTTTTTTATTTCTATATTTCTATGTTCTACTCTTCTTAGTTAAATTTTATTCACAAGATTAAAAATTTGCATACAACTTTCCATTATCTTTTACTACATACCTTTGCAATATAAGAGAGCAATGAATTATATCTAAACCAATTCCCTCCTTTTGGTCACTAATCTTTCCTTATGTTTTTCAATGCTTCCATTAGACTTGAACTTAGTTTTATACACCCACTTATTTTTTACTACATTCTTTCCCTTGAGTAAGTCCACCAATTCCCAACTCATATTCTTTGTCAAACAGTCATATTTATTTTGCATAGATTGTTCCCATTGATATTTTCCCTTATCCTCATCATAAGTTTGAGGATCATTAGTCTTCATTATTGTGGTCATTAGGGCATAATTAACTTGTTGATTCTTTGATAAATTTCTTGAGGACTCTTGGTCTTTTGAGAAGGCCTAGATTCTTCAATTGTATTGGAAGTTGACTTTGAACTTTTGTTGGTTTCAAAAGTACTATAGGATATGTCATTATTTGTGACCACTCATGGCATAGGATTTGGAGAGGATTTTATCATATCATTGAACCCTTGATTAAACTTGACATCCCTAAAGATTTCAAGGTTCAGGATAGGAACACTTATTTTGAAATGGGTACACTAAGATAACATGTAGATAAAAGTAATTAGTTGTTCCTTTATAATTGCACATTGAACATTGAAATTTATCGAGAAGAGAACATACAATTTTGTTGCTAGTGAATGGACGTTCTCCATGCATCATTTGAACATCAAAGGAATGTAGTGATATGTGTTGTTGTCTTGCATTAGAAAAGAAATGGAGTAAATTAAATATGTTGACATGTATGCAAGTAAAGTTGATTTTGAATAGTAGTGGGTAAAAGTAGGTATGCAAGTAATGTTATTTTTTTTAGTCAATTATTTGCAAGTGATAGTGCCCTTAATGTGCCATGGGTATGCCAAGATAGCATGTAGATAAAAGTAATTAGTGGCAAAAGACATGAAGTGAGAGCTCATTATAGAGAAAACAGAGAAAACAAAATGGCAAACTAAGAAAGGGCAGAAGAATTAGAAGAGTTGCATGCAAGTAAATTTATTTTTTGTTTCGATCAATTATTTGCAAGTGATAGTGCCCTTAATCGGTCCTCTTCTTGTTACCTAAGCATGTTGAGCCCATCCATTTGAAATGGTATGCCTAGGTATAGAATTGACAAGACTTGCCATTCATCAAGACTTTTGTCTTGCATTGCATGTCCCCAGTCAAAAGGAGTTTCATCATCAGTGTATATCAATGGATCTAGAGATGTATGGTGGAAATTACATGGATGGTAGTCATTTGAAATTATTTCCTAATGAGATGTAATATATTTATCTAATGAACCAATATCATTGTGAATGTTTTTGAATGACTAGTATAGAAGCAATTTACTCCAACATAATGATTGAAAACATTGATCATTTGCTAATAAGATGGTGATGAAATGAGGGGAGACATGAACACTAGCTAGTGTTAAGTGTTCTTTCAATTTGTTCGACTTCTGAGATGCTGCAAATGTCCATTTTTGTCATGTCTCATTTTTATGGACTGTATAATTATTCTAGATTAGTGAACATTTACTATGATTATTTTATTTTGAGTAAATTCCACATGTGTGAAGGTAATTATCATGAATTTATATTTGCATAAATTGAAAAGTTGATTTAAATAATAAATATTATCGATATTATTATAATGTTTTGCTTCGGCTATGTTTTGGGAAACTAACCCATTGGCATCAAGTTGAGTGCGAATGAATACAGGTACTCATTGAAGATGAGAACATGGTTGAGGTTGAGATGTTCTAGCCACTTGGAAAGAACTATTTGAGATGGTTAAACCTTGATATAATCACACACTCACATAGTATCATATTGCATTATATTGAATGGTTTAATATGCATTAAATTGTGGATAACAAATGCGATTGATGGTTAGATACTTAGAAAAATATTGTATTTTAATTATTTCAGTGAATCTATTTCGAATGTATGATTTAGTTATAATGTTGACAATTGTTTTGATTTATATTTAAAAAATTGTGTGATTTATATTATTTAATAATAATAAATAATATTTTCCTATTTATACAAATATGGATGTTTGGAAGACAATATTTAAATTAGACTTAAAACAATTGTATTTAAATTGCAATAATTATATATATCTATTATTTTAATATTATTGCAAATCCTTCTTGATTGATTAAAGTAATTATGTATTAGTAATTGTGTTTTATTAAAAAAGGTTAAATTATATTAATAATATCAATATTATATTTAGAATTTTAAATAAAGAGAATTAAAAATAAGTTACTATTATGCATGTGACGGAAAGCTAATAAGTTATTTTATTCTAGTAAATAGAAATTGAAGAGCTTTTCTAAATGCAAACTCATGTAAACTCAAACAAAATCTTTAGTTGTCAAAAAGCAAGGAAAAAACCTGAATCTGAATGCCAAAAATAAGGGAGAGATTTTTAATAAAAGAAGAAGTTTCGGCAGAAAAAAAAGACCACGATTTCTAGTAGAGAAAGGAATATTTTTGGCAGCAAAGAGAAGGATGTGGGTTGTATTTTGGTAGTGACAGGAGAAAGCTTGGTCAATGACTGTAGAAAAGAATAGAACGCCTTTTTTGGCAAGCAAATCTGAGTATTTTCATAGTTTTTCATTGTAAAAAATATGGTAGATTAAAATTGTTAAAAACATAGATGAATTTGGCCTATAAAACTTTTATTTTCTAGCCTATGTGTGTGTGGGGATCAGCTCCCTCTTCCTCAAATTGACCTATCTTCTCTTTGGATGCTGAGTAGCAGACTCAAGCTAGCATTTGTTTCTTTTGTTCTGATCGACCACCTTAGTTTTATCTTTTGCCGCTAGTCTCCTTTATCCTTAGTATTTGATGTGATTTGACCTGCCAATCCAACAAGAAGGAATTGAATTTTGGCTATGTGGGTGTTGGACCCGGTCATCTTCCTCTTTTCCTGCCATAGATTTAATTTGGCTGCCTGTTCCTGACTTCCACCACTAAGTTTCTAACTTGCCATCTATTCTGGTTTATACCTCTATTTTCTTTCCTAAACCTTATCTGATTAAATTTATGTTCTTGTGTTTCTATGTGGGTCAGACCTGTGCCAAGTAACCTGTCCACTAGTTTTAGATTTGTTGAGAGTTCATGTCATTGCAAATTAATTCTAAACTACCTATAACAACAAGTTTCATTCCTCTTTTAATTAGATTTAGATTTCCTATTGTAGCTATGTTTAATGATTTTAATGTCATCTCAAACCTGCTTAATTACTATTGCTAGTTAGACAGTAACTTCCTTATAAATTTAGACCTCTATAGAGTTCCTGTTGCAGGAGCGACAGTAACATGTTTTGACTTCCACAGTTCATGTCGCCAGTGCGACAATAAGCCTATTTATGAGTTTCGTCAGCTTCCTGTTATAATAGTGACAGTAAGGTTGTTAAATTATTTAGGAAACCTATTACTTACAAAATTTTGAATGAATAGATTATAAGTTAAAATTATCATTTCCTTATATGTTATTGTGATGGAGTAAACTCCGAGATGTAAATATCATTATCTTATTAAAATTTCTTGAAGAGAATTGGCATACTTGATTGGAATGATTTAGAAAACTTAATACATATTATGGAAATTGAATGAAATATGAACTAGGAAATAAAACTGATTTAATAGCCTTATAGATGCAATTATATAATCCAATGATGAATTATTGCTTGAAAGTGTGTTTTCTCAATTGATGTTTTGGAAAGGGATTTAGAGATGAATTATAGGAGGACATTGACTGTTTTATTTTATTATTTATTTATTTACTTGTTTCTCGGCAAAAGAAAGTAGATTTTATCTAGGAATGTTATTGAGTTACTTTTAGGCTAGGATGCTAGATGTGGATTATCAGAGATGTCTTTTCCTCTTTTCTAGAATTGATCGATTACTATGTTTTAAAGGCTTAGATCTAAATAAGCTTCCATTGAAAATGATGAATATTTTGTCTAGAAAACTTATTTATATATATCTCTGCCACATCCTATTGTGAGACATTCTGCATTTCATTATTAATAATTGCACATTACACATTAGGTTGCATCGGGTGTTCCCACCTACCAGTTGTTCCAGGTAGCTAGAGATTTCATGCGAGGTTGGGTTTCCTTCGTGTCATGAAGGGATCAGGGGAAGTGTAATTGCTTCATGGTTAGGTGGAAAAGAACCTGAGCCATGTTCCCATCTCTTAGCTTGCAGGAGAACCATTTGGTTTTTTGTCGACTAGAGAGTGTATTGATTTATTTATACTTGTTGTACATGATTATTGTAACTTGTAAATTGGATGTATTGTGGCATGAATGCCCATGGACTTTGTATATTATTTTATAGTGCTTTCACCTAAATTGAGCACGAGATTTGTAAAATTTAATGACTTTTATTGATTCATATTTATGAGATTTATCTTTTACTTGTGAAGTTGTAATTAAGCAGATTAATTACCTCTAAATTAACTTTGTTACTTGTGATGTTGTAATTTAAATGGATTATTTACTCTATTTACCTTATTTACTTTTAAGATGGTTTGAGTGGCTTTTAGATTTGGTATCAGAGCTGTATGTTTAATACTAGGGCATCTTTTTTGGGACTATTATGCTAAGTTGCGAACTTGATGCAGATTATTCATCATGAATACTAGAAATATTGATCGTAGTGGAGGATTAGGAAGTGGTCAAAATAGAAGAAACTATGGAGGTGCAAATAGTGGTCAAAATGCAAGGAATTTTGGAGATGCTAATAATTATCAAGATGAAATATTGGACTGTATTCTTGGTCTCTTGACCCAATAGGATGCGAGGATGAATGCTCTTGAGCAGGAGATCAGAGGGAATCCTAGAGGGCAGAATGCTAATGAAAACCATGGAGGTGCTAATGCAAATGAGAATCCGAGGATAGAAGTTCAATTTTCAGAGGTTGGATTTAATGCTAACAAACAAGTAAGGATTGCAGAGGAGTTGGGGAAAGACCTCAAGAAGGTCTCACTACCTAAATTTGATGGAAAGACAATTGGAGATGGAGCTGCAGCATGGATCATAGAAATGGAGAAATACTTTGGGCTTTGAAATCTTTCTGATCACATGAAGGCAATGTGGAGAGCATATGAGTTGACTGGTGAAGCCACAACATGGTGGGATAATGAGAAGGTGGATAAGAAGCTGTTACCTGGTGAAATAACTTGGGAGATTTTCCTACAACTTTTTAGGAAAAGATGGTTACCACAACTCTTCTTTGACAAGAAGATGACAAAGTTTCAAAAATTGGTTCAAGGAGGTATGTCCATAACTAGTTATTGGGAGAGGTTCTCTCATCTACTTAAGTATGTTCCACAGTACTAGACAAATGAGAGAGTTTGGATCAGGAAGTTTATATTAGGCTTAAAGCCCCAGATTGGAGCAGAAGTAGACATGCATAATCCACGTACTATGGATGCAGTTTTTGAGAAAGCAATTAAACAAGAGTAGAAGTTGCAACAAGTAGCTAGTTACTATAAGCAGAGAGATGCAAAGTTTGCCAATAAAAAACCTCAGAATAATCAATAGAACTATAATCATAATAACAACCAAGGTAATAATAATCGACAGATCAGGAATTTGAAGAGAAGTAATAACTCTCAGGATGGAAATGGTGGAAACTAGCATGGAGGAAGCAAAAGAGGTGGCTATAACACCTGAAACAATAATCAGAGAGAAAGAACTAAATGATCAAAAGCACCTAAGGGTGGATGATACATTTGTGGAGGAGAGTATTATGCTAATTCATGTCCACAGAGATAAGTTAGAAGAGGAAACAAAAATCAACAAGAAGCACCTCAACATCAGATTCATGTTGCAGTGGACAATCAACAAGATGACTTTCAGGTAGCACCTATTTAGTTTCAAGATAAGTTCCATGGACTACTTGTTTCTATTTTGATTGATACTAGTGCCAAAGAATGTTTTGTAGATCATAGAGTAGTATCTAAGTTATCTATTAGACCTGGGCATATGGAAAAATCTTGGATGGTACAATATGACAATAGAGTAGAAAAGAGAGTAGACTCATGTCTAGTATGCAGTGAGTTAAAGCTTTTGAGTTTTTAGATGCAAGTTAATCTGTATGTAGCACCTTTAGGGTCTTATGATGTAATTCTGGGAATTAATTGGTTATCTGAACATAAGTCTCTAGTAAACTGTGAAGACAAAGTTGTTAGATGTTTGGATGACCTAAGAGACTTTAGAGCTTAGATAAATCTCGGCTATGCAATTGAAGAAAGCCAAGAGGAAAGGGTGTGCCATTTATGTCGTCCAAGTAAAGGACCTTGAAAAAGAAGAACTAGCATTTAATGACTACCCAATCCTTAGATATTTCAGAGATGTATTCCCTGTGGAGTTGACAAAGTTAGCATCGAAGAGAGAATTTGACTTCTCCATTGATTTGCTACCAAGGACTGAGCTTCAACCTAAGGCACCCTATAGGATGACTACTACAGAATTGTATGAGCTTAAAGCACAATTGCAAGAGTTACTAAATTAAGGGTTCATTAGACCTAGTGTGTCACCATGGAGCACACTGGTTATCTTTGTAAAGAACGATGGGACTTTGAGGTTATGCATTGATTATAGGATGGTTAAAAAAGCTACTATAAAGAATAAGTACCTAGACTCCCAAGAGTAGATAAGCTCTTTGATCAGATGAAAGGAGCTATGATGTTCTTGAAGATAGATCTTAGATCCAGTTATTACCAATTGTGGATTAAGGATGAGGGCATCTCTAAAATAGCTTTTAGGAATCGATATGGTCACTACGAGTTCACAGTAGTACCATTTGGGTTGACTAATGCTCCAACAACCTTCATGAATTTGATGAATAGCATTTTTAGAGATTGTTTAGATGATTTTGTGTTGATCTTCCTTGATGACATATTGATATACTCTAAATCAGTGGAAGAGCATGAAAGGCATTTGAAGATAGTCTTGCAACGCTTGAGAGAGCAGAAGCTGTATGGTAAAATATTTAAGTGTACATTCTTTCAAGATAAAGTGCACTATCTTGGTCATGTGATCTCGGCAGAAGGGATTGCAGTTGATCCCGAGAAGATAAAAGTGATAATGGAATGGCCTGCATCTCAGAGTGTGATAGAATTTAGAAGTTTTATGGGACTTGTAGGTTATTATAGAAAATTTGTGGAAGGTTTCTCAACTATAGCAACATCTATTACCTCACTACAAAAGAAGGGTAAGAAGTTTGAATGGACAGAAAGGTGTGATTAAGCTTTCCAAGTGCTAAAGGAAAATCTCACAACTGCTCCTATCTTGACCATACTAGATCCTAATGGTCACTTTACAGTTATAACAGATGCTTCAAGAGAAGAGTAGGAGGAGTGTTGTTGTAGAATGAGCAAGTTGTTACATATGAGTCAAGAAAGTTAAAGCAATATGAGTTAAACTATGCACTGCATGATCTTGAGTTAGCTGCCATAGTCTATGCACTTCAGATGTGGAGGCATTATCTTCTAGGTAAGGCCTTTGAGTTGAAGATAGATCATTTAGGGCTCAAGTATATCTTTACTCAACCTAACCTTAATGCATGATAGAGAAGATGGTTAGAATTCCTTAGGGAGTATGACTTTGGAATTGAGTATATAAAAGGAAAGGAGAATAAAGTAGCAGATGCTCCTAGTAGAAGAAGACATCTAGCTACCATGGTTACAATGAGAACTATTTTGATGCAGAAAGTAATTCAGAATCTTCAAGGGGATGAACATTATGAAAGAGTGAAGCAATCTTTGGAAGTAGACCCATTAGATCACATTTTTGATGGTTATGTGATTGAGTCAGATGGACTTTTGAGATATTAGGGAAGGATGTATATTCTTAATGAGGAAGTTAATGCTTAAGGAGATCCACAATGCACCTTATTTAGGGCACCCTGGAGTGACCAAAATGGTTGAAGGTTTGAGACCCTTATACTTTTGGCCTAGACTTAAGAGGGATGTGATAGAATTTGTGGCTTAATGTTTGGAGTGCCAATGAGTCAAAGATGAGCATGTGCATCCAACAAGATTGTTGTACCCACACAGTGTTCCTAAGCATAAGTGGCAAGTAATAAGTATGGATTTTATTCAGGGGTTTCCCATGTCTAAAAATCATCATGATGTCATCTTAGTGGTTGTGAACAAGTTAACTAAGGTAGCACATTTCATTATGGGGAATCTCTTAGATGGTTCTTTGGTTTTAGGTAAGAAGTTTATTCAGGAGATTTTTTGATTGCATGGAGTGCCTGAGACGAATATTTCAGATCGAGACACTCGCATGACATCCATATTTTGGACAAATCTTAATGCAGCATTGGGAACCAAGTTGAATTTTAGTTCAGCCTATCATCCTCAAATGGAAAGAGTCAATAAGGTTGTAGAAGACCTTCTAAAGATGTGATGTATGGATCAACACTATAAATGGGAGGATTATCTTCCATTGGTAGAGTTTGCATACAACAATTCATACCATGCATCTTTGGAAATAACACCGTTTGAAGCTCTTTATGGGCATAGGTGTCGAACACCTATCAGTTGGGATAAGGTGGAGGATATGTAGTGCCCCTCCATTCCCACCTTGGATATGCAGGTGAACTGATCAAGGCACATGAATATGAAGGTAAAATAACATGAATAATTAAGGTAAGGCTTTGACATTGTTGCATTCCAATGATTAAGATGTCGATCTTACTACAATTGTTATATGTTAGAATGGATCTCATGGACCGATTATGTTAGATTTAATTGTTATAATGGTACTTCTAAGACTTATTCAATTTCATGCACCTACATGTTCAGAGTATGATTCTATTCAGATAATGAGGTAGATTCGATTTGGTTATGATTATGTGTTATCAAATCTAGATTGATCTGATGTGGAAAGGACGATGTCGCATCACTCGCTTGCGAGTGCCCTTTGATGTTGTGATTCCTTTTTCACCTAGTGTCAGCTTATATGCATCTATACATGCTTGACTGTGTCATTTGTTGCAGGATGCAGGTATTAGGCATCGACTCCACCTGAATTAACAGGTCTGAGCGTGCCCTAAACCTAATGGATAAGTTGTTCCAGAGATAACTTAAGGTCCCACATCTCAAGTCATCATCCTCGATTAGGATGCATGACATGTCTAGTCCAACCTGTCAGTTCTGTCAGTATGTCAGGCCTTGCAACTAATTGATATTTGATGGAGCCTGTTGGTTGTGTGTTTGGCCCTGGCTAGTGAACATGTTTGATTTGGCTTTTAACAGCTGTCCTACTCAGTGGGTTATGTTGTATGCCTATATTTCATTATATAGTCATACTAATATTTGATCCACTTTAATATTTAATAAGGTCATATAATATTCTTATTATTATTATTAATATTTAATAAGATTAAATTGGTAATTGATAATTACCTAGTTCAAATAATTATTTAAGGTTGTTTGAATACGAATTATTTTATTACTACTATTAAATTAATTTAGTTAAGGGAAGGTCACTGAACACTAGTAAATGCACTAACTAGACCCTAGAGTAGAGAGGAGACAGTCCTATCATCCAATTGACGAAGCCTAACAATTGGATCAAGAGTGTATTGATTCAGCGTTACACTATGGTTACTAATGGATTTGTGATAATATGTTATTTATGATGGATATATTTTGGGCTATATATTGTACTAACACTTCTTGTTGAGTGTACATGTAGAATTATTATGTCAATGGATGATGGTGGTCATTTAGCCACTTTAAGTCTTTTTGTGTGATGTCAGATCGATGTAACGCCCTGCCAAGGAACTCTAGAGAACAACACAATTACACTATACAAACAAGACATTTTTTTTTAATTGAAAGAGATAATAAAGTAACATTTAACATATCTATACTAAGTAATGTTCTCTCAGGGTTCCATGGCTACATTACTGACAACTACTATCATGTTCTCTGACAACAATGATTCATTCTGATACACAGGCCAGTACATGAGCATAATAACTGTCTCCATAAACAGGTACACGATCTGAATCTGCTACAGGAGTTACCACCTTCTTGCACATGAACAAAGGCAAGGAGAAACCAATGGAGATAAAGCACATCCACCTGACCATGTGGAACCCTAAGGTCCACCCCCCGTGCTAGGAGATAACATAAGGTCCCAAAACATCATACAGTCAGGTAGACAATTAACTAACATGAACAAGGACACAACATGACTCCATCACAACACATGACAACACCATAAGCAACTCAGTAACACGTCCAGAGGAAACACATGATGAATGGGGAGAGTACAACTAGGGAATGCTAGGCTGCAGTAGGGAGAGTGTCATCGCATGGTCCTAACATGGGTTATCCTGACAGCCTCTCACTAGGCGCCGGCCCCATAGGGTGACTCATGCGGAATCAACCTTCCTTTCGTGAGGACAAGAAAGTTGATCTTGCCAACCATGACTTCTCTACCCATCCTTAGTCTAAACGAGCACTACAGCCATGGGAGAGGAAATCCAATTATCTTGTTAATGTGTAATTTACCCTTTCCCCCCAGTTCATTTTAGGTTTTCACTTAATTAACAACTTTCAATGGGTTATCTTGACAGCCACTTTGGGCGCCGGCTCCACATTGAAAGCCACTCCCCTACCTACATCTAGAAACCCTAACCATCAAGCAAGACAATCACTATCATACTGATAAGTGTACATAACAATGCAAGACATTACCTTCTTCCTTACTAAACATAATTACAATGACCAACCTTTACTTCATTGTCCCAAACTTTCAGTTGATCAATCGCAATAACCATAACAACACATATCCAAAGCAAAGTATGGGTCATCTTGCTCACAAATCTCAACCTTGAACAAAATAGTTTCTCATTATAATTTCCAAGGTCTCCCCATTACAATACTAAACACAAGCTTGATATAAACACATACGTGAAGGAGGTTTAACCCCATCATAATATATTCACAACACAGTATGTACATCATCTCACATTATTGTTTACCAAGACCCACATACGTAGACAAGAGAAATCATGTTCTTACAACATCTTCATCTCAAGACAACTATGAACATAATACATGCCATCAAATCATATTACCTTATGCCTCTGGAACCTAAACTTGACAATTTACACATAGACCAATTCACATGAAAATTTTGCTTGCAATAAGCAATTTCAACTAATTAGCTCATCGACAACATAAATTCTTCTTACTAGAGCAATTCAATCTAATAGTTATCCAGTTACCTATAAGTTTTACTTATAGGGCTAAATTTTCAAATACATTGTTGTTTAACCTAATTCCAACCTTTCAATCCAATTTCAACTTAACAAAATCATTATGAAAAGATCTTTACAGAACCCAATCAACTAGATTAAATTTCATCTACACTAATTATATTACCATATCCAATTACATTTAATTGTAATAGCAACTAGATTCAAGTTATATCTCCACCAAGGATTCATAAAACCTAGGTCTAGTTTAATTAATATTAATTCTATCTATTATATTAATCACTCATCAATTACATATAACCATCAAGCTAAAAAAATGCATAGATAATATTAATTACAAATACTTATAACTTAAATGCTAATTTCAACATTTATAATCCAAACCCATATATCATATTTCTACTAACAAAACCATTAAAATAGAATCAATGCCATATTATAGTAAATATGTGATCATATCGATTAGTTTAATAAACATTCATATTAAACTATAACAACTATGTTTCTTTTGTTTCATACATTAATATCTATATCATATATATATATATACTCCAACAAACTCATCTACTAAATCGTGGATCTTAACTATGCATGGATTCCTATTTAATTTATAATTAATATTTGATACCTATACAAAAATATCCATATGACATAAATGTTTATATACATATTCATGCACTTGTGTAGGTTATTCCTATCCTCAAGGTAAGATTTGGTCAATCAACCTTCAAATTTTGGACTGTTTATCAACAACACCACTCTGCCTTTGAGTAGCAGCCACACCATTTCCATTTCTTCAAGTGATGACTTCATAGACCACCACACCCAATTTGAAACACCTTTGTTATACATGGCTGGAGTCTCACCTAGAGGATGGAGTTTGATAGACTTAAGGAGTATGCACACCGTATTAAATGGGTTATCTAGATTTGGATTATGGTCGATCAAGAATACTGTGAAGATTTGAACAACCAAAGAACAAGACACCCAAAATATAAACTGACTAAATGAAGAGCTAATAAGATGTTTAATACAATCTACTATAAGAATTGGATCCTGAAGAATCTATGCAAAAGTAGGCAGTTTTATATGATCCAAAGTCCATATTTATTTGAGACCTTAATGCACATAAGAAAAACATTTCCATCTAGATCTAATAGAAGGCAGAAGTAAGGAATACTCTAATGGACAAGGTACTTGAACTGTTTGACAAGGTTCAAAGACACTTACGTACACAAAGAACATCATTAGTTTATCTATTAGAGGATATGAACAAACTAACAGATCCTTAGCAAGATGACTTCGTAACCCCTTTTAAAAATAGATAAAAAACCATCGTTTCTATGATCCAACACCAACATTTAGCAATTATAAGATTATATAGAAATCTTAATACTAATATATAGATAACATATGATTATATGCAAACCTTAATGCCAATATATATGGTGATTACTATCTTATAATTATAGGAAGGTCTAATGTAAAAATAAAAAATATAATTCATGCTATGATGATCTAGGTTTATGACATGCAAATAAGGCAACAAATATGATTCTTTCAAGATTTACATTGAAATGTTTGCTTTTCCAATTTCACAAGCAACAACCCTTAGAAAAACAACCTTTACATTTAATAAATAAAGGATACATATAATATTTAGAACATACAATATTTACATTTAACCAATAAAGAAAAACATATAATATTTATATTTAAAAGAAAAAAACATATAAAATTTACATTTAATCAATAAAGAAAAACATATAATATTTATATTTAATCAATAAAGAAAACATGATACCTCGATCGCAATATCCCACTAATGGTAGAATCCTTGAATGAAAATCATAAAATGAGCAAGTCACCCCCACTCCATGAAGAGTTTTTAAAGAGAAGGAAAGAGTTACTTCCTACCCAAAACTAACTCAACCACCCAACTAATTCAACCACCCAACTACCTTCCCATTTTCGTCACTTTGTAAGTGGGGCTTAAAGGAGGGTCAAAAAACCTTTTAAAATATTATAAATGACAAAAATAAACTTGTTACCTATGTACCTTGGACATAAGACAATTTTCCAAACGTAAAATACAACTTAGACCTCTTAAAAACACTTAAAAATCATTTTAAAAGTTACAAGGTTAAATCCCACACAAGAACATAATCATTTTATCACATAAAACTAAAAATAGTATTTCTTAACATCATGGCCAATAGACCTTAGGGCTCCATGCCTAGGTCTGACATCACACAAAAAGACTTAAAGTGGCTAAATGACCACCATCATCCATTGACATAATAATTCTACATGTACACTCAACAAGAAGTGTTAGTACAATATATAGCCCAAAATATATCCATCATAAATAACATATTATCACAAATCCATTAGTAACCATAGTGTAACGCTGAATCAATACACTCTTGATCCAATTGTTAGGCTTCGTCAATTGGATGATAGGACTGTCTCCTCTCTACTCGAGGGTCTGGTTAGTGCGTTTTTTAGTGTTCAGTGACCTTCCCTTAATTAAATCAATTTAATAGTAGTAATAAAATAATTCGTATTCAAACAACTTTAAATAATTATTTGAACTAGGTAATTATCAATTACCAATTTAATCTTATTAAATATTAATAATAATAATAAGAATATTATATGACCTTATTAAATATTAAAGTGGATCAAATATTAGTATGACTATATAATGAAATATAGGCATACAACATAACCCACTGAGTAGGACAGCCGTTAAAAGCCAAATCAAACATGTTCACTAGCCAGGGCCAAACACACACTTAACCAATAGGCTCCATCAAATATCAATTAGTTGCAAGGCCTGACATACTGACAGAACTGACAGGTTGGACTAGACATGTCATGCATCCTAATCGAGGATGATGACTTGAGATGTGGGACCTTAAGTTATCTCTGGAACAACTTATCCATTAGGTTTAGGGCACGCTCAGACCTGTTAATTCAGGTGGAGTCGATGCCTAATACCTGGATCCTGCAACAAATGACACAGTCAAGCATGTATAGATGCATATAAGCTGACACTAGGTGAAAAAGGAATCACAACATCACAGGGCACTCGCAAGCGAGTGATGCGACATCGTCCTTTCCACATCAGATCAATCTAGATTTGATAACACATAATCATAACCAAATCGAATCTACCTCATTATCTGAATAGAATCATACTTTGAACATGTAGGTGCATGAAATTGAATAAGTCTCAGAAGTACCATTATAACAATTAAATCTAACATAATCAGTCCATGAGATCCATTCTAACATATAACAATTGTAGTAAGATCGACATCTTAATCATTGGAATGCAACAATGTCAAAGCCTTACCTTAATTATTCCCGTTATTTTACCTTCATATTCATGCGCCTTGATCAGTTCACCTGCATATCCAAGGTGGGAACGGAGGGGCACTACAAGATAGAATAGTGATTGGTCCTGATATGTTAAGGGAAATCGATGATCAGATGAGATTGATCAAAGAGAAGTTGAAGCAAGCTTTCGATCATCAGAAGAGTTATGCAGATAGAAATAGGACACTTAGATAGTTCTCAGTTGGTGGCAAAGTCTTCTTAAGGGTCAAACCTCAGAAGAGTTCAGTTTCATTTGGCAAAGAGTCCAAACTTGCTCCTCATTTTGTAAGACCATTGGATGTCTTGGAAGTGATCAATCATGTAGCGTATAGACTTGCTCTACTGCCTGCACTTTCCAGAATCCATAATATTTTTTATGTGTCCTTGCTTAAGCTTTTTCATCCTAATGCTTCACATATTCTTGATTGGCATGCTGTATAGGTTCAGGATCTAGGAGTGGTGCTGGTGGAGCCCACTCGAATCTTAGAGAGGTGCAATGTTAAGTTGCGAAGCAGAGACGTGGTACAATATAAGGTCCAATGGGACCAATATTTAGAGGATAGTGCCACATGGGAGGATGCAGAGGAGATTGATAGATCTTTTTCTCATTTGAGGATATAGCATAGATTTCTTATTTATGCATGATTATGATACTTTGAGTTATTGTTATTATTTTAAGATACTTTGATACTTTGTTGGTGGTGGATTGACACATTATTATTTTGTTGTGTAATAAGACATTGGGATGATATCTCTTCCTAGTGGGGAAGGATGTCACATCTCATATTTATGGACTATATAATTATTCTAGATTAGTGAACATTTACTATGATTGTTTTACTTTGAGTAAATTCCACGTGTGTGAAGGTAATTATATCATGAAGTTATATTTGCATAAATTAGAAAGTTGATTTAAATAATAAATATTATTAATATGATTATAATATTTTTCTTCGGCTATGTTTTGGGGAACTAACCTATTGACGCTGAGTTGAGTGCGAATGAATGCAGGTACTCCTCGAAGTGAGAACATGGTTGAGGTAGAGATGTTCTAGCCACTTGGCAAGAACAGTTTGGGATGTTTAAACCCTGATGCACTCACACACTCACATAGTCTCATAGTGCTTCATATTGAATGGTTTAATATGCATTATTGTGTGGATAACAAATGCGATTGATGGTTAGATACTTAGAAAAATATTGTAGTTTAATTATTTCAGTGAGTCTATTTTGAATGTATGATTTAGTTATAATGTTAATGATTCTTTTGATTTATATTTAAAAAATTGTGTGATTTATATTATTTAATAATAATAAATAATGTTTTCCTATTTATACAAATATGGATGTTTGGAAGACAATATTTAAATTAGACTTAAAACAATTATATTTAAATTGCAATAATTATATATATCTATTATTTTAATATTATTGTAAATACTTCCTAATTGATTAAAGTAATTATGTATTAGTAATTGTGTTTTATTAAAAATGTTTAAATTATATTAATAATATCAATATTATATTTAGAATTTTAAATAAAGAGAATTAAAAATAAGTTACTATTATGCATGCGATAGAAAGATAATAAGTCATTTTATTCTACTAAATGGAAATTGAAGAGCTTTTCCAAATGCAAACTCATGGAAACTCAAACAAAATCTTCAGTTGTCAAGAAGCAAGGCAAAAACCTAAATCGCCAAAAATAAGCGAGAAATTTTTAATAAAAGAAGAAGTTTTGGAAGAAAAAAAAGACTATGATTTGCAGCAAAGAAAGGCATGTTTTTGTTAGCAGAGAGAAGGACGTGGGTTCTGTTTGGGCAGCAACAGGAGAAAGGCTTGGTCAACGCCAAAAATAAGGGAGAAATTTTTAATAAAAGAAGAAGTTTTGGAAGAAAAAAGAGACTATGATTTGCAGCAAAGAAAGGCATGTTTTTGTTAGCAGAGAGAAGGACGTGGGTTCTGTTTGGGCAGCAATAGGAGAAAGGCTTGGTCAACGACTGTAGAAAATAATAGAGTGCCTTTTTTGGCAAGCAAATCTAAGTATTTTCCTAGTTTATCATTGCAATAAATATGGTAGATTAAAACTATTAAAAACATAGATGAATTTGGCCTGTAAAACTTTTATTTTCTATCCTGTGTGAGTGGGGATCAGCTTCCTCTTCCTGGCATCGACCTATCTTCTCTTTGGCCGCTGAGTAGTAGACTCAAGCTAGCATTTGTTTCTTTTGTTCTGATCGACCACCTTAGTTTTATCTTATGTCGCTAGTCTCCTTTATCCTTAGTATTTGATGTGATTCAACCTACCAACCTAGCAAGAAGGCACTAAATTTTGGCTGTGTGGGTGTTAGACCTAGTCACCTTCCTCTTTTCCTGTCGTAGATTTAATTTGGCCGTTTGTTCCTGACTTCCATCACTAAGTTTCTAACTTGCCATCTATTCTAGTTTATACCTCTATTTTCTTTCCTAAACCTTGGCCAACTAAATTTATGTTCTTGTGTTTCTGTGTGGGTTAGACCTATGCCAAGTAACCTATCCACTAGTTTTAGATCTGTTGAGAGTTCCTATCATTGCAAATTAATTCTGAACTACCTATAACAAGTTTTATTCCTCTTTTAATTAGATTTAGGGTTCATGTTGTAGCTATGCTTAATCATTTTAATGTCATCTCAGACTTGCTTAATTACTGTCACTAGTTAGACAATAACTTCCTTGTGAATTTAGAACTCTATATAGTTCCTGTCGCATGAACGGTATTAACCTATTTTGACTTCCACAATTCCTGTCGCCAGTGTGACAGTAAACCTGTTTATGAGTTTAATCAGCTTCCTCTCATAACAGTGATAGTAAGGTTGTTAAATTTTTTAGGAAACCTATTACTTACAAAATTTTAAATGAATAGAGTATAAGTTAAAATTATCTTTTCCTTTTATGTTATTGTGATGGAGTAAACTCTGAGATGTAAATATCACTATCTTATTAAAACTTCTTGAAGAGAATTGGCATACTTGATTGGAATGATTTAGAAAACTTAATACATATTATGGAAATTGAATGAAATATGAACTAGGAAATAAGACTGATTTAATAGCCTTATAGATGCAATTGTATGATCAAATGATGAATTATTGCTTGAAAGTGTGTTTTCTCAATTGATGTTTTGGAAAGGGATTTAAAGATGAATTATAGGAGAACATTGACTATTTTATTTTATTATTTATTTATTTACTTGTTTCTTGGGGAAAGAAAGTAGATTTTATCTAAGAATGTTATTGGGTTACTTTTGGGCTAGGATGCCAAATGTGGATTATCAGAGATGGCTTTTCCTCTTTTTGAGAATTGATCGATTACTATGTTCTAAAGGTTTAGGTCTAGAAATGAGATGTCATTGAAAAAGATGAATATTTTATCTAGAAAACTTATTGATATATATCTCTATCGCATCCTATTGTGAGACAATCTGCATTTCATTATTTAGAATTGTACATTAGACATCAGGTTGCATTGGGTGTTCCCACTTGCCAGTTGTTCCAGGTAGCTAGACATTTCGTGTAGGGTTGGGTTTCCTTTGTGTCATGAAGAGATCTGGGGAAGTGTAATTGCTTTATGGTTGGGTGGAAAAGCACTTGAGCCATGTTCCCGTCTCTCAGTTCGTAGGAGAACCATTTGGTTCATGGCAACTAGAGAGTGTAATGATTTATTTATACTTGTTGTACATGATTATTGTAACTTGTAAATTGGATGTATTGTGGCATGAATGCCAATGGACTTTGTATATTATTTTATAGTTCTTTCACCTAGATTGAGCATGAGATTTGTAAGATTTAATGACTTCTATTGATTCATATTTATGAGATTTATCTTTTAGTTGTGGAGTTGTAATTAAGCGGATTAATTACCTCTTTTTACTTTTGTTACTTGTGATGTTGTAATTTAAATGGATTATTTACTCTATTTACTCTATTTACTTTTGTGATGGTTTGAGTGGCTTTTACAAATTTTCAGCCACTTCAATAAACAACATTGTTTTCAATTGTATTGGTTGTGCCATGTATGAATTAATGAATCTTGGAGATGCTATGTTTCTATTGTCATAGATAGATACACTTTATTGTGCAATGGGTACACTAAAGAGGTCTTAATGGTGAATTATTAGGTCCTTAAGAAAATTATATGTTTCCCTAAGTGTAATTCCCAATGGACAAATGTCATCTTTGGATTATTGGCATGAAATGACTAAATGAAAGTCACTCTATATTTTCTTCATCCATTATTCTCTTTATATCTCTTATCTCTATCTCTCTCCCTCATTCTTTCTCTATTCCTCTCTCTCTCTCTATTGTTGTAAACATACCATCTTTAATGTAGGGAACTATCCATTAGAATGCTTGGCCATAGACCCAAGTCTATCACACAATGGAACACTTTTTGCCACTATATTTATGTAGTTAAAATTAGTTTTTTAATCCCATGATAATAAACAATTTTTTGTTTTAAGAAATGCCTCTTCAATTGCCATGGGTGGTAAAGGTGAAATCTAAAAATAATTATTCATAGGAAGGTTATGTATGTAGCCATGTTTTCTACTTGAAACTAAAAAGTACTTTGAATCCACAAATTATAGTTCAACATCATACATAAATAAGGATATGGTTTGTCCATACACCCTTTGAAATACTATGTACACATATTCAAAGTAAAGGTAAGGTGGGCCCTGCTCAAATTATTTAAGCCTCCACTACTAACCCACAAGGTGATCTAGAACTTGAAATCCAATCAATCCTTTAACATGGCATTGTAAACAAAAATTTTCAGAAAAAGGCATTCTTAACATCCATTTGGTGAAGAGAACAAGTGCAATGAGCTAGCAATAATATAGTAGTCCTGACAATATTGATATTTGTTGTTGGCCCAAAAGATTTTGTGTAGTTAATTCCCTCCTTTTGGTCACTAATCTTGACTTATGGTTTTCAATGCTTCCATTAGACTTGAACTTAGTTTTATACACCCACTTATTTTTTAATGCATTCTTTCCCTTGGGCAAGTCCACCAATTCCCAACTCATATTCTTTATCAAAGAGTCATTTATTTTGCATAGCTTGTTCCTATTCATATTTTCCCTTATCCTCATCATAAGTTTGAGGATCATTAGTCTTCATTATTGTGGTCATTAGGGCATAATTAACTTATTGAGTTCTTTGATAAATTTCTTGAGGACTTTTGATCCTTTGAGAAAGGTTAGATTCTTCAATTGTATTGGAAGTTGACTTTGAACTTTTGTCAGTTTCAAAAGTACTATAGGATATGTCATTACTTGTGAACACTTGTGGGATAGGATTTGGAGAGGATTTTATCATATCCTTGAACCCTTGATTAAACTTGACATCCCTACTTGTGAACACATCCTCCACACTAGGATCATACAACCTATATTGTTTCATGTGATCATCATAGACAACAAAGATACTCTTAACATTCTTACTATCAAATTTATTTTGTCTAATCTTATTAGGGATCTGAGAAAATGCTTCACATCCAAATACCCTAAAATACTTAACATTTGGTTTCTCACTGCTCTATGCTTCCTTGGTATTTTGTAAACAAGTTGTAGTAGATCTATTGAAGACATGAGTTTCCATATTGACAACCTCAAAAAAAAAGGTGACCTTAACAAATCCTTCAAAACTATGAAAATTGTGTCTATTATGGATCCAAATTCTACAATTTTCTAGTGCACAATGAATTCAATAATGAACTTTGACAAAAGAATGCTTTGATATGTTAATTTGTAGATAACCACTCTAAACATTTGACAAGAGAAAAATTATCAATCCTAAGGAAACTTCCAACTACCTTGTAGAAAATCACTTCAAGCCTTTACTAACACACAAAGACTAATGTAGAATTTTTAGTTGTAGTCTATTCTCATTACTATAGGGGACAATATCCAATAGTAGTGTGAGTACCAACAGTTGTCAAGGAGTTGGTACATTGGAAGCTCGATACTTGAAAAGTATGGTATTGGTACATACTCGTGCAATATGCTTTGCGAAAGGCAAAAATAACTATTTAGCTTAGATATAATTCACTGCTCTCTTGTATTGCAGAGGTACATGTAGTAAAAGATAATGGAAAGTTGCATGCAATTTTTTTAATCTTGTGAGTAAAATTTAACTAAGAAGAGCAGAACATAGAAATATAGAAATACAAAGGATTATAGTTGTGTAAATTTACTTGGTAGTAAATTACACATGTCAACATAAATAGAAAGGATTAAAGTTGCACAAATTTCCTTGGCAGTAAAATAACACATGCCCATAGAAATAGAAGGAATTAAAGTTGCACAAATTTCCATAGATGATGAGGCTTAGGGTCCAAATGCTACTAACCTCTGGGTTCAGCTATGGAGAATTCCTCAAGAAGGGGATACACCACTTCTCAAGAGGACTTCTTCAACTAGATTGGGTGTCAGGATCGAGCCATTGTGCGCATAAATATTGGGATTCTTAAATTTTATCAAGTGCAGGAACAAGATGTTGGTGCTTCACCAAGTACAAAACACTTCCATCTTTAAAAAATAATTTTAATTTTCAATGAACTAAATATGCTTTTGCTAAGCAACTAGCAATGATGAAGTTATGTTTCTTTCTTTTACAATGAATTGTGAAATTCCAAATAACTCAAGGCCAACACATAACAAGAATTTAAAAATTGAAAACCTTGTTGGTTAAAGAATAGAGAGTTTGCCTTAGATTCAAACACTTTCTCAATCAAATATGTATGAAATCATCCTACTACCTTAGTTTTCAAATATCAACAAATGTGGAAAGCTTCATGAGACCCCTAGATGAATGTTGCGATGAAATTACTTACCTATTGTTGTGTCCATCTATTTTGAGAGTAAACTAGTGAGGCAGAGGTGCCAGGTTCGAAACGACTCTGAAGCTGCACTCCAACAATTTCCAACACTTCAAGTGGTCTACCTCCCTTCCAAGGTAACCTGAAGGATCCCCCTTTGAATATTATTATTATTATTTTTTTGCATTAACAATTTATGTCCCTATACCTAAAACTATACCTAATGTAATTTAAACTATATATTGCACCAAAAATTAAAAAAGAAAGAACAAATTATCAATTAAATTTAAGCTACAATTATAGAGTAAGAAATAAAGTGCAATTATAGTATTTTAATATAGTTTTACCTTTTCCTATGGTAAAATATATTTCTGTTATGGTCATTCAATAAAGTAATATTTGTCTTTGTATTTAACTCATTCAGGTCTTTGCTTTTACCCTACAACATTGCATTGGGGATCTTGTTAATTATGTTTTCTATTACTTACTCAGATTCATTATATTTTAGGTTTGTTTTTACAAGGATGCCAAAATGCTTTAAATTTGATGGTTATTCATGAATTTTAATTAAAAATAATTATTAACTAAGTTTGAAAAGAAAACTCATACATAATGAATTTAAGAAAAAACCACTACTTTTTTTCAACTCATCCTTATAGTGCAAAGAAAACCACCATCTATTTTAATACTTTCCTAATAAATAAATAGCCCAAATCAAGGGAAATGAAGCAATATTAAGAAATTTGCAAAGTGATTATAGTTTAAAATAGAAAAATGTAACAATAGTGAATTTTAAAGCTTAACAATACCAACTATGTTGTAAGATAAGTAGGATTTTACATTAGAAAAATATATTTTATCTTTTGAGCAATTAATTTAATATTATAAGTATAATTGATTTAGTTTTTCCATTGATCTATTGGTGATATTTGGACTTGTATAAACATAGTGGCAAAAAAGTGTTATATTGTGTGATACACTTGGGGCTATAGTCAAACATTGTAATAGAAAACCCAACATTAAAGATTAGGCTATGGGTTTTAGAAATGTCACAACACCACATTGACCATCAATAAAATTGTATGATCTCTTCTCTAGAAATTACTTATTGCTTTTATCTAAATGTTATTTCGGCATACCCATTTACACTAAGGTGCCATTGCTAGTAGTATTTGTATGATCTCTTCTCTAGAAATTACTTATTGCTTTTATCTTATCAGCTTTAAAGTGTGGTAAAAATATTTGTTATATTTTTATTGATCAAAATTGACCTTTAATTATGTGGATAGGTGTAACCTACAGTTACAGCAAGGGGTAGAATGAGATTCGTGTAAATAAAAAAATGTTAACTTTTTTCGCTGACAAATAAAACAATAAATAAGGATTAATTAAAAAAGTGCTGACAAATAAAACAATAAAAATAAGGATTAATATAAATGTAAAAGACATTTGAATGGATACATCACTTTGCAAATTATAAAGTAGAAATAAATTGAGAGCCAAAAACAAACAAGTAAGTCATTTCAATAATAATAATTTTTTTTTCAGAACAATTATACATAGTAATAAATTATTTTGGAAAGTGCACCAAATAAATTAAAGTTGAAAAAATCCAAGTTACTATATTGTTATTTATGTTTACATATATGAAAATTCCTTTAATATTTGTAATTATATATTATATATTTGTGAAATATTTAATTGTTTTTTGGGATTTCACTTTTCATATATTTACTTTGTAAAAAACATGGTTTGTTTTAATATTTGTTTTACTTTCGTTTAAATAGCAAAAACTTATTTACTTTGCAAGCAATAAATATTTGTTTCGGATAGAAAATTTTTACTTTCTTTCAAATAGTAATAACTTGTTTGTTTTTGGGATTTCACTTTTCATATATTTACTTTACAAAAGCATAGTTTGTTTTAATATTTGTTTTACTTTCATTCAAATAGCAAAAACATATTTACTTTGCAAGCAATAAATATTTGTTTTGCATAGAAAAGTTTTACTTTCTTTCAAATAGTAATAACTTGATTGTTTTTGGGATTTCACTTTTCATATATATACTTTGTAAAAACATAGTTTGTTTTAATATTTGTTTTAATTTCTTTCAAATAGCAAAAACATATTTACTTTGCAAGAAATAAATATTTGTTTTGGATACAAAATTTTTAGAATAATAAAAATTTAAGTAATGATGGTTAAAATAGTATACTTGTGAAACAAAAATACTAATAATAGACAAACTCAAATATGTATTATCTATGAGGGTTTAGGTGCACATTTGACCTTATTTATTAGTAATTTAATAAATTATCTTAAATAAAATATATAAATATTATATTTATATATTATAGATATATTAACATTTATATGAGGGTTTAGGAGCACATTTGACCTTATTTATTAGTTAATTAATAAATTATCTTAAATATAATATATAAATATTATATTTATATAGAATAGATATATTAACATTTACACTTCAATGTTTTGTATGATAAATATGTTAAATTTCAAACACATCTTAGAATTGATTACAAATGTTGGTGATAGTTTAATTTGAAATGTGATAAATATATTTTACAAGATGCCTCACGCAAAGCTAAATTTTGAAAATGAAGAGTAACGAAGAGAATATAGAAGACAATATGCTCAAAATTATATGAGATAACAATGTGAACATATGGTTGATGCACGAAGAGAATATAATCAAAATTATATGAGACAATGGCGTGAACAAATGAGTGATGCACAAAGAGAGGAAGAAAGAAATCATCGTAACCAAAGTGATAAAGAAAGACGTGTTAAGCGCAATGCAGATATGACAGTGGAAGAGATTGAAGCAAAAATAGGACAACACGTTGATGATATAATAACACATCGTGCACAAACATCTCATGAGGAACAATATATATTGAGAAGAAGATATCATCAATCTCATGGGAATGCTGAGGTTAGTTTTGAAGGGATAAATTCTATTACAATAGACCATGTGCTGGATACACCGAATAATAGATTTCAAGTTGCAATGAATTTTGATAATCAAAATCATGTTAATAATAATAGAAATGTTGAGATTGATTTGAGGACTTTACAAATGATATTCTGACAAGGACTAGATAAACTTTCTACACTAGGTATGTGCTACATTTGTGAAGAAAATTATATAGGAATGAAGGTTACACGGGTACTTGAAGGCCCTATTTGTAATAGATGTCGACAAGAGAAACATGAACATCGATTTTGTACAACAAACAACATGGATCTTGGGCTACAACCATTAGAACTTAGAAACTTAACACAAATTGAGGAAATGTTGATAGCACGCATCAACCCAATTCTTCAAGTCACACATGCAACTGGAGGTTAGTATAAATATAAAGGACTACACCATGGACAAATTATGGATGTAATAGAGATAGATATGTTGGGTAGAAGAGATGTTGATAAAAAATATCTATGGACTACTTAATATAAATGAGAAGATTATATGAATAACACTATAAAGTTTATTAGTAACATGAAAGAGATTTGGATTATTATTACCAGAAGATATGATGTCAAGTATCTCTTATGGAAACTTAGGTGCTAAGCAAAAAAGAGCACTTGATATTATTATGTCACATTATTATCAAGATGAAAACATCATGCCATTGTACATGATAATTCAAGGAACATATGGAATAGGTAAATCATATCTAATTCATGCAATTTGTCAAGCTCTTCAAGATGCATCAACACCACAATGCTTTCCCTTATTATTTCTAGCACCAACTGGAGTTGCAACTTTTAACATCGGTGCATTGACTATTCATTCAACACTAAGAATTCCACTTACAGATTTTGTTGAGTTAGAAGGCACAAGGCTCACAACCTTCCAAGAATATTTGCAACATATAAAATACATATTGATTGATGAAATGAGTTTTATTAGACAAAATTTGCTTAAAAATATTGATTCAAGACTACACCAAGCTTTTCCAGAAAAATCAAACTTGAGTTTTGGAGGAAGATCAATCATTTTGGTAGGAGATTTGGGTCAACGACCTCATGTTAGTGAAAAACCACCTTATGCTAGTAATGTACATGCAAAATTATTATCAGAGGAATTTAAGATAGTTGTTGCTTTGGATAAGATATTCAGACAAGAAGGTGAAGGTGAGGATCAACAAAGGTTTCACCAATTACTTACAAATATTAGAGATGCGCATCCAACAATCGATGATTGGAAATTATTGATGACAAGGACATATGCTTCATTGCATCAAATAATTCAAGAAGAGTTTGATAACAATATCCATCTATTTGCAACAAATGATAATATACATAACCATAACAGGAAAAAATTATATTCATTAAGAAGACTGATTGCCCATAGCATTGCAACAAAAGAAGGCAGCATTAATCCAGCAGGAGGTCAAAATGATGAATTAAATGTTGAATTATTAATTACAAAGGATGCAAGAGTCATGTTAACATATAATCTATGGATAGAAGCAGGCCTTGTAAATGGAGATTTAGGATACATTCAACATATCACATACAAACCTGGAAGTGCCCCACCAGATCCACCAACATATGCCATGGTTGAATTTGATAATTACTGAGGAATGCCATTTGAAGATGCAATGCAAAATATAATTCCAATTGCACCGATACATAGGGGACACATATGTCAATCACCATTATGATTAGCTTAGGCTCTAACAATCCATAAATCACAAGGATTGACTCTTTCCAAGGCAACAATTGATATAGGACTAAAAGAAAGAATATGATTAAGATTTGTTTCTATTTCATGTGTTAAATCCTTGGATGGACTCAGAATCTCACCACCATTTTCACCACCATTTTCATACAATCATTATGAAAAATGAAAATAGGGAAGCAACTCACCACCACTATTTTCATAAGATCGTGTAAGGTCGTGTATAGACCCACTAGAATTTTCTCTAGTAATAATGGTTATGATAGGACTTCTTGGAGAATATTTACAAACTTCTTGTTCTCTATGTGATGACATCTATTGGAGGTCATGTGACTACAGTGTATGACAGTTATGACAGTTATATGTTTATGCTTGAGCTATCTCCAGGTACTTTTATTGAATTATATTTCTATGATGTGAGACCTACACTTAGTAATTACTAACCATATTATTTTGTGTTGATCTAGGATTGTATATGTTGGCTTTTGAATAGTTTTCTCGTATGACTTATTATATGGTGTGGATCTTACTATTCCTATTAATGACTAAATTGGTGATATGGTTAAGTTTGGTTATGGTTGATATGGTAAATGATACATATACATATATAACTAATCATGTGATTTTACCTTCCTTGATGCAATATTGTTGAATGGTATAGACATATGTTTTAAATAGAGATATGGCAGGATTAACCATTGTGCCATTGATACGATCTGATGATTTATGCTAATATCTTGAATAGAGAATTTAGTTCATGATGGGACACTATGATTTCAATAAGAATTTTAACTTCATTTTATGAATTGTTCTCAACTATTAAATCTAATATTGTTACTTTTGTAATGCAGACTTGCTATGGATATACAATGCACATATTGATGTTATTTATCAATGCTTCGGCTATGATATGATATTTGTGATAACTACTGACATAGAAATGAGTGTGCAGGTACATACTAGCCAGTGGAAATGGGGAAAAATACAGGGGGACCGTATTGTGTGATACTAGTAGAGCTGACCAAGTCTATTTGGAGAACTTAGGTCCTTTGTATTGTGAAATTCACTATTGTACGTTGTGTTTTTTAGTGTTGTGTTTTGTTGTTTTGTCCTTGTTACGTCATTGTTCTTGTGTTGTCATGTATTGTGTAACTTAAATTAATTAAAACTTCCCTTCAGTCTTTATAAGGGTGTAAAATAATTTAATAAAGTGTCTTTGCCTTAAAAAAATAAAGCATTAAGACCTAAGTTTATGTTTAGGCACTTTGGGAGGGGAGAATTGACAAAATATACAATTTTTGGAAACCTTTATTTTAACCCTCAATATGGTGAAGAAAATTAGTGAGGTGATGTGTCATAAAAATGGGATGTATGTGTTGTAGGAACCTAAGAGGGTTGTATTAGAAACCTTAGAAAAGGAACATAACAAGTGTCCCTAACTGAAGAGACACGTGTTTTCCTCTCAATAAGAGAGGTGTCAAAGAAGGGAATGGTTATGGAATTATTTGAGGAAAAAGGGGGCTTCTCCTGACGGGGGGATCTATATTTTTTCTATTTTTCTACCATCCGCTGCAACTGGTCTTCACCATTTGCTGTAACTTCTACTTTTTGGACCATCTACTGCATTCTCTTTCACTTTCTGGGCTGCTGTTGAAACAGTTTGAAGGAAGGAAGAATAATAGTGGATCTTAATTGTCTCCCTCTAGTGTTGTGCAAGTGACCAGGTAGACTTTTAGTTCTTCTATTTTTAACAAAAACAAAATTTTAGCTTGGAAAAAATTTCTGAATTTCACTGTGCTCTGTCATTTCCTTTATTTATAAAATCAAAAGAGAATAATTCATTTTAAGGAAAGTGGAGCTAAATCAGTCCATCAATTCAATAGAGAACTTCAGGTAGGCCCTAACTTGATTATTGTGAAATTCAACTGTGGTAATTGTGGAAAATTGTACAGTATTAAAATAAATAAATAAACGAATTCATTCTTATACAAAAAAAAAATTGAATAGCTTCTTACAAGGATTGCAACTATGTTTTGTGTGTTGTACATTGAGCTATACTATATGTTAAGTGCTGTGGGAAGTTGTGGAAAGCTACAGTGTTCATTTGTTAAGTTGAAATTGTTTTGTTTTCCTTTCTATTATAAATTTTGTGTGGGGTAGAGAAGAGGCTTCCTGTAGGAATATTATATTGGGTAAGAGTACCCTAATTGTACTTGAGAAAAAAATTAAAATTATGGGCAAGAGTACCCAACAAATGAAGTTGAAGGGTATGAGAACCTGTGAGAAGTGAAATTTGTAAAATAAGAATGGTTGAATTTCTCCTATAGGCTGTTGTCTTTCTATACCCCTATGTGAAGGTTTTACACCAACCTTCTTGTGGACTGTGTGATAAATCCTATGTGAGCTTGATGTGTTGTCTTGTGTCACCTGTATGTTTGTGCAGTGGGTAGTAAAAGTGTGAGTGCAACTCTTAGGTCTCCCTGTGTTTTTCCCCTAGCTCGGGGGTGGGCAGCTACTGCCCTTGGTTGGGAGGTGAGCCTCTCCACTGGCTATACAAGGATGTCTTCTGTTAGCTTTGTTACAGGTCCTCACTGGTGGTGGTAGGGTGTGTTTCCTGATTGCATGCTAACTGGAGGAGTTTCCAAGAAAATGTATGTTCTACAAAGAGGGAAGAATAGGATGAGGAAATGAGCTTTTTGTCCAGTTGTAATTTTGCCTGCCAATAAACATTTGAAAATTGTATTGAATTTTGAGAGTTGTAAAGATGATATGAAGGAAAAATCTGGGCTGTTACTCTATGTTTGCTGCAAACTTAAGTTAAGCAAGGTGGGTACTTGTTTGATGCGTAGCATTGATGGATATAACTACTATGTACCTTTCTATGTGTTATCTCTATGTAACTATTAAGAAAGATGGGAATGTTAAATCTAAATACTATGTTGATGCATTATATTTCCTTAGTTTACCAGTTGAGAAAAAAAGGCGGGGGGGGGGATGTTACTTCTGCTGTTGCATGCATGTAATACATAGACTCCTTGCTGATTGAAATTTCCAGATCTCTTGTAACCTGCAACATAAAGTAAAATGAAGAGTTTTTTTTTATAAAAAGACTCCTTATATACAAAGATTTGTGAACATATAGTGTAGATATAGTTTTCCTTTTGGGTGTGTGTTTTGATTATAAGTCTTGATATATCTCATCATCTTATGTACTGCAGCACCAAGAAAAGAAAATACTGAGATAATAGGAGTTAGGAAACTATAAATTCTGAAATTACTACTTTCCTTCCAAAAGATAGAAACCAAATAAAGTAAAAAAATGTTCAAGTTGTACTATTCTGGAAAGACACTAGAAAGTATAGACCTGCTATTAAAACAAAAAATGTATTCACTACCTCTATTCATGCAATGCAACTTCTTAGGGCAGCTTAGATTTAGTATTCTCCAGGATTTGGGTTGAGAAGAGTAAACCAATGCCTATCTTTTTCTTTCCTCTTTACCTGGAATGTTTTTACCCCTTGATCAGATAGGTGCAAACGCTAATCTTCGCCTCTTACCTTATTGTTGATTTTGCATGAGTTATTTAATTATTTTTCCTCAGCCATAACGCTATAACTGAGACTTTAGTTTATGTCAAGGGGCATGTATAGATAGACATTGGTGTGAGCTATTAAAATTATTACAGTTGTCTTGAGTAAGAGGGAATCCATAGACATAGTTAGCTTTTCTTCACTTTTCTAATGCCACATTTTAAGGTGGAAGGTAGCCAACGAATAGTATTAAACTATTGCTAATGAGATTCTTTTCTTACCTAGGTTAGTTTCCTTGGTTGACGTCCCACCTCCTCGTCTATGAATAACGTTAATTTTATTGTGGGAATTACTTACTTGTGTGTGCCTTAGTGTCTGAGTGTTGATGGTGTCTTTTTTCTATTCCTTATCCATTGTAAATTTTTAAAACTCCTATATTGTATGAAGGTGTTATTTGATATCGTTGTCAAAATAGGTATATTGTATTGAATTATGGTGAAAGGTTATTTTTTTAATTTTCTTGAAGATTTAAGATAGAATTTTAAGAATCAATTATTTTCTTTTACGAAAAGTATGTTTATCATTATCCTATTTATGAGCTTGTGTCATGCATATGCTGGAAAGAATTTTAAAGTTTAAAATTTAATTTCTTGCTGTTCTTATTTGGTACATGTGTATTGTAATGCAATTATAAATTAAGTTGTAGTTTAAGAGAGAAATGAATTTATGTGATTTTGCATATTCTCTGATAATTATATAATGCCATATTTATTTATTTTTGGGAGTATTTTATTGGACATAAAACTGACTTTTATTTACCTTAGAGTAAAATCATTACATACGTAGTTAAAAGACAAAATGTTTTATTTTTTTACGTAAGAATTATTTCATTTACCTACAAGTGATTTATTTACTTAAGGGTAAATTCATTTTACTTTACAAATGATTTTAATTACTTAAGAACTATTTTATTTAAATAAGAGTTAATTATTTATCTAAGAGTAAATTCATTTTACTTTACAAATGATTTCATTTACTTAAGAATTATTTTATTTAAGTAAGAGTTATTTATTTATCTAAGAGTAAATTCATTTTACTTTACAAATTATTTTATTTACTTAAGAATTATTTGATTTACGTAAGAGTTATTTATTTATCTAAGAGTAAATTCATTTTACTTTACAAATGATTTTAATTACTTAAGAATTATTTTATTTATGGAAGAGTTATTTATTTATCTAAGAGTAAATTCATTTCACTTTACAAATGATTTGATTTATTTAAGACTTATTTTATTTACGTAAGAGTTATTTATTTATCTAAGAGTAAATTCATTTTAATTTACAAATGATTTTATTTATCTAAGAGTAAGTTGTAGTTTAAGAGAGAAATGAATTTATGTGATTTTGCATATTCTCTGATAATTATATAATGCCATATTTATTTATTTTTGGGAGTATTTTATTGGACATAAAATTGACACTTATTTACTTACTTAAGAGTAAATTCATTTTACTTTAGAAATGATTTTATTTGCTCAAGAAATATTTCATTTAGCTAAGAGTTATTTTATTTTCTTAAGAATAGTTGCATTGTCTTCTTGTGCTAGCCTTGCCATCAAATGGATAATCTTATGATGCAATTAAGTTTCTTCTTTATATTATATTATAATGCAATTAACTTTCTTCTTTATATTATATTATAACCTAGATGGGTGTTATTACTCTTAGCACGCACCATTTAATCTAATTTTTACCATGGGATTGTTTTGTGGTTCCCATCCATAGAAAATTTTAGAGAGCTCAAGATTTTCTTTAATGTATGTACTGTTTAATAAGTAGGACCTTATTAGTTATTCACCTTGGTAGACTCAGAACAATAGAGATAGGAAAACTTAAAAAAAAAATATTAGGGTTTGTGTCGTATTCTTTTGCCTTGTCATGTTTGGCAGGCATTACATTGTGGGCATGGGGTATTACAGATCGTTATGAAAAATGAAAATAGGGAAGCAACTCACCAAAAGGAGAGCTGAGTAAGAAAGACTCAAATCTTTGGAAGCACATTAAGTTTATGTAATGTATACATTATTGGATATAATTCTTCTATTAAACTCTATTGGATATAATTCTTCTATTAAACTCTACTGATATAACATGAAGATTTTTTTTTGGTTTAATGTGAAATGTCTTATTTAATATTCACAAAGGATAAAAAGACTTTTTACATACTGCACTGTGGATGTTACTAGCTTAGATATCTTAAATACATATAAAATATGGATATCTCTCGGCATATTTTAGATAGATGTATTTCACATATCTAAGCTAGTTAATAACCTTTAATTCTATCAAATTTAGTGAGAACTTAAACTTTAGTTCCATTATACTATATATTTTTGTAAATTATACATTTATTCAATTAGTGTTAACAAATAGAAATGAAGTATGGACAAGCTTTACCAAAGACTCCAAAAGAAATAAATATATAATGTAAATAAAAATAACTTTTCAATTTAAAAAACTAAAACAAAAAAAAAAAATTATGCAAATAATGGTTGGTGGCTTTTTCAAAAATAAATTAAATAACATAACTCTTTATTTAGGAGTTATTTTATTTTTAAAGAGTTATTTTATTTTGTTTATTAAGAGTTATTATATAGTTATTTTATTTAATTTTAATTTTATAAGCCTCTACATTTCTTAATAATAATTTAATTAATATTATAAATTAATTATCATATTACATGTATATAAAATTTTAAATATTTTATCAATATTAATATAATATTATTGTTATTCAAACTATTTAATTCAAATATATTATTAATATACATAAATATAAAATACATTTTATAATATTCATATTGATAATATATTATATATTATTTTATATTTATAAATATTATTTATAAATATATATTAAATATAATATTGTATTATATTTATATAAAGCTTATACATATTTGAAAACTTTTAAAACTCCATACAATAACCTAGAGTGGCAATACATGGCAATACATGGAGTGTAATGGTGTGAGTGTGTTAACAAAAACAAATTTAAAAAATAATTATATAGAAGGCATATTAAAATAATAATTTTAAACATTAGACAAATGCAAATTAATAGTTAAAACATGATAGGAATACACTTATTTTTAGATTTCTCTATTTATAAGAATACACCTATTTTTAGATTTCTCTATTTTTAGACAACTCAACGTAGCTCATGGTGACTACTTTTTAGTGACTACTAGGTGGATTGTAATGTTGTGAGTGTACAAAAAGAACTTTTTAGTGACTACTAGGTGGATTGTAATGTTGTGAGTGTACAAAAACAAATTTGAAAAACCTAGGTGACGATGACTACATTGTTAAAGACCCAGGTGGATTGTAATGTTGTGAGTGTGTTAACAAGTTAACAAATTTAAAAAACCTAGGTAATGATTACTACATCGTTAAAGATTGTGAGTGTGTTAACAAAAACCAAGCTGATGATGACTACATTGTTAAAAGACTGAAACAGGTGGATTGTAATGTTGCATGTGTGTTAACATGTGAGTGTGTTGACAAAAACAAATTTAAAAAACCTAGCTGATGATGACTACATCATTAAAGACCCATAAAAAATCTAGCTGATGATGACTACATCATTAAAGACTTGGGACAGGTGGATTGTAAAAAGCTAGCTAATGATGACTACATTGTTAAAGACCCAGATAGGTGGATTGTAAAAAAACTAGCTGATGATGACTACATCGTTAAAGATCCACACAAGTGGATTGTAAAAAACCTAGCTGATGAGACTACATCGCTAGCTGATGATGACTACATCAAGGTGGATTGTAAAAAACCTAGCTAATGATGGCTATATCGTTAAAGACCCACACAGGTGGATTGTAAAAAACCTGTAAAAAACCTAACTGATAATGACTACATTGTTAAAGACCGAGACAAGTGAATTGTAATGTTGTGAGTGTGTTAACATGTGAATGTGTTAACATGTGAGTGTGTTTACAAAAACAAATTTAAAAAACGTAGCTGATGATGACTACATTATTAAACACCCAGACCGTTTAAGCCCCCAACTTTGAAGGGTGGGATGCCGCTTGCACCACGAAAAAGTCACACTGGATATTCAACTGGTTAAAAATTAGAATTGCAAATTTATTTGCAGAACAACAATGCCAGCAAATTTGATTGTTATTATGGATTGGATGTACTCATGATTGGACTCAAATTAGCTGCTGTGAAGCCATCACTCCTCTGTCAATCCAGTACCGAAATCAAAATCTAAATACCAACCTTGTGCCATAACCATGTAATAATAGCCACACTGTGCTAACAAATGTTGAAGGATGAAATTTCTGAAAGGCGAAAAAACATGGTCAATTGTTAAACAATATAGATTTTCTGGTTGTGTGCGGCAAAATTGCATAAGCAATATAATGGTCTGCCTTTAATAGATCAAGCAGAACTAAGTTTTTATCATCCCTAATAATAGTTATCCCTCCAAGCAGTAGTAACATTCAAACACTGGATTAAAGAAAAATGCTTAACAAATGGTAGATGGAAAAACATGGCAGGAAAGAATGTACAAAACATTGCTTCTCAAGTATTCATAGATCATTCAAATAGAAAGAGAAATCTAACTTTGAAGAGAAATACGCCAGAGATGATAACTATATATCAAAAGATAGAAGAAATTGAGAAAAATAAAAATTAAGTTGAAACCATGAGCACTGCTTACCAGTAGTTTCTATTTGTGGTTAGCGGTCCACATTTTCACGACTTAAAAAAAGGGGGTCCATTAGCAATGCTATCACCTCCATTAAGCAAAATAGAGGAGAGCCATATAAACTTTTTATGTTTCAATTTGATTTCTGAGTAAGTGAAAAGCAAGAAAATGATTATAACAGCAAAAATAATCCATGGGAGTGCCAGAGACTGGTCACGTATACCACCACGGTAGGTATTCTGAACCAATAGATGGAGTCACCTATAAGAAAGAGATGTTGCAAAGCCAAATCTTAACAGTGGTAATGTTGGAGGCTGATCTAATATTCAACAAACTTCACAAAGCAGAAACAGAGGAAGTTACAATGACGGAAATAACCCTTGTTTGATTAATGATCCTGTAACACAACAAAGGTTCCATATACAAATTATTCATGAATGGAACATAACTGGTGCATCTAGAAACATTAAACGATGCCTGAATGAATGAAATAACCCCTGTTTGATTAACGATCTTGAGGTCCATTTCAAGAGAAAAGAATTTACAGTTACATAATATGTGGGGACATCAAAGGTTCCATTTAATAGAAAACAGTGATTGCAGACCAAAATAGAAAACAGAAAACATAAATTAGAAATATACAAACTAGTCCACACTTTATTCTTTATTGATAGAAATGTTTATTTATGCAAATACAGTGGTAGAGTCATAGCAGAAGTCTCAAACCTCTACACTAATAGACTGCCCTATAATTACTCATACACTTACACCTAACTGCTTATATATGTGAACTGTCTATACACACTAACAGTTCACTACACTCAATACACTAAACAGCTCACTATTACATTTATTCATGTTCGAGCGTATATTCCAACACCATATACAAATTATTTATCTAAGAATGAAACATAACTGGTGCATCTAGAGAGATAGTGGGGCACAAATAATCTGTGATGTGATTTTTTGGCAATGAATTATGAAGTTTCATTCCTTTGCATCCTCCCTCTCCATCTGGATCTCCACTTTCACCATGATCCTCTTTTTCCGTCAATTTGGCCCTCTTAGAAGGTTGTGGATTGATGTCTGCACCAGACCGTCTGGGCTGTGGAGATGGACTGATAATTGTACCAAACAATTTGGATTGTGTCCCTCCTGATTGAAGCTCCTGTGAAGAGTTTCCTAGATCATGTGAAGATTGAGGATGAGTGGCATATGAAGTTTCAGCAGCTTCTTGATTTTGTGCTCCTCTCTCTTGAGCCATCCCATAACTGCAAAGAGGATATTGTCCAGAAGCAATTGTTGGAGGGGGTTGTGAAATTTGTGAGACCATGGAACTTGCAGATCCTGCTTGAGTTCGCTGATGATTTCTTCTTTCTTCAATCATTCGACAAGTACTGTCATAATCTTGCCCACAAAAATTTCTTGGAATGCGAGACGCTAAGTGGGATTTGTCAAACTTTACCGGACCCAGTCCCACACGAACTTTTGCTCTTTCATGAAACATCCGATAAATGGCTTCAAAATCTTGCAAAGAAAGAGTTTGGGAAGCCATGGAACTTGCAGCTTCTGCTTGAATTTGTGAACCTCCTACTTCAAACATCCCATAAATGCAAGCAACATATTCCCCAGCATGTTCCTTCGGATCTGTTTGAGAAACCTTGGAGGCCAAGAATTTTGCTGAACGCACTTGATCGGGATGAAGTAAAATAAGCTTCTTCTGTAATTCGGACTCAAGCACCTCCAAACCCTTAGTAGGTGTAGACCTAATGACAATGAGGATGTAGACCTAATGAGGGTTTTGAGTTACTTGCATTATCTCCACTTTTTAAAGCTTCACCACGTCTAAGTTCCACCCATCCTCCTGACAGCTTGTAAAATTCCAAATCTTCCCTATAACATTTAATTGAACGTTCGTACACGACAGTCTATGCATTCATTCTTTCATCCCGAAATACAGATTCATGTAGTTACTGCCTTTTTCAAACTTAGGGAAATGAAGCTGTGCGCTATCTTTTTTAAGTGAACAGTAACTCAATCCCAGCGCATAATCTTTGAAACATTTGGAAAAAAGGAATTGTGCCACATCCACATTAGGTGCCCCAAATGCTTGGCCATGTGACATGGTATCTGTATGCAGAAATTTGGCCCAAGGACAATGGAAGATAATGCAAGTAACTCAAAACCCTGAAATTTGATCCAAGGACAATGGAAGATAATGCAAGTAACTGAAAACTGTCTCTTCAGATCAAACCCTACAATGGAAGATAATGCAAGTAACTCAAAACCCTGAAATTTGACCCAAGGACAATGGAAGATAATGCAAGTAACTCAAACACTGAAATTTGATCCAAGGACAATGGAAGATAATGCAAGTAACCCAAAACTCTCTCTTCAGATCAACCCCAACAATGCAAGATAATGCAGCATAACATTAAGATGAAGATGGTTGATGGAAGATAATAGATATAGATTGAGGAGAGAATTCGGGTGGATGCATGAAAAATGTGAATGATCAAATGGCTTGTAGATGGCTTGATTTAAAGGCAAGATTTGGTTCAAATGGATGGTTGAGATTGAAAGGCTAATTGAATGATGTGGATGACTAGGATTGATTTGGTTATCCCACTCTTCAAGGGAGTTGTAGTCATGTGACAAGTGTAAGGAAGAGGATAAAGCTCATGTGTGACCGTGTAAGCCAAAGCTCTTATTTAATAAGTTTATGTGTGATTATGTACACAAAGAGGATATTAAATGAAAAATGTAGTACCACACATGATTTAAGTTAGAGGTGGATAAGTGTTGGAATGTGATGAGAGGTGAGGATCTAATTCAAATATTTTATTTGAATTAGTTGAAAAATTAATTAAATAAATAAAATTTATTCAATTAATTAAAAAGTCGGATAAGGATAGGATAAATGGGATCATGAATGAGAAATTAATTAAATAAATATAATTTATTTAATTAATTGACTAATGGAATAAGGATTATTAAGAGTGGGATTAGGACAAAATGCTACATAATGTCTAGATAATAATTTATTTAATTAATTGACTAATGGAATAAGGATGATTAAGAGTGGGATTAGGACAAAATGCTACATAATGTCTAGATAATGTATTTGACTAGGTGTTGCAAGACATGAACAAATTTGGGGACAAATTTGGGTGTCTACATTTTGCCTCTCTTTGAGATGATGTTCGAGATGATAAGATTTATGTCAAGTAACATCATTTTAAAGAAGCTAAGGTATGGATAGAGGAAAATGGATAAGATGATGAAATGAGATGATGATGGAAAAATAGGATGATGATGCCCCCTCAAGAGGATAGGCGGGTTGGACAAACACGGGTAGGCTCTCAAAATGAAAGGGATTGGTCAAAGAAGAAAGCTAAGGGAGTGGATAGAAGAAATGAATGTTGTGTTATGCTGTAATGAAAGTGAGCAACCATGATGTTTGATATAGCACTAAACATTATGCACAAAGGTATAAGGACCAGGGTGACGATGTGTCTTATGCACTAGCATAATACAACCTTGTCTAACGTATGAAGAAGTAAACTTAGAGCATTGAAGTCCTAATGTACAAAAGGTATGATATGACCTTAGATGCAAAGGATAATGCAAAAAGTTATTCCAATATACACAAGATATGAATATTAGCTAGAATGATACTGATGTGATACAAATGCAAGATAAAAAGATCACACACAAGCAAGCAAACATGCATAGATGATACAAAAACAAACAAGGTATTGCCCTTGTCAAGTTGTAAACCAAGGATTAATTGCTGATTGTTTGATAGTAGTGTTGTCATGGCAGGGAACAATATATCCCTAGATCAACACAATGATGTGGGAACAATAATCCCATTGGTGATGATTGATTGATTGATTTGATTTATGACAAGATTAGGATCAAGACCATTGAATGTGATTGGATAATTTGACTTGATTGATTGAATTGATTGGTATGGATTAATGATTGACTTGAATTTGGATTATTGCTTGGATTTACTTGATGAAATGATTTGATTGAAATAATGAATTTGATGGAGATTGATATGAAGAAGTGATTGATAAATTGGATTGATATGAATGAATGAATTTGAATTTGAATTGATTTGAAGTATAGATGATGATGATTGGATTTGAATTGAGTGGTGATTAGATTGATGAATTGGAATTGATGTTCTTTGATTTCGATGATGATAGAAAGATTGGATGAAGACATGGACAATTTTAGGTGTCTACACAAGTAACTTAAAACCTTGAAATTTGACCTAAGGACAATGCAAGATAATGCTAGTAACTCAAAACCCTTTTCTCAACAGAACGGAATAGAATGCACCCTACTTCTACTAGCTTTGTTCTATAGGTATGAAAAATATTATAATGAAAGCAACAAAAATGATTAAGGTGATAGCATGTATTGGCATATGAAGATATGATGTTGATGTGATATGAGAAGCTCAACTTATAGAAAGTTGAATGATAAATGGATAGTTAAGATTAGAAGAAGAATATTGTGATTTGGAGGGATAGGATTAAAAGATGATTTAATTCAATGCTACTTCATTTAATAAAATGTAGTAGTGGTTTGACAATGGGATATTGTGATAAATGATTTAAATAAAAAATTATTTAAACTATGAGGAAAAGACATGTATGAGGATGAGGATAAAGGTGATATAATTTAAATAATAAAATTATTTAAATTATATGGTAGTGGTGAATTTAAACAAATATAATTTTATACATTTAAATTGGGTGATAGAGGAATAAGTGGGAATTAATTAAATAAATATAATTTATTTAATTATTTGGTTAAAGGAGATTAATTGGGGATTAGTTAAAAATATGATTTATTTAATTAATTAGGTGAAGGAAGAGTTACTAGGATAAAATGTGTTACAAAATGTCTCAAATGATGTTGACAAGGTGATGTCACAAGACATGGTCAATTTTAGGTGTCTATAGTATCAACGGTGGCAGTCCTATAGACTTAAAAAAACTTGATTCCTTGTCAAATACTCAACTTCTCCGTTGCAAAATTGTATGGATTTCTTGCAATATCCCCAATTTTTAAAAATAGACTTTTAATTACTATTTTTAAAAAAAAAATTCAATTCAAAGAATGAATTTGAATTTAGGTTGTTGATAACCACTTTTTTTGAATTACTTATATTTTCATTATTGTTAAATTATGTAGAAATTTAACCTAAGGATTATGGAAGATAATACAAATAAATCAAAACTTTCTCCTGAAGTTCAAACCCTCACACTTAGAACGAAGTAAAATGCACCCTAGTTCTACTAGCTTTGTTCTATAGATAAAATATGCATTGTGGATTGCCTATAAAACCAGCATAATCTAGGTATGAAAAGGCTATAATGAAGATAATGAAGATGATCAAAGTAACATGTACTTGCATATGAAAGATTGATGTTGATGTGATATAAGAATATCAATTTATCGAAATTGGAGGATAAGGATTGATGGCTAGGATTAAAAGATGAACGGTGTGATATGGTAAGATTAAAAGATAATTTAATAAGTGGGATAGTGTGAAAAAACATTTAACAATAGTTGTAGTGTGACAAAGATTATAATAAAAAATTACTTAAATTATGAGAGGGACAAGTGTGAGGATGAGAATAAAGGTAAGGGCTAATTTAAATAAATATTTTATCCATTTAAATTATAGGAAAGGTGAGAATTAAATAAGTAAACAAGATTTACTTAATTAATTGGGTAAAGGGGATAAATGGGTTTATGATGGGATTAAAAGGGAATTAGTTAAATAAATATGATTTATTTAACTAATTAGGTGATGGAGGGGTTATATAAGGGTCCTAGAACAAAATGTTTCGTAAGATGTTTCAAGTGATGTATTGACTAGGTGATGTTGTAAGACATGTCGATTTTAGGTGTCTAAATTTTACCCCTACTTGAGATGATGTTGTGACTAAGAGAAGTAACATCATTTCAAACAAGATAAAGTATGGATAGAGGAAAAAGATGCTCTAGTGTTACATCCCTCCTTTTGAAAACAATTATGCTATTTACTTTCTTGCAAATTTCAGTAAATTACTATGATGTGAACGACATGAAAACTGAAAATTTATCTTACAAAGTTGTAATATGAAATTACGGAATCTATTGATTACGATCAAGATATGTAGACTAAATGTCTTTATAATAAATGCAATGATGTTTGAATATATTATATTTGGATCATAGATGCTTTGACCACAAAATTGTATGCGAGTCTGTCGATGCAGGAACAGGTGGACCGTGTTCGACGGAAGAGAAAGTATCTTTGAGAGAGAGTATAGACTCTGGAAACTAACCAAAGGTGTTTGTCACTGAGATCGCCAAGCAGATAGATAAACTTGGGAACCAACAAGTAAGTCTTGTTTGTCGGTTTGGGTAGTTAATTTGATATCGATGCCAAAGGATAAAGTATAACATCCTAGTTGAAAGTCGTCTTGTAGAATCTTGGAGTCGTCGATGGCGTCGTAAGTCCATTATAGCAAGTCGACTTAGTTAGACGTTTACTATTTTCGTTTATAAGTATTTAATGAACCATGGTGTGGCGAAATAGTAAATCTTGTTCTGTAGTTGAAGGATGCGAGAAGTCGACCTTGAGCGTCTAACATTGTAAGAATTCGTTTGTGATACGATCAATCCGTCGTGATTGTCGTAAATCGCGTCGAATTTATGTTGCGAATATTTTCTTTTCGCATAGATCGATGAATGTCGATTTGAAAGCCTTAGCGTGAAATAATTTATTATGTTCATCGTTTAACGTGAGTCTTTTCTTCTATCTCTGACCGTGAGTTGTTACCATTTTGACCTTGAGTCTTCTTAATAAGATGGTCTTTGTCTCTTTTCCATTTCAACCAAAACGACGCTCTAGTCATTTCCTAACCACCGCCATGTCGAGTTTAACTTCTCAGAGTTCATCTTTATTGGTCCCGGAAAGCTAGATGCCTTTATGTGCGAGTAAGTATGGAATTGATATGTCCTTTAGCAAAGTTTTGTCGTTACAGGAGCCATCATCTTTGTGTTTGGTCGTGATAGTGAGAAGTCGGGTTTAAGATCAGTAATGTCGACCCCCCTGAGTTAGGCTAGCATTGATAGTGGTAGAATGTCTTAAGTTCCTCCTCCGTGGGAGAGAGAGAGAGAAAATTTAGCGATGGTGATGGATGTGCGACCGTCGAACTTAATGACTAAGCTGTCTCATTGTTGAGGGAGCAAAATTCTTGTTATGTTGTTTGGTATGAGGTTATCAAACCTCAGTTTGAGGAGCTTCGTCATCATGGAAGATGATGAGCGTGTTGGAGAAACCGCAACTTATGGTTGATGCCCCGTCACTAAGGGGAGTGCGAAGGCATCGAGTGGCGGTTGAATAGAAAGGTAAGGAATCTCATTTGGTTGAGTCTCTTTTTGCTGAGCGAAGTAGAAGGGTGGTGAATGTGAGTTGTAGAATGAGAGAGAGATGGAAAGTAGTTTGAGGGAATATTGGACGGGTGAGGGAGATACTCCCGTTGGTTATGAGGATAAGGCAGCGAGAAGGGCTGTCGTGGAGAGTGGGAAGTAATTGCGAAGTTAGAGTAAAGGGAGATATCGTCGGATAGGAGTTGGCAGTCGGCGGTAGTTAGAGAGAGGAGTCGGCAGTAGTGGGGGAGGAAATGGGAGCCATCATCGAGAGAGGAGGAAAAAGGGAATTACTGGTTCTGCACCGGGAAGAAGAGAAAAAAAGGGCAGTGAGAGAGAGTGCTACGGAGTTTAGAAGTATTAGGAGAGTTTGTTTTGGTGTGGCTATCGTGGGTTGTAAGGGAAGAAACTGCACAGTGAGAGGGAGACTTCAGAGTTTAGTGGCAGTAAGAGAGGTAACTGAGGATTAAACGATAGAGAGCTACGGGAAGAAGCTCCTGTGTAGCCAGCAAACAGTGGGAGAACAACGGAAGCTTCGGGGTAGTATTTTAGTAGAGAAGATAACTGTGAAGCCTGCCTGTGACTTGAATAGTGTCTGGCAGAGAGAGGGGTTTGTTTTAGTGGGGGTTGTCCTTATTAAGAAGGTGATAAAAGAGATAGCTGCGGAGAAAAACAGAGGAGAACGTGGAATTGCCACAGCGACCTCCATTTTTATCAACAGGTTCATTTCCTTCTTTACTTTTCTCCGTTTATATCAGTAAGTAAGTAAGTGAGTCTCGCTTTTGCAAGAGATCAATACGTTAAATGAGAAGAAATGAATGACAACGTAAACCTAGTATGATATCTATGTGCGGTTAATCCATGAAGTAGCATCATTGCTGTGTTGTGATTTAAAAACTCAGAAGTAGACTTTTTGCTGTCTTCTAGAATTCATAAACTCAGAAATTGTAGCATTTCTTGCCATGAATGAAACTGTATATTATAAGAACGCAGTTCCCTAACGTATACTCATTTAGGAGTGAACTTATCTTGACGCAAGATGTAATTTACCTTCCTTGAACGATAGCTCCACAGCAAGTAAACACGTTGTTCCATGTGCATGCTGTGTAGGAGTCAAAAACCACAGTTTTAAGCACGTGTTGACGTAAAAATTAGTGAGTTGATAGCCAGAAAATGCAGTGGTAAACAGCTGATGTCTTACCCATCATACATCTATAGTTAGAGGTCGACCATGCGTTGGTCATCTCCATTGATATAAGAAAGATTCCATAATCATTTATATTATATTTACGACTCCCATCTCGTTGAACCATGTGAAACTAATGACACGGAAAGAGGAGTAGGAAGATAAAAGTGTTGGTAATGTTTAGGAAACCGTCTTGGTGCCGAAATGATCAATTTTGAGTTGAAAACCTGCATGTGAGTCGAGATTGCGTTGCATGCGACGATGTTAGAATCGTTTAACCTTGTAGACCATATGAGTCTGGAACCCTCGAATTTTGGGATAATGGAAAATGATTTAGATACTTGTGTATGTTGGGTTAACATGGGAACCAAGTAAATAGATTTGAAACCACTTAGGAGTGGACGTGTCTAAATAATGATTTTTCAGGATAATGGGATTATGAAAGTCTGAACTTGAGATTAGAATAATATTGTGCAATGTGCTATTATAGGAGGAAATCCTAAGCCTTGAGGTCATCAAGGTCAGCAAAATAGTTCAAATTATACAAATAGGAAACTGTAGGATTTCGACTAGTTCAAGTCGAGTAGGGTGGGTGAACCAAGTTCATGCATTTTTAAAACACTAACTAAATACAAATCCTTTGGCCAAGGTGGTGTACTATCCTCAAGTGCATCGAACGTTCACCGTAACTGGATGGTGTTTCTTGTGGAGTGTCGTGCATGACTAGAGGGTATCTAGGGATCTGCGCGATAACAAGACACGTAGGTTACAACACCAGAGCTCAGATGGCAAACACCGATGGTTATCCTAAGTCTATCCTCTTGAGTAGGGTAGGGCCACTTCCGGTTAGGAAGGAGTGCGGGAGACCGACGGTCTATGGTTGGAGGTTAAGCTCCTTGAAGATACTTTCTCTTCCAAATACTGAGGAATGCCGAGTCTTGAATGTGATGGGCCGATAATCGAGATGCATGATCATGGTATGTTTCCAAATTTTGTTGTTTCAAGAAAATTTCATTGATTAGAAAAGAGTTTAATGTATATCATTTCTTTCAAGTTTTTATGAAAATGAAATCATGTTTATAATAGAATGAAAAATGTTGTATTGGATTATAGATGAGTTACTTTTGTATTTGATTACCTAGTAAAAAGAAAATTTACCGTTGTGAAAACTTAGTTACTTCTTGTCATTTTGGATTTGGATGTTACATATGGTATCAGAGCTAGCCAGGTTCAGCAGTAGGGCTGATGAGTCCACTAACCTGATTAGGAAATCATCATTATGCGGGTAGCTAATGATTTGGTTTATTGTGCCAGGATGGTATACACCAAGAAAACCGCAAGAGAATCCTTCGCGGGTAAAAAGTGTTATCTGCAAGCTAAGCAGAAACGACTTGCGATGGTCAAGACCATAGAGAAAACCAATGACGAGAATGACATTTGGCTTGATGATGTGGAAACCTTAGCCAATGCAATGTCACGACTTAAGCGAGTGAGGAGAGAACTCCTAGAGGGAGCAGCGATGGCAGTTCGAACCATGATCGACCGTTGCTCCTGGATAGAAACTGATAGTGTACCTGTTAGTGTACCTAAGATTGTACGTAGTACTATACCCATGATCACTAGAGATCCACGTGTAATGCCTAGAGCTGAGATTATCGAGTTATCTTCAGATAGTGAGTCTGAGGGGTATACACCTCGTGATTATGTGTCGGACAATGAATCCGAAGGTTACACTCCACTAGATAACATTATGTAGAAACATGAGATTTGTCTATCTCTAATGATGTTGAAACAATTTTGCAAAATAAATAAAGACAAAATTTTGGTTTGAGAGCAATTATGAATATGATCAAATGCTGTGTTCTTTTGATGATGTTTAATTTAATAAGCGTAAAACTGATTAGTATATGTTTAAACAGGTGTGAAACTAAACTAGCATGGACCAATCAGGGTTTAATGAGGGGGAGGATCGGGAAGGTCGTAACTCTCGGGAAAATTCCACTGACAAGTTGGATAGGATCCTCAACATGCTCACTGAAACCAAGGAAAGATTGAACAAACTAGAGAGGAAAATAGATGAAACTGGTAACACAGAGGATGGAAACAAGAACTCACACTTCACAAGCAAGAGTAAACATTGGGAAAATGGCACGTCAAGTGAACATCATGATGATAGTAAAGCCCAAAGAAGAACCAAGGATAAACTTGCCTTAGAGCTATCTAAGGATATGAAGAAGGTTAATCCTCCAAAGTTTGATGGAACAAAAGCTGGAGACGCAGCTGAAGCATGGTTGACGGAGATGGAAAAATATTTTGAGATCAGAAACTACTCTGAGGTTACTAAAGCCGTGTGGGGAGCCTATCAGCTGTTTGGGGAAGCATCCACATGGTGGATGAATAAGAAAATGGAGTTGGAACTAAGTCCCTTGAAGGTGACATGGGACGAGTTCATGGAACTATTCCGTAAACGGTGGTTACCACAGTTGTATTTTGATCAGAAGTTAACGGACTTCCAAAACCTCAGGCAAGGTGAATTATCTGTGATTGAGTATGCAGAAAAATTCACTAGGTTACTGAAGTATGTTCCCCAATACCAAAAGGACGAAAGGTTCTGAATCAGAAAGTTCATCATGGGACTCAACCCTCAGATCGGTGGTGAAGTGGAGGTGCATGGTCCAAGCACAATGGATCAAGTTTATGAAAAGGCAATAAAACAGGAGCAGAAGATTAAGTCTATCTCCGCTTACCGTGACAAGAAACACAAGAAGTTTGACAAGAACTACAATGATCAGTCTTTTAAAAGGAAAAACGATAAGGGATATGGAAACAGGAGATTTGATAGGGGAAATCGAAAGAATCAAGGAGGATCTGGTAATGAGCGCAGGGGTGAAGATTTTAAGAGAAATACAAATTTTAAGAAGAATGGTGATTCTGCAAGTAGGCCAACTGAGAAGCGAGGACCTATAGGAGGATGTTTCTCTTGTGGAGGAGATCATTATGCCAACTGTTGCCCCAACAAGAAGCCAAATGGGAGGCCCAGGAACACGGAGCTTCCTTCACAACAGGAAGCCTTTCAGCAAAGGATTCATGCCGCTCTCGACAATCGGCAAGCAGAGTATCAGATCACTCCTATTGAGATGACAGGTACCTTATTTGGAGTTCCTGTTTCTATTTTATTTGATACGAGTGCAACAGAAAATTTTGTGTCACCTAGAGTCCTAAGTAAATTTTCTAGAAAAGCTGGCTTTATGTCAAAACCTTGGACAATAGAGTATGCAAATAATTCAAAGGCTCAGGTAGAGCAATGTTTGTTCGAAGCCAGGATTGATGTTTCTAACTTCACCACTGAGGCAAACTTGTACATAGCGCCTTTAGGGTCCTACGATGTCATCCTAGGAATGAGCTGGTTGTGGAAACATCGAGCCAAAGTAGATTGTTTTCATAAAACCATCGAGTGTCTGGATGAGACAGGCAAAACTGTAAATCTTCAAGGAATTCAGCGGGAAATAAAGGTTAGATCCATTTCTTCAAAACAACTAAAGCGGGCTAGACGAAAGGGGTGTCAACTTTTTGCAGTTAAGATGGACCTAGTAGAGGAAACCTCAGAGAAGCAATCTTTTGAGGAAAAATATCCATTTCTGTGCAACTTCAGAGACGTATTTCCTGAGGAGTTACCTGGCTTGCCTCCGAAGAGAACTTTTGACTTTGGTATAGATATTAAACCAGGATTGGAGCCAATCTCTAAAGCTCCGTACCGTATGACTACCACTGAACTTATGGAATTAAAAGCTTAGTTGCAGGAGCTTTTGTCTAAGAATTTGATTAGGCCAAGTGTATCACCGTGGGGAGCTCCGGTTATCTTTGTCAAAAAGAAAGATGGAACTCTCAGGCTATGCATAGACTATAGGATGCTTAATAAGGAAACTATAAAGAACAAGTATCCCTTGCCACGAATTGATGATCTATTTGACCAAATGTGTGGCACATCGATCTTTTCCAAGATAGATCTGAGATCCGGATACCATCAGTTAAGGTTAAAAGAGGAAGACATTCCCAAAACAACTTTTAGAACGAGGTATGGTCATTATGAGTTCACGGTGTTACCATTTGGATTAACCAACGCACCTGCTGCTTTCATGAATCTCATGAATAGCGTATTCAGAGATTGTCTCGATAAGTTTGTACTAGTCTTCAAAGATAATATCTGATAGGGATGCTTGGATAACTTCACGGTTTTGGCAAACCTTATTTTCTGCATTAGGGACTAAACTAAATGTAAGTACTGCTTATCATCCCAAAACTGATGGTCAGACAGAAAGAGTGAACCAGGTATTGGAAGACCTTTTGAGAATGTATTGCATGGATCAGCAATATAGATGGGAGGAATATCTACCTCTTGTCGAGTTTGCCTATAACAACTCCTATCATTCTGCCATTAAGATGGTGCCATTTGAAGCATTATATGGAAGGAAATGCAGAACTCCTATAAGCTGGGATAAGCTGGAAGATAGGATAAGCATTGGACCTGAAATGCTTGCTGATATGGAAGAAAAAGTTAAAGTGATTAGGAAGAGGTTGGCAGAAGCCAATGACAGGCAAAAGAGTTATGCTGATTGCAAACGAGTGCCTAGACACTTCTCTATTGGTGAGAAGGTGCTTTTGTGGGTGAAACCCCAAAAGAGTTCTATCAAGTTTGGTAAATCTTCGAAATTGGCTTCTCGTTATGTCGGACCTTTCGAAGTACTAGAGATTATCAATCTTGTTGCCTACAAAGTTGCTCTACCTCCAGCCTTGTCTAAGATGCATAATGTTTTTCATGTTTCATATTCAAAGAAATATTTTGTAGGTAATAACCACATCCTTAACTGGAATTCCTTACAGATGCAAGAACCTGGGGTGGTTGTGATCGAGCCACTCAAGGTGCTCGAAATGCGTAAACTTCGTTTACGTAATCGAGAAGTTTTACAATGCAAAATACAGTGGGACCAATATGGCGAGGATAGCGCCACTTGGGAAGACTACAAAGACATTTATCAAAGATTTCCAAAACTTTTTAAAGACATTAATGTTGCATTATAGAAAGTTTGTTTTAAGTCTAAGTTTTGCTTGATTAACTTAATCATCGGGGACGATGATTTTTAAAGGGGAAGGATATGTTACATCCTTCCTTTTGAAAACAATTATGCTATTTACTTTCTTGCAAATTTCAGTAAATTACTATGATGTGAACGACATGAAAACTGAAAATTTATCTTACAAAGTTGTAATATGAAATTACGGAATCTATTGATTACGATCAAGATATGTAGACTAAATGTCTTTATAATAAATGCAATGATGTTTGAATATATTATATTTGGATCATAGATGCTTTGACCACAAAATTGTATGCGAGTCTGTCGATGCAGGAACAGGTGGACCGTGTTCGACGGAAGAGAAAGTATCTTTGAGAGAGAGTATAGACTCTGGAAACTAACCAAAGGTGTTTGTCACTGAGATCGCCAAGCAGATAGATAAACTTGGGAACCAACAAGTAAGTCTTGTTTGTCAGTTTGGGTAGTTAATTTGATATCGACGCCAAAGGATAAAGTATAACATCCTAGTCGAAAGTCATCTTGTAGAATCTTGGAGTCGTCGATGGCGTCGTAAGTCCATTATAGCAAGTTGACTTAGTTAGACGTTTACTATTTTCATTTATAAGTATTTAATGAACCATGGTGTGGCGAAATAGTAAATCTTGTTTTGTAGTTGAAGGACGCGAGAAGTCGACCTTGAGCGTCTAACGTTGTAAGAATTCGTTTGCGATACGATCAATCCGTCGTGATTGTCGTAAATCGTGTCGAATTTATGTTGCGAATATTTTCTTTTCGCATAGATCGACGAATGTCGATTTGAAAGCCTTAGCATGAAATAATTTATTATGTTCGTCGTTTAACGTGAGTCTTTTCTTCTATCTCTGACCGTGAGTTGTTGCCATTTTGACCTTGAGTCTTCTTAATAAGATGGTCTTTGTCTCTTTTCCATTTCGACCAAAACGATGCTCTAGTCATTTCCTAACCACCGCCATGTCGAGTTTAACTTCTCAGAGTTCATCTTTATTGGTCCCGGAAAGCTAGATGCCTTTATGTACGAGTAAGTATGGAATTGATATGTCCTTTAGCAAAGTTTTGTCGTTACAGGAGCCATCATCTTTGTGTTTGGTCGTGATAGTGAGAAGTCGGGTTTAAGATTAGTAATGTCGACCCCCCTGAGTTAGGCTAGCATTGATAGTGGTAGAATGTCTTAAGTTCCTCCTCCGTGGGAGAGAGAGAGAGAAAATTTAGCGATGGTGATGGATGTGCAACCGTTGAACTTAATGACTAAGCTGTCTCATTGTTGAGGGAGCGAAATTCTTGTTATGTTGTTTGGTATGAGGTTATCAAACCTCAGTTTGAGGAGCTTCGTCATCATGGGAGATGATGAGCGTGTTGGAGAAACCGCAACTTATGGTTGATGCCCCGTCACTAAGGGGAGTGCGAAGGCATCGAGTGGCGGTTGAATAGAAAGGTAAGGAATCTCATTTGGTTGAGTCTCTTTTTGCTGCGCGGAGTAGAAGGGTGGTGAACGTGAGTTGTAGAATGAGAGAGAGATGAAAAGTAGTTTGAGGGAATATTGGACGGGTGAGGGAGATACTCCCGTCGGTTATGAGGATAAGGCAGCGAGAAGGGCTGTCGTGGAGAGTGGGAAGTAATTGCGAAGTTAGAGTAAAGGGAGATATTGTCGGATAGGAGTTGGCGGTCGGCGGTAGTTAGAGAGAGGAGTCGGTACTAGTGGGGGAGGAAAAGGGAGCCATCATCGAGAGAGGAGGAAAAAGGGAATTACTGGTTCTGCACCGGGAAGAAGAGAAAAAAAGGGCAGTGAGAGAGAGTGCTACGGAGTTTAGAAGTATTAGGAGAGTTTGTTTTGGTGTGGCTATCGTGGGTTGTAAGGGAAGAAACTGCACAATGAGAGGGAGACTTCAGAGTTTAGTGGCAGTAAGAGAGGTAACTGAGGATTAAACGATAGAGAGCTACGGGAAGAAGCTCCTGTGTAGCCAACGAACAGTGGGAGAACAACGGAAGCTTCGGGGTAGTATTTTAGTAGAGAAGATAACTGTGAAGCCTGCCTGTGACTTGAATAGTGTCCAGCAGAGAGAGGGGTTTGTTTTAGTGGGGGTTGTCCTTATTAAGAAGGCAATAAAAGAGATAGCTGCGGAGAAAAATAGAGGAGAACGTGGAATTGCCACAGCGACCTCCATTTTTATCAACAGGTTCATTTCCTTCTTTACTTTTCTCCGTTTATATCAGTAAGTAAGTAAGTGAGTCTCGCTTTTGCAAGAGATCAATACGTTAAATGAGAAGAAATGAATGACAACGTAAACCTAGTATGATATCTGTGTGCGGTTAATCCATGAAGTAGCATCATTGCTGTGTTGTGATTTAAAAACTCAGAAGTAGACTTTTTGCTGTCTTCTAGAATTCATAAACTCAGAAATTGTAGCATTTCTTGCCATGAATGAAACTGTATATTATAAGAACGCAGTTCTCTAATGTATACTCATTTAGGAGCGAACTTATCTTGACGCAAGATGTAATTTACCTTCCTTGAACGATAGCTCCACAGCAAGTAAACACGTTGTTCCACGTGCATACTGTGTAGGAGTCAAAAACCACAGTTTTAAGCATGTGTTGACGTAAAAATTAGTGAGTTGATAGCCAGAAAATGCAGTGGTAAATAGCTGATGTCTTACCCATCATACATCTATAGTTAGAGGTCGACCATGCGTTGGTCATCTCCATTGATATAAGAAAGATTCCATAATCATTTATATTATATTTACGACTCCCATCTTGTTGAACCATGTGAAACTAATGACACGGAAAGAGGAGTAGGAAGATAAAAGTGTTGGTAATGTTTAGGAAACCGTCTTGGTGCCAAAATGATCAATTTTGAGTTGAAAACCTGCATGTGAGTCGAGATTGCGTTGCATGCGACGATGTTAGAATCGTTTAACCTTGTAGACCATATGAGTCTGGAACCCTCGAATTTTAGGATAACGGAAAATGATTTAGATACTTGTGTATGTTGGGTTAACATGGGAACCAAGTAAATAGATTTGAAACCACTTAGGAGTGGACGTGTCTAAATAATGATTTTTCAGGATAATGGGATTATGAAAGTCTGAACTCGAGATTAGAATAATATTGCGCAATGCGCTATTATAGGAGGAAATCCTAAGCCTTGAGGTCATCAAGGTCGGCAAAATAGTTTAAATTATACAAATAGGAAACTGTAGGATTTCGACCAGTTCAAGTCGAGTAGGGTGGGTGAACCAAGTTCATGCGTTTTTAAAATGCTAACTAAATACAAATCCTTTGGCCAACGTGGTGTACTATCCTCAAGTGCATCGAACGTTCACCGTAACTAGATGGCGTTTCTTGTGGAGTGTCGTGCATGACTAGAGGGTATCTAGGGATCTGCGCGATAACAAGACACGTAGGTTACAACACCAGAGCTTAGATGGCAAACACCGATGGTTATCCTAAGTCTATCCTCTTGAGTAGGGTAGGGCCACTTCCGGTTAGGAAGGAGTGCGGGAGACCGACGGTCTATGGTTGGAGGTTAAGCTCCTTGAAGATACTTTCTCTTCCAAATACTGAGGAATGCCGAGTCTTGAATGTGATGGGCCGATAATCGAGATGCATGATTATGGTATGTTTCCAAATTTTGTTGTTTCAAGAAAATTTCATTGATTAGAAAAGAGTTTAATGTATATCATTTCTTTCAAGTTTTTATGAAAATGAAATCATGTTTATAATAGAATGAAAAATGTTGTATTGGATTATAGATGAGTTACTTTTGTATTTGATTACCTAGTAAAAAGAAAATTTACTGTTGTGAAAACTTAGTTACTTCTTGTCATTTTGGATTTGGATGTTACATCTAGCCACTTGAAAGAGTGACAAGGAGGAATGAATGAAGGGATGAGATGATGGTATAAGGATAGGATGATGATGTAAGGATAGGATGATGCCCCCTCGAGAGGATAGGCCAGTTGGAAGAACAAAAGTAGGCTCTCGAAAATAAAAGGTAAGGATTAGTCAAATGATAGTGGGAGGAATGGAATGGTAGGATTTGATATATTGTAAGAAGGGGGTATGGATTATGGATAAAATAGGGATATGAATATAAGTAATGGGATATGATTATGCTGGTATAATATTTAGAGCAATCTTAGTCTAATATAGCAAGAGGATATTATGCACCAAGGTATATGGAACTAGGGTGACATTGTATCCATTGCATGGACTGGATATGACAAACAAAAGGCTATCCTTACACATGCCCAACATAATACAACCTTGAGTCTAACTATGTAAGGAATAAACTCAAAGCATTAAATCCAAATGCACAAAAGGTATAAAATGGCCTTAGATGCATAGGACAAGTTGAATGCAAAAGTGATCCCTATACACTCAAGATATGAATATTATCTAGAGTAATAAGAACATCCAATAAACACACAAAATGTTATGCCCCATTCTATGTTAGTCTAACACACCAAGATATGAATGGATCTGGGTGGTCTTGATAAAACTTAAGAAGGAGATAGAAAAGATAAAAATTGAAACTAAAAAACCAAATGACAACATAAGTCACACAGCCATTGTATTTCTTTTCAAAAAGTTTAAGTGTTGTTTGGATAAGCCCCTGATGATGGGAATGATATATCTCTAGATGAGGCTTGACGATGATTTTTTGTTTGTTATCGAATGATGTAGCAATAGATAAAGTGACTAGATGTCATTTCATCCTCTAGTCCAATGGTTGTGATTTTGATGAAGGTACAATGTGTGTGTTTGGTGTGAATGTCAATTGTTGTTTTGTGGGATGGGAATGGAATGTTTATTATGATCATGTAGAAAAGTTTATTATGGAATGTTGTACGGGTGAGTGAAAAATTTGTTGTTTGCATATTTGGAACATTTATTTTTTTTGTATTTTTGAAATGTTTTGATTTTTTGGTATTTTTTGAAATATGGGTGAAGCAGTGCATGAGACCTGTACCATAGACTAGCCTTCCAAGATATCTAAAATAAATTTAGGAGAAGGTTCTATTATGACATGTGTAAGTATGGTGAAGGTGATTAGGTTTATGGGAATGCAGGACTTATTATTGGATGACAAGAAATGACACTAAGTGAATAGTAGTGCTTCAATTTTTCTTCTCTCTCTTATATGCATCAACCACCACATTCTTCCTCCCATTCTATATACAATCTTGAAGTCATATATTAACATCTTAGTAACCCATTTTTCTTTCTCCTATGAAGAAAGACTTTAAACTCCAAAAAGTATTTGAGATTTTCATGACTTGTTTTGACCTTAAAATGTCTTCCCATCAAATAATGTTGCCCTTACTTGATTGCATGGAGAATTGCTGACATTTCAATTTTTCATAAATGGTCTAGGTGATATTATTACCTTTGTGTTGTTAAATTTCAAATGTAATAGGTTTCCCTTCTTGCATTAGCACTATCCTAATACCATGTCCCAAAGAATCACATTTCACAATGAATATTAGTAAAATTTTGAGTAGCTAAAGTTGGATTAGTGCACATAGACCTCTTGAGTTATTTAAAGGCTCATTTGGCCTCTGCATTTTATTAGAATGTATCCTACAATAAATTTGTAAGTGGAGTAGCCATACAACCATAGTTCCTGACACAATCTTCTATAGTAGCATGTGAGACCTAAAAAACCCCTTAAGTTCTTGAGTCGTGTTTAATAACCCATGAATATGTAACCTATTTTTTTAAAAATCAGATCTTACTACAAATCACATACATGTTGTAAGATTGCACCAACACAAGTTTGAAGATGATTGAAAATGCATGCATGGTCATTAGGCCTTCACGAGGAATTTGAGTTGAAACATTTACAAACCATTTGAGAATTTGCAGAAAGAAAACATGACATAAATTTGTAACAACAATAAGAGAACATGGCAGAAATTCATAATATCAATATGGAATTTCCAATAATTCATTTGTTCATCATACAACTAGCAAGAGGAGGTAAGACTATTTCATTTACAGTCCATTTATCCATCTATTGTATCCCAGAAGCACATTTACATTCTTTCATCCTGGAAGCCAAGTATACATGTTTAATACATTAGCCATAATTCTCTCTTCCTATTCTCCATTGAAAGCATAATCTGAAATATACATGATTACCCATCAATTATGTAGCAATATTAAGGAAATGTGAATAATGAACAATTCTCACATGGATGTTACCTTAAATAAGATAGTTGTAAGAAAGTGGTAGTTCACACCATAGAATCAGTCACCCTCTAGCATTTAGAGTGCATGGTGAATATCATCTTAAGGATAAGAATTCCCTATCCCAACCCACCAAAGGACTTTGGGATCCACAAAGAGAGAGATGATTATTTATGTCAAAGCTTTTAGAAACCACTTAACTACCAATCCATGGTGTCTAGCTTCCAAAAAGGCATCCTATTACTATATTAGCAAGACTAGACCAACAACCACAAAGAGTAAGAAAAACTAGAAATTGACACTTGAAACAAATTGGTCCTTTAATTAATTTCAACTCTACCAGTATGACTTTGCACTAATTTTAAACTCTATAGAATAGTGAATAATGGCATCCTTAACAAGGATGCCTCTAGCTCTAGAACCTGCATGCTACTGGTGATAAGAATTCAAGCTTGAGAAGTCCTTGGCATTCTTCATCGGTATACCTGGGTGATAGCATACTATCTCTAGATATAGCCATACCAATCTACTCATAGCACACGCTCCCTAACTACTGTCAAGATGGAGCATCGATAAGGTTATCTTAATGCGGGTCAGAAGATTTACAAGTTGGTGATCACTATGGAAGGAGCAAAAATACTACGTTATAGGAGTAATGCAATCCTCCTACCTATGCCCTCATAGAAGCCATACTCCAATCGTTATGTGCTACCATAGAGGTCGGCATATGTATCTAGCTTGGTTCTGTAAGTGGACTAAGTCATCGTAGAGTTAGATAAACTAGACAAGCCATATAGTTTACCTATTTATGGTTTTGACCTATTACTTATGGAGTCCAACTTAATATTAGGAGTGGATAACCATTTTTCCCTTGCATAGAGAGATATTTTTCTTTGAGTACATAAACTTGGGAAAGGATTCATTCTTAGATTTATATATATTTCAGCTAGCCCTTATTTACATCGATAATCTCTTGTCATCGCATGGGCCTAGCATGTTCTTCTTCTTGCAGATATTCAGGGTAAAGAATTTGACCTTAATTCTACCCTAGCTATCCTAGCTTTCAGCCAACATTCCTTTACAAAAAATAGAAAAATAGGAAGGTGTGGCTAGTATATATATCCTTTGCATATTCAATAACAAAGGCTCTTAATCTACAATGACAACCAATGGTGTAAATTATTAAGACAAGGTGTGTTAAATTCAAATAAGGAAAGAATCACAAGAAGTTGAAATGTAATTCTAATCCAAATTCATAACCTATTGAACGTCATGTCAGTTGTTTGCAACCCTAACCCATTCACAATGAAATTGACAACTAATACTTATTCAATTTATATACATCAACTTGACAGTAATGAAGTATGTTGATTGGATTCCAAGATAGTAAGAGATTACAAGTAGCTTTCCAGTTCTATTTCCCTAATATGATTAATAGGTAATATTATTTAGAACCTAAGATCATCATAAATTGAATTAAGTAGATTTATATATTAAGTAATACTAATAAGTCCAAGAAAGTTATGATGATTGAAAACAATGATTTACACCCTCCTAATCATAAAAATTACTTTTAGTTGAGTTGCCAAGTGTCAAACCCTCTTCCACAACCTCGATTCATACCCAGGCTAGTAAGATCTAACTTACCCATACTTGGAAGTTCTAATGACTTATATTTATCTATTTTTGATAACCACTTATCCTAATGTGGCATTTCTGGTGGTCTCATTCCTTGAGGTATTTTGTCAAACAATTCACAAAACTAATCTAGGCATCCATATTACTTACAACTACTAACATATTAAGCTGAAGGGTTTATTTTGTCAAATAACTCCCAAACATGATCAAAATGTACTTGAAGATCTCAAAAAGTCTGAATAGTAAAAATATCTATCTACAGCCATTAAAAATCCTTTAACTCTAATGCCATCATAAAATACATAACTAATAGACCATTTGAATGAAGGTGTATCAATATAACCAAGGAGATACTTGTAAAAATGAGTGTTTGGAAGTAGCCCAGGCATCTCAAATTGTTGCAATAGTTTACTATGAACCTAAATCAATTTTCTTACACATGTTTACTTCTTCCTCAACTAATTTTTCACTAGACTGGCTTACTAGTTAAGTTTTAAAGAATACGGTGAACCCTAGCATGGATACAAAAATAATTACCATTCTTATTGCATGCTTAACAATAGTAATATATATAATTTTATAAAAGGAAACAACAATAAAATATTAAGTTTAAGCTTCTACTCCAACCATACAAGTTGAATTCTATGAGTTATAAAAGTAACAACAATAAAACTTGTCCTAGGGAGTGAATATCCACTCCCAAAGGCTAGAAAATTGTGCTCAAATGTCCAGACTCAGTCCAAATGCCTCCCAAACTCATGGTTCTCCTACTCATGTCTACGTCCCTTCCAAATGATGAGAAACATTGCTCAAAATGTTGAGCAACTCACCTCTTTATTTTCCCATTCCTCATCCTTATGTCTTTTCTACTTAATCTCTTGTTTGTAGCACATGCTTTGGAGTGAATATTTATTGAAGGCATGGGTGCCTCTTTTTGTCTTTATGAGGGTCAATCAGTATTGAATGTTGGCCACCCTCCTCTTTCATCTCCTAGACATAGCTTGGCCCTTCAAAAACCTACGGACTCCTAAGTTTTCCCTTCTTTTTTTCTCATGTGATTTCTTTCTTTAATTCACTTCTAGTCTTTCATTGTTTTCCATCGATTACCTATTTTGATTTAATAATAATTTAAAACAAAACTATTGATAATAATTAATAATTATAATAATGTATTTATTTAATACTTAACACTCAAGATATTTAGAATGCCATTGATAAGATAATAATAATTTAATTTCTTTATTAATATTTATAATTGATTTCCTAGATACATATTTAAATTTGTAATGACATTTCTACAGACTGGCAGGTGAAGTCAACGAGACCTACAAACTTTGCAAATCCACAAATGAGACTAACTAAGTGTTGGATAAGTGTACCAATTACTACTTAATACAAATCTTAAGTTAAGCTAGTGTCCTGACAAGGATTTGGCATAAAAATCTTTTCTTCTTATGGATCCACAGAGTCCACTCCACCATGAACCCTATCACCTATGCACAAAAACATTGTTCCTTGCAATGTTCATAATTTAGTTAGCCTAGGTTAGTCGAAATATGGTCAAATATATCTATATATAAATCAAATGAGAAACATAACTAAATTTTCGTTATGTATACGTTAGTATCAACCATTAAAATTTTAGTCACTTAAGTATACACACTCATATAGGAACTTCCACACACTCACACTCACATAGAGTTAATATAAAGTTTCAACTTCCCCACCCCTAGTCTAAATTGCGTCAGGACTATAGAGGCTTAGAATGGGTTCATACAAGGATGTGACATCCTCCCCCCTTAGAATTAAGTCATCTTGGCATAACTAAAATAACTCTAGATATTCTTGTCCAATTACATTTTCATCTTCTCAAGTAGCTCCTTGCTCCACATATCAGTCCCAAAGGACCTTAACTTGTGGGATTGTTCTATTGTGTTGTTGTATATTGAACCTATCTATGATTGCAAGTGGTTCAAGGTGGATATCTCTGACCTCTTCTACCTATTGTGCCTACCAATCAATTACATGTGTGGGTTTAACATATATTTCTTAAGCAATGATACATGAAACACATTATATATGTGAAAGAGAGATGGTAGAAGAGCTAGTCTGTAAGCCACACAACTAATCTTTTCAAGTATCTCAAATGGTCCAATATATTGTCAGGATAATTTGGTAGCCATCGCAATTTTTTTTGAACTTTTTTTGAGGTTTTACATAAAGAAACACTCTGTCTCCAATTGTAAATTCTCTTAGAGTTTGCTTAGCATCTACATAATTCTTTTGTTGATCTACTAAGTTTTACATTTATCAAGGATTAAATCTTAGTGACAACAGTTTTTGGCATGCCCAGTGGGACCCTAAAACCAGTTTCAGGCCATAAATTACTTTGTTTTCAATACTGTCTTGGTATGTGTAGTTTTTTTTCTAGCATTTTGAGGTGATAAAACATACTTGGTGACTCTACACTTTATTTTACTATAGATCTAGTGCAATCAACACATGAAAAGAGTGCAAACAAGAAGAATTTTGACTCCTTTCAAGTATTTGTAGCTATCAGCACCTAGAAGGAGGGGAAGGATAATAAGAAGTCCTACCCTAGTGGTAAGGACACATTCTACACCTTGATATCAATTTTTTTTGCTACAAAATAAGAAAAAAATTAGGTATGAAGTCCTCAAGCACCAACAAATCCTATGGAAAGGTTGTTTACTTTTGCACCATTTAATGGGGATAACCCATTAAATCTTGCCCAACATGATGATATACCTATGGAAGCCCTTAGAAGCTTGAATTTTTTCACTAGAGAGGATCAAACCACACCTATTAAGCACATTAGAGATGTGACCACACTATGTGTAGTCCACAAAATCATCACTGAAAATGTGGCAATTCAGATTCTTGTTGCCTCTTTGAAGGGAAAGGTACTACAATGGTTTAGAAGTTTGGCTCTCAATTAAATCACAACATGGGACCAACTTGGAGATTCCTTACACAAGCAATTTGAAGATAAATCAGATCACTTATCCTTGGTAGAACAACTGACTACCATCAAAAGAGCTCAATAGGAGCACATGATGGATTTCTATTTCTATTTACAGAAGACTTGGAATAGAATTCCTCAAACAATAAGGCCTTATTCTAAGCATCCATTTATATATTTTCTTAAAGCCCTAAATAGTGATATGTCCATAATTATTTAGTCTATGGGGTGAACTACACTTCCAAATGTATTTGATATTGCTGTAAGGGAATAAAACAACCTCATACAAGCTACCATATCTAAGGTACAACCACCTATACCATTAAAAATACCTCCTTTAGCTACCATACCAATTGTACCAGCACTGAATTACCAAGCATCTACACAAGTAAAAGCTATCACAACTCAATCTCAGGAGTTCCAAGAAATGAAAGGCCTATTGTAAACCTTTGGTAATGAGTTGGTAAACATTAAGAAGTAGCAAAGCTAAAATTTTAGACCTTATCAAGCCCCACATCAACATAATTAACATAATAGGTCTCCCTACAAAGTTGATCCTCAAGATCAAAGGAGGAATTTTAATGCTAGGCCATATCAGCTCTACAATCAGAATGACACCAACACTTCTAGAGAGCTTGTACCAGTACAAAACAACATGGCACAAGACTATGAATGGTGTTTTCCATGCAACCAGCCTCACATCCACATAATTAACCTAATAGGCCTCCCTACAAAGTTGATCCTCAAGATCAAAGGAAAAATTTCAATGCTAGGCCATATCATCTCTACAATCAGAATGACACCAACACTTCTAGAGAGCTTGTACCAGTACAAAACAACATGGTACAAGACTATGAATGGTATTTTGAATAGTAGTGGGTAAAAGTAGGTATGCAAGTAATGTTATTTTTTTAAGTCAATTATTCACAAGTGATAGTGCCCTTAATGTGCAATGGGTATGCCAAGATAGCATGTAGATAAAAGTGATTAGTGGCAAAAGACATGAAGTGAGAGCTCATTATAGAGAAAATAGAGAAAACAAAATGGCAAACTAAGAAAGGGTGGAAGAATTAGAAGAGTTGCATGCAAGTAAATTTATTTTTTGTTTCGATCAATTATTTGCAAGTGATCGTGTCCTTAATTGGTCCTTTTCTTGTTACCCAAGCATGTTGAGCCCATCCATTTGAAATGATATGCCTAGGTATAGAATTGACAAGACTTCCCATTCATTAAGACTTTTGTCTTGCATTGCATGTCCCCAGTTAAAAGGAGTTTCATCATCAGTGTATGTCAATGGATCTAAAGATGTACGGTGGAAATTACATGGATGGTAGTCATTTGAAATTATTTCCCAATGAGATGTAATATATTTATCTAATGAACCAATATCATTGTGAATGTTTTTGAATGACTGGTATAGAAGCAATTTACTCCAACATAATGATTGAAAACATTGACCATTTGCTAATAAGATGGTGATGAGATGAGGAGAGACATGAACAATAGCTAGTGTTAAGTGTTCTTTCAATTTTTTGGACTTCTAAGATGCTGCAAATATCCATTTTTGTCACGTCTCATTTTTATGGACTATATAATTATTCTAGATTAGAGAACATTTTCTATGATTGTTTTATTTTGAGTAAATTCCACGTGTGTGAAGGTAATTATCATGAATTTATATTTGTGTAAATTGGAAAATTGATTTAAATAATAAATATTATCGATATGATTATAATGTTTTGCTTCGGCTATGTTTTGGGAAACTAGCCCATTGACATCAAGTTGAGTGCGAATGAATGTAGGTACTCATCGAAGATGAGAACATGGTTGAGGTAGAGATGTTCTAGCCACTTGGAAAGAACTATTTGAGATGGTTAAACCCTTATATACTCACACACTCACATAGTATCATATTACATTATATTGAATGGTTTAATATGTATTAAATTGTGGATAATAAATGCAATTGATGGTTAGATACTTAGAAAAATGTTGTAATTTAATTATTTCAGTGAGTCTATTTCGAATGTATGATTTAGTTATAATATTAACAATTATTTTGATTTATAGTTAAAAAATTGTGTGATTTATATTATTTAAGAATAATAAATAAAGTTTTCCTATTTATACAAATATGGATGTTTGGAAGAAAATATTTAAATTAGACTTAAAACAATTGTATTTAAATTGCAATAATTATATATATCTATTATTTTAATATTATTGTAAATACTTCTTGATTGATTAAAGTAATTATGTATTAATAATTGTGTTTTATTAAAAAAGGTTAAATTATATTAATAATATCAATATTATATTTAGAATTTTAAATAAAGAGAATTAAAAATAAGTTACTATTATGCATGTGACGGAAAGCTAATAAGTTATTTTATTCTACTAAATAGAAATTGAAGAGCTTTTCTAAATGCAAACTCATGTAAACTCAAACAAAATCTTCAGTTGTCAAAAAGAAAGGCAAAAACCTGAATCTAAACGCTAAAAATGAGGGAGAGATTTTTAATAAAAGAAGAAGTTTTGGTAGAAAAAAAAGACCACGATTTCCAGCAGAGAAAGGAATATTTTTGGCAGCAAAGAGAAGGATGTGGGTTGTATTTTGGTAGTGACAGGAGAAAATCTTGGTTAACGATTGCAGAAAAGAATAGAACACCTTTTTTGGCAAGCAAATATGAGTATTTTCATAGTTTTTCATTGCAAAAAATATGGTAGATTAAAACTGTTAAAAACATAGATGAATTTAGCCTATAAAACTTTTATTTTCTAGCCTATGTGTGTGTGGGGATCAACTCCCTCTTCCTGGTATTGACCTATCTTCTCTTTGGATGCTGAGTAGTAGACTCAAGCTAGCATTTCTTTCTTTCGTTCTGATCAACCACCTTAGTTTTATCTTCTGCCCCTAGTCTACTTTATCCTCAGTATTTGATGTGATTTGACCTGCCAATCCAACAAGAAGGAACTGAATTTTGGCTATGTGGGTGTTGGACACAGTTGTCTTCCTCTTTTCTACAAGATTTAATCTGGCTGGCTATTCCTGACTTCCACCGCTAAGTTTCTAACTTACCATCTATTCTGGTTTATACCTCTATTTTCTTTCCTATACCTTGTTTGATTAAATTTATGTTCTTGTGTTTCTGCGTGGATTAGAGCTGTGCCAAGTAACCTGTCCACTAGTTTTAGATCTATTGAGAGTTCATGTCATTGCAAATTAATTCTAAACTACATATAACAACAAGTTTTATTCCTCTTTTAATTAGATTTAGAGTTCCTATTGTAGCTATGTTTAATGATTTTAATGTCATCTCAAACCTGCTTAATTACTATCACTAGTTAGATAGTAACTTCCTTGTAAATTCAGACCTCTATATAGTTCTTGTTGCAGGAATGACAGTAAAATGTTTTGACTTTCACAGTTCCTGTCACCAGTGCGACAATGAGCCTGTTTATGAGTTTCCTCAGCTTCCTGCTATACTAGTGAGAGTAAGGTTGTTAAATTATTTAAGAAACTTATTGCTTACAAAATTTTGAATGAATAGATTATAAGTTAAAATTATCATTTCCTTATATGTTATTGTAATGGACTAAACTCTGAGATGTAAATATCATTATCTTATTAAAATTTCTTGAAGAGAATTGGAATACTTGATTGGAATGATTTAGAAAACTTAATACAGATTATGGAAATTGAATGAAATATGAACTAGGAAATAAAACTGATTTAATAGGCTTATAGATGCAATTACATAATCCAATGATGAATTATTGCTTGAAAGTGTGTTTTCTCGATTGATATTTTGGAAAGGGATTTAGAGATGAATTATAGGAGAACATTGACTGTTTTATTTTATTATTTATTTATTTACTTGTTTCTCACGGAAAGAAAGTAGATTTTATCTAGGATTGTTATTGAGTTACTTTTTGGCTAGGATGCTGAATGTGGATTATCAAAGATGTCTTTTCCTCTTTTCGAGAATTGATTAGTTACTATGTTTTAAAGGTTTAGATCTAAATGAGCTTCCATTGAAAAAGATGAATATTTTTTCTAGAAAACTTATTTATATATATCTCTGCCACATCCTATTGTGAGACAATCTGCATTTCATTATTTATAATTGCACATTACACATCAGGTTGCATTGGGTGTTCTCACCTGTCAGTTGTTCTAGGTAGCTAGACATTTTGTGCAAGGCTAGGTTTCCTTTGTGTCATGAAGGGATCAAGGGAAGTGTAATTGCTTCATGGTTAGGTGGAAAAGCACCTGAGCCATGTTCTCATCTCTTGGCTCGTAGGAGAACCATTTGGTTTGTGTCGACTAGAGGGTGTATTGATTTATTTATACTTGTTGTACATGATTATTGTAACTTGTAGATTGGATGTATTGTGGCATAAATGCCCATGGACATAGTATATTACTTTATAGTTCTTTGACCTAAATTGAGCACGAGATTTATAAGATATAACGACTTTTATTGATTCATATTTATGAGATTTATCTTTTACTCATGAAGTTGTAATTAAGTAGATTAATTACCTCTAAATTGGTTTTGTTACTTGTGATGTTGTAATTTAAATGGATTATTTACTCTATTTACCTTATTTACTTTTATGATGGTTTGAGTGACTTTTAGATTTGGTATCAGAGCTCTACATTGAATACTAGGGCATCTTTTTTGGGACTATTATGTTAAGTTGTGAACTTGATGTAGATTATTCATCATGAATACTAGAAATATTGATTGTAGTGGAGGATGAGGAAGTGGTCAAAATAGAAGAAACTATGGAGGTGCAAATAGTGGTCAAAATGCAAGGAATTGTGGAGATGCTAATAATTATCAAGATGGAATATTGGACCGTATTCTTGCTCTCTTGACCCAATAGGATACGAGGATGAATGATCTTGAGCAGGAGATCAGAGGGAATCCTAGAGGGTAGAATGCTAATGAAAACCATGGAGGTACTAATGCAAATGAGAATCCAAGGATAGAAGTTCAAGTTCCCGAGGTTGGATTTAATGCTAACAAACAAGTAAGGATTGCAGAGGAGTTGGGGAAAGACCTCAAGAAGGTCTCACCACCTAAATTTGATGGAAAGACAATTGGAGATGGAGCTAAAGCATGGATCATAGAAATGGAGAAATACTTTGGGCTTCGAAATCTTTCTAATCACATGAAGGCAATGTGGGGAGCATATCAGTTGACTGGTGAAGCAACAACATGGTGGGATAATGAGAAACTAACCTGTTGACGTCAAGTTGATTGCGAATGAATGCAGGTACTTGTCGAAGATGAGAACATGGTTGAGGTAGAGATGTTCTAGCCACTTGGCAAGAACTATTTGAGATGGTTAAACCCTTATATACTCACACACTCACATAGTATCATATTGCATTATATTGAATGGTTTAATATGCATTAAATTGTGGATAACAAATGTGATTGATGGTTATATACTTAGAAAAATATTTTATTTTAATTATTTCAACAAGTCTATTTTGAATGTAGGATTTAGTTATATTATTAAAGATTGTTTTGATTTATATTTAAAAAATTGTGTGATTTATATTATTTAATAATAATAAATAATGTTTCCCTATTTATACAAATATAGATGTTTGGAAGACAATATTTAAATTAGACTTAAAACAATTGTATTTAAATTGCAATAATTATATATATCTATTATTTTAATATTATTGTAAATACTTCTTGATTGATTAAAGTAATTATGTATTAGTAATTGTGTTTTATTAAAAAAGGTTAAATTATATTAATAATATCAATATTATATTTAGAATTTTAAATAAAGAGAATTAAAAATAAGTTACTATTATGCATGTGACCGAAAGCTAATAAGTTATTTTATTCTACTAATTAGAAATTGAAGAGCTTTTGTAAATGCAAACTCACGTAAACTCAAACAAAATCTTCAGTTGTCAAAAAGGAGGGCAAAAACATGAATCTGAACAAAAAAAATAAGGGAGAAATTTTTAATAAAAGAAGTTTTGGCAGGAAAAAAAAGACCACGATTTCCAGCAGAGAAAGGAATATTTTTGGCAGCAAAGAGAAGGATGTGGGTTGTATTTTGGCAGTGACAGGAGAAAAGCTTGGTCAACGACTGCAAAAAAGAATAGAACACCTTTTTTGGCAAGCAAATTTGAGTATTTTCATAGTTTTTCATTGCAAAAAATATAAGGATCAGCTCCCTCTTCCTGGAATTGACCTATCTTCTCTTTGGATGCTGAGTAGCAGACTCAAGATAGCGTTTGTTTCTTTTGTTCTAATCGACCACCTTAGATTTATCTTCTGCCGCTAGTCTCCTTTATCCTTAGTATTTGATGTGATTTGACCTACCAATCTAGCTAAAAGGAACTAAATTTTGGCTATGTGGGTGTTGGACCCAGTCGTCTTCCTCTTTTCCTATCGTAGATTTAATCTGGATACCTGTTCCTGACTTCCACCGCTAAGTTTCTAACTTGCCATCTATTCTGGTTTATACCTCTATTTTCTTTCCTAAACCTTGTCTAATTAAATTTATGTTCTTTTGTTTCTGTGTGGGCTAGACCTTTGCCAAGTAACCCATCCACTAGTTTTAGATCTGTTGAGAGTTCATGTAATTGCAAATTAATTCTAAACTACCTATAACAACAAGTTTTAGTCCTCTTTTAATTAGATTTAGATTTCCTATTATAGCTATGTTAAATGATTTTAATGTCATCTCAAACCCACTTAATTACTATCGCTAGTTAGACAGTAAATTCCTTGTAAATTCAGACCTCTATATAGTTCTTGTTGCAGGAGCAATAGTAACATGTTTTGACTTCCACAGTTCATGTCGCCAGTGCGACAATAAGCCTGTTTATGAGTTTCCTCAGCTTCCTGTTATACTGGTGATAGTAAGGTTGTTAAATTATTTAGGAAACCTATTACTTACGAAATTTTGAATGAATAGATTATAAGTTAAAATTATCATTTCCTTATATGTTATTGTGATGGAGTAAACTCTGAGATGTAAATATCATTATCTTATTAAAATTTATTGAAGAGAATTGGCATACTTGATTGGAATGATTTAGAAAACTTAATACGTATTATGGAAATTGAATGAAATATGAACTAGGAAATAAAACTGATTTAATAGCCTTATAGATGCAATTATATAATCGAATGATGAATTATTGCTTGAAAGTGTGTTTTCTTGATTGATGTTTTGGAAAGGGATTTAGAGATGAATTATAGGAGAACATTGACTGTTTTATTTTATTATTTATTTATTTACTTGTTTCTCGGGGAAAGAAAGTAGATTTTATCTAGGAATGTTATTGAGTTACTTTTTGGCTACGATACTGAATGTGGATTATCAGAGATGTATTTTCCTCTTTTCGAGAATTGATCGGTTACTATGTTTTAAAGGTTTAGATCTAAACGAAGTTCCATTGAAAAAGATGAATATTTTTTCTAGAAAACTTATTTATATATATCTCTGCCCCATCCTATTGTGAGACAATCTGCATTTCATTATTTATAATTGTACATTACACATTAGGTTGCATCGGGTGTTCCCACCTGCTAGTTGTTCCAGGTAGCTAGACATTTCATGCAATGCTGGGTTTCCTTCATGTCATGAAGGGATTAGGGGAAGTGTAATTGCTTCATGGTTAGGTCGGAAAGCACCTGAGCCATGTTCCCATCTCTCAGCTCGTAGGAGAACCATTTGGTTTGTGTCGACTAGAGAGTGTATTGATTTATTTATACTTGTACATGATTATTGTAACTTGTAAATTGGAAGTATTGTGGCATGAATGCCCATGGACTTTGTATATTATTTTATAGTGCTTTCACGTAAATTGAGCACGCGATTTGTACGATTTAATGACTTTTATTGATTCATATTTATGAGATTTATCTTTCACTTGTGAAGTTGTAATTAAGCGGATTAATTACCTCTAAATTACTTTTGTTGCTCGTGATGTTGTAATTTAAATGGATTATTTACTCTATTTACCTTATTTACTTTTATGATGGTTTGAGTGGCTTTTAAATTTAGTATCAGAGCTCTACGTTGAATACTAGGGTGTCTTTTTTGGGACTATTATGCTAGGTTGTGAACTTGATGCAGATTATTCATCATAAATACTAGAAATATTGATCATAGTGGAGGATCAGGAAGTGGTCAAAATAGAAGAAACTATGGAGGTGCAAATAGTGGTCAAAATGCAAGGAATTGTGGAGATGCTAATAATTATCAAGATGGAATATTGGACTGTATTCTTGCTCTCTTGACCCAATAGGATATGAGGATGAATGCTCTTGAGTAGGAGATCAGAGGGAATCCTAGAGGGCACAATGCTAACAAAAACCATGGAGGTGCTAATGCAAATGAGAATCCGAGGATAGAAGTTCAAGTTCCTGAGGTTGGATTTAATGCTAACAAACAAGTAAGGATTGCAGAGGAGTTGGGGAAAGACCTCAAGAAGGTCTCACCACCTAAATTTGATGGAAAGACAATTGGAGATGGAGCTGAAGCATGGATCATAGAAATGGAGAAATACTTTGGGCTTTGAAATCTTTCTGATCACATGAAGGCAATGTGGGGACCATATCAGTTGACTGGTGAAGCAGCAACATGGTGGGATAATGAGAAGGTAGATAAGAATCTATTACCTAGTGAAATAACTTGAGAGATTTTCCTACAACTTTTTAGGAAAAGACGGTTACCATAACTCTTCTTCGACAAGAAGATGATAGAGTTTCAAAAATTAGTTTAAGGAGGTATGTTCATAACCAGTTATTGGGAGAGGTTCTCGCATCTACTTAAATATGTTCCACAGTACTAGACAAATGAGAGAGTTTGGATCAGGAAGTTTATATTAGGCTTAAGGCCCCAGATTGGAGCAGAAGTAGACATGCATAGTCCACTTACTATGGATGCAATTTTTGAGAAAGCAATTAAACAAGAGCAGAAGTTGCAGCAAGTAGCCTGTTACTATAAGCAGAGAGATACAAAGTTTGCCAATAAAAAACCTCAGAATAATCTATAGAACTATAATCATAATAACAACCAAGGTTATAATAATCAACAAATCAAGAATTTGAAGAGAGGTAATAACTCTCAGGATGGAAATGGTGGAAACTAGCATGGAGGAAACAAAAGAGGTGGCTATAACAACTAAAACAACAATTAGAGAGAAAGAACTGAAGGACCAAAAGTAGCTCAGGGTATATGATACATTTGTGGAGGAGAGCATTATGTTAATTCATGTCCACAGAGATAAGTTAGAAGAGGAAACAAAAATCAACAAGAAGCACCTCAACATCAGATTCATGCCGTGGTGGACAATCGACAAGATGAATTTCAGGTAGCACTTGATCAGTTTCAAGATAAGCTCCATGGACTACCTATTTCTATTTTGATTGACACTAGTGCCAAAGAATGTTTGGTAGATCGTAGAGTAGTATCTAAGCTATCTATTAGACCTGGGCATATGAAAAACTCTTGGATTGTACAATATGACAATAGAGTAGAAAAGAGAGTAGACTCATGTCTAGTATGCAGTGAGTTAGAGCTTCTGAGTTTTTAGATGCAAGTTAATCTGTATGTAGCACCTTTAGGGTTTTATGATGTAAATCTGGGAATTAATTGGTTATCTAAACATAAGTCTCTAGTAAACTAGGAAGACAAAGGTGTTAGATGTTTGGATGACCTAAGAGACTTTAGAGCTTAGACAAATCTTGACTATGCAATTGAAGAAAGCCAAGAGGAAAGGGTGTGCCATTTATGTCGTCTAACTAAAGGATCAAAGAGAGAATTTGACTTCTCCATTGATTTGCTACCAAGGACTGAGCCTCAACCTAAGGCACCCTATAGGATGACTACTACAAAATTGTATGAGATTAAAGCACAATTGTAAGAGTTGCTAAATTAAGGGTTCATTAGACCTAGTGTGTCACCATGGGGCGCACCGGTTATCTTTGTAAAGAAGAAGGATGGGACTTTGAGGTTATGCATTGATTATAGGATGGTTAAAAAAGCTACTATAAAGAATAAGTACGTGGACTCCCAAGAATAGATGAGCTCTTTGATCAGATGAAAGGAGCTATGATGTTCTTGAAGATAGACCTTAGTTCCAGTTATTACCAATTGTGGATTAAGGATGAGGACATCTCTAAAATAGATTTTAGGACTCGATATGATCACTACAAGTTCACAGTGGTACCATTTGGGTTGACTAATGCTCCAACAACCTTCATGAATTTGATGAATAGCATTTTCAGAGATTGTTTAGATGATTTTGTGTTGATCTTCTTTGATGACATATTGATATACTCTAAATTAGTGGAAGAGCATGAAAGGCATTTGAAGATAGTCTTGCAGTGCTTGAGAGAGCAGAAGCTGTATGGTAAAATATTTAACTGTACATTCTTTCAAGATAAAGTGCACTATCTTGGTCATGTGATCTCGGCAGAAGGGATTGTAGTTAATCCTAAGAAGATAAAAATGATAATGGAATGGCCTGCATCTCAGAGTGTGATAGAAGTTATAAGTTGTACAGGACTTGTAGGTTATTATAGAAAGTTTGTGGAAGGTTTCTCAACTATAGCAACATTGATTACCTCGCTACAAAAGAAGGGTAAGAAGTTTGAATGGACAGAAAGGTGTGATTAAGCTTTCCAAGTGCTAAAGGAAAATCTCACAACTACTCCTATCTTGACCATACCAGATCCTACTAGTCACTTTATAGTTATAACAGATGCTTCAAGAGAAGGAGTAGGAGGAGTGTTGTTGCATAATGAGCAAGTTGTTGCATATGAGTCAAGAAAGTTAAAACAATATGAGTTAAACTATACACTACATGATCTTGAGTTAGCCGCCATAGTTTATGCACTTCAGATGTGGAGGCATTATCTTCTAGGTAAGCCCTTTGAGTTGAAGATAGATCATTTAGGGCTCAAGTATATCTTTACTCAACCTAACCTTAATGTATGATAGAGAAGATGTTTAGAATTCCTTAGGGAGTATGAATTTGGAATTGAGTATATAAAAGGAAAGGAGAATAAAGTAGCAGATGCTCCTAGTAGAAGAAGACATCTAGTTACCATGGTTACAATGAGAACTATTTTGATACAGAAAGTAATTCAGAATCTTCAAGGGGATGAGCACTATGAAAGAGTGAAGCAAGCTTTAGACGTAGACCCCTTAGCTCACATGTTTGATGGTTATGTGATTGAGTCAGATGGACTTTTGAGATATTAGGGAAGGATGTATATTCTTAACTTAGGAGAGTTGAGGAAGTTAATGCTTAAGGAGATCCACAATGCACCTTATTCTAGGCACCCTGGAATGACCAAAATGGTTGAAGGTTTGAGACCCTTATACTATCTTGCTCATGTGATCTCGGCAGAAGGGATTGCAGTTGATCCCAAGAAGATAAAAGTGATAATGGAATGGCCTACATCTTAGAGTGTGATAGAAGTTAGAAGTTTTATGGGACTTGTAGGTTATTATAGAAAATTTGTGGAAGGTTTTTCAACTATAGCAACATCTATTACCTCACTACAAAAGAAGGGTAAGAAGTTTGAATGGACAGAAAGGTGTGATTAAGCTTTCCAAGTGCTAAAGGAAAATCTCACAATTGCTCCTATCTTGACCATACTAGATCCTAATGTTCACTTTACAGTTATAATAGATGCTTCAAGAGAAGGAGTAGGAGGAGTGTTGTTGCAGAATGAGCAAGTTGTTACATATGAGTCAAGAAAGTTAAAGCAATATGAGTTAAACTATACATTGCATGATCTTGAGTTAGCCGCCATAGTGTATGCACTTCAGATGTAGAGGCATTATCTTCTAGGTAAGGCCTTTGAGTTGAAGATAGATCATTTAGGGCTCAAGTATATCTTTACTCAACCTAACCTTAATGCATGATAGATAAGATGGTTAGAATTCCTTAGGAAATTGAGTATATAAAAGGAAAGGAGAATGAAGTAGTAGATGCTCCTAGTAGAAGAAGACATCTAGTTGCCATGGTTACAATGAGAACTATTTTGATATAGAAAGTAATTCAGAATCTTCAAGGGGATGAGCATTATGAAAGAGTGAAGCAAGCTTTGGAAGTAGACCCCTTCGATCACATGTTTGATGGTTATGTGATTGAGTCAGATGGACTTTTGAGATATTAGGGAAGGATGTATATTCTTAACTTAGGAGAGTTGAGGAAGTTAATGCTTAAGGAGATCCACAATGCACCTTATTCGGGGCACCCTGAGGTGACCAAAATGGTTGAAGGTTTGAGACCCTTATACTTTTGGCCTAGACTTAAGAGGGATGTGATAGAATTTGTGGCTCAATGTTTGGAGTGCCAATAAGTCAAAGCTGAGCATGTGCATCCAACAGGATTGTTGTACCCACACAGTGTTCCTAAGCATAAGTGGCAAGTAATAAGTATGGATTTTATTCAAGGGTTTCCCATGTCTAAAAATTGACATGATGTCATCTTAGTGGTTGTAAACAAGTTAGCTAAGGTAGTACATTTCGTTCTGGGGAATCTCTTAGATGGTTCTTTGGTTTTAGGTAAGAAGTTTATTCAGGAGATTTTTTAATTGCATGGAGTGCCTGAGACGAACATTTCAGATCGAGACACTCGCATGACATCCAGATTTTGGACAACTCTTAATGCAACATTGGGAACCAAGTTGAATTTTAGTTCGACCTATCGTCCTCATATGGAAAGAGTCAATAAGGTTGTAGAAGACCTTCTAAAGATGTGATGTATGGATCAACACTATAAACGGGAGGATTATCTTCCATTGGTAGAGTTTGCATACAACAATTCATACCATGCATCTTTGGAAATAACACCATTCGAAACTCTTTATGGGCATAGGTGTCAAACACTTATCAGTTGGGATAAGGTGGAGGATAGAGTAATGATTCATCCTGATATGTTAAGGGAAATGGATGATCAGATGAAATTGATCAAAGAGAAGTTGAAGCAAACTTTCAATCATCAGAAGAGTTATGCAAATAGAAATAGGATGCTTAGATAGTTCTCAGTTGGTGACAAAGTCTTCTTAAGGGTCAAACCTTAGAAGAGTTTAGTTTCATTTGGCAAAGAGTCCAAAATTGCTCCTCATTTTGTAAGACCATTTGGTGTCTTGGAAGTGATCAATCATGTAGCGTATATACTTGCTCTACTGCTTGCAGTTTCTAGAATCCATAATGTTTTTTATGTGTCCTTGCTTAAGCTTTATCATCCTGATGCTTCACATATTCTTGATTGGCATGCTTTATAGGTTCAGGATCTAGGAGTGGTGCTGGTGGAGCCCACTCAAATCTTAGAGAGGTGCAACATTAAGTTGCAAAGTAGAGATGTGGTACAATATAAGGTCCAATGGGACCAATATAAGGTCCAATGCCACATGGGAGGTGTAATGCCCCGTCATGCAACCCTAGAGTGCAAGGCTAAAAGTACAAAATTACAGAACTAATAATTTTTTTTTGAAGCAAGTAAATGCAATAAGAGTAACCAAAGATGTCATAATACACGACATGAAGAAAAATGCACTTCTAACTCCTCTAGGGAAACATAACTGCATTAGAGAATATAAAGTATAAACCACACAAGTGATAACCATTTTACTACTGCTATAAATCAAATCAACTTTTACATTAGCAAGATAGTTAATTTAACAAGGTCTTAGTACAAGATTACAAGATTACAAGACCGATCTTGTCAGTTTACAAAAGAATGCATAAGAAAGTATACAACACCACCAAAGGTAGGAAGCAAACTGGAACTGGAACACCTCTGCGCAGAACTCGAACTGCATCTCCAAAAAAAACTAATGGATAGCTCTTACCACCCAACCATGTGGAACCCTGAGGTCCACCCCTCCGAGCTAGGAGATAAAGACGAGGATTCCACTAAGCCAAGAAACAACATCCAAAATAAAACAACGATAACTGACTTGACACAACTGACCATATCATCAAAGCTGCAGAAGACAAGACATCACTCCAGAGGTACTACCAAGAAACAACAGAACTGCATAAGGAGAGTGTCATCGCATGGTCCTAACATGGGTTACCCAAGCTATCTATCCCCAGAAGCTGGCCCCCATCTATGGTTACCCTGGCAGCCTCTCTCTAGGTGCCGGCCCCATAGGGTGACACATGCGGAGCTGACAGGTCCTCTCATGGAGACAAGGAGGTCGGCCTTGCCAACCAGGCCTTCTCATCCCATCCTTAGCCTGTGAGAGCACTCAAGGCATGGGTGAGGTCTCTTACTTATCTTGTTAAGTGTTTTAATACCCCAACCCTCTTGATTAAGTTATTAAGTTTTCTACATGCTTACAACTTCCATGGGGTTACCCAGGGGACCTCTCACTAGGCACCGGCCCCACCATGAAAGCCACTCCCTTAGCGTTCTCTGATCAAACATACATACCACACATATAGGTAATAATCACCAATCAGATCCGAGCCATAACTTACACCATTCACTAGGCCACAACAATAAGACCATAGAAACCCATCAAAATTTGATGCAATACCATCAAGAAACCAAGAACTATATTCAAGAGACCATTCTCATTCATTACAAGATATGAAAATCTAGATATCCCATTACATTGACATGCCACTATCTGGACCAATGATCAAGACACCTCACCTCTGGAGTTAGGTCTAACCAAAGATAAAGAAACCATAATCAGACAAGGTCAACCTTCCACATTGACAACAAGCGGCCATGACATCACACAAGATTCCTACTTCACAACAAACCAACATAGACCAAGCTCCACCCCAAGGTAACATAATACTCCAATACAAACATAAGCTATGACCAAGGAGGAGATCGAGTAAGAGTTTCAAAGGACTCCAGATTCAATCAAGAAATCAACTTACATCAAGTTATCACAAATAGCAAAACTTCAAAACTTTAGGAGTTAATAGGGCAAGAATGGTGAACCATAAACTGAACATCCTTACTTAAACAAAGGTCAAAGAAAGCTCATAAAATAATTCCATTAATAAATCAATCCCAAGTCAAAGACACTCTAATTACCCTTAATATAACAAAACACAATTCCTTGATTTCCAAAATAAAAGTATCTAAAATGAAGAAACTACATATACGATGATATCCTCTATTCACGAAGCACGAAATAGAATATTACAAGCCTGACCAAAAGATTAATATTTAACAAGGTAATTAATACCCGAAGCACAATATTGTTACCTCATGAATCAGGAACATTAATACAAATTACTTCTACAATTTCCAAAGACAACTAAAAGTAAATACATTCCCTTAAGTCCATTTCCTAACAATTACCAATTGTAGAACCACAACAATATTCGTAATTCCCTTTACATGCCATCTACTAACTGCCCTACTACAATTTTCAAATCATTACAACCCTAATTAATTTAACTTACCATTTAAGATCTGCCACTTATCATTTCTAAATAAACATCTATAAGTACTTTATTTACAATAAGCAAAATCTTTCTCCGACGTTAAAACAATTACAAACAAAATCAAAACAACTATAACATAAATATTTCCCCAATAAGCACCTTCCAATCTACTAACTCTACGAGCACATTCATGAAAATAGGATAAATATCTTTAAAAGCATAATTTACTATCGCAATAGACTATTTACCACAATCTACTTATTTAAACTTTTATATATACCCTTACAGGCTTAAACTACAAGCTCTACAACATCATTCATAATTAGATTTCTTAAGATTAGATTCCTATTTCACAAGAATGATCACATGCCAAAACCATTATACGAATCACAACTTCAATTACAAACATTATAAAACAACCATTACAAACCTATACAATTTCCTATAGGCATAGATGCCCAACTAACCTTTTTACCAAATATCATTTCAAATCAAAAACACTATAAATGATTATAAATTTCACACTATCCATATGTAACAGATTCACTAAGAAAACCAACTTCCAATTTAATTTCCTATCTAATAATATATCATCTACCATTTCCTACTGAAATGCATATCTTTGTTACCAAGAGCAAAAACTTCCATTCATATATAACCAACTATGACCTCATGAATCTACGACTTCCCTAAACGCACAACTTCCATTACCTTTTCCAACTGCCACAAATTCACTAAATAAATAAACTCCCATTGACATAAAACACCTACAACAAATATACTTATATCCCAAGCATAACTTTTATCTAATAATTAACCATAGCTAGCAAAACACACCATTAGGTTGTATACCCAAATGAAAAATGTGATTTCAAGAACTTAGCAATACTTGAGTACCAAGGATAATACTACTATGCATCACTTAAGAGATTTTAACTTATTTCAGATAACATAAATAACTATGAAATAAAATAAACACAATATCGAATTCATTTCTATATTGTACTTTGGATAAAATAAATAAATAAAATTAAATACAATACCTAATGAATAATAAATAGTTTCCCTAACATTACTCAATTAAATAATAAGAGAAATTAAATTTAAAGAATAAAACATCTCCAAATTCTTTTATCTAATAAGAAGTTTAACCAAATTTCTAAAAACATCTTCCCTAAGTATTCTTCATAATTTCCACAACTCTCTCTCTCTAACAACTTACTAAATTAAAACCTTATTATATTAATTCACTAAACAAATTAACATTCCATAATAATGAGAGAAATCTCTTAAAAGATAAGGAAATATATATACATATATTTTTTTAAGATAACATACTATATTTCTATTTTCTCTCTAAACTAGTTTCCACTCCCTTATAAGAAAGTAAGGAAAATATAATAGAATGTTACCTTTCCTAATTCTATGTAGGTTAAGAGAAAAGGCAACTTTTCTTAAGTAATCAAGCTTTTAAGCTAAAATGGAGATGCCTCAAATGATGATTTTAAAACATAACTGAATATTCACAAAGGCATCTGCCATTATACAAATCTAATTATTGCTTGGCAAGAAGAAATATTTTTCTATCTACAAGTTTATGTTCATAGAATGATATTAAGATTATATACAGAGATTCACACCCAGCAAGTGTATAGAGATTATGGTATAATACCATTGACAAGCAGAGGAAATAAAAGAATGGATTGTCATGCAGAGGCAAATTTAATGAGTGGATGGCACAAAGATTTGATAATATTGCTAACATGCAGGTTTAAACTGAGACTGGATGCCTCCATAGCATGATCAAAATGCAGATTTAAAGTTGAGGTTCAATGCTTCTATGGAATGATCAAAATGCAGATTTAAAGTTGAGGTTCAATGCTTCTATGGAATGGTCAAAATGTAGATTTAACACAGATATAGTCAACCCATTTTTTTTTCAGTAGTTTCCAGGCAGCCAACTTCTGTCTCAAACTGCACGCAAATGAAGACGAACCTCAAAATTCTGGGACATGGGTTTTGTGTAGAATGGCCCATATTGAGTAGCTACGAGGGCAGTTTTCTCAAATTTGAAAAGGTTTAGGATTTATGGTCGAAGCATTAAACTTAGGCGAGCATGGAAAAATGTCTTCCATAAAATGGCCCTGAGTCCTCATATCAAACTTCACAAAAATGAAGGAAAGAGAACAAGTGGAAAGAATTAAAGGAATGAGATGGCAGAATGAGAGCAAGAGTTGATGCTTGAGCCAAGATAAATTTTATCATCAAGGTATTTATAAACTCATCATGGATGATAAAGAATGTGCTTTGTTACACTTAGCAGGAAGAAATTGTTGAGGTGCAGTTCTAAAAAGATCAAAAGAGTTGCTACAGACCAATGACTAAAGAGTGAGGGAGATACACATTTGAATACATAACTATCACAAACAATATCTAATCCATTGATTCGATTGACATACCTGGAATTTTATCCTCGAGACTCTGAATCCTCTACCCTTTTGCTTTCCTTCCTTCTTCCTGTTCCTCTTCTGCCCAAAACCCCCAAATCTTGTCTCCCCCCTAAAATTTTCCATGATCCCTTCAAATATTCCTCCTATCATAAAAATAGCCAAAACCATAAATTCCATCCCATAACTCTCCCGTTATTGGAATCCACTTCCTCAAAAATTAAATACATTAAATTTCATTAAATTTTCCACCACCAGGAAGATTCTTCCAATCTTATAATTTATAACCACTCATACGACAACTCACTATTAATAAAATTAAACTTATAAATACAATATAAAATAGTATCTAACAAAGGATATTTACTCATTTAATATGATAGTAAATATTTATAATTTATCTATTATTACTATTAAAATTATTAATTAAATTTCTATCAAATATTTAATATTTCACAAAATTAATATTATTTATTTACAAAATAGATTAATAATCTCTATTAAATGAAACAACTAAACCAACAATAAGCAACTCAAAATTACATACCAAACATTTCCAATGATAACACTCTACAGAATAAAGAGACTCATATACGACAACTCAAGGCATTTATTTCCCATATCAAAATTATTCTGAGCCAATATAAATTGATAATCCATAATTCCAAATTAATGACATAAATGCTCTTGAACAACAGATAATCAACTCTAGTCTATTTTAAAATCCAACCAAGGAATCAATCCAAGTTCTAAACCAACCAAATATTATGTAATAATCATAATAGAAGCATTATTAGTTAATAATAGATCATAAAAGTATTTTTCCAACCACAAATAAATATTATTAACATGACTCGACTATACATCACAACACGAGATACCCAACATAACAAGGCAAGACTACGACTCGAGACAACAACAGAAGACAAGGACCGACCTAGTGGAATAGACCTCGCATTATCTCCCATCATTAATACCCATTGGTGTAAGAACCCGCTCGAACCTGCTATATCAGGTGGAGTCGAGGTTTGGTACCTGTAGCCTGCATCCGAGCAATTGGTTGTATAAAATCAAACACATATATGCCAACACACACAGAGAGTCAGAGAATCGCGGCGTAGTAGGGTACTCGAAGTGAGTAGTACTACACCGTCTCTGCTCTTGAAACAATATCATAACAACTTTTATCTGAATTCAACCACCACAATTCAAATAACACATGATGATATTAATTCGCATCATAACTAAAATAACAGTAGTGCCATCATAAACTCATAATACCTGTCTAATTATACCAGTCAAACATAGTTCATCAAAATAAACATAAATTATGACCTACTAATCAACTGCCTCAGACTGAATCAATGCAATGAATGACTAACAACTGTCACCAATTTGACAAAGAGCAATGCAAAACCACCACTATCACAAGCCAATGACGAGGGGGCACTACAGGAGGATGCAGAGGAGATTGATAGATCTTTTCCTCATTTGAGGATATAGCATAGATTTCTTATTTATGCATGATTATGATACGTTGAGTTATTGTTATTTTTTTAAGATACTTTGATACTTTGTTGGTGGTGGATTGACACATTATTATTTTGTTGTGTAATAAGACATTGGGACAATGTCTCTTCCTAGTGGGGAAGGATGTCATATCTTATTTTTATGGACTATATAATTATTCTAGATTAGTGAACATTTACTATGATTATTTTACTTTGAGTAAATTCTACGTGTGTGAAGGTAATTATATCATGAAGTTATATTTACGTAAATTAGAAAGTTGATTTAAATAATAAATATTATTAATATGATTATACTATTTTGCTTCAGCTAAGTTTTGGAAAACTAACCTATTGACGTTGAGTTGAGTGCGAATGAATGCATGTACTCGTCGAAGATGAGAACATGGTTGAGGTAGAGATGTTCTAGCCACTTGGCAAGAACTGTTTCGGATGGTTAAACCATGATGCACTCACACACTCACATAGTCTCATAGTGCATTATATTAAGTGGTTTAATATGCATTATTGTGTGGATAACAAATGTGATTGATGGTTAGATACTTAGAAAAATATTATATTTTAATTATTTCAGTGAGTCTATTTTGAATGTATAATTTAGTTATAATATTAATGACTCTTTTGATTTATATTTATAAAATTGTGTGATTTATATTATTTAATAATAATAAATAATGTCTTCCTATTTATACAAATATGGATGTTTGGAAGACAATATTTAAATTAGACTTAAAACAATTGTATTTAAATTGCAATAATTATATATATCTATTATTTTAATATTGTTGTAAATACTTCTTGATTGATTAAAGTAATTATGTATTAGTAATTGTGTTTTATTAAAAATGTTTAAATTATATTAATAATATCAATATTATATTTAGAATTTTATTCTACTAAATGGAAATTGAAGAGCTTTTTTAAATGCAAACTCATGGAAATTCAAACAAAATTTTCAGTTCTCAAAAAGCAAGGCAAAAACCTAAATCGCCAAAAATAAGGGAGAGATTTTTAATAAAAGAAGTTTTGGAAGAAAAAAAAAAGACCATGATTTACAGCAAAGAAAGCCATGTTTTTGGTAGTAGAGAGAAGGACGTGGGTTTTGTTTGGGCAGCGATAGGAGAAAAGCTTGGTCAACGACTGTAGAAAAGAATAGAGTGCCTTTTGGCAAGCAAATCTAAGTATTTTCCTAGTTTATCATTGCAATAAATATGGTAGATTAAAACTATTAAAAACATAGATGAATTTGGCCTATAAAACTTTTATTTTCTAGCCTATGTGAGTGGGGATTGGCTCCCTCTTCCTGGCGTCGACCTATCTTCTCTTTGGCCACTAAGTAGTAGACTCAAGCCAGCATTTGTTTCTTTTGTTCTGATTGACCACCTTAGTTTTATCTTCTGTCGCTAGTCTCCTTTATCCTCAGTATTTGATGTGATTCAACCTGCCAACCCAGCAAGAAGGCACTGAATTTGGGCTGTGTGGGTGTTAGACCCAGCCACCTTCCTCTTTTCCTACCATAGATTTAATTTGGCTGTTTGTTCCTGACTTCCATCACTAAGTTTCTAACTTGCCGTCTATTCTAGTTTATACCTCTATTTTCTTTCCTAAACCTTGGCCAACTAAATTTATGTTCTTGTGTTTCTGTGTGGGTCCAACCTATGCCAAGTAACCTATCCACTAGTTTTAGATCTATTGAGAGTTCCTGTCATTACAAATTAATTCTAAACTACCTATAACAACAAGTTTAATTCCTCTTTTAATTAGATTTAGAGTTCATGTTGTAGCTATGCTTAATCATTTTAATGTCATCTTAGACCTGCTTAATTACTGTCACCAGTTAGACAATAATTTCCTTGTTAATTCAGAACTCTATACAGTTCCTGTCGCATGAGCAATATTAACCTATTTTGACTTCCACAATTCCTGTCGTCAGTGTGACAGTAAACCTGTTTATAAGTTTCCTCAGCTTCCTGTCATAGCAGTGATAGTAAGGTTGTTAAATTATTTAGGAAACCTATTACTTACAAAATTTTAAATGAATAGAGTATAAGTTAAAATTATCTTTGCCTTTTATGTTATTGTGATGGAGTAAACTCTGTGATGTAAATATCATTATCTTATTAAAAATTCTTGAAGAGAATTGACATACTTGATTGGAATGATTTAGAAAACTTAATACATATTATGGAAATTGAATGAAATATGAACTAGGAAATAAGACTAATTTAATAGCCTTATAGATGCAATTGTATGATCAAATGATGAATTATTGCTTGAAAGTGTGTTTTCTCAATTGATGTTTTGGAAAGGGATTTAAAGATGAATTATAGGAGAATATTGACTATTTTATTTTATTATTTATTTATTTACTTGTTTCTTGGGGAAAGAAAGTAGATTTTATTTAAGAATGTTATTGGGTTAATTTTGGGCTAGGATGCCAAATGTGGATTATCAGAGATGGCTTTTCCTCTTTTTGAGAATTGATCGGTTACTATGTTTCAAAGGTTTAGGTCTAGATATGAGATGTCATTGAAAAAGATGAATATTTTGTCTAGAAAAATTATTGATATATATCTCTATTGCATCCTATTGTGAGACAATCTGCATTTCATTATTTAGAATTGCACATTAGACATCAGGTTGCATTGGGTGTTCCCACCTGCTAATTGTTCCAGGTAGCTAGACATTTCATGTTGGGTTGGGTTTCCTTTGTGTCATGAAGAGATCTGGGGAAGTGTAATTGCTTCATGGTTGGGTGGAAAAGTACTTGAGCCATGTTCCCGTCTCTCGGATCGCAGGAGAACCATTTGGTTCGTGACAACTAGAGAGTGTAATGATTTATTTATACTTGTACATGATTATTGTAACTTGTAAATTGGATGTATTGTGGCATGAATGCCAATGGACTTTGTATATTATTTTATAGTTCTTTCACCTAGATTGAGCACGAGATTTGTAAGATTTAATGACTTCTATTGATTCTTGTTTATGAGATTTATCTTTTACTTGTGGAGTTGTAATTAAGCAGATTAATTACCTCTTTTTACTTTTGTTACTTGTAATGTTGTAATTTAAATGGATTATTTACTCTATTTACTTTTGTGATGGTTTGAGTGGCTTTTACAAATTTTCAGCCACTTCAATAAACACCATTGTTTTCAATTGTATTGGTCGTGCCATGTATGAATCAATGCATCTTGGAGATGATATGTTTCTATTGTCATAGATAGATACACTTTATTGTGCAATGGGTACACTAAACAGGTCTTAATGGTGAATTATTAGGTCCTTAAGAAAATTATATGTTTCCCTAAGTGTAGTTCCCAATGGACAAATGTCATCTTTGGATTATTGGCATGAAATGACTAAATGAAAGTCACTCTCTCTTTTCTTCATCCATTATTCTCTTTATATCTCTTATCTCTATCTCTCTCCCTCATTCTATCTCTCTTTCTCTATTCCTCTCTCTCTATTGTTGTAAACATACCATCTTTAATGTAGGGAACTATCAATTAGAATGCTTGGCCATAGACCCAAGTCTATCATACAATGGAACACTTTTTGCCACTATATTTATGTAGTTAAAATTAGTTTTTTAATCCCATGATAATAAACAATTTTTTGTTTTAAGAAATGCCTCTTCAATTGTGATGGGTGGTAAAGGTGAAATCTGAAAATAATTATTCATAGGAAGGTTATGCATGTAGCCATGTCTTCTACTTGAAACTAAAAAGTACTTTCAATCCACAAATTATAGTTCAACATCATACATAAATAAGGATATGGTTTGTCCATACACCCTTTGAAATACTATGTACACATATTCAAAGTAAAGGCAAGGTGGGCCTTGCTCAAATTATTTAAGCCTCCACTACTAACCCACAAGGTGATCTAGAACTTGAAATCCAATCAATCCTTTAACATGGCATTGTAAATGAAATTTTTTAGAAAAAGGCATTCTTAACATCCATTTGGTGAAGAGACCAGGTGCAATGAGCTAGTAATAATATAGTAGTCTTGACAATATTGATATTTGTTGCTGGCCCAAACATTTTTGTGTAGTTAATTTCGTCCTTTTGGTCACTAATCTTGACTTATGGTTTTCAATGCTTCCATTAGACTTGAACTTAGTTTTATACACCCACTTATTTTTTAATGCATTCTTTCCCTTGGGTAAGTCCACCAATTCCCAACTCATATTCTTTATCAAAGAGTCATATTTATTTTGCATAGCTTGTTCCTATTCGTATTTTCCCTTATCCTCATCATAAGTTTGAAGATCATTAGTCTTCATTATTGTGGTCATTAGGGCATAATTAATTTATTGAGTTCTTTGATAAATTCCTTGAGGACTTTTGATCCTTTGAGAAAGGTTAGATTCTTTAATTGTATTGGAAGTTGACTTTGAACTTTTTTTCGGTTTCAAAAGTACTATAGGATATGTCATTACTTGTGAACACTTGTGGGATAGGATTTGGAGAGGATTTTATCATATCCTTGAACCCTTGATTAAATTTGACATCCCTACTTGTGAACACATCCTCCACACTAGGATCATACAACCTATATTGTTTCATGTGATCATCATAGACAACAAAGATACTCTTAACACTCTTACTATCAAATTTATTATGTCTAATCTTATTAGGGATCTAAGAAAATGTTTCACATCCAAATACCCTAAAATACTTAACATTTGGTTTCTCACTGCTCTATGCTTCCTTGGTATTTTGTAAACAAGTTGTAGTAGATCTATTGAAGACATGAGTTTCCATATTGACAACCTCAAAAAAATAGACGACCTTAACAAATCCTTCAAAACTATGAAAATTGTGTCTATTATGGATCCAAATTCTACAATTTTCTAGTGGACAATGAATTTAATAATGAACTTTCACAAAAGAATGCTTTGATATGTTAATTTGTAGATCACTCTAAACATTTGACAAGAGAAAAATTATCAATCCTAAGGAAACTTCCATCTACCTTGCAGAAAATCACTTCAAGCCTTTACTAACACACAAAGACTAATGTAGGATTTTCAGTTGCAGTCTATTCTCATTACTATAGGGGACAATATCCAATAGTAGTGTGGGTACCAACAGTTGTCAAAGAGTTGGTACATTGGAAGCTCGATACTTGAAAAGTATGGTATTGGTACATACTCGTGTAATATGCTTTGCGAAGGCAAAAATAACTATTTAGCTTAGATATAATTCATTGCTCTCTTGTATTGCAGAGGTACATGTAGTAAAAGATAATGGAAAGTTGCACGCAATTTTTTTAATCTAGTGAGTAAAATTTAACAAAGAAGAGCAGAACATAGAAATATAGAAATACAAAGGATTATAGTTGTGCAAATTTACTTGGTAGTAAATTGCACATGTCAACATAAATAGAAAGGATTAAAGTTGCACAAATTTCCTTGGCAGTAAAATTACACATGACCACAGAAATAGAAGGAATTAAAGTTGTACAAATTTCATTAGATGATGAGGCTTAGGGTCCAAATGCTACTAACCTCTGGGTTTAGTTGTGGAGAATTCCACAAGAAGGGGATACACCACTTCTCAAGAGGACTTCTTCAACTAGATTGGGTGTCAGGATCGAGCCATTGTGCACATAAATATTGGGATTCTTAAATTTTCTCAAGTGCAGGAACAAGACGTTGGTGCTTCACCAAGTACAAAACACTTCCATCTTTAAAAATGATTTTAATTTTCAATAAACTAAATATGCTTTTGCTAAGCAACTAGCAACAATGAAGTTATGTTTCTTTCTTTTACAATGAATTGTGAAATTCCAAATAACTCAAGGCCAACACATAACAAGAATTTGAAAAATTGAAAACCTTGTTGGTTAAAGAATAGAGAGTTTTCCTTAGATTCAAACACTTTCTCAATCAAATATGTATGAAATCATCCTGCTACCTTAATTTTCAAATATCAACAAATGTGGAAAGGTTCATGAGACCCCTAGATGAATGTTACGATGAAATCACTTGGGTAAAAGTACAATGCTGTGTCACACTTTTATAAAGGAAATGGCCAATGCTGATCCAAATTTTAAATTTGAATCACTAAAAAGTGACAGATATGTTTTAAATTTTGAAATGATGTAAATTAATAAAATATTTATTTTTTAGTATATTTTATGTTTCTATTTTTTTGAAAAAATTAAAAAATTATTTTAATATAGTTTTTAATAAATTGACAGTATAATTTAGTTGCTGATAAAATGCTGAAAAATGAAGTTACATGAGACGTCAATCTTTATACAATAAATTTTATTTGTTTTTCTTTAAATTTTTTGTTTGTATTTATAACTTGAAACTTTAGGGCATGGATATATTTTTTTTCAATTTTGATAAACATATATTTTTAAACAAATATTAAAATGTGAGTGTATTAAAACATAATTTTTTCCAATCATCAACTTTCATATTAACTATTTATCTAAAATAGAAAAAAAATTATACCATCTTGATATAGATTCTTTTATCTAGGGCATTATATTTTTTTCAATTTTTTTAAATAAGTTTTACTATTTTTCCTTGACATGGTAATTGACTTAATGTTTTGTGATGATAACCTACTTTTAGTAAAAATAAAAAGTAAAATATAAATAATAATTAAACTATTAAAATATATATATTTTTGAAAATTAAACTTATAGATCTACAAAAGGGTATTTTTATATTTTTTTTAAAATGTTATTTACATGAGTAGAAGTTGTTAAAATATCAAGTTTTTCAAATAATTTTATTTTTTTGGTAAATTGGCCTCATCATGGTGCTACATATGTATTTAGCCAACAATTTTAGTTCTAAAAGTTATGCACATATCTAACTTAGCTAGAATGAATCTTACAAGATCATATGTTTGACCAAAATTGATTTTTAGTTAGAAATACTTAAAGTCGCTTGTGCTGATAAGTCGGCTGAAAGTGTGACACAACTTTGTGCTTTTACCCACTTACCTGTTGCTATGTCCATCTATTTTGAGAGTAAACTAGTGAGGCAGAGGTGCCAGGTTCGAAACCACTCTGAAGCTGCACTCCAGCAATTTCCAACACTTTGAGTGGTCTACCTCCCTTCCAAGGTAACCTGAAGGATCCCCCTTTGAATAGTACTATTATTATTTTTTCACATTAATAGTCTATGTCCCTATACCTAAAACTATACCTAATGTACTTTAAACTATATATTACACCAAAAATTAAAAAAGAAAGAACAAATTATCAATTAAATTTAAGCTACAATTATAGAGTAAGAAATAAAGTGCAATTATAGTATTTTAATATAGTTTTACCTTTTCCTATGGTACAATATATTTTTGTTATGGTCATTCAATAAAGTAATATTTGTCTTTGTATTTAACTCGTTCAGGTCTTTGCTTTTACCCTACAACATTGCATTGGGCATCTTGTTAATTATGTTTTCTATTACTTACTCAGATTCATTATATTCTAGGTTTGTTTTTACAAGGATTCCAAAATGCTTTAAATTTGACGGTTATTCATGAATTTTAATAAAAAATAATTATTAACTAAGTTTGAAAAGAAAACTCATAACAATACCAACTATGTTGTAAGATAAGTAGGATTTTACATTAGAAAAATATATTTTGTCTTTTGAGAAATTAATTTAATATTATAAGTATAATTGATCTAGTTTTGCTATTGATCTATTGGTGATATTTGGACTTGTATAAACATAGTGGCAAAAAAGTGTTATGTTGTGTGATACACTTGGGGCTATAGTCAAACATTGTAATAGAAAACCCAACATTAAAGATTAGGCTATGGGTTTTAGAAATGTCACAACACCACATTGACCATCAATAAAATTGTATGATCTCTTCTCTAGAAATTACTTATTGCTTTTATCTACATGTTGTTTCGGCGTACCCATTTACACTAAGGTGCCATTGCTAGTAGTATTTGTATGACCTCTTCTCTAGAAATTACTTATTGCTTTTATCTTATTAGCTTTAAAGTGTGGTAAAAATATTTGTTATATTTTTATTGGTCAAAATTGACCTTTAATTACGCCGATAGGTGTAACCTACAGTTACAGCAAGGGGTAGAATGAGATGCGTGTAAATAAAAAAATGTTAACTTTTTCGACTGACAAATAAAGCAATAAATAAGGATTAATTAAAAAATTGCTGACAAATAAAACAATAAAAATACAGATTAATATAAATGTAAAAGACATTTGAATGGATACATCACTTTGCAACTTATAAAATAGAAATAAATTGAGAGCTGAAAACAAATAAGAAAGTGCATCGAACAAGAAGAATAAATCACAAAAAAATGCAAGTAAGTCATTTCAATAATAATTTTTTTTTCCCATAGTAATAAATTATTTTGGAAAGTGCACCAAATAAATTAAAGTTGAAAAAATCCAAGTTACTATATTGTTATTTATGTTTACATATATGAAAATTCCATTTAATATTTGTAATTATATATTATATATTTATGAAATATTTAATTGTTTTTTGGGATTTCACTTTTCATATATTTACTTTGTAAAAAACATAGTTTGTTTTAATATTTGTTTTACTTTCGTTTAAATAGCAAAAACATATTTACTTTGCAAGCAATAAATATTTGTTTTGGATAGAAAATTTTTACTTTCTTTCAAATAGTAATAACTTGATTGTTTTTGGGATTTCACTTTTCATATATTTACTTTACAAAAACATCGTTTGTTTTAATAGTTGTTTTACTTTCATTCAAATAGCAAAAATATATTTACTTTACAAGCAATAAATATTTGTTTTGCATAGAAAAATTTTACTTTCTTTCAAATAGTAATAATTTGATTGTTTTTGGGATTTCACTTTTCATATATATACTTTGCGAAAACATAGTTTGTTTTAATATTTGTTTTAGTTTCTTTCAAATAGCAAAAACAATTTACTTTGCAAGCAATAAATATTTGTTTTGGATAGAAAAATTTTAGGATAATAAATATTTAGGAAATGATGGTTAAAATAGTATACTTGTGAAACAGAAATACTAATAATAGACAAACTCAAATATGTATTATCTATGAGGGTTTAGGTGTACATTTGACCTTATTTATTAGTAATTTAATAAATTATCTTAAATAAAATATATAAATATTATATTTATATATTATAGATATATTAACATTTATATGAGGGTTTAGGAGAACATTTGACCTTATTTATTAGTTAATTAATAAATTATCTTAAATAAAATATATAAATATTATATTTATATAGAATAGATATATTAACATTTACACTTCAATGTTTTGTATGATAAATATGTTAAATTTCAAACACATCTTAGAATTGATTACAAATGTTGGTAATAGTTTAATTTGAAATGTGATTAATATATTTTACAAGATGCCTCGTGCAAAGCTAAATTTTGAAAATGAAGAGCAACGAAGAGAATATAGAAGATAATATTCTCAAAATTATATGAGACAACAATGTGAACAAATGGTTGATGCACGAAGAGAATATAATCAAAATTATATCACACAATGGCGTGAACAAATGAGTGATGCACAAAGAAAGGAAGAAAGAAATCATCATAACCAAAGTGATAAATAAAGACGTGTTAAGCGCAATGCAAATATGACAGTGGAAGAGATTGAAGTAAAAGTAGGACAACATGCTGATGATATAATAACACATCATGCACAAACATCTCATGAGGAACAATATATATTGAGAAGAAGATATCATCAATCTCATGGAAATGCTGAGGTTAGTTTTGAAGGGATGAATTCTATTACAATAGACCATGCGCTAGATACACCGAATAATAGATTTCAAGTTGCAATGAATGTCGATAATCAAAATCATGTTAATAATAATAGAAATGTTGAGATTGATTTGAGGACTTTACAAATGATATTCTGACAAGGACTAGATAAACTGACAAGGCCTAGATAAACTTTCTACACCAGGTATGTGCTACATTTGTGAAGAAAGTTATATAGGAATGAAGGTTACATGGGTACTTAAAGGCTCTATTTGTAATAGATGTCGACAAGAGATACATGAACATCAATTTTCTGCAACAAACAACATGGATCTTGGGCTACAACCATTAGAACTTAGAAACTTAGCACAAATTGAGGAAATGTTGATAGCATGCATCAACCCAATTCTTCAAGTCACACATGCAACTGGAGGTCAGTATAAATATAAAGGACTACACAATGGACAAATTATGGATGTAATAGAAATAAATATGTTGGGTAGAAGAGATGTTGATAGACAAAATCTATGGACTACTTAATATAAAGGAAAAAATTATATGAATAACCCAATAAAGTTTATTAGTAACATGAAAGAGATTTGGATTATTATTACCAGAAGATATGATGTCAAGTATTTCTTATGGAAACTTAGGTACTAAGAAAAAAAGAGCACTTGATATTATTATGTCACATTATTATCAAGATGAAAACGTCATGCCATTGTACATGATAATTCAAGGAGAAGGTTTTAATATGACATGTATAAGTATGGTGAAGGTGATTAGGTTTATGGGAATGAAGGACTTATTATTGGATGACAAGAAATGACACTAAGTGAATATTTCAAGCCATGAGAGGACAATGAAATGGAAGATGGAAGATGGATGAAACCTAAATGAGGGAAGGTGAATGTCCAAATGGCTAAATGAGGGAAGGTGAAAGTCCAAATGGATCATAAATGCAGGCCTACTAGGGCTATAATTTTTATACTTAGGAACTATCATGTACTATTAAATTAAGGACCATGTAAACCCTTGTCACCCATCACATATCCCACTATATCGCAGGAGTTAAGGGCCTAATGCCCCTCTCTTCAAATAAGTGTTATCCTCAATGCCTAGCTATGGATACTTCTTAATGAATTCATCATCTTCCCATTAGGCATCTTCATGTGGTTTATAATTATTCTATAATTGTCCTAGTTTGTAGCCTCCTTCTCCTTGTTTGAATCATTGCCTCTATTTTGAAAATTATTCTTCCCTTTTCATCAAGCTTTAGAAATTTATCCCCAATGACCTTCAACCATGACACATGGAAGATTGGGTCTATTTTTTCAGATTTTGAGAGCCCCAATTTGTATGCATTACACTATCCCTCTATTGTAGTAATTTGTAAAGACTCTAATGTTGGGTGTGAATTTTTTATCCTTCTTTTGTTTCTTGAGATACATCTGTTTGTATGATTATAGCTTAAAAATATGCAATCACCCACTTGAAAATGATGTTCATTTATTTGTAGATCTCCTTGTTTCACCCTATTTTGTGCCACTGGTAAATTTACTTTTAAGGTGAAATAAACTTCTTGTTGACGTTGAATATAGTTCTCCATTGCATGCATCTATGGTTGGATTCTCATTAAAGACAACATAGATGAAGAGTACTTGTAGAGTTCAATGAATGGTCACATCTTTGTAGAAGTATGAAAAGAAGTGTTATAGCATCATTCTACTAGTGGTAAGAAATGATCCTATTGACATTGTAAACAATTAACCACCTATATTTGTCCATCTAATTACACTGAGAGGTGTAACCTACAGTGACAACAAGGGGTAGAATGAGATGCGTGTAAATAAAAAATGTTTAACTTTTTCTATTAAATGGCCGACAAATAAAACAATAATTAAGGATTAATTGAAAAAGTGCCAACAAATAAAATAATTATAAAAGTGAATTATTATTTTATTTATTGAAGAAGGGCAAGAGTGAATTGAAAGGTAAGTACATTATATTTGATAGATTTAGATTTTACTACATAGTCATTAATTTTGTTATATTTATTGTACAATTTTTAAAAAATTTTACGAATCATTCCAATCCATAAAATGATGGTTCAATACATATATTTTTGAAAAAACACTATATTTTATTTACTAGATATCTCTCGGCGTCTTTTACATAGATTTTTATAAAGATAGGTATACTAGTTATAGGTGGTAGGAAGAGCTATAAGCATGTTATGTCCCCAAACAAGAGAACAAATCTTTCAAGAAATTACTAGTAAATATAGGTCATAGTCATTGACTACATTCTTTGGAAAGCAATGTAGCTTCTAAATTGTCTCTCAAAAAGTTGCAACAAATATACTAGCTATGAAGGGGTGAGATAAAGCACAAAACAAAGCATATTTAGTGAATCTATGCACTATGACCATGATTACATTCTTTCCTTTTGACTTGGATAAACTAGCGATGAATTCCATCGAAATGTCATCCAAACAATGAATTAAGTTATAATTATTTTACCTTTAATTTTTTGGCACACCAAACATTGCATGAGAAATTTCTTCACATTTCCTTTGATACACTCCCAAAATAAATCATGTTTAACTTGATGACATGTTTTTAACAACCTTGATTGTCCAACCCACAGAGATGCATGAAGTTCTTCCAACATCTTATTTTTGAGAAGAGTTTCAAGAAAGAAATAAATGATCTGTGTAACACAAGGTGTCTCCTTACAAAACAAATTTTTGACACACTAGGATCTTGTTGCAAGTGTTGAATGATTTGTGTAGTATCTTGGTCTTATTTCCATTCTTGTTGAGTCTTGTTTACCCATATTACTTTAAATTATTGAAATATCATAGTAGTGCTTCAATTTTTCTTCCTCCATTCTATATACAATCTTGAATTCATATATTAACATCTTAGTAACCCATTTTTCTTTCTCCTATGAAGAAAGACTTTAAACTCCAAAAAATATTTGAGATTTTCATGATTTGTTTTGACCTTAAAATGTCTTCCCGTCAAATAATGTTGCCATTACTTGATTGCATGGAGAATTGCCAACATTTCAATTTTTCATAAATGGTCTAGGTGATATTATCACCTTTGTGTTGTTAAATTTCAAATGTAATAGGTTTCCCTTCTTGCATTAGCACTATCCTAATACCATGAGCCAAAGAATCACATTTCACAATGAATGTTAGTAACATTTTGAGTAGCTAAAGTTGGATTAGTGCACATAGATCTCTTGAGCTATTTAAAGGCTCATTTGACCTCCGCATTCTATTAGAATGTATCCTACAATAAATTTGTAAGTGGAGTAGCCATACAACCATAGTTCCTGACACAATCTTCTATAGTAGCATGTAAGACCTAAAAAACCAATTAAGTTCTTGAGTGTTGTGTAATAACCCATGAATATGCAACCAATTTTTTTAAAATCAGATCTTACTACAAATCACATACATGTTGTAAGATTGTACCAACACAAGTTTGAAGATGATTGAAAATGCATGCATGGTCATTAGGCCTTCACAAGGAATTTGACTTGAAACATTTACAAACCAGTTGAGAATTTACAGCAAGAAAACATGACATAAATTTTTAATAACAATAAGAGAACATGGAAGAAATTCATAATATCAATATGGAATTTCCAATAATTCATTTGTTTATCATACAACTAGCAAGAGGAGGTAAGAATATTTCATTTACAGTCCATTTATCCATCTAATGTATCCCACAAGCACATTTACATTCTTTCATCTTGGAAGCCAAGTATACATGTTTAATACATTAGCCATAATTCTCTCTTCCTATTCTCCATTGAAAGAATAATCTGAAATATGCATGATTACCCATCAATTATGTAGCAATATTAAGGAAATGTGAATAAAGAACAATTCTCACATGGATGTTATCTTAAATAAGATATTTGTAAGAAAGTAGTTCACATCATAGAATTAGTCGCCCTCTAGCATTTAGAGTGCATTGTGAATCTCACCTTAAGGATAAGAATTCCCTATCCCAACCCACCAAAGGACTTTGGGATCCACAAAGAGAGAGATGAATATTTATGTCAAAGCTCTTAGAAACCACGTAACTACTAACCCATGGTGTCTAGCTTCCAAAAAGGCATCCTATTACTATATTAGCAAGACTACACTAACAACCACAAAGAGTAAGAAAAACTAACTTGAAACAAATTGGTCCTTTAATTAATTTCAACTCTACCAGTATGACTTTCCACTAATTTTAAACTCTATAGAATAGTGAATAATGGCATCCTTAACAAGCATGCCTCTAGCTCTAGAACCTGCATGCTATTGGTAATAAGCATTCAAGCTTGAGAAGTCCTTGGCATTCTTCATCGGTATACCTGGGTGATAGCCTACTATCTCTAGATATAGCCATACCAATCTACTCATAGAGCATGCTCCCTAACTACTGTCAAGATGGAGCATCGATAAGGTTATCTTAATGAGGGTTATAAGATTTACAAGTTGGTGATGACCATAGAAGGAGAGAAAATACTATGTTATAGGAGTAATGCAATCCTCCTACCTATGCCCTCATAGAGGCCATACTCCAATCATTATGTGCTGCCATAGAGGTCAGCATATGTATCTGGCTTGGTTCTATAATTGGACTAAGTCATCCTAGAGTTAGATAAAATAGACAAGCCATATAGTTTACCTATTTATGGTTTTGACCTATTACTTATGGAGTCCAGCTTAATATTAGGAGTCGATAACCATTTTTCCCTTGCATAGAGATATATTTTTCTTTGAGTACATAAACTTGGGAAAGGATTCATTCTTAGATTTATATATATTTCAGCCAGTCCTTATTTACACTGATAATCTCTTGTCATCGCATGGGCCTAGCATGTTCTTCTTGCAGATATTCAGGGTAAAGAATTTGAACTTAATTCTACCCTAGCTATCCTAGCTTTCAGCCAACATTCCTTTACAAAAAATAGAAAAACAGGAAGGTGTGGCTAGTATATATCTCCTTCCCATATTCAATAACAAAGGCTCTTAATCTACAATGACAACCAATGGTTTAACTTATATAGACAAGGGAGGTTAAATTCAAATAAGGAAAGAATCTCAAGAAGTTGAAATGCAATTCTAATCCAATTTCATAACCTATTAAACGTCATGTAAGTTGTTTGCAACCCTAACCTATTCACAATGAAATTGACAACTAACACTTATTCAATTTAGATACAACAACTTGACAGTAATGAAGTATGTTAATTAGATTCCAAGATAGTAAGAGATTACAAGTAGCTTTTCTAGTTCTATTTACCTAATATGATTAACAAGTAATATTATTTAGAACCTTAGATCATCATAGATTGAATTAAGTAGATTTCCATATTAAGTAATACTAATAAGTCCAAGAAGGTTATGATGATATAAAACAATGATTTACACCCTCCTAATCACAAAAATTACTTTTAGTTGAGTTTCCAAGTGTCAAACCCTCTTCCACAACCTTGATTCATACCAAGGCTAGTAAGATCTAACTTACCCACACTTGGATGTTCTAATGACTTATATTTATCTATTTTTGACAACCACTTATCCTAATGTGGCATTTCTAGTGGTCTCATTCCTTGAGGCATTTTGTCAAACAATTCTCACAAAACTAATCTAGGCATCCATATTACTTGCAACTACTAACATATTAAGCTAAAGGGTTTATTTTGTCAAATAACTCTCAAACATGATCAAAATGTACTTGAAGATCTCAAAACGTAATACCATTAGACTAAGAACCCTTCCTACACTAGCTTTTATTTCCGTTAAGGCTCTAGTTTTTCAATTCTATGTTGGTAAAAATTAGTGAAAAGTCTGAATAGTATAAATATCTATCTACAGCCATTAAAAATCCTTTAACTCTAATGTCATCATAAAATACATAACTAATACACCATTTGAATGAAGGCACATCAATATAACAAAGGACATACTTGTAAAAATGAGTGTTTGAAAGCAGCCCATGCATCTCAAATTGTTGCAATAGTTTACTATGAACCTAAATCAATTTTCCTACACATGTTTACTTCTTCCTCAACTAATTTTTCACTAGACTGGATTACTAGTTAAGTTTTAAAGAATACAGTGAACCCTAGCATGGATTAAAAAAATTGCCATTCTTATTTCATGCTCAACAATAGTAATATATATAATTTTATAAAAGGAAATAATAATAAAATATTAAGTTGAAGCTTCTACTCCAACCATACAAGTTGAATTCTATGAGTTATAAAAGTAACAGCAATAAAACTTGTCCTAGGGAGTGAATATCCACTCCAAAGGCTAGAAAATTGTGCTAAAATGTCCAGACTCAATCCAAATGCCTCCCAAACTCATGTTTCTCCTACTCATGTCTACTTCCCTTCCAAATGATGAGAAACATTGCTCAAAATGTCTAGCAACTCACCTCTTTATTTTCCCATTTCTCATCCTTATGTCTCTTCTACTTACTCAATCTCTTGTTTATAGCACACACTTTGAAGCGAATATTTAATAAAGGCATGGGTGCCTCTTTTTGTCTTTATGAGGGTCAATCAGTATTGAATGTTGGCCACCCTCCTCTTTCATCTCCTAGACATAGCTTGGCCCTTCAAAAACTTACGGACTCCTGAGTTTTCCCTTCTTTTTTTTCATGTGATTTCTTTCTTTTATTCACTTCTAGTCTTTCATTGTTTTCCGTCGATTACCTATTTTGATTTAATAATAATTTAAAACAAAACTATTGATAATAATTAATAATTATAATAATATATTTATTTAATACCTAACACTCAAGATATTTAGAATGCTATTGATAAGATAATAATAATAATTTCTTTATTAATATTTATAATTGATTTCCTAGATACATATTTAAATTTATAATGACATTTCTATAGACTAGCAGGTGAAGTCAACGAGACCTATGGACTTTGCAAGTCCACAAATGAGATTGACTAAGTGTTGGATAAGTGTACCAAATACTACTTAATACAAATCTTAAGTTAGGCTAGTGTCATGACAAGGATTTGGCATAAAAATCTTTTCTTCTTACGGATCCACAGAGTCCACTCCACTATGAACCCTATCACCTGTGCACAAAAACATTATTCCTTGCAACGTTCATAATTCAGTTAGTCCAGGTTAGTCGAAATATTGTCAAATATATGTATATATAAATCAAATGAGAAACATAACTAGATTTTCGTTATGTATACATCACTATCAACCATTAAAAGTTTAGTCACTTAAGTATACACACTCATATAGGAAATTCCACACACTCACACACACATAGAGTTAATATAAAGTTTCAACTTCCCCACCCCTAGTCCAAATTGCATCAGGACTATAGAGCCTTAGAATGGGTTCATACAAGGATGTGACATCCTCCCCCCCTTAGAATTAAGTCATCTTGGCTTAACTAAAATAAGTCTAGATATTCTAGTCCAATTACATTTTCATCTTCCTAAGTAGCTCCTTACTCCCCATATTGGTCCCAAAGGACCTTAACCTGTGGGATTATTCTATTGCGTTGTTGTATATTGAACCTATCTATGATTGCGAGTGGTTCAAAGTGGATATCTCTGACCTCTTCTACCTATAGTGCCTACCAATCAATTACATGTGTGGGTTTAACATATATTTCTTAAGCAATGATACATGAAACACATTATATATGTGAAAGAGAGATTGTGGAAGAGCTAGTTTGTAAGCCACACAACTAATCTTTTCAAGTATCTCAAATGGTCCAATATATTGTTAGGATAATTTGGTAGCCATCCCAAATTTTTTTGAAGTTTTTTTTGAGGTTTTACATGAAGAAACACTCTGTCTCCAATTGTAAATTCTATTAGAGTTTGCTTAGCATCTACATAATTCTTTTGTTGATCTACTAAGTTTTACATTTATCAAGGGTTAAATCTTAGTGATAATAGTTTTTGGCATGCCTGGTTGGACCCTGAAACCAGTTTTAGGCCATAAATTACTTTATTTTTAGTACTGTCTTGGTATGTGTAGTTGTTTTTCTAGCATTTTGAGGTGATAAAACATACCTGGTGACTCTACACTTTGTTTTGCAGTAGATCTAGTGCAGCCAACACATGAAAAGAGTGCAAACATGAAGAAGTTTGACTCCTTTCGAGTATTTGTAGCTATCACCACCTAGAAGGAGGGCAAGGATAGCAAGGAGAAGTCCTACCCCAGTGGTAAGGACACATTCTGCACCTTAATATCAATTTTTTTTCCTACAAAATAAGAAAAAAATTAGGTATCAATTCCTCAAGCACCAACAAATCCTATGGAAAGGTTGTTTGCTTTTGCACCATTTAATGGGGTTAACCCATTAAATCCTGCCCAACATGATGATATACCTATGGAAGCCCTTAGAAGCTTGCCTTTTTTCACTAGAAAGGAACAAACCACACGTATTAAGCACATTAGAGATGTGACCACACTATGTGTAGTCCACAAAATCATCACTGAAAACATGGCAATCAGGATTCTAGTTGCCTCTTTGAAGGGAAAGGCACTACAATGGTTTAGAAGTTTGGCTTTCAATTAAATCACAACATGGGACCAACTTGGAGATTCCTTTCACAAGCAATTTGAAGATAAATCAGATCACTTATCCTTGGTAGAACAACTGACTACCATCAAAAGAGCTCCATAGGAGCACATGACAGATTTCAATTTCTATTTACAGAAGACTTGGAATAGAATTCCTCAAACAATAAGGCCTTATTCTAAGCATCCATTTATATATTTTCTTAAATCCCTAAATAGTGATATGTTCGTAATGATTTAGTCTATGGGGTGAACTACACTTCCAAATGCATTTGATATTTCTATAAGGACATAAAACAACCTCATACAAGCTACCGTACCTAAGGTACAACCACCTATACCATTAAAAATCTCCTTAGCTACCATACCAATTGTACCAGCACTGAATTACCAAGCATCTACGCAAGTAAAAGCTATCACAGCTCAATCTCAGGAGTTCCAAGAAATAAAAGGCCTTTCGCAAACCTTTGGTAATGAGTTGGTAAACATTAAGAAGTAGCAAAGATAGAATTTTATACCTTATCAATCCCCACATCAACATAATTAACCTAATAGGCCTCTGTGCAAAGTTGATCCTCAAGATCAAAGGAGGTCTTTTAATGCTAGGCCATATTAGCTCTACAATTAGAATGACACCAACACTTCTAGAGAGCTTGTACTAGTACAAAACAACATGGCACAAGACTATGAATGGTGTTTTCTATGCAACCAGCCTCACACCAACATAATTAACCTAATAGGCCTCCCTACAAAGTTGATCCTCAAGATCAAAGGAGGAATTTCAATGCTAGGCCATATCAGCTCTACAATCAGAATGACACCAACACTTCTAGAGAGCTTGTACTAGTACAAAACAACATGGTACAAGACTATGGATGGTATTTTGAATAGTAGTGGGTAAAAGTAGGTATGCAAGTAATGTTATTTTTTTCAGTCAATTATTTGCAAGTGATAGTGCCTTTAATGTGCAATGGGTATGCCAAGATAGCATGTAGATAAAAGTAATTGGTGGCAAAAGACATGAAGTGAGAGCTCATTATAGAGAAAATAGAGAAAACAAAATGGCAAACTAAGAAAGGGTGGAAGAATTAGAAGAGTTGCACGCAAGTAAATTCATTTTTTGTTTCGATCAATTATTTGCATGTGATAGTGCCATTAATCGGTCATCTTCTTGTTACCCAAGCATGTTGAGCCCATCCATTTGAAATGATATGCCTAGGTATAGAATTGACAAGACTTGCCATTCATTAAGACTTTTGTCTTGCATTGCATGTCCCCAGTCAAAAGGAGTTTCATCATCAATGTATGTCAATGGATCTAAAGATGTACGGTGGAAATTACATGGATGGTAGTCATTTGAAATTATTTCCCAATGAGATGTAATATGTTTATCTAATGAACCAATATCATTGTGAATGTTTTTGAATGACTGGTATAGAAGCAATTTACTCCAGCATAATGATTGAAAACATTGACCATTTGCTAATAAGATGGGGATGAGATGAGGGGAGACATGAACAATAGATAGTGTTAAGTGTTCTTTCAATTTGTTGGACTTCTAAGATGCTGCAAATGTCCATTTTTGTCACGTCTCATTTTTATGAACTATATAATTATTCTAGATTAGTGAACATTTACTATGATTGTTTTATTTTGAGTAAATTCCATGTGTGTGAAGGTAATTATCATGAATTTATATTTGCGTAAATTGGAAAGTTGATTTAAATAATAAATATTATCGATATGATTATAATGTTTTGCTTCAGCTATGTTTTGGGAGACTAACCCTAATATACTCACACACTCACATAGTATAATATTACATTATATTGAATGGTTTAATATGCATTAAATTGTGGATAACAAATGCAATTGATGGTTAGGTACTTAGAAAAATATTGTATTTTATTTTGTTTCAGTGAGTCTATTTCGAATGTATGATTTAGTTATAGTATTAATGATTGTTTTGATTTATATTTAAGAAATTGTGTGATTTATATTATTTAATAATAATAAATAATGTTTTCCTATTTATACAAATATGGATGTTTGGAAGACAATATTTAAATTAGACTGAAAATAATTGTATTTAAATTGCAATAATTATATATGTCTATCATTTTAATATTATTGTAAATACTTCTTGATTGATTAAAGTAATTATGTATTAGTAATTTTATTTTATTAAAAAAGGTTAAATTATATTAATAATATCAATATTATATTTAGAATTTTAAATAAAGAGAATTAAAAATAAGTTACTATTATGTATGTGATAGAAATCTAATAAGTTATTTTATTCTACTAAATATAAATTGAAGAGCTTTTCTAAATGCAAACTCATGTAAACTCAAACAAAATCTTCAGTTGTCAAAAAGAAAGGCAATAACCTGGATCTAAACGCCAAAAATAAGGGAGAGATTTTTAATAAAAGAAGACGTTTTGGCAGAAAAAAAAGATCATGATTTCCAGCAGAGAAAGGAATATTTTTGGCAGCAAAGAGAAGGATGTGGATTGTATTTTGGTAGTGATAGGAGAAAAGCTTGGTTAACAATTGTAGAAAAGAATAGAATGCCTTTTTTTGCAAGCAAATCCAAGTATTTTCATAGTTTTTCATTGCAAAAAATATGGTAGATTACAACTGTTAAAAACATAGATGAATTTAGCCTGTAAAACTTTTATTTTCTAGCCTATTTGTGTGTTGGGATCAGCTCCCTCTTCCTAGAATTGACCTATCTTCTCTTTGGATGCTAAGTAGTGGACTCAAGCTAGCGTTTGTTTCTTTCGTTTTGATCAACCACCTTAGTTTTATCTTCTGCCGCTAGTCTACTTTATCCTTAGTATTTGATGTGATTTGACCTGCCAATCCAACAAGAAGGAATTGAATTTTGGCTATGTGGGTGTTGGACCCAGTTGTCTTCCTCTTTTCTTGCCGCAGATTTAATCTAGCTACCTGTTCCTGACTTCCACTGCTATGTTTCTAACTTACCATCTATTTTGGTTTATACCTCTATTTTCTTTCCTATACCTTGTCTGATTAAATTTATGTTCTTGTGTTTCTGTGTGGGTCAGACCTGTGCCAAGTAACCTATCCACTAGTTTTAGATCTGTTGAGAGTTCATGTCATTGCAAATTAATTCTAAACTACCTATAACAACAAGTTTTATTCCTCTTGTAATTAGATTTAGAGTTCCTATTGTAGCTATGTTTAATGATTTTAATGTCATCTCAAACCTGCTTAATTACTATCGCTAGTTAGACAATAACTTCCTTGTAAGTTCAGACCTCTATATAGTTCCTGTTGCATGAGTGATAGTAAAATGTTTTGACTTCCACAGTTCCTGTCGCTAGTGTGACAATAAGCCTATTTATGAGTTTCCTCAGCTTCCTATTATACTAGTGACAGTAAGGTTGTAAAATTATTTAAGAAACCTATTACGTATGAAATTTTGAATGAATAGATTATAAGTTAAAATTATCGTTTCCTTATATGTTATTGTGATGGAGTAAACTCCGAGATGTAAATATCATTATCTTATTAAAATTTCTTGAAGAGAATTGGCATACTTGATTGGAATGATTTAGAAAACTTAATACATATTATGGAAATTGAATAAAATATGAACTAGGAAATAAAACTAATTTAATAGCCTTATAGATGCAATTATATAATCCAATGATGAATAATTGCTTGAAAGTGTGTTTTCTCGATTGATGTTTTGGAAAGGGATTTAGAGATGAATTATAGGAGAACATTGACTGTATTATACTGTTTATTTATTTACTTGTTTCTTAGGGAAAGAAAGTAGATTTTATCTAGGAATGTTATTGAGTTACTTTTGGGCTAGGATGCTGAATGTGGATTATCAGAGATGTCTTTTCCTCTTTTCAAGAATTGATCGGTTACTATGTTTTAAAGGTTTAGATCTAAATGAGTTTCCATTGAAAAAGATGAATATTTTGTCTAGAAAACTTATTTATATATATCTCTGCCACATCCTTTTGTGAGACAATCTAAATTTCATTATTTATAATTGCACATTACACATTAGGTTGCATCAGGTGTTCCCACCTACTAGTTGTTCCAGGTAGCTAGACATTTCGTGCAAGGCTGGGTTTCCTTTGTGTCATGAAGGGATCAAGGGAAGTGTAATTGCTTCATGGTTAGGTGGAAAAGCGCCTGAGCCATGTTCCCGTCTCTTGACTCATAGGAGAACCATTTGGTTTGTGTCGACTAGAGAGTGTATTAATTTATTTATACTTGTTGTACATGATTATTGTAACTTGTAGATTGGATGTATTGTGGCATGAATGCCTATGGACTTTGTATATTATTTTATACTGCTTTCACCTAAATTAAGCACGAGATTTGTAAAATTTAACAACTTTTATTGATTCATACTTATGAGATTTATCTTTTACTCGTGAAGTTGTAATTAAGCAGATTAATTACCTCTAAATTACTTTTGTTAATTGTGATGTTGTAATTTAAATGGATTATTTACTCTATTTACCTTATTTACTTTTATGATGGTTTGAGTGGCTTTTAGATTTGGTATTAGAGCTCTACATTGAATACTAGGGCATCTTTTTTGGGACTATTATGCTAAGTTACGAACTTGATGTAGATTATTCATCATGAATACTAGAAATATTGATCATAGTGGATGATCAGGAAGTGGTCAAAATAGAAGAAACTATGGAGGTGCAAATAGTGGTCAAAATGCAAGGAATTGTGGAGATGCTAATAATTATCAAGATGGAATATTGGACCATATTCTTGCTTTCTTGACCCAATAGGATACGAGGATGAATGCTCTTGAGCAGGAGATCAGAGGGAATCCTAGAGGGCAAAATACTAATGAAAACCATGGAGGTGCTAATGCAAATGAGAATCCAAGGATAGAAGTTCAAGTTCCCGAGGTTGGATTTAATGCTAACAAACAAGTAAGGATTGCAAAGGAGTTGGGGAAAGACCTCAAGAAGGTCTCACCACCTAAATTTGATGGAAAGACAATTGGAGATGGATCTGAAGCATGGATCATAGAAATGGAGAAATACTTTGGGCTTTGAAATGTTTCTAATCACATGAAGGCAATGTGGAGAGCATATAAGTTGACTGATGAAGCAGCAACATGGTGGGATAATGAGAAGGCAGATAAGAAGATATTACTTGGTGAAATAACTTGGGAGGTTTTCCTACAACTTTTTAGGAAAAGATGGTTACCACAACTCTTCTTCAACAAGAAGATGATAGACTTTCAAAAATTGGTTCAAGGAGGTATGTCCATAACTAGTTATTGGGGGAGGTTCTCACATATACTTAAGTATGTTCCACAGTACTAGACAAATGAGAGAGTTTAGATCAGGAAGTTTATATTAGGCTTAAGGCCTCAGATTGGAGCAGAAGTAGACATGCATAAACCACTTACTATGGATGCAATTTTTGAGAAAGCAATTAAACAAGAGCAGAAGTTGCAACAAGTAGCCAGTTACTGTAAGCAGAGAGATGCAAAGTTTGCCAATAAAAAACCTCAGAATAATCAACAGAAATATAATCATAATAACAACCAAGGTAATAATAATTGACAGATCAGGAATTTGAAGAGAGGTAATAACTCTCAGGATGGAAATGGTGGAAACTAGCATGGAGGAAACAAAAGAGGTGGCTATAACAACTAAAACAACAATCAGAGAGAAAGAACTGAAGGACCAAAAGCACCTAAGGATGTATGATACATTTGTGGAGGAGAGAATTATGCTAATTTATGTCCATAGAGATAAGTTAAAAGAGGAAAAAGAAATCAACAAGAAGCACCCAACATCAGATTCATGCCGCAATGGACAATTGACAAGATGACTTTCAGGTAGCACCTATTCAGTTACAAGATAAGCTCCATGGACTACCTGTTTCTATTTTGATTGACACTAGTGCCAAAAAATGTTTTGTAGATCATAGAGTAGTATCTAAGTTATCTATTAAACCTGGGCATATGGAAAACTCTTGGATGGTACAATATGACAATAGAGTAGAAAAGAGAGTAGACACATGTCTAGTATGTAGCGAGTTAGAGCTTTCAATTTTTTAGATGCGAGTTAATCTATATGTAGCACCTTTAGGGTCTTATGATGTAATTTTGGGAATTAATTGGTTATCTAAACATAAGTCTCTAGTAAACTGTGAAGACAAAGTTGTTAGAAGTTTGGATGACCTAAGAGACTTTAGAGCTTAGACAAATCTTGACTATGCAATTGAAGAAAGCCAAGAGGAAAGGGTGTGCCATTTATGTCGTCTAAGTAAAGGACCTTGAGAAAGAAGAACCAGCATTCAATGACTACCCAATCCTTAGAGATTTCATAAATTTATTCCCTGTGGAGTTGACAGAGTTAGCATCGAAGAGAGAATTTGACTTCTCCATTGATTTGCTACCAAGGACTGAGCCTCAACCTAAGGCACCCTATAGGATGACTACTACAGAATTGTATGAGCTTAAAGCACAATTGCAAGAGTTGCTAAATTAAGGGTTCATTAGACCTAGTGTGTCACCATGGGTTGCACTGGTTATCTTTGTAAAGAAGAAGGATGGGACTTTGAGGTTATGGATTGATTATAGGATGGTTAAAAAACATACTATAAAGAATAAGTACCTAGACTCCCAAGAATAGATGAGCTCTTTGATCAGATGAAAGGAGCTATGATGTTCTTGAAGATAGACCTTAGATCCGGTTATTACCAATTGTGGATTAAAGATGAGGACATCTTTAAAACAACTTTTAGGACTTCATATGGTCACTTCGAGTTCACAGTGGAACCATTTGGGTTGACTAATGCTCCAACAACCTTCATGAATTTGATGAATAGGATTTTTAGAGATTGTTTAGATGATTTTGTGTTGATCTTTCTTGATGACATATTGATATACTCTAAATCAATGGAAGAGCATGAAAGGCATTTGAAGATAGTCTTGTAGCACTTGAGAGAGTAGAAGCTATATGGTAAAATATTTAAGTGTACATTCTTTCAAGATAAAGTGCACTATCTTGGTCATGTGATCTCGACAGAAGGGATTGTAGTTGATCCTGAGAAGATAAAAGCTATAATGGAATGGCCTGCATCTCAAAGTGTGATAGAAGTTAGAAGTTTTATGGGACTTGCAGGTTATTGTAGAAACTTTGTGGAAGGTTTCTCAAGTATAGTAGCATCGATTACCTCGCTACAAAAGAAGGGTAAGAAGTTTGAATGGACAAAAAGGTGTGATTAAGCTTTCCAAGTGCTAAAGGAAAATCTCACAACTGCTCCTATCTCGACCATACCATATCCTAATGGTCACTTTACAGTTATAATAGATGCTTCAAGAAAAGGAGTAGGAGGAGTGTTGTTGTAGAATGAGCAAGTTGGTGCATATGAGTCAAGAAAGTTAAAGCAATATGAGTTAAACTATGCACTGCATGATCTTGAGTTAGCCGCCATAGTTTATGCACTTCAAATGTGGAGGCATTATCTTTTAGGTAAGCCCTTTGAGTTGAAGATAAATCATTTAGGGCTCAAGTATATCTTTACTCAACCTAACCTTAATGCATAATGGAGAAGATGGTTAGAATTCCTTAGGGAGTATGACTTTGGAATTGAGTATATAAAAGGAAAGGAGAATAAAGTAGTAGATCCTCCTAGTAGAAGAAGACATCTAGCTGCCATGGTTACAATGAGAACTATTTTGATACAGAAAGTAATTCAGAATCTTCAAGGGGATGAGCATTATGAAAGAGTGAAGCAAGCTTTGGAAGTAGACCCCTTCGATCACATGTTTGATGGTTATGTGATTGAGTCAGATGGACTTTTGAGATATTAGGGAAGGATGTATATTCTTAACTTAGGAGAGTTGAGGAAGTTAATGCTTAAGGAGATCCACAATGCACCTTATTCGGGGCACCCTAGAGTGACCAAAAAGGTTGAAGGTTTGAGACCCTTATACTTTTGGCCTAGACTTAAGAGGGATGTGATAGAATTTGTGGCTCAATGTTTGGAGTTCCAATGAGTCAAAGCTATGTGCATCCAATAGGATTCTTGTACCCACATAGTGTTCCTAAGCATAAGTGGCAAGTAATAAGTATGGATTTTATTCAGGGGTTTCCCATGTCTAAAAATCAGCATGATGTCATCTTAGTGGTTGTGAACAAGTTAAGGTAGTACTTTCATTCTGGGGAATCTCTTAGATGGTTCTTTGGTTTTAGGCAAGAAGTTTATTTAGGAGATTTTTCGATTGCATGGAGTGCCTAAGATGAACATTTCAGATCTAGACACTCGCATGACATCCAGATTTTGAACAACTCTTAATGCAGCATTGGGAACCAAGATGAATTTTAGTTCGGCCTATCATCCTCAAATGGAAGGAGTCAATAAGGTTCTAGAAGACCTTCTAAAGATGTAGTGTATGGATCAACACTATAAACGGGAGGATTATCTTCCATTGGTAAAGTTTGCATACAATAATTCATACCATGCATCTTTGGAAATAACACCATTTGAAGCTCTTTATGGGCATAGGTGTTGAACACCTATCAGTTGGGATAATGTGGATGATAGAATAGTGATTGGTCCTGATATGTTAAGGGAAATGGATGATCAGATGAGATTGATCAAAGAGAAGTTGAAGCAAGATTTCGATCATTAGAAGAGTTATGCAGATAAAAATAGGATGCTTAGATAGTTCTCAGTTGGTGACAAAGTCTTCTTAAGGGTCAAACATCAGAAGAGTTCAGTTTCATTTGGCAAATAGTCCAATCTTTCTCCTCATTTTGTAAGACCATTCGATGTCTTTGAAGTGATCAATCATGTAGCGTGTAGACTTGCTCTACTGCTTACACTTTCTAGAATCCTGAATGTTTTTCATGTGTCCTTGCTTAAGCTTTATCATTCTGATGCTTCACGTAATCTTGATTGGTATGCTTTATAGGTTTAGGATTCAGGAATGGTGTTGGTAGAGCCCACTTGAATCTTAGAGAGGTGCAACGTTAAGTTGTGAAGCAGAGACGTGGTACAATATAAGGTCCAATGGGACCAATATTTAGAGGATAGTGCCACATGGGAGGATGCAGAGGAGATTGATAGCTATTTTTCTCATTTGAGGATATAGCATAGATTTCTTATTTATGCATGATTATGATACTTTGAGTTATTGTTATTATTTTAAGATACTTTGTTGGTGGTGGATGGACACATTAATATTTCGTTGTGCAATAAGACATTGGGATGATGTCTCTTCCTAGTGGGGAAGGATGTCACATCTCATTTTTATGGACTATATAATTATTCTACATTAGTGAACATTTACTATGATTGTTTTACTTTGAGTAAGGATGTCACATCTCATTTTTATGGACTATATAATTATTCTACATTAGTGAACATTTACTATGATTGTTTTACTTTGAGTAAATTCTACGTGTGTGAAGGTAATTATATTATGAAGTTATATTTGCGTAAATTAGAAAGTTGATTTAAATAATAAATATTATTAATATGATTATGAATGCTAGTTAATAACCTTTAATTCTATCAAATTTAGTGAGAACTTAAACTTTAGTTCCATTATACTATATATTTTTGTAAATTATACATTTATTCAAGTAGTGTTAACAAATAGAAATGAAGTATAGACAAGCTTTAGGAAAGACTCCAAAAGAAATAAATATATAATGTAAATAAAAATAACTATTCAATTTAAAAAACTAAAACAAAACAAAAATAATTATGCAAATAATGGTTGCTGGCTTTTTCATAAATAAATTAAATAACTCTTTAGTTAGGAGTTAATTTATTTTTAAAGAGTTATTTTATTTTGTTTATTAAGAGTTATTATATAGTTAATTTATTTAATTTTAATTTTATAGGCCTCTACATTTCTTAATAATAATTTAATTAATATTATAAATTAATTATCATATTACATGTTGTATATAAAATTTTAAATATTTTATCAATATTAATATAATAATATTGTTATTCAAACTATTTAATTCAAATATATTATTAATATACATAAATATAAAATATATTTTATAATATTCATATTGATAATATATTATATATTATTTTATATTTATAAATATATATTAAATATAATATTGTATTATATTTATATAAAACTTATACATATTTGAAAACTTTTAAAACTCCATACAATAACCTAGAGTGGCAATACATGGCAATACAGGGAGTGTAACAAATTTAAAAAATAATTATATAGCTGACATATTAAAATAATAATCTTAAACATTAGACAAATGCAAATTAATAGTTAAAACATGATAGGAATACACTTATTTTTAGATTTCTCTATTTTTAAGAATACACCTATTTTTAGATTTCTCTATTTTTAGACAACTCACTAGAAACGTAGCTCATGGTGACTTCTAGGTGGATTGTAATGTTGTGAGTGTTAACAAAAACAAATTTAAAAAACCTAGCTGACAATGACTACATTGTTAAAGACATGTGGATTGTAATGTTCTGAGTGTGTTAACAAAAACAAATTTAAATAACCTAGCTAATGATTACTACATCGTTAAAGCTTGTGAGTGTGTTAACAAAAACCTAGCTGATGATGACTACATTGTTAAAAGACCGAAACAGGTGGATTGTAATGTTGCAAGTGTGTTAACATGTAAGTGTGTTGACAAAAACAAATTAAAAAACCTAGCTGATGATGACTACATCATTAAAGACCCATAAAAAACCTAGCTGATGATAACTACGGACAGGTGGATTGTAGAAAACCTAGCTAATGATGACTACATCCTTAAAGACCCAGATAGGTGGATTGTAAAGACCCAGATAGGTAGATTGTAAAAAACCTAGCTGATGATGACTACATCGTTAAAGACGCACACAGGTGGATTGTAAAAATCCTAGCTGATGATGACTACATCGCTAGCTGATAATGACTACATTGAGGTGGATTGTAAAAAACCTAGCTAATGATGGCTACATTGTTAAAGACCCACACAGGTGGATTGTAAAAAACCTAACTGATAATGACTACATCATTAAAGACAAGACAAGTGAATTGTAATGTTGTGAGTGTGTTAACATGTGAGTGTGTTTACAAAAACAAATTAAAAAAACGTAGCTGATGATGACTACATTATTAAAGACCCAGACCGTTTAAGCCCCCAACTTGACTTTGAAGGGTGGGATGCCGCTTGCACCACGAAAAAGTCACACTGGATATTCAACTGGTTTAAAATTAGAATTGCAAATTTATTTGCAGAACAACAATGCCAGCAAATTTGATTGTTATTATGGATTGGATGTACTCATGAATGGACTCAAATTAGCTGCTGTGAAGCCATCACTCCTCTCTCAATCCAGTACCAAAATCAAAATCTAAATACCAACCTTGTGCCATAACCATGTAATAATAGCCACACTGTGCTAACAAATGTTGAAGGATGAAATTTCTGAAAGGTGAAAAAACATGGTCAATTGTTAAACAATATAGATTTTCTGGTTGTGTGCGGCAAAATTGCATAAGCAATAGAATGGTCTGCCTTTAATAGATCAAGCAGAACTAAGTTTTTATCATCCCTAATAATAGTTATCCCTCCAAGCAGTAGTAACATTCAAACACTGGATTAAAGTAAAATGCTTAACAAATGGTAGATGGAAAAACAGGGCAGGAAAGATGTACAAAACATTACCTCTCAAGTATTCATCGATCATTCACATAGAAAGAGAAATCTAACTTTGAAGAGAAATACGCCAGAGATGATAACTATATATCAAAACATACAAGAAATTGAGAAAAATAAAAATTAAGTTGAAACCATGAGCACTGTTTACCAGTAGTTTCTATTTGTGGTTGGCGGTCCACATTTTCACGACTTAAAAAAAGGGGGTCCATTAGCAATGCTATCACCTCCATTAAGAAAAATAGAGGAGAGCCATTTAAACTTTTTATGTTTCAATTTGATTTCTGAATAAGTGAAAAGCAAGAAAATGATTATAACAGCAAAAATAATCCATGGGAGTGCCAGAGACTGGTCACGTATACCACCACGGTAGGTATTCTGAACCAATAGATGGAGTCACCTATAAGAAGGAGATGTTGCAAAGCCAAATCTTAACAGTGGTAATGTTGGAGGCTGATCTAATATTCAACAAACTTCACAAAGGAGAAACAGAGAAAGTTACAATGACGGAAATAACCCTTGTTTCATTAATGATCCTGTAACACAACAAAGGTTCCAAATACAAATTATTCATGAATGGAACATAACTGTTGCATCTAGAAACATTAAACGATGCCTGAATGAATGAAATAACCCCTGTTTGATTAACGATCTTGAGGTCCATTTCAAGAGAAAAGAATTTACAGTTACATAATATGTGGACACATAAAAGGTTCCATATAATAGAAAACAGTGATTGCAGACCAAAATAGAAAACAGAAAACAGAAATTAGAAATATACAAACTAGTCCACACTTTATTCTTTATTGATAGAAATGTTTATTTATGCAAATACAGAGGTAGAGTCATAGCACAAGTCTCACACCTCTACACTAACAGACTGCCCTATAATTACTCATAAACCTACACCTAACTGCTCATATATGTGAACTGTCTATACACACTAACAGTTCACTACACTCACTACACTAAACAGCTCACCATTACATTTATTCATGTTGGAGTGTATATTCCAACACCATATACAAATTATTTATTTAAGAATGAAACATAACTTGCATCTAGAGAGATAGTGGGGGCACAAATAATCTGTGATGTGATGTTTTTGGCAATGAACTATGAAGTTTCATTCCTTTGCAGCTCCTCCCTCTGGATCTTCACTTTCACCATGATCCTCTTTTTCCGTCAATAGGTCTACACCCACTAAGGGTTTGGAGGTGCTTGATTCCGAATAACAGAAGAAGCTTATTTTACTTCATCCCGATCAAGTGCGTTCAGCAAAATTCTTGGCCTCCAAGGTTTCTCAAACAGATCCGAAGGAACATGCTGGGGAATATATTGCTTGCATTTATGGGATGTTTGAAGCAGGAGGATCAGAAATTCAAGCAGAAGCTGCAAGTTCCATGGCTTCCCAAACTCTTTTTTTGCAAGATTTTGAAGCCATTTATCGGATGTTTCATGAAAGAGCGAAAGTTCGTGTGGGACTGGGTCCAGTAATGTTTGACGAATCCCACTTACCGTCTCGCATTCTGGGCAAGATTATGACAGTACTTGATGAATGATTGAAGAAAGAAGAAATCGGCAGCGAACTCAAGCAGGATCTGCAAGTTCCATGGTCTCACAAATTTCACAACCCCCTCCAACAATTGCTTCTGGACAATATCCTCTTTGCAGTTATGGGATGGCTCAAGAGATGCCACTCATCCTCAATCTTCACATGATCTAGGAAACTCTTCGCAGGAGCTTCAATCAGGAGGGACACAATCCAAATTGTTTGGTACAATTATCAGTCCATCTCCACAGCCTAGACGGTCTGGTGCAGACATCAATCCACAACCTTCTAAGAGGGCCAAATTGACAGAAAAAGAGGATCATGGTGAAAGTGGAGATCCAGATGGAGAGGGAGGAGCTGCAAAGGAATGAAACTTCATAGTTCATTGCCAAAAAATCACATCACAGATTATTTGTGCCCCACTATCTCTCTAGATGCACCAGTTATGTTTCATTCTTAAATAAATAATTTGTATATGGTGTTGGAATATACGCTCCAACATGAATAAATGTAATGGTGAGCTGTTTAGTGTAGTGAGTGTAGTGAACTGTTAGTGTGTATAGACAGTTCACATATATGAGCAGTTAGGTGTAGGTTTATGAGTAATTATAGGGCAGTCTGTTAGTGTAGAGGTGTGAGACTTGTGCTATGACTCTACCTCTGTATTTGCATAAATAAACATTTCTATCAATAAGGAATAAAGTGTGAACAAGTTTGTATATTTCTAATTTCTGTTTTCTGTTTTCTATTTTGGACATCAATTCCCACCCAACCGGGGTGGGAGGCTATAGTGGTAGTGGGAGCCAACTATTGCCTCCCACCCACCCCTAAGTCCGGGTGTTTGTTGTTCACCCCGGGGTTGGGTGGGCCACCCAAACTATTGCCTCCCGAAGGTTTACCTAGATCAGTTGCTCGGAGAGAAGAGTTCGCGGTGAAGCCAATGCCACTGGAGGAAGAGTTCGCGGTTGTTGCCGAGTTGAAGTCCTAACCGCCGAGCCTCTATAATCCCCCCCCACCCGTGGAACCTTTGATGTGTCCACATATTATGTAACTGTAAATTCTTTTCTCTTGAAATGGACCTCAAGATCGTTAATCAAACAGGGGTTATTTCATTCATTCAGGCATCGTTTAATGTTTCTAGATGCACCAGTTATGTTCCATTCATGAATAATTTGTATATGGAACCTTTGTTGTGTTACAGGATCATTAATGAATCAAGGGTTATTTCTGTCATTGTAACTTTCTCTGTTTCTCCTTTGTGAAGTTTGTTGAATATTAGATCAGCCTCCAACATTACCACTGTTAAGATTTGGCTTTGCAACATCTCCTTCTTATAGGTGACTCCATCTATTGGTTCAGAATACCTACCGTGGTGGTATACGTGACCAGTCTCTGGCACTCCCATGGATTATTTTTGCTGTTATAATCATTTTCTTGCTTTTCACTTATTCAGAAATCAAATTGAAATATAAAAAGTTTAAATGGCTCTCCTCTATTTTTCTTAATGGAGGTGATAGCATTGCTAATGGACCCCCTTTTTTTAAGTCATGTGAAAATGTGGACCGCCAACCACAAATAGAAACTACTGGTAAACAGTGCTCATGGTTTCAACTTAATTTTTATTTTTCTCAATTTCTTGTATGTTTTGATATATAGTTATCATCTCTGGCGTATTTCTCTTCAAAGTTAGATTTCTCTTTCTATGTGAATGATCGATGAATACTTGAGAGGCAATGTTTTGTACATTGTTTCCTGCCCTGTTTTTCCATCTACCATTTGTTAAGCATTTCACTTTAATCCAGTGTTTGAATGTTACTACTGCTTGGAGGGATAACTATTATTAGGGATGATAAAAACTTAGTTCTGCATGATCTATTAAAGGCAGACCATTCTATTGCTTATGCAATTTTGCCGCACACAACCAGAAAATCTATATTGTTTAACAATTGACCATGTTTTTTCACCTTTCAGAAATTTCATCCTTCAACATTTGTTAGCACAGTGTGGCTATTATTACATGGTTATGGCACAAGGTTGGTATTTAGATTTTGATTTTGGTACTGGATTGAGAGAGGAGTGATGGCTTCACAGCAGCTAATTTGAGTCCATTCATGAGTACATCCAATCCATAATAACAATCAAATTTGCTGGCATTGTTGTTCTGCAAATAAATTTGCAATTCTAATTTTAAACCAGTTGAATATCCAGTGTGACTTTTTCGTGGTGCAAGCGGCATCTCACCCTTCAAAGTCAAGTTGGGGGCTTAAACGGTCTGGGTTTTTAATAATGTAGTCATCATCAGCTACGTTTTTTAAATTTGTGTTTGTAAACACACTCACAACATTACAATTTACTTGTCTTGGTCTTTGATGATGTAGTCATTATCAGTTAGGTTTTTTACAATCCACCTGTGTGGGTCTTTAACGATGTAGCCATCATTAGCTAGGTTTTTTACAATCCACCTCGATGTAGTCATCATCAGCTAGGATTTTTACAATCCACCTGTGTCAGCTAGGATTTTTACAATCCACCTGTGTGGGTCTTTAACGATGTAGTCATCATCAGCTAGGTTTTTTACAATCCACCTATCTGGGTCTTTAACGATGTAGTCATCATTAGCTAGGTTTTTTACAATCCACCTGTCCATAGTCACCATCAGCTAGGTTTTTTATGGGTCTTTAATGATGTAGTCATCATCAGCTAGGTTTTTAAATTTGTTTTTGTCAACACACTCACATGTTAACACACTTGCAACATTACAATCCACCTGTTTTGGCCAATGAAAATTTTTCCTATATTTAACACTTTTTGTTGTAAATGAAATAGAAAAATGCTATTGGCTGTTTGACCGGTTCAACTCTGAAAGTGGCTGACATTTACATAGAGCGGTTTCGGTCTTTTAACAATGTAGTCATCATCAGCTAGGTTTTTGTTAACACACTCACATTCTTTAACGATGTAGTAATCATTAGCTAGGTTATTTAAATTTGTTTTTGTTAACACACTCACAACATTGCAATCCACATGTCCTAGTCTTTAACAATGTAGTCATTGTCAGCTAGGTTTTTTAAATTTGTTTTTGTTAACACTCACAACATTACAATCCACCTAGTAGTCACCAAAAAGTAGTCACCATGAACTACGTTTCTAGTGAGTTGTCTAAAAATAGAGAAATCTAAAAATAGGTGTATTCTTATAAATAGAGAAATCTAAAAATAAGTGTATTCCTATCATGTTTTAACTATTAATTTGCATTTGTCTAATGTTTAAGATTATTATTTTAATATGTCGGCTATATAATTATTTTTTAAATTTGTTACACTCCCTATATTGCCATGTATTGCCACTCTAGGTTATTGTATGGAGTTTTAAAAGTTTTCAAATATGTATAAGCTTTATATAAATATAATACAATATTATATTTAATATATATTTATAAATATAAAATAATATATAATATATTATCAATATGAATATTATAAAATATATTTTATATTTATGTATATTAATAATATATTTGAATTAAATAGTTTGAATAACAACATTATTATATTAATATTGATAAAATATTTAAAATTTTATATACAACATGTAATATGATAATTAATTTATAATATTAATTAAATTATTATTAAGAAATGTAGAGGCCTATAAAATTAAAATTAAATAAATTAACTATATAATAACTTTAAATAAACAAAATAAAATAACTCTTTAAAAATAAAATAACTCCTAACTAAAGAGTTATGTTATTTAATTTATTTATGAAAAAGCCAGCAACCATTATTTGCATAATTATTTTTGTTTTGTTTTAAGTTTTTAAATTGAATAGTTATTTTTATTTACATTATATATTTATTTCTTTTGGAGTCTTTCCTAAAGCTTTCTATTTGTTAACACTACTTGAATAAATGTATAATTTACAAAAATATATAGTATAATGGAACTAAAGTTTAAGTTCTCACTAAATTTGATAGAATTAAAGGTTATTAACTAGCACTCATAATCATATTAATAATATTTATTATTTAAATCAACTTTCCAATTTATGCAAATATAACTTCATAATATAATTACCTTCACATACGTGGAATTTACTCAAAGTAAAACAATCATAGTAAATGTTCACTAATGTAGAATAATTATATAGTCCATAAAAATGAGATGTGACATCCTTCCCCACTAGGAAGAGACATCATCCCAATGTCTTATTGCACAACGAAATAATAATGTGTCCATCCACCACCAACAAAGTATCTTAAAATAATAACAATAACTCAAAGTATCATAATCATGCATAAATAAGAAATCTATGCTATATCCTCAAATGAGAAAAAGATCTATCAATCTCCTCTACATCCTCCCATGTGGCACTATCCTCTAAATATTGGTCCCATTGGACCTTATATTGTACCACGTCTCTACTTTGCAACTTAACGTTGCACCTCTCTAAGGTTCAAGTGGGCTTCACCAACACCATTCCTGAATTCTAAACCTATAAAGCATGCCAATCAAGATTATGTGAAGCATCAGGATGATAAAGCTTAAGCAAGGACACATGAAAAACATTCAGGATTCTAGAAAGTGCAAGCAATAGAGCAAGTCTACATGCTACATGATTGATCACTTCAAAGACATAGAATGGTCTTACAAAATGAGGAGCAAGATTGGACTCTTTGCCAAATGAAACTGAACTCTTCTGAGGTTTGACCCTTAAGAAGACTTTGTCACCAACTGAGAACTATTTAAGCTTCCTATTTTTATCTGCATAACTCTTCTGATGATCGAAAGGTTGCTTCAACTTCTCTTTGATCAATCTCATCTAATCATCCATTTCCCTTAACATATCAGGACCAATCACTATTCTATCATCCACCTTATCCCAACTGATAGGTGTTCGACACCTATGCCCATAAAGAGCTTCAAACGGTGTTATTTCCAAAGATGCATGGTATGAATTATTGTATGCAGACTCTACCAATGGAAGATAATCCTCCCATTTATAGTGTTGATCCACACACTACATCTTTAAAAGGTCTTCTAGAACCTTATTGACTCTTTCCATTTGAAAATCCATTTGAGGATGACAGGCCGAACTAAAATTCAACTTGGTTCCCAATGCTGCATTAAGAGTTGTCCAAAATCTGGATGTCATGCGAGTGTCTCGATCTGAAATGTTCGTCTCAGGCACTCCATGCAATTGAAAAATCTCTTGAATAAACTTCTTACCTAAAACCAAATAACCATCTAAGAGATTCCCCAGAATGAAATGTACTACCTTAGTTAACTTGTTCACAACCACTAAGATGACATCATGCTGATTTTTAGACATGGGAAACCCCTGAATAAAATCCATACTTATTACTTGCCACTTATGCTTAGGAACACTATGTGGGTACAAGAATCCTATTGAATGCACATAGCTTTGACTCATTGGCACTCCAAACATTGAACCACAAATTCTATCACATCCCTCTTAAGTCTAGGCCAAAAGCATAAGGGTCTCAAACCTTCAACCATTTTGGTCACTCCAGGGTGCCCCGAATAAGGTGCATTGTGGATCTCCTTAAGCATTAACTTCCTCAACTCTCCTAAGTTAAGAATATACATCCTTCCCTAATATCTCAAAAGTCCATCTGACTCAATCACATAACCATCAAACATGTGATCTAAGGGGTCTACTTCCAAAGCTTGCTTCACTCTTTCATAATGCTCATCCCCTTGAAGATTCTGAATTACTTTCTATATCAAAATAGTTCTCATTGTAACCATGGCAGCTAGATGTCTTCTTCTACTAGGAGCATCTGCTACTTTATTCTCCTTTCATTTTATATACTTAATTCCAAAGTCATACTCCCTAAGGAATTCTAACCATCTTCTCCATCATGCATTAAGGTTAGGTTGAGTAAAGATATACTTGAGTCGTAAATGATTTATCTTCAACTCAAAGGGCTTACCTAGAAGATAATGCCTCCACATCTGAAGTGTATAAACTATGGCGGCTAACTCAAGATCATGCAGTGCATAGTTTAACTCATATTGCTTTAACTTTCTTGACTCATATGCACCAACTTGCTCATTCTACAACAACACTCCTACTCCTTCTCTTGAAGCATCTATTATAACTGTAAAGTGACCATTAGGATCTGGTATGGTCAAGATAGGAGCAGTTGTGAGATTTTCCTTTAGCACTTGGAAAGCTTAATCACACCTTTCTGTCCATTCAAACTTCTTACCCTTCTTTTGTAGCAAGGTAATCGATGTTGCTATAGTTGAGAAACCTTCCACAAACTTTCTATAATAACTTGCAAGTCCCATAAAACTTCTAACTTCTATCACACTCTAAGATGCAGGCCATTCCATTATAGCTTTTATCTTCTCGGGATCAACTGCAATCCCTTCTGTCGAGATCACATGACCAAGATAGTGCACTTTATCTTGAAAGAATGTACACTTAAATATTTTACCATACAGCTTCTGCTCTCTCAAGCGCTACAAGACTATCTTCAAATGCCTTTCATGCTCTTCCACTTATTTAGAGTATATCAATATGTCATCAAGAAAGATCAACACAAAATCATCTAAACAATCTCTGAAAATGCTATTCATCAAATTCATGAAGGTTGTTGGAGCATTAGTCAACCCAAATGGTTCCACTGTGAACTCGTAGTGACCATATCAAGTCCTAAAAGTTGTTTTAGAGATGTCCTCATCCTTAATCCACAATTGGTAATAACCGGATCTAAGGTCTATCTTCAAGAACATCATAGCTCCTTTCATCTGATCAAAGAGCTCATCTATTCTTGGGAGTCTAGGTACTTATTCTTTATAGTATCTTTTTTAACCATCCTATAATCAATCCATAACATCAAAGTCCCATCCTTCTTCTTTACAAAGATAACCAGTGCGCCCCATGGTGACACACTAGGTCTAATGAACCCTTAATTTAGCAACTCTTGCAATTGTGCTTTAAGCTCATACAATTCTGTAGTAGTCATCCTATAGGGTTCCTTAGGTTGAGGTTCAGTCCTTGGTAGCAAATCAATGGAGAAGTCAAATTCTCTCTTCGATGCTAACTCTGTCAACTCCACAGGGAATACATTTATGAAATCTCTAAGGATTGGGTAGTCATTGAATGCTGGTTCTTCTTTCTCAAGGTCCTTTACTTAGACGACATAAATGGCACACCCTTTCCTCTTGGCTTTCTTCAATTGCATAGCCAAGATTTATCTAAGCTCTAAAGTCTCTTAGGTCATCGAAACATCTAACAACTTTGTCTTCACAGTTTACTAGAGACTTATGTTTAGATAACCAATTAATTCCCAGAATTACATCATAAGACCCTAAAGGTGTTACATACAGATTAACTTGCATCTAAAAAATTAGAAGCTCTAACTCACTACATACTAGACATGAGTCTACTCTCTTTTCTACTCTACTGTCATATTGTACCATCCAAGAGTTTTCCATATGCCCAGGTTTAATAGATAACTTAGATGCTACTCTATGATCTACAAAACATTCTTTGGCACTAGTGTCAATCAAAATAGAAACAGGTAGTCCATGGAGCTTATCTTGTAACTAAATAGGTGCTACCTGAAAGTCATCTTGTCAATTGTCCACTACGGCATGAATCTGATGTTGAGGTGCTTCTTGTTGATTTTTGTTTCCTCTTCTAACTTATCTCTATGGACATGAATTAGCATAATTCTCTCCTCCACAAATGTATCATACATCCTTAGGTGCATTTGGTCCTTCAGTTCTTTCTCTCTAATTGTTGTTTCAGTTGTTATAGCCACCTCTTTTGTTTCCTCCATGCTAGTTTCCACCATTTCCATCCTGAGAGTTATTACCTCTCTTCAAATTCCTGATCTGTCAATTATTATTACCTTGGTTGTTATTATGATTATAGTTCTGTTGATTATTCTGAGGTTTTTTATTGGCAAACTTTGCATCTCTTTGCTTACAGTAACTGGCTACTTGTTCCAACTTCTGCTCTTGTTTAATTGCTTTCTCAAAAATTGCATCCATAGTAAGTGGATTATGCATGTCTACTTTTGCTCCAATCTGGGGCCTTAAGCCTAATATAAACTTCCTGATCTAAACTCTCTCATTTGTCTAGTACTATGGAACATACTTAAGTAGATGCAAGAACCTCTCCCAATAACTAGTTATGGACATACCTCCTTGAACCAATTTTTGAAAGTCTATCATCTTCTTGTCGAAGAAGAGTTGTGGTAACCATCTTTTCCTAAAATGTTGTAGGGAAACCTCCCAAGTTATTTCACCAGGTAATTGCTTCTTATCTGCCTTCTCATTATCCCACCATGTTGTTGCTTCACCAGTCAACTTATATGCTCTCCACATTGCCTTCATGTGATCAGAAACATTTCAAAGCCCAAAGTACTTCTCCATTTCTATGACCCATGCTTCAGCTCCATCGCCAATTGTCTTTCCATCAAATTTAGGTGGTGAGACCTTCTTGAGGTCTTTCCCCAACTCCTCTACAATCCTTACTTGTTTGTTAGCATTAAATCCAACCTCGGGAACTTGAACTTCTATCCTTGGATTCTCATTTGCATTAGCACCTCCATGGTTTTCATTAGCATTTTGCCCTCTAGGATTCCCTCTGATCTCCTACTCAAGAGCATTCATCCTTGTATCCTATTGGGTCAAGAGAGCAAGAATACGGTCCAATATTCCATCTTGATAATTATTAGCATCTCCACAATTCCTTGCATTTTGAGCACTATTTGCACCTCCATAGTTACTTCTATTTTGACCACTTCCTGTTCATCCACTACGATCAATATTTCTCATATTCATGATGAATAATTTGCATCAAGTTTGTAACTTAGCATAATAGTCCCAAAAAAGATGCCCTAGTATTCAACGTAGAGCTCTGATACCAAATCTAAAAGCCACTCAAACCATCATAAAAGTAAATAAGGTAAATAGAGTAAATAATCCATTTAAATTACAACATCACAAGTAACAAAAGTAATTTAGAGGTAATTAATCTACTTAATTACGACTTCACAAGTAAAAGATAAATCTCATAAGTATGAATCAATAAAAGTCGTTAAATCTTACAAATCTCGTGCTCAATTTAGGTGAAAGTAGTATAAAATAATATACAAAGTCCATAGGCATTCATGCCACAATATATCCAATCTACAAGTTACAATAATCATGTACAACAAGTATAAATAAATTAATACACTCTCTAGTCGACACAAACCAAATGGTTCTCCTATGAGTCGAGAGACGAGAACATGGCTCAGGTGCTTTTCCACCTAACCATGAAGCAATTACACTTCCCTTGATCCCTTCATGACATAAATGAAACCCAGCCTTACACGAAATGTCTAGCTACCTGGAACAACTGGTAGGTGGGAACACCCGATGTAACCTGATGTGTAATGTGCAATTATAAATAATGAAATGTAGATTGTCTCACAATAGGATGTGGCAGAGATATATATAAATTAAGTTTTCTATACAAAATATTCATCTTTTTCAATGGAAGCTCACTTAGATCTAAACCTTTAAAACACAGTAAATGATCAATTCTCGAAAAGAGGAAAAGACATCTCTGATAATCCACATTCAGCATCCTAGCCAAAAAGTAACTCAATAAAATTCCTAGATAAAATCTACTTTCTTTCCCTGAGAAACAAGTAAATAAATAAATAATAAAATAAAACAGTCAATGTTCCCCTATAATTCATCTCTAAATCCCTTTCCAAAACATCAATCGAGAAAACACACTTTCAAGCAATAATTCATCATTGGATTATATAATTGCATCTATAAGGCTATTAAATTAGTTTTATTTCCTAGTTCATATTTTATTCAATTTCCATAATATGTATTAAGTTTTCTAAATCATTCCAATCAAGTATGCCAATTCTCTTCAAGAAATTTTAATAAGATAATGATATTTACATCTCGGAGTTTACTCCATCACAATAACATATAAGGAAATGATAATTTTAACTTATAATCTATTAATTCAAAATTTTGTAAGTAATAGGTTTCTTAAATAATTTAACAATCTTACTGTCACTAGTATAACAGGAAGCTGAGGAAACTCATAAACAGGCTTATTGTAAATGAAAGGGATTGGTCAAGGAAGAGAGCTAAGGGAATGGATAGAAGAAATGAATGATGTGTTATGCTACTATGAAAGTGAGCAACCATGATGTTTGATATAGCACTAAACATTATGCACCAAGGTATAAGGACCAGGGTGACGATGTGTCTTGTGCACAAGCATAATACAACCTTGTCTAACGTATGAGGAAGTAAACTTAGAGCATTGAAATCCTAATGTACAAAAGGTATGATATGACCTTAGATGCAAAGGATAATGCAAAAAGCTCTTCCAACATACACAAGATATGAATATTAGCTGGAATGATACTGATGTGACACAAATGCAAGATAAAAAGATCACACACAAGCAAGCAAACATGCACAAATGATACAAAAACAAACAAAGTATTGCCCTTGTCAAGTTGTAAACCAATGATTAACTGCTGATTGTTTGATAGTAGTGTTGTCATGGCAGGGAACAATATATCCCTAGATCAACACAATGATGTGGGAAAAATAGTCCCATTGGTGATAATTGATTGAATTGATTGGTATGGATTAATGATTGACTTGCATTTGGATTATTGCTTGGATTGACTTGATGAAATGATTTGATTGAAATAATGAATTTGATAGAGATTGATATGAAGAAGTGATTAATGAATTGGATTGATATGAATGAATGAATTTGAATTTGAATTGATTTGAAGGATAGATGATGATGATTGGATTTGAATTGAGTGGTGATTAGATTGATGAATTGGAATTGATGTGCTTTGATTTTGATGATGATAGAAAGATTGGATGAAGACATGCACAATTTTAGGTGTCTACACAAGTAACTTAAAACCTTGAAATTTGACCCAAGGACAATGGAAGATAATGCTAGTAACTCAAAATCCTTTTCTCTAAAGAATGGAATAGAATGCACCCTACTTCTACTATCTTTGTTCTATAGGTATGAAAAATATTATAATGAAAGCAACAAAAATGATTAAGGTGATAGCATGTACTGGCATATGAAGATATGATGTTGATGTGATATGAGAAGCTCAACTTATAGAAAGTTGAATGATAAATGGATAGTTAAGATTAGAAGAAGAATATTGTGATGTGGAGGGCTAGGATTAAAAGATGATTTAATTCAATGCTACTTCATTTAATAAAATGTAGTAGTGGTTTGACAATGGGATATTGTGATAAATGATTTAAATAAAAAATTATTTAAACTATGAGGAAAAGACATGTATGAGGATGAGGATAAAGGTGATATAATTTAAATAATAAAATTATTTAAATTATATGGTACTGGTGAATTTAAACAAATATAATTTTATTCATTTAAATGGAGGAATAAGTGGGAATTAATTAAATAAATATAATTTATTTAATTAATTGGTTAAATGAGATTAATTAGGGATTAGTTAAAATATGATTTATTTAATTAATTAGGTGATGGAAGAGTTACTAGGACAAAATGTGTTACAAAATGTCTCAAATGATGTTGACAAGGTGATGTCACAAGACATAGTCAATTTTAGGTGTCTACAGTATCAATGGTGGCAGTCCTATAAACTCAACAAAACTTGATTCCTTTTCAAATACTCAACTTCACCATTGTAAATTTGTATGGATTTCTTGCAATATCCCCAATTTTTAAAAATAGACTTTTAATTACTAATTTTTTTAAAGAAATTCAATTCAAAGAATGAATTTGAATTTAGGTTGTTGATAACCACCTTTTTTGAATTACTTATATTTTCATTACTGTTAAATTATGCAAAAATTTAACCTAAGGATTATGGAAGATAATGCAAATAAATCAAAACTTTCTCAAGTTAAAACCCTCACACTTAGAATGAAGTAAAATGCACCCTAGTTCTACTAGCTTTGTTCTATAGATAAAATATGCATTGTGGATTGCCTATAAAACCAACATAATCTAGTTATGAAAAGGCTATAATGAAGATAATGAAGATGATCAAAGTAGCATATACTTGCATATGAAAGATTGATGTTGATGTGATATAAGAAAATCAATTTATCGAAGGTGGAGGATAAGGATTGATGGCTAGGATTAAAAGAGGAACTGTGTGATATGGACGACTAAGATTAAAAGATAATTTAATAAGTGGGATAGTGTGAAATACATTTAACAATAGTTATAGTGTGACAAAGATTATAATAAAAAATTACTTGAATTATGACAGGGACATGTGTGAGGATGAGAATAAAGGTAAGGGCTAATTTAAATAAATATTTTATCCATTTAAATTAGAGGAAAGGTGAGAATTAATTAAATAAACAAGATTTACTTAATTAATTGGGTAAAGGGGATAAATGGGTTTATGATGGGATTAAAAGGGAATTAGTTTAATAAATATGATTTATTTAACTAATTAGGTGATGGAGGGGTTATATAAGGGTCCTAGAACAAAATGTATCATAAGATGTTTCAAGTGATGTATTGACTAGGTGATGTTGTAAGACATGTCGATTTTAGGTGTCTAAATTCTACCCCTGCTTGAGATGATGTTGTGACTAAGAGAAGTAGCATCATTTCAAAGAAGATAAAGTATGGATAGAGGAAAAAGATGCTCTAGCCACTTGAAAGAGTGACAAGGAGGAATGAATGAAAGGATGAGATGACAGTATAAGGATAGGATGACGATGTAAGGATAGAATGATGCCCCCTCGAGAGGATAGGCGAGTTGGAAGAACACGGGTAGGCTGTCAAAAATAAAAGGTAAGGATTAGTCAAATGATAGTAGGAGGAATGGAATGGTAGGATTTGATATATGGTAAGAAGGGGGTATGGATTATGGACAAAATAGGGATATGAATATAAGTAATGGGATATGATTATGCTAGTATAATATTTAGAGAAATCCTAGTCTAATATAGCAAAAGGATATTATGCACCAAGGTATATGGAACTAGGGAGATGTTGTATCCATTGCATGGACTTGATATGACAAACAAAAGGCTGTCCTTACACATGCCCAACATAATACAACCTTGAGTCTAACTATGTAAGGAATAAACTCAAAGCATTAAATCCAAATGCACAAAATGTATAAAATGGCCTTAGATGCATAGGACAAGTGGAATGCGAAAGTGATCCCTCTACACACGAGATATGAATATTATCTAGAGTAATAAGAACATCCAACAAACACACAAAATGTTATGCCCCATTCCATGTTAGTCTAACACACCAAGATATGAATGGATCTGGGTGGTCCTTATAAAACATAAGAAGGAGATAGAAATGTTAGAAATTGAAACTAAAAAACCAAATGACAACATAAGTCACATAGCCATTGTATTTCTTGTCAAAAAGTTTAAGTGTTGTTTGGATAAGCCTTTGATTATTGGAATGATATATCTCTAGATGAGGCTTGACGATGATTGTTTGTTTGTTACCAAATGATGTAGAAATAGATAAAGTGACTAGATATCATTTCATCCTCTAGTCCAATGCTTGTGATTTTGATGAAGGTACAATGTGTGTGTTTGCTGTGAATGTCAACTGTTGTTTTGTGGGATGGGAATGGAATGTTTATTATGATCATGTAGAAAAGTTTATTATGGAATGTTGTACGGGTGAGTGAAAAATTTGTTTAAATATTTGGAACATTTAATTTTTTTGTATTTTTGAAATGTTTTGATTTTTTTGGTATTTTTTAAAATATGGGTGAAGCAGTGCATGAGATTTGTACCATAGACTAGCCTTCCAAAATATCTAAAAGAAACTTAGGAGAAGGTTTTATTATGACATGTATAAGTATGGTGAAGGTGATTAGGTTTATGGGAATGAAGGACTTATTATTGGATGACAAGAAATGACACTAAGTGAATATTTCAAGCCATGAGAGGACAATGAAATGGAAGATGGAAGATGGATGAAACCTAAATGAGGGAAGGCAAATGTCCAAATGGATAAATGAGGGAAGGAGAAATTCCAAATGGATCATAAATGCAGGCCTACTAGGGCTATAATTATTATACTTAGGAACTGTCATGTACTATTAAATTAAGGACCATGTAAACCCTTGTCACCCATCACATATCCCACTATATTGCAGGAGTTAAGGGCCTAATGCCCCTCTCTTCAAATAAGTGTTGTCCTTAATTCTTAGCTATGGATACTTCTTAATGAATTCATCATCTTCCCATGAGGCATCTTCATGTGGTTGATAATTATTCTATAATTGTCCTAGTTTGTAGCCTCTTTCTTCTTGTTTGAATCATTGCCTCTATTTACAAAATTATTCTTCCCTCTTCATCAAGCTTTAAAAATTTATCCCCAATGACCTTCAACCATAACACATGGAAGACTGGGTGTATTTTTGTATATTTAGAGAGCCCCAATTTGTATGCATTGCACTATCACTCTATTGTAGTAATTTGTAAAAACTCTAATGTTGGGTGTCAATTTTTTATCCTTCTTTTGTTTCTTGAGATACATCTGTTTGTATAATTATAGCTTAAAAATATGCAATCACCCACTTGAAAATGATGTTCATTTCTTTGTAGATCTGCTTGTTTCATCCTATTTTGTGCCACTGGTAAATTTACTTTTAAGGTGAAATGAACTTCTTGTTGATGATTAATATAGTTCTCCATTGCATGCATCTATGGCTGGATTCTCATTAAAGACAACATAGATGAAGAGTACTTGTAGAGTTCAATGAATGGTCACATCTTTGTAGAAGTATGAAAAGAAGTGTTATAGTATCACTCTACTAGTGGTATGAAATGATCCCATTGACATTGTAAGCACTTAACCACCTATATTTGTCCATCTAATTACACCGAAGGGCGTAACCTACAGTGACAACAAGGGGTAGAATGAGATGCGTGTAAATAAAAAATGTTAACTTTTTCAATTAAATAGCTGACAAATAAAACAATAAATAAGGATTAATTGAAAAAGTGCCAACAAATAAAACAATTATAACAGTGATTATTATTTTATTTATTGAAGAAGGGCAAAAGTGAATTGAAAGGTAAGTACATTATATTTGATAGATTTAGATTTTACTACATAGTCATTAATTTTGTTATATTTATTGTACAATTTTTAAAAAAATTTTACGAATCATTCCAATCCATAAAATGATGGTTCAATACATATATTTTTGAAAAAACACTATTTTATTTACTAGATATCTCTCGACATCTTTTACATAGATTTTTCTAAAGATAGGTATACTAGTTATAGGTGGTAGGAAGAACTATAAGCATGTTATGTCCCCAAACAAGAGAACAAATCTTTCAAGGAATTACTAGTAAATCTAGGTCATAATCATAGACTACATTCTTTGGAAAGCCATGTAGCTTCTAAATTGTCTCTCAAAAAGTTGCAACAAATATACTAGCTATGAAGGGGTGAGATAGAGCACAAAACAAAGTATATTTAGTGAATCTATGCACTATGACCATGATGACATTCTTTCCTTTTGACTTGGATAAACTAGTGATGAATTCCATTGAAATGTACTCCCAACAATGAATTAAGTTATAATTATTTCACCTTTAATTTTTTGGCACACCAAACATTGCATGAGAAATTTCTTCACATTTCCTTTGATACACTCCCAAAATAAATCATGTTTAACTTGTATGAAGTTCTCCCAACATCTTACATTTGAGAAGAGTGTTTCAACAAAGAAATAAATGATCTTTGTACCACAAGGTGTCTTCTTACAAAACAAATTTTTGACACACTAGGATCTTGTTGCAAGTGTTGAATGATTTGTGTAGTATCTTGATCTTATTTCCATTCTTGTTGAGTCTCATTTACCCATATTAGTTTGAATTATTGAAATAGGATAGTAGTGCTTCAATTTTTCTTCTCTCTTTTATATGCATCAACCACCACATTCTTCCTCCCCTTCTATATACAATCTTGTAGTCATATATTAACATTTTAGTACCCCATTTTTCTTTCTCCTATGAAGAAAGATTTTAAACTCCAAAATGTATTTGAGATTTTCATGACTTGTTTTGACCTTAAAATGTCTTCCCATCAAATAATGTTGCCCTTACTTGATTGCATGGAGAATTGCCAACATTTCAATTTTACATAAATGGTCTAGGTGATATTATTACCTTTGTGTTGTTAAATTTCAAATGTAATAGGTTTCCCTTCTTGCATTAGCACTATCCTAATACCATGAGCCAAAGAATCACATTTCACAATGAATGTTAGTAAAATTTTGAGTAGCTAAAGTTGGATTAGTGCACATAGATCTCAAGTTATTTAAAGGCTCATTTGGCCTCTACATTCTATTAGAATGTATCCTACAATAAATTTGTAAGTGGATTAGCCATACAACCATAGTTCTTGACAGAATCTTCTATAATAGCATGTAAGACCTAAAAAACCACTTACGTTCTTGAGTGTTGTGTAATAACCCATGAATATGCAACCAATTTTTTTAAAAATCAGATCTTACTACAAATCACATACATGTTGTAAGATTGCACTAACACAAGTTTGAAGATGATTGAAAATGCATGCATGGTCATTAGGCCTTCATGAGGAATTTGAGTTGAACCATTTACAAACCAGTTGAGAATTTGCAGGAAGAGGAATTTGAGTTGAACCATTTACAAACTAGTTGAGAATTTGCAGCAAGAAAACATGACATAAAGTTGTAACAACAATAAGAGAACATGGCAGAAATTCATAACATCAATATGGAATTTCCAATAATTTATTTGTTCATCATACAACTAGCAAGAGGAGGTAAGACTATTTCATTTACAGTCCATTTATCCATCTATTGTATCCCACAAGCACATTTACATTCTTTCATCCTGGAAGCCAAGTATACATGTTTAATACATTAGCCATAATTCTCTATTCCTATTCTCCATAGAAAGCATAATCTGAAATATGCATGATTACCCATCAATTATGCAGCAATATTAAGGAAATGTGAATAATGAACAATTCTCACATGGATGTTACCTTAAATAAGATACTTGTAAGAAAGTGGTAGTTCACATCATAGAATCAGTCACCCTCTAGCATTTAGAGTGCATGGTGAATCTCACCTTAAGGATAAGAATTCCCTATCCCAAACCACCAAAGGACTTTGAGAGATGATTATTTATGTCAAAGCTTTTAGAAACCACGCAACTACTAACCCATGGTGTCTAGCTTCCAAAAAGGCATCCTATTACTATACTAGCAAGACTAGACCAACAACCACAAAGAGTTAGAAAAACTAGAAATTAACACTTGAAACAAATTGGTCCTTTAATTTATTTCAACTCTACTAGTATGACTTTCCACTAATTTTAAAATATATAGAATAGTGAATAATGGTATCCTTAACAAGCATGCCTCTAGCTCTAGAACCTACACACTACTGGTGATAAGCATTCAAGCTTGAGAAGTCCTTGGCATTCTTCATCGGTATACCTGGGTGATAGCCTACTATCTCCAGATATAGCCATACCAATCTACTCATAGAGCACGCTCCCTAACTACTGTCAGGATGGAGCATCGATAAGGTTATCTTAATGGGGATCATAAAATTTACAAGTTGGTGATCACCACGGAATGAGAAAAAATACTACGTTATAGGAGTAATGCAATCCTCCTACCTATTACCTCATAGAGGCCATACTCCAATCTTTATATGCTGCCATAGAGGTTTGCATATGTATCTGGCTTGGTTCTGTAAGTGGACCAAGTCATCCTAGAGTTAGATAAACTATAACGATCCAACCGGGCACCCAAGCAACAAGAGCCCCAAAAAGGGCACAATATTTTTTTTTTGTTTAATATTAAGATAAACATACAAATATATCAATGCTCTAAACTAACTCAAGCATGAGGTGTAACATCATCCTAATGCTTAGATAGATAAAACTCAAGATTAATACATAAGGGATGAATTACATGCACATGAATAAGTAGCTACACTCTCATTGTGTCATTATATGCATATCACATATAGTGAAGTTAGAGACTAATATTGAGTGGTTATCAAGGATCTTTGATAAGCAATACTTGACATAGTATAACAATGGGAGCATTACATATATCAAGATAGTAGGATAACCACAAAAACATTAATAGTGTCAGCAATGATAGTAGCAGAATAGCAAAGAATTCAATAGTTTCCATCTATGACAGTAGTGACATCACTAGAACAACAAATATATCAATAGATTCAGCTATAACAGTAGTGACATTTCTAGAACAACAAATAAATCAATAGCTTCAGTTGTAACAATAGTGACATTAGCTGATCAACAATAAATTCAATAGTTTTTAGCTGTGACAGCATTCCCAATACTACTCAAACCAAGAAATACATCAACATCCTGTCGCTAAGGTGGATAAAATAAGCGGAAGATAATCACAATACAACTATTGTTGAAGAGTACATCATGAGCATTTATTACAATGAACTCAAGGTTAGGAGTGTCTCACATAACAAATTTATATTACTACAAGGTTTCAATACATATCACTTGGTTCACCGAGTTGTACAAATACATAACAAAATACATCTAGAAAACCAAAGGGAAGAATGGAACAGTCCATGCCGATGTTGACGCCTAAACTGATGCCGATGACTGGATCCCCAATGGTGGGTGCAACACCACCCTACCATCTGGAACCTCAAAGGTCCACCCCCCGTGCTCGGAGATGATCACATGGCCAAACACAAGTAAGAGCGATAGGGACAAGAAGACTCTTATACACAACCCCACAAGGGATATCACAAGACACAGAGTTCAAATGAACACATCATAAGCAGGTAGTTCACGGAGAGGATAAATTAGGCACCTGGAATCATGCCAAGAAAGTACCACACAAAGAAGGGGTGAGAAGATGGGGGCAACAGTAAAGAAATGAGTAAACAATGTATACTCGTCTCATAAACTCATGCCATTCATAGAACACAAGATTCATATAACCTCCAATGGGTAAAAAAAAAATGAGCACTCTTGCTCAATGCCACATTTAGAGCCACATTCCTAGCCGACCATATCATCTACACCCATGACCGAAAAGCTCAACTTGCATTCAAAAGCATTAAGTAAACACATGAGGACCCACACTTGAGGGCATTACATATAATATGTTTCTACCTCAATAACAAGGGTATAACATTTGTGAGTAGAGGAATTGTATTAAAAAAAACCTAATAGGTTTGTCTCTACCAAATTTCACTTAAGGGTAAGTGAACAAGGACACAATTATAACACCAATACCACCACCAAGACCAAGCATAATTTAAAAGGAATCTTTCAAATGGGCAACCATTTCTATGAATAAGTTAATGGTAGTACATGTAATCAAGTCCCCAAGGGTCTATGAAAGAATCCTAAGGGAAAACCATATCATCCTCTTTAAAATGGAATTTAAAAGCAGCCATTGATACTAATTCCCATGCTGCTACAATCACTAGATCTACAGTGACTGATTCCTAACAGGGGCAACTATAGATTCAATACATTTACTTAATGTTGTGGAAGAGAAGGAAGGGGAATTATTTCTATATCTATTCCATAATTACTTCATTCCTACAAGGTTCATCAACAATATAATAGCAATAAATCAAATATAACAATAATAAAAATTAACCATGAGAAACACTGATTACCGCTACAGTAGAATAACAGTAATAAAATTAGTCATAACAGTAATAAAATTCAGCAAGTGATTGATCAATAAATTTAATTATAACAGTAAAAAAATAAATCATGACAGTATTGATTACAGGAGCAACAAAATTATTTACAGTAGTGATAAAATTAATCATGATAGTAATAAAATTAACCATGACAATAGTTATTACACAGCAGCAATAAATTTAATTATTACAGCAATAAAATTAATCATGACAGTAATAAAAATTAAGCATAGACAATAGTTTTTACGCACAGCAGCATTAAATTTAATTATGACAGCAATAATTACAATAGCAACAAACTTATTTACAATAGTGATAAAATTAATCATGATAGTAATAAAATTAACCATGACAATAGTTATTACACAGCAGCAATAAATTTAATTACTACAGCAATAAAAGTAATCATGACAGTAATAAAAATTAAGCACAACAATAAATTTAATTATGACAGTGAGGAAAAACATATTAAAAGAGAGGAAGATAATTAATAAATAACCAGTAAAATAAATAGTGAAGCTTACAAGTAAATTAAATATTTCACCCGTATGATCATATTCACACACATGGAAGTATGGATCAAAAGAATTAAATAGTTTTGTATTATGTTTTCAACTTGTGCATATTAAATACAAAGTTTCCCTAATATTAAAATGTGCCTAAAAATGATTAATGATAAAAGACTATGAAAATAAAAGCAAAGGAAAATGAGTGGAAATTAAAATTTAAGGCTTTTAGTATGAAAGTGCCTTAATGAAATGTGTTCCCACGGTTTGCAAATAGTAAAACGAAGTCTAGAACCTACACCAACATCCTCCTAGACTATGCCAAAATGGGAGCTTTGGAACTAGACATGGACGCCCAGCAAAGGGAAATGGTTGGAGGATTTTTGTATGTCATTATAGTTGGAAATGTTCTACTAGATATGGATGCCCAGCAAAGGGAAATGGTTGTAGGATTTCTATATGTCATTATAGTTGGAAATGCTCTACTAGAAATGGAAAAACTAGGAAACATAACCAGTGCATAGACTGGTTTAAAGAATGCCTCAAAGATATGTTATCTCATGGAGTCTCCTATGAATTTCTATTATGTAGCATATTTGAACAAAATTGATATTCTATTTTGCTGAGCTAGAATTGTATATATTAAAAAAAGACATGAAATTAGGACAGGATTTTTTTGCATACATATGGGAAAAATGATGATTTAACAAAATAAAAACAAGTTGTAGATTTGAAATCAATCAAAAGAATAACATACCACATACCTCCCTTTGCCTGACCCTATTAAAATCTCCCAAATTTGTTTGTGATTCCCCCTCGAATTGAATATATCCTCTCCCCTTTTTCTCCTCCCGCTTTTCCTCTTTCCTATCCAAACCCTCGCTATCTCTCCATTTTCCCCCTTTCTAGAACCTTCCCCAGTAAGAGTTAGAATCATGAATATAAAAAAAATCCCCAATGTAAGAACTTCTTGGAAGGTAAATGGTGAAGAGAGAGAGAGAATGGGCGGTGGAAGATACGTGGCTTCCCTAGGAAATTATGCGTCTCTAAAATACTTTTTACCTCCTCCATTTCTTCTCCCCAAAAACTCTCTATGTTTTTTTTTTCCAAGGCTATCTATGCATGCATTTTGTGGTAGCAATGATGAGGCACGTGGCCTGTCTCATCGAATGCACACAATAGGACAAAGAGTTGACATAATATAATTTGGTAGTTATTAACAACTAAAGATTTATTACATGATCAAGTTATAGAACACTACTCACCTTATAATATCTCACACTCACTTGATCACCTCATTAATTTTCTCACACATACTTTTTACTACTCCTATAATAGCTATCTTTTACATATACTCTTGTCTTTATCTTTTCTTTATCTCTTTATAACACTATATTTAATTTCCTATCATCTTTATTATTATTATTATTATTACTACTACTACTTTTCTTATTTGTTCAATTTATCTAAAGTAGGTATAAAATTTCCCTTCTTCTGCTCCAACTTATTACGTGATCGGATTATCTGTACAAATAGGTGAATTATCTAGATGTTGACCAAATATAATTACTAAGCACATTACATACTATAAGCCATATGGTTGCTATCTACCATGACCCAAACACTAGTGCATCACTACAAGGAACTAACTCAACACCCTAACCACATGGTTTAGACTCACAAAGGATGGGGTAATCAGACGGTGTCCAAGGGGATTGACACCACATTTGAAACTCATTTGTGACGAGGATAGTGGTGAAACTAAGGTGTATGGCCAATGTGTCATCTCCAACTCACCACCATCGGGGCATTAGGAACAATCAGACCTGTGAAGCCAGGTGGAGTCAGTGCCTAGTACCTACACCACTCAAACCACATTATAACACATGCATATACATATCATATAATAGCCGAAGCATGAGTAGTCCACATCGGAGGATTTCAACATCCATGATCATTCGCATAGTATGCTAATGTCACGGTGTCATCCTCTCCACATGGACACCCAATCTCAATATTAAATCTAACATAATGAAATATCAGTAAAACAACATCATATCCAACTTAAATTTCATACCTCGATGTCAGCTTGATTAGGCTAGGACTAGGGAGGCACTACATACTCCCCCCCAAGAGCTTGACTTACTCCTGAAAGTCATAATACTAAATGGAGTCATAACACACATTAGTTCCATAAAATTCAAGATAGTTATAAAATTTAGACTATCACATTCCCCATAGTACACACAATTATGTGTGATAATTTTGTACACAAGTGAGAAAGATGTAAGGTACTCAGTTTCATACAAGATATACATTATCATGCAACTATTTCCTCTAATCACATAAAGAATGAGGCTATAATAATCAATTTTATTTTCTTTCTTTCAAGCATTCACTATTTCAAACAGCCTACTAGTTGCTCACAACCATCAATTTATGCATTTATGCTAGAATAAACCACATAGTTTTCTCATGAATGCAGCAATCTACATTTTTCAATATATAAAATTTTCAATTTTCTAACTCTTCACATGCAGTTATCTTTAGAATGAAGCACACACACACATATGCACATTTACATGATTTCAATCTCTATTTTCATAACATACATGACCACTGTATCGTATAATACAGTAATTTGTCACTTTTTAGAGCATAATGAAACATTTTACTTCTAAAATGCAACCACAAACATGACAAAATGCACAACTTATACACATATGTTCTTTCACATCACAAGGCTACATCAAGAGGGGTATTACAAGGACAACACTAATAAGACACTGAGCAATCCATAGTGCCATAAAGCTGAATGATCAATGAGTGAATAACCATGCCATGTAGTAACCGTTGTGCCCATATCCAAAGAAGTGTATCATCATATAATCTCACATCAAAAGGGAACCCAATATCATCCATACTGTAGTACCAAATAACAAATGAATAGTCATGTCATGTAGAATACCACTATACCAAGTAGTAGATCATGAAGGATGGTCTTAGGGTCCTCTCTAGGAGCCCTCCAATTATAACTCAGTATCTACAAGATTCCCCAATTCATCTACTCCCCTAAACAACCTGTCAGTGATCCCTCTAGGATATGATAGTATACAATAGTCACAACACTCTACACATACCAGCAGTTGCAACATTAAAGTACCTCAAACGAGAAAATTAGAGAAGTAAAGAAACTCAAAAATTAAATCTCAATAAAGTAGAAGAAAACAAATATAATGAATCATAAAAGGAGTAGAAATCAAATAACAATCATTGTATTATCCCAAGTTAGTCCAAGAACACGTCCTTGAGGCAAAAGGACTAAAACATAAAAATGGCCAATTAGCCCAATGCAATAAAACACTGCTGGCTTGCAAGAAAAATATCTAACACATACATAAATATTCTAACAATCTCTCAAAAATTTGCACATTACGAACACCATGCAACCTTGCATCAAGGTCACCTAAGGGGAGGAGGGGAATCATACCGTGGTCTCTAACCACATAAGATAATAGCATGCAATAAAATGGTGGTCACATACCACAGAATAATATGGTGGTCCTCAAACCACAAAATAATATGGTGGCCACAGAATAATATGGTGGTTCTCTAACCATAGAATAGTATGGTGGTTCTCTAACCACAAAATAGTATGGTGGTTCTCAAATGACATAATGATCCATGAAGAATTTATCATATCATAATGAGTGTGTCCCACACAATCTGGAATAGTCTGATCGTATATCTGCATGACGAATCCACCTGAATGGGCACCTACCAACATACCAAGGTCCACTGACAATATTCCAAGTAAAGAACAATACACCTCATACTCATACTAACGGTCTCATCAAAGTCATATCATCCCAATATCACAGTACCATTCACTATTATCCCATCACACACAACTGTCACTTCATCAACCTGCCATCCCAAATACCAAAAATCTATGATGACATCAATATATCTGCCATATGTCTGTAGCTAGGACTTAGTATATGCTCAGGGCACATTATGGTCCGTCCTCAAACCAAGGAACAAATGGATAGATTAAAATGGATTATCCACCCACACGTACAAATATCACAAGGGCAATCACATCAAGAAACATAATTCCTTTATTCCTTTTTCTGGTTCACTACTTAGCATTAAAACCAAATTTTTGAAATTAACTATGTAATTGATACTCATTCAAGGAATTTTCCAATAGGTCATAATGCAATATTGTCTAACTCAAAAATCTATTCTAAGGCAACAAATTTCCAATTACTATGCCATACAATAACCAAATTATATTAAAAGTTTCCACCATAATAATTCTTAAGACACTCATGTTTAGCTAACGATCAAATTCTAATTACAAGTTGCCTAAAGCATCACCAATTTAACTAAATCCATTCTATGTATGCTAAAGAAATACATTTGTAAAGTTACTAAACATACTATAGTTAGTCTAACAACCAAGTATATAAGAGGATAAACCAAGATTATTAGTTCTCATGACATACATAAAAGAAAGGTTAGACCCTACAAACACACCCCAAAGTTCCTAGAGTTGTAAAACCTAGGCACTCTGATACCTATGTAACGACCCAATCGGGCACCCAAGCAACAAGAGCCCAAGAAAGGGCACAATATTTTTTTTTTGTTTAACATTAAGATAAACATACAAATATATCAATGCTCTAAACTAACTCAAGCATGAGGTGTAACATCATCCTGATGCCTAGATAGATAAAACTCAAGATTAATACATAAGGGATGAATTACATGCACATGAATAAGTAGCTACACTCTCATTGTGTCATTATATGCATATCACATACAGTGAAGTTAGAGACTAATATTAAGTGGGTATCAAGGATCTTTGATAAGCAATACTTGACATAGTATAACAATGGGAGCATTACATATATCAAGATAGTAGGATAACTACAAAACATTAATAGTGTCAGCAATGATAGTAGTGAAATAGCAAATAATTCAATAGTTTCCAGCTATGACAGTAGTGACATCACTAGAACAACAAATATATCAATAGCTTCAGCTGTAACAGTAGTGGCATTTCCAGAACAACAAGTAAATCAACAGCTTCAGCTGTAACAGTAGTGACATTAGCTGATCAACAATAAATTCAATAGTTTTTAGCTGTGACAACATTCCCAATACTACTCAAACCAAGAAATACATCAACATCCTGTTGCTAAGTTGGATAAAATAAGCGGAAGATAATCACAAAACAACTATTGTTGAAGAGTACATCATGAGCATTTATTACAATGAACTCGAGGTTAGGAGTGTCTCACATAACAAATTTATATTATTACAAGGTTTCAATACATATCACTTGGTTCACCGATTTGTACAAATACATAACAAAATACATCTAGAAAACCAAAGGGAAGAATGGAACAGTCCATGCCGATGTTGACACCTAAACTGATGCCGATGACTAGATCCCCAATGGTGGGTGCAACACCACCCTACCATCTAGAACCTCAAAGGTCCACCCCCCATGCTCAGAGATGATCACATGGCCAAACACAAGCAAGAGAAATAGGGATAAGAAGACTCTTATACACAACCCCACAAGGGATATCACAAGACACAGAGTTCAAATGAACACATCATAAGTAGGTAGTTCACGGAGAGTATAAATTAGGCACCTAGAATCATGCCAAAAAAGTACCACACATAGAAGGGGTGAGAAGGTGGGGGCAACAGTAAAGAAATGAGTAAACAATGTATACTTGTCTCATAAACTCATGTCATTCATAGAACACAAGATTCATATAACCTCCAATGGGTCAAAAAAAAATGAGCACTCTTGCTCAATGCCACATTAAGAGCCACATTCCCAGCCGACCATATCATCTACACCCATTACCGAAAAGCTCAACTTGCATTTAGAAGCATTAAGCAAACACATGAGGACCCACACTTGAGGGCATTACATATAATATGTTTCTACCTCAATAACAAGGGTATAACATTTGCGAGTAAAGGAATTGTATTAAAAAAAAAAACTAATAGGTTTGTCTCTACTGAATTTCACTTAAGGGTAAGTGAACAAGGACACAATTATAACACCATATAATATGTTTCTACCTCAATAACAAGGGTATAACATTTGCGAGTAGAGGAATTGTATTAAAAAAAAAACTAATAGGTTTGTCTCTACCGAATTTCACTTAAGGGTAAGTGAACAAGGACACAATTATAACACCAATACCACCACCAAGACCAAGCATAATTTAAAAGGAATCTTTCAAATGGGCAACCATTTCTATGAATAAGTTAATGGTAGTACATGTAATCAAGTCCCCAAGGGTCTATGAAAGAATCCTAAGGGAAAACCATATCATCCTCTTTAAAATGGAATTTAAAAGCAGCCATTGATACTAATTCCCATGCTGCTACAATCACTAGATCTACAGTGACTGATTCCTAACAGGTGCAACTATAGATTCAATACATTTACTTAATGCTGTGGAAGAGAAGGAAGGGAATTATTTCTACATCTATTCCATAAATACTTCATTCCTACAAGGTTCATCAACAATATAATAGCAATAAATCAAATATAACAATACTAAAATTAACATGAGAAACACTGATTACCACTACAGTAGAATAACAGTAATAAAATTAGTCATAACAGTAATAAAATTCAGCATGACAGTAGTGATTGATCAATAAATTTAATTATAACAGTAAAAAAATAAATCATGACAGTATTGATTACAGTAACAACAAACTTATTTACAATAGTGATAAAATTAATCATGATAGTAATAAAATTAACCATGACAACAGTTATTACACAGCAGCAATAAATTTAATTATTACAGCAATAAAATTAATCATGATAGTAATAAAAATTAAGCATAGACAATAGTTTTTACGCATAGCAGCAATAAATTTAATTATGACAGCAATAAAATTAATCAGGACAGTAATAAAATAAATCATGACAGTATTAATTACAATAGCAGTAAACTTATTTACAATAGTGATAAAATTAATCATAATAGTAATAAAATTTACCATGACAACAATTATTACACAGCAGCAATAAATTTAATTACTACAGCAATGAAAGTAAAGATGACAGTAATAAAAATTAAGCATAGACAATAGTTTTTATGCAGTAATAATTTTAATTATGACAGCGAGGAAAAACATATTAGAAGAGAGGAAGATAATTAATAAGTAACTTGTAGGGCCCCTCTTTGGTGTTGTCATTTTGACAGGATAGTTGTACATTTTGATTCGCTATAGACTCTTGGCATGGTGAGTTATATGGAAGGCCATCTTGGTTATTTGACTTTGATGTAGACCCATGGATATTATATTTATATGTGCATGCACTAGGGTTTTACATGCTTTATTTGACTTTATGTGATAATGTCAGATCTTTCTTTGTATATGTAAGTAGTATGTTGCTTTTGACTTATGGTTGTATATATGTAATCCTCAGTTTTCATGGCAAGGTTACTTACTTTTTTGTTAATGATGTCATTAACTGATTATATGTATCTAGTTATAGTAAGAATTGTGATATTTAGAGTTAGTGATAATGCAAATGTGTATGTGCTCCTTTATATGATCTAACATTGAATTGATATATGACATAGCTGTGGTTAATTTTATATTTTTGCTTCGGCTATTTATTGTTAATTATACTAACAATGTGACATTGAGTGTGCAGGAAGCCAGTGAAATGGGGGAAAACATGTGGAGTTCCGTTGTAAGTTCTTAGTGAGATGGCTTAGCCTGCATGAAGGCATAAGCCTCTTGTTAGTCATGTGTGTATGTGTGTCTTGGAAAGGGAGTTATGTAAAGTCATTTTGTTAGTATTTATGAGGAAGTTTTCTTAGAGCATGTATTGTCCATGTACAATGTTATTTTGTGTTGATATTATGTGGAGAGTGTTGTGTGATGTTTGTTAGGGCGGGGGGGGGGGGGGGGAATTAAATTAACCTGTTAAACTTGCTATATAGTCCAAACTGTGCCTTTTAATGGAAGAGAAATTAAACATTTTTTTTCTAGACCTAGGTGGACCCCTCAGGGAAATGCAATAAGAATAAAATAAATAAATAAAAATGAAACACTTTTTAAACTACCCTAAACTTATGGACGGGAATATATTTTAAATTTTGGGGGAAATTGGGCTCACATGAGAGCACTTGTTACCCACCCATTATGACAGCATGATGTCCCCATTTGGATACATGTTGTCCCTTTGGATGGACACATGTTGCCTACAGGGACAACTATAAATGGAGGTTGGAAGGAGCTAAATAGAAGGGCAAAGTATTTTGGTTTCACTTTTTAATTTTCCATCTTACTTTTCACTTACGGGAGAGAAGAAAAGAAAAAAGAGAAGGATCTTGAAGTAGTAAATCTGGAGGATCTAGAGCTTTTTGTGGAGCTGATTCAACCTGCAGAAAGTTCTAGGTTTGAAATATTAACTAAGATTCTTTAGAATTTATATGGGATAAGTGGGGCTGAATTTCCTTCTCATTGTATGTCAATTGTTGTTGTTAGAATTCTTACTAGTACAAAAAAAAGTGGCTGTTGTCTCTATGCTGTGTTTATGCTATAAGTGTTAAAAGGGAGTGTTTGTACTATAAGTGTTAAAAGGGAGTGTCTACTACTATTGTAAGTCTAATTGTTGGGGATAGGAGAAGTGGCCCTAAAGGTGGATGATGGGTATGAGTACCCCAAATTTAGTATTGTTGAAATCTAAACAATGAAATGGGTAAGAGTACCCATCCTCACATTTCTATCTGTAATTATATATATATGCTGAGAGGGTATGAGTACCCAAGACATTGATTTGAAATGAGCTCAAATAAATGGGTAAGAGTGCCCAATAGTAAAACAAATGGGTAAGAGTACCCCTGACAAGAAAATATATTTCTCTCTCTCTCTCTCTCTCTCTCTCTCTCTCTATATATATATATATATATATATATATATATATATATATATATATATATATATATATATATATATATATGCTGAGAGGGTATGAGTACCCAAGACATTGATTTGAAATGAGCTCAAATAAATGGGTAAGAGTACCCCTGACAAGAAAATATATAAATGTTCTACATTTCTGAGATGGCAAATTACCCCTTCAGGATGCTAGCTTCTATTATCCCCTTGTGAAGGTCTTCTATGAAGCCTTCTTATGACTATGTTGTGGAATATCTAGTGAATGTGTTGTCACCTGTGTGAAATCTGAAGTATGAAAAGTATGAAAATGTCTGTAGTATGATTGTAAGGGTTGAGAATAAGTGGTGTTGCACCTGGAACATTCATGTTTTTCCCTAGCTCAGGGGTGGGCAGTTAATGCCCTAGGCTGGGTGGTGAGCTTCACTGGCTAGAGAGACTATTTGTTTCTCTCTTATAGGTTTGGAAATCAAAGGGAAAATGTATTATGGAAGACTAAGAGACCAATGATACTATCTGCTCTATATATTCTGGAACAATTTGTCAATTAAATGTTGTGGTTTAGAGGGACATTATTGTGTAAAGGGTATTGTACAGACCTCCTGGAAAAGGGGACAATTTGTACTTTTTTTTCCTTCTTTCCTTTCTGTAACAAATGTTTATTTCATGCATACTGTGTGTGAGAGTAAAGAGAAATAAAATTCAGAATAAATAAAGTAAATAGAAGATCATGTTTGAGTTCGTTCTCCTTGGAATTTTTTTTGAATATTGCAGATTTACTCATGATGTAATAAACAGATGATCATATCTTGAGTCTATGTTCTCTGTTGAAATTATTATTGTAAATGGAATATGTATTAATAGAAAAGCTTGCTGGTAAATGAAAAGTAAAATAAAATAAAATAAAATAAATAGTTAATACTAGAGAATTTGGATGATTTCTACCTGTTAAAAGTAGTTTTATACACATACCATAACCGAGGAAACTGAATGTCAATGACATATCAGGTTCACATGAATAAAACTAATTTTCTTATTAAAAATGAGCAAACTAATACCATTGTTAGAACTAGAATAGATTCTGATGTTGAATATAGAGTCAAGCTTCAAAGAAAAGAAACGCCTGTATCAATCAATATGCTATAGGTGATATTGCCTGCATCTACATCTGCTTGTCTGTCATCAATGAAAGTAGCTTATAAAATACACTCTGGCAACATTGAAAGAACATGTAGAAGCATTTTCATATGTATCTGGTTGATTTTATCCCTATTGCATGTTATTTCCATGTCTCTAACTACACTGCTAGCAAATCTATGCAACTTTGCATAAGTTTAACATTATGGATAAACAAACAATAGGAAAATGACAGCTTTAACCAGCTATGCTGGCTAGGCAATGTATTAGCAAGAAAATATTTATAGTTATTTGAGGATGCTACTTTAGATTTTAAGCTGCAATCTCTCTATGCAAAGGAGGGCATCTCCAATGTATTCAACCCTTCCCCTCATCCAGGCTTGAGGCAAATCTCTTCTAGAAACAAACAATCTAGAAGTAGTTGCCTAAATTCAACAAAGCCCTTACACATTCCCCTCTCGACAGGAGAATTCTTGGAGCACCATTTGTTGTAAATTTTACTAAACCTTGGCTGCCACCGTCTCTTCTCCATCACCATGTGTTTTGAGTTATGTTTTAGGGTAAAGGCATATAAGAGTAAGCGCTAGATTTAGGGTAATTTCTAGGGTAGATCCCCTCCGTTGAAGGGAAAAGAATCCCTACCATTGTATTCATTTAAAAAAAAAAAAAAAACCTAATTTTGCTCCTTATTTCATCTCATCTATTCGGCACAATGAAGGTAGCATATAAAATTATTATTATCTTTGAATGGGATAAATTCTTCTTCCTTATACGTAGATTCATTTCATCTAGGGCATGTGGTAATGCAGTAATAAGTTTCCTTACAACCATAGTTTTGTCTCAATGTATTGCATATGTGTGTCTATTGTGAACTAAAACATTAGGGTTCTCGTTTGTCAAATTTGCAGGTGAAGATTGTAATGGTAGAAACAATATTCTTTCCAAAATGGTTATTATTTAAATGACATGAAGTTGAAATTTGGGGTTATCATTAACAAAGAAAAAAAAAAGAAAATTTGTGTTTCATTTTAGTGTGCCCAAGTTAATCTTCTCTTTATGAATATTTAATTTGCAAAGTATTATAAATTCTTTTTTTAGGGTAAACCACTTTAGAAGAAAGAGGCCATGTATGCTAAGTTGTTTATTTAAAATTTTGATTTGGCAGCAAGTTGGGTGCTTATTTTAAATTAACCAACTTTACCAAAGAATTGATTTACTAAGCATTATTTCTTTTGACCTAACATTTATTTATTTATTTAAGAAAATTTTCATGATATATTCATAGGAGAATTTCATTTTACTTTATTAATGATTTTTATGGAATATTTCATTTAACTAAGAGTAATATATTTACTTAGTAGAATTTTCATATCACTTTATTATTGATTTTATCTACTTAAGGAATATTTCATTTAACTAAGAGTAATTTATTTACATAGGAGAATTTCATGTTACTGTATTAATAATTTTCATTTAACTAAGAGTAATATATTTACTTAGGTGAATTTTCATATCACTTTATTAATGAGTTTATTTACTTGAGGAATATTTCATTTATCTAAGTTTAATTTATTGACTTAGGAGAATTAGAGTACCTTAGTTATGTGTTCAAATTTTCTTTGTTAGTTGAATGAAATTATGCATATAAAATATAAATGCATACGTTTAGGGAAACCTTCTCTTTTGTTGAGTTTATTAGTTGGGTTGTTTACTAAGTCCATTGGAAAACACAAAAGAAAATTTTTGTTGAGTCCTTACACCCCAGTTGTTGTTTTAGAGTCATTTCATAACCAATCTAGTAAAATAAATAGCGAAGCTTACAAGTAAATTAAATATTTCACCCGTATGATCATATTCACACACATGGAGGTATGAATCAAAAGAATTAAATAGTCTTGTATTATGTTTTCAACTTGTGCATATTAAATACAAAGTTTCCCTAATATTAAAATGTGCCCGAAAATGATTAATGATGAAAGACTATGAAAATAAAAGCAAAGGAAAATGAGTGGAAATTAAAATTTAGGGCTTTTAGTATGAAAGTGCCTTAATGAAATGTGTTCCCATAGTTTGCAAATAGTAAAAGGAACTCTAGAACCTACACCAACATCCTCCTTGACTATGCCAAAATGGGAGCTTTGGAACTAGATATGGACGCCTAGCAAAGGGAAATGGTTGGAGGATTTTGTATGTCATTATAGTTGGAAATGTTCTACTAGATATGGATGCCCAACAAAGGGAAATGGTTGGAGGATTTCTATATGTCATTATAGTTGGAAATGCTCTGCTAGAAATGGAAAAACTAGGAAACATAACCAGTGCATAGACTGGTTTAAAGAATGCCTCAAAGATATGTTATCTCATGGAGTCTCCTATGAATTTCTATTATGTAGCACATTTGAACAAAATTGATATTCTAGTTTGTTGAGCTAGAATTGTATATATTAAAAAAAGACATGAAATTAGGACAGGATTTTTTTGCATACATATGGGAAAAATGATGATTTAACAAAATAAAAAAAAGTTGCAGATTTGAAATCAATCAGAAGAATAACATACCACATACCTCCTTTTGCCTGACCCTATTAAAATCTCCCAATTTTTTTTGTGATTCCCCCTCGAATTGAATATATCCTCTCCCCTTTTTCTCCTCCCGCTTTTCCTCTTTCCTATCCAAACCCTCACTGTCTCTCCATTTTCCCCCTTTCCAGAACCTTCCCGGGCTGTAAGAGTCAGAATCATGAAAAAAAAAAATTCCCCAATGTAAGAAACTCTTGGAAGGTAAATGGTGAAGAGAGAGAGAGAGAGAATGGGCAGTGGAAGATACGTGGCTTCCCTAGGAAATTATGTGTGTTTGAAATAGTGTTTACCTTCTCCATTTCTTCTCCCCAAAAACTCTATGTTTTTTTTTTCCAAGGCTATCTATGAATGCATTTTGTGGTAGCAGTGATGAGGCACGTGGCCTATTTGGTAGAGAGCCTGCAAGAGGTGTCAACTCATTGAATGCACACAATAGGGCTAAGAGTTGACATAATATAATTTGGTAGTTATTAACAGCTAAAGATTTATTACACGATCAAGTTATAGAACACTACTCACCTTATAATATCTCACACTTACTTAATCACTTCATTAATTTTCTCACATACTTTTTACGGCTCCTCTAATAGCTATCTTTTACATATACTCTTATCTTTATGTTTTCTTTATCTCTTTATAACACTATATTTAATTTCCTATCATCTTTATTATTATTATTATTATTATTATTATTATTACTACTACTTTTCTTATTTGTTCAATTTATCTAAAGTAGGTATAAAAATTCCCTTCTTGTCCTCCAACTTATTACGTGATCAGATTATCTGTCCAAATAGGTGAATTATCTAGATGTTGATTAAATATAATTACTAAGCACATTACATACTATAAGCCAAATGGTCGCTATCTACCATGACCCAAACACTAGTGCAACACTACAAGGAACTGACTCAACACCCTAACCACATGGTTCAGACTCACCAAGGATGGGGTAATCAGACGGTGTCTGAGGGGATTGAGACCACATTTGAAACTCATTTGTGATGAGGACAGTGGTGAAACTAAGGTGTATGGCCAATGTGTCATCTCCAACTCACCACCATTGGGGCATTAGGCATGCTCAGACCTGTGAAGCTAGGTGGAGTCGGTGCCTAGTACCTATACCACTCATACCACATTATAACACATGCATATACATATCATATAATAGCCAAAGCATGAGTAGTCCACATTGGAGGATTTCAACATCCGTGATCATTCGCATAGTATGCTAATGTCAAGGTGTCATCCTCTCCACATGGATGCCCAATCTCAATATTAAATCTAACATAATGAAATATCAGTAAAACAACATCATATCCAACTTAAATTTCATACCTCAATGTCACCTTGATTAGGCTAGGACTAGGGAGGCACTACATAAACTAGACAAGCCATATAGTTTACATATTTATGGTTTTGGCCTATTACTTACGGAGTCTAGCTTAATATTAGGAGTGGATAACTATTTTTCCCTTGCGTAGAGAGGCATTTTTCTGTGAGTACATAAACTTGGGAAAGGATTCATTCTTAACTTTATATATATTCCAGCCAGCCCTTATTTACACCGATAATCTCTTGTCATTGCATGGGCCTAGCATGTTCTTCTTCCTGCAGATATTTAGGGTAAAGAATTTGACCTTAATTCTACCCTGGCTATCCTAGCTTTCAACCAACATTCCTTTACAAAAAATAGAAAAATAGGAAGGTGTGGCTAGTATATATATCCTTCCCATATTTAATAACAAAGGCTCTTAATCTACAATGACAATTAACGGTTTAACTTATTAAGACAAGGGAGGTTAAATTCAAATAAGGAAAGAATCACAAGAAGTTGAAATGCAATTCTAAACCAATTTCATAACCTATTGAACATCATGTTAGTTGTTTGCAACCCTAACCTATTCACAAGGAAATTGACAACTAACACTTATTCAAGTTATATACAACAACATGACAGTAATGAAGTATGTTGATTAGATTCCAAGATAGTAAGAGATTACAAGTAGCTTTTCCAGTTATATTTCTCTAATATGATTAACAAGTAATATTATTTAGAACCTAAGATCATCATAGATTGAATTAAGTAGATTTCCATATTAAGTAATACTAATAAGTCTAAGAAGGTTATGATGATAGAAAACAATGATTTACACCCTCCTAATCACAAAAATTACTTTTAGTTGAGTTGTCAAGTGTCAAACCCTCTTCCACAACCTCGATTCACACCCAAGCTAGTAGGAACTAACTTACCCACACTTGGAAGTTCTAATGACTTATATTTATCTATTTTTGACAACCACTTATCCTAATGTGGTATTTCTAGTGGTCTAATTCCTTGAGGCATTTTCTTAAACAATTCACAAAACTAATCTAGGCATCCATATTACTTGGAACTACTAATGTATTAAGCTGAAGGGTTTATTTTGTCAAATAACTCCCAAACATGATCAAAATGTACTTGAAGATCTGGAAAAGTAATACCATCAGACTAAGAACCCTTCCTACACTAGCTTTTATTTCCTTAAAGGCTCTGGTTTTTCAATTCCATGCTGGTAAAAATTAGTGAAAGGTCTGAATAGTATAAATATCTATCTACAGCCATTAAAAATCCTTTAACTCTAATGCAATCATAAAATACATAACTAATACATGATTTTAATGAAGGTGCATCATATAACAAAGGAGATACTTGTAAAAATGAGTCTTTGGAAGTAGCCCAGGCATCTCAAATTCTTGCAATAGTTTACTATGAACCTAAATCAATTTTCTTACACATGTTTACTTCTTCCTCAACTAATTTTTCACTAGATTGGCTTACTAGTTAAGTTTTAAAGAATACAGTGAACCCTAGCATGGATTAAAAAATAATTACCATTCTTATTGCATGCTTAACAATAGTAATATATATAATTTTATAAAAGGAAACAACAATAAAATATTAATTTTAAGTTTCTACTCCAACCACACAAGTTGAATTCTACGAGTTATAAAAGTAACATCAATAAAACTTGTCCTAGGGAGTGAATATCCACTCCCAAAGGCTAGAAAATTGTGCTAAAATGTCCTGAATCAGTCCAAATGCCTCCCAAACTCATGTTTCTTCTATTCATGTCTACTTTCCTTCCAAATGATGAGAAACATTGCTCAAAATGTCTAGCATCTCACCTCTTTATTTTCCCATTCCTCATCCTTATGTCTCTTCTACTTACTCAATCAGTATTTATGAGGGTCTTGGCCACCCTCCTCTTTCATTTCCTAGACATTGCTTGGCCCTTCAAAAACCTACAGACTCCTAAGTTTTCCCTTCTTTTTTTCTCATGTGATTTCTTTCTTTTATTCACTTCTAGTCTTTCATTGTTTTCCATCAATTACCTATTTTGATTTAATAATAATTTAAAACAAAACTATTGATAATAATTAATAATTATAATAATGTATTTATTTAATACTTAACATTCAAGATATTTAGAATGTCATTGATAAGATGATAATAATAATTTCTTTATTAATATTTATAATTGATTTCCTAGATACATATTTAAATTTTTAATGACATTTCTACGGACTGGTAGGTGAAGTCAACGAGACCTACAGACTTTGCAAATCCACAAATGAGACTGACTAAGTATTGGATAAGTATATTACTACTTAACACAAATCTTAAGTTAAGCTAGTGTCCTGACAAGGATTTGGCATAAAAATCTTTTCTTCTTACGGATCCATAGAGTCCACTCCACCATGAACCCTATCACCTGTGCACAAAAACATTGTTCCTTGTAACGCTCATAATTTAGTTAGTCCAGGTTAGTCGAAATATGGTCAAATATATCTGTATATAAATCAAATGAGAAACATAACTAGATTTTCATTATGTATACATCACTATCAACCATTAAAAGTTTAGTCACTTAAGTATACACACTCATATAGGCACTTCCACACACTCACACACACATAGAGTTAATATAAAGTTTCAACCTACCCACCCCTAGTCCAAATTGCATCAAGACTATGGAGCCTTAGAATGGGTTCATACAAGGATGTGACATCCTCCCCCCTTAGAATTAACTCATCTTGGCTTAACTAAAATAAGTCTAGATATTCTAGTTCAATTACATTTTCATCTTCTTAAGTAGCTCCTTACTCCCCATATTGGTCCCAGAGGCCCTTAACTTGTGGGATTATTCTATTGTGTTGTTGTATATTGAACCTATCTATGATTGTGAGTGGTTCAAGGTGGATATCTCTGACCTCTTCTACCTATAGTGCCTACCAATCAATTACATGTGTGGGTTCAACATATATTTCTTAAGCAATGATACATGAAACACATTATATATGTGAAAGAGAGATGGTGGAAGAGCTAGTCTGTAAGCCACACAACTAATCTTTCCAAGTTTCTCAAATGGTCCAATATATTGGCAAGATAATTTGGTAGCCATCCCAATTTTTTTTGAACTTTTTTTGAGGTTTTACATGAAGAAACACTCTGTCTCCAATTGCAAATTCTCTTAGAGTTTGCTTAACATATACATAATTCTTTTGTTGATCTGCTAAGTTTTACATTTATCAAGGGTTAAATCTTAGTGACAACAATTTTTGGAATGCCCGGTGGGACCCTGAAACTAGTTTTAGGCCATAAATTACTTTATTTTTAGTACTGTCTTGGTATGTGTAGTTGTTTTTCTAGCATTTTGAGGTGATAAAACATACCTGATGACTCTACACTTTGTTTTGAAGTAGATCTAGTACAATCAACACATGAAAAGATTGCAAACAAGAAGAAGTTTGACTCCTTTCGAGTATTTGTAACTGTCACCACCTAGAAGGAGGGGAAGGATAATAAGGAGAAGTCCTACCGTAGTGGTAAGGACACATTCTACACCTCGATATCATAGACCCACAATTTTTTTTGCTACAAAATAAGTAAAAAATTACGTATCAGGTCCTCAAGCACCAACAAATCCTATGGAAAGGTTGTTTTCTTTTGCACTATTTAATGGGGATAACCCATTAAATCCTGCCCAACATGATGATATACCTATGGCAGCCCTTAGGAGCTTTCCTTTTTTCACTAGAGATGATCAAACCACACCTATTAAGCACATTAGAGATGTGACCACACTTTGTGTAGTCCACAAAGTCATCACTGAAAACGTGGCAATCAGGATTCTAGTTGCCTCTTTGAAGGGAATGGCACTACAATGGTTTAGAAGTTTGGCTATCAATTCAATCACAACATGGGACCAACTTGGAGATTCCTTACACAAGCAATTTGAAGATAAATTAGATCACTTATCCTTGGTAGAACAACTGACTACCATCAATAGAGCTCCATAGGAGCACATGACAGATTTCAATTTCTATTTACAAAAGACTTGGAATAGAATTCCTCAAACAATAAGGCCTTATTCAAAGCATCCATTTATATATTTTCTTAAAGCCCTAAATATTGATATGTCCATAATGATTTAGTCTATGGGGTGAACTCCACTTCCAAATGCATTTGGTATTGCTATAAGGGCATAAAGCAACCTCATACAAGCTACCGTACCTAAGGTACAAGCACCTATACCATCAAAAATACCTCCTTTAGCTACCATACCAATTGTACCAGCACTGAATTGCCAAGCATCTACGCAAGTAAAAGCTATCACAACTCAATCTCAGGAGTTCCAAGAAATAAAAGGCCTATTGCAAACCTTTGGTAATGAGTTGGTTATGTGATTGAGTCAGATGGGCTTTTGAGATATTAGGGAAGGATGCATATTCTTAACTTAGGAGAGGTAAGGAAGTTAATGCTTAAGGAGATCCACAATGCACCTTATTTGGGGGACCTTGGAGTGACCAAAATGGTTGAAGTTTTGGGAGCCTTATACTTTTGGCCTAGACTTACGAGGGGTGCGATAGAATTTGTGGCTTAATGTTTGGAGTGCCAATGAGTCAAAGATGAGCATGTGCATCCAACAGGATTATTATACCCACACACTGTTCCTAAGCATAAGTGGAAAGTAATAACTATGGATTTTATTCAGGGGTTTCCCATGTCCAAAAAATGGCACGATGTCATCTTAGTGGTTGTGAACAAGTTAACCAAGGTAGCACATTTCATTCTGGGGAATCTCTTAGATGGTTCTTTAGTTTTAGGTAAGAAGTTTATTCAGGAGATTTTTTGATTGCATGGAGTGCCTGAGACAAACATTTCAGATCAAGACACTTGCATGACATCCAGATTTTGGACAACTCTTAATGCAACATTAGGAACCAAGTTGAATTTTAGTTCAGCCTATCATCCTCAAATGGATTTTCAAATGGAAAGAGTCAATAAGGTTGTAGAATACCTTCTAAAGATGTAGTGTATGGATCAACACTATAAATGGGAGGATTATCTTCCATTGGTAGAGTTTGCATACAACAATTCATACCATGCATCATTGGAAATAAGACCATTCGAAGCTCCTTATGGGCGTAGGTATCAAACACCTATCAGTTGGGATAATGTGGAGGATAGAATAGTGAATGGTCTTGATATGTTAAGGGAAATGGATGATCAGATGAGATTAATCAAAGAGAAGTTGAAGCAAGCTTTCAATCATCAAAAGAGTTATGTAGATAGAAATAGGATGCTTAGATAGTTCTCAGTTGGTGACAAAGTCTTCTTAAGGGTCAAACCTCAGAAGAGTTCAGTTTCATTCAGCAAAGAGTCCAAACTTGCTCCTCATTTTGTAAGACCATTCGATGTCTTAGAAGTGATCAATCATGTAACGTATAGACTTGCTCTATTGCCTGCACTTTCCAGAATCCATAATGCTTTTCATGTGTCCTTGCTTAAGATTTATCATCCTGATGCTTCACATATTCTTGATTAGCATGCTTTATAGGTTCAAGATCCAGGAGTGGTGCTCGTGGAGCCCACTCAAATTTTAGAGAGGTGCAACATTAAGTTGCGAAGCAGAGATGTGGTACAATATAAGGTCCAATGGTACCAGTATTTAGAGGATAGTGCCACATGGGAGGATGCATAGGAGATTGATAGATCTTTTTCTCATTTGAGGATATAGCATAGATTTCCTATTTATGCATGATTATGATACTTTGAGTTATTGTTATTATTTTAAGATACTTTGGTACTTTGTTGGTGGTGGATTGACACATTATTATTTTGTTGTGTAATAAAACATTGGGACGATGTCTCTTCCTAGTGGGGAAGGATGTCACATCTCATTTTTATGGACTATATAATTATTCTAGATTAGTGAACATTTACTATGATTGTTTTACTTTGAGTAAATTCCACATGTGTGAAGGTAATTATATCATGAAGTTATATTTGTATAAATTGGAAAGTTGATTTAAATAATAAATATTATTAATATGATTATAATATTTTGCTTGAGCTATGTTTTGGGGAACTAACCTATTGACGTCGAGTTGAGTGTGAATGAATGCAGGCACTCATCGAAGATGAGAATATGGTTGAGGTAGAGATGTTCTAGCCACTTGGCAAGAACTGTTTAGGATGGTTAAACCCTGACGCACTCACACACTCACATAGTCTCATAGTGCATTATATTGAATAGTTTAATATGCGTTATTGTGTGGATAACAAATGCGATTAATAGTTAGATACTGAGAAAAATATTGTATTTTAATTATTTTAGTGAGTCTATTTTGAATGTATGATTTAGTTATAATATTAATGATTCTTTTGATTTATATTTAAAAAATTGTGTGATTTATATTATTTAATAATAATAAGTAATGTTTTCCTATTTATACAAATATGGATGTTTGGAAGACAATATTTAAATTAGACTTAAAACAATTGTATTTAAATTGCAATAATTATATATATATATATATATATATATATATATATATAATTTTAATATTATATAAATACTTCTTGATTGATTAAAGTAATTATGTATTAGTAATTGTGTTTTACTAAAAATGTTTAAATTATATGAATATGATCAATATTATATTTAGAATTTAAAATAAAGAGAATTAAAAATAAGTTACTTTTATGCATACAATAGAAAGATAAAAAGTTATTTTATTCTACTAAATGGAATTGAAGAGCTTTTCTAAATACAAACTCATGGAAACTCAAACAAAATCTTTAGTTGTAAAAAAGCAAGGCAAAAACCTAAATCGCCAAAAATAAGGGAGAGATTCTTAATAAAAGAAGTTTTCGAAGAAAAAAAAAGACCATGATTTGCAGCAAAGAAAGGCATGTTTTTGGTAGAAAAGAGAAGGACGTGGGTTCTATTTTGGCAGTGACAGGAGAAAAGCTTGGTCAACGACTGTAGCAAAGAATAGAGTGCCTTTTTTTGCAAGAAAATCTAAGTATTTTCCTAGTTTATCATTGCAATAAATATGGTAGATTAAAACTATTAAAAACATAGATGAATTTGGCATGTAAAACTTTTATTTTCTATCCTGTGTGAGTGGGGATTGGCTCCCTCTTCCTAGCGTCGACCTGTCTTCTCTTTGGCCACTGAGTAGTAGACTCAAGCCAACATTTGTTTCTTTTGTTAAGATTGACCACCTTAGTTTTATCTTCTGCCGCTAGTCTTTTTTATCCTTAGTATTTGATGTGATTCAACCTACCAACCCAACAAGAAGGCACTGAATTTTGGCTATGTGGGTGTTAGACCCAGTCACCTTCCTCTTTTCCTAATGTAGATTTAATTTGGTGACTTGTTCCTGACTTCCACCACTAAGTTTTTAACTTGCCATCTATTCTAGTTTATACCTCTATTTTCTTTCCTAAACCTTGGCCAACTAAATTTATGTTCTTGTGTTTCTATGTGGGTCAGACCTATGCCAAGTAACCTATCCACCAATTTTAGATCTGTTGAGAGTTCCTGTCATTGCAAATTAATTTTGAACTACCTATAACAATAATTTTTATTCCTCTTTTAATTAGATTTAGAGTTCAGGTTGTAGCTATGTTTAATGATTTTAATGTCATCTCAGACCTACTTAATTTTTGTCACTAGTTAGACAGTAACTTCCTTGTGAATTCAGAACACTATACAGTTCTTGTCGCATGAGCGATATTAACCTATTTTGACTTCTACAATTCCTATTGCCAGTGTGACAGTAAACCTATTTATGAGTTTCCTTAGCTTCCTATCATAGCAGTGATAGTAAGGTTGTTAAATTATTTAGGAAACCTATTACTTACAAAATTTTAAATGAATAGATTATAAGTTAAAATTATCTTTTCCTTTTATGTTATTGTGATGGAGTAAACTTCAAGATGTAAATATCATTATCTTATTAAACCTTCTTGAAGAGAATTGGCATACTTGATTGGAATGATTTAGAAAACTTAATACATATTATGGAAATTGAATGAAATATAACGAGGAAATAAGACTGATTTAATAGCCTTATAGATGGAATTGTATGATCAAATAATGAATTATTGCTTGAAAGTGTGTTTTCTCAATTGATGTTTTGGAAAGGAATTTAGAGATGAATTATAGGAGAACATTGACTATTTTATTTTATTATTTATTTATTTACTTGTTTCTTGGGCAAAGAAAGTAGATTTTATCTAAGAATGTTATTGGGTTACTTTTGGGCTAGGATGCCAAATGTGGATTATCAGAGATGGCTTTTCCTCTTTTTGAGAATTGATCGGTTACTATGTTCCAAAGGTTTAGGTCTAGAAATGAGATGTCATTGGAAAAGATGAATATTTTTTCTAGAAAACTTATTGATATATATCTCTATCACATCCTATTGTGAGACAATCTACATTTCATTATTTACATTTGCACATTAGACATCAGGTTACATTAGGTGTTCACCCTTGCCAGTTGTTCCAGGTAGCTAGACATTTTGTGTAGGGTTGGGTTTCCTTTGTGTCATGAAGAGATCTGGGGAAGCATAATTGCTTCATGGTTGGGTGGAAAATCATTTGAGCCATGTTCCCGTCTCTTGGCTCGCAGGAGAACCATTTGGTTCGTGGCAACTAGAGAGTGTAATGATTTATTTATACTTGTTGTTCATGATTATTGTAACTTGTAAATTGGATGTATTGTGGCATGAATGCCAATGGACTTTATATATTATTTTATAGTTCTTTCACCTATTTGAGCAAGAGATTTGTAAGATTTAATGACTTTATATATTATTTTATAGTTCTTTCACCTATAGTTCTTTCTTAACATCCATTTGGTGAAGAGACCAGATGCAATGAGCTAGAAATACTATAGTAGTCCTGACAATATTGATATTTGTTGTTGGCCCAAAAGTTTTTGTGTAGTTAATTCCCTCCTTTTGGTCACTAATCTTGATTTATGGTTTTTAATGCTTCCATTAGACTTGAACTTAGTTTTATACACCCACTTATTTTTTAATGCATTCTTTCCCTTGGGTTAAGTCCACCAATTCCCAACTCATATTCTTTATCAAAGAGTCATATTTATTTTGCATAGCTTGTTCCTATTCATATTTTCCCTTATCCTCATCATAAGTTTGAGGATCATTAGTCTTCATTATTATGGTCATTAGGGCATAATTAACTTATTGAGTTCTTTAATAAATTTCTTGAGGACTTTTGACCTTTTGACAAAGGTTAGATTCTTCAATTGTATTGGAAGTTGATTTTGAACTTTTGTTGGTTTCAAAAGTACTATAGGATATGTCATTACTTGTGAACACTTGTGGGATAGGATTTGGAGAGGATTTTATCATATCCTTGAACCCTTGATTAAACTTGATATCCCTACTTGTGAACACATCCTCCACACTAGGATCATACAACCTATATTGTTTCATGTGATCATCATAGACAACAAAGATACTCTTAACACTCTTACTATCAAATTTATTTTGTCTAATCTTATTAGGGATGTAAGAAAATGGTTCACATCCAAATACCCTAAAATACTTAACATTTGGTTTCTCACTGCTCTATGCTTCCTTGGTATTTTGTAAACAAGTTGTAGTAGATCTATTGAAGACATGAGTTTCCATATTTACAACCTCAACAAAATAGACAACCTTAACAAGTCCTTCAAAACTATGAAAATTGTGTCTATTATGGATCCAAATTCTACAATTTTCTAGTGGACAATGAATTTAATAATGAACTTTCACAAAAGAATGCTTTGATATGTTAATTTGTAGATAACCACTCTAAACATTTGACAATAGAAAAATTATCAATCCTAAGGAAACTTCCAACTACCTTGTAGAAAATCACTTCAAGCCTTTACTAACACACAAAGACCAATGTAGAATTTTTAGTTGCAGTCTATTCTCATTACTAGAGAGGACAATATCCAATAGTAGTGTGGGTACCAACAGTTGTCAAAGTGTTGGTATGTTGGAAGCCCAATACTTGAAAAGTATCGTATTGGTACATACTCGTACAATATGCTTTGTGAAGGCAAAAATAACTATTTAGCTTAGATATAATTCACTATTCTCTTGTATTGCAAAGGTACATGTAGTAAAAGATAATAGAAAGTTGCATGCAATTTTTGTAATCTTGTGAATAAAATTTAACTAAGAAGAGCAGAACATAGAAATATAGAAATAGAAAGGATTATAGTTGTACAAATTTACTTGGTAGTAAATTACACTTGTCAACATAAATAGAAAGGATTAAAGTTGCACAAATTTCCTTGGCAGTAAAATAACACATGCCCACAGAAATAGAAGGAATTAAAGCTGCACAAATTTCCTTAGATGATGAGGTAGGGTCCAAATGCTACTAACCTCTAGGTTCAACTATGGAGAATTCCTCAAGAAGGGGATACACCACTACTCCAGAGGACTTCTTCAACTAGATTGGGTGTTAGGATCGAGCCATTGTGCACATAAATATTGGGATTCTTAAATTTTATCAAGTGCAAGAACAAGACGTTGGTGCTTCACCAAGTAGAAAACACTTCCATCTTTAAAAAATGATTTTAATTTTCAATGAACTAAATATACTTTTGCTAAGAAAATATTAACGATGAAGTTATATTTCTTTCTTTTACAATGAATTGTGAAATTCCAAATAACTCAAGGCCAACACATAACAAGAATTTAAAAATTGAAAACCTTATTGTTTAAAGAACAGAGAGTTTGCCTTAGATTCAAACACTTTCTCAATCAAATATGTATGAAATCATCCTGCTTCCTTAGTTTTCAAATATGAACAAATGTGGAAAGGTTCATGAGACCCCTAGATGAATGTTGCGATGAAATTACTTACATGTTGTTGTGTCCATCTATTTTGAGAGTAAACTAGTGAGGTAGATGTGCCAGGTTTGAAACCATTCTGAAGCTGCACTCCAACAATTTCCAACACTTCGAGTGGTCTACCTCCCTTCCAAGGTAAACAATTTATGTCCCTATACCTAAAACTATACCTAATGTAATTTAAACTATATATTGCACCAAAAAAAAAGAAAAGAAAGAACAAATTATCAATTAAATTTAAGATACAATTATAGAGTAAGAAATAAAGTGCAATTATAGTATTTTAATATAGTTTAACCTTTTCCTATGGTACAATATATTTTTGTTATGGTCATTCAATAAAGTAATATTTGTCTTTGTATTTAACTTGTTCAGGTCTTTGGTTTTACTCTACAACATTGCATTGGGGATCTTGTTAATTATGTTTTCTATTGCTCACTCAGATTCATTATATTTTAGGTTTGTTTTTACAAGGATGCCAAAATGCTTTAAATTTGATGGTTATTCATGAATTTTAATAAAAAATAATTATTAACTAAGTTTGAAAAGAAAACTCATACATAATGAATTTCAGAACAAACCACTAATTTTTTTTCAACTCATCCTTATAGTGCAAAGAAAACCACCATCTATTTTAATAGTTTCCTAATAGCCCAAATCAAGGGAAATGAAGCAATATTAAGAAATTTACAAAGTGATTATAGTTTAAAATAGAAAAAATGTAACAATAGTGAGTTTTAAAGCTTAACAATACCAGCTATGTTGTAAGATAAGTAGGATTTTACTCATTAGAAAAATATATTTTTATCTTTTGAGCAATGAATTTAATATTATAAGTATAATTGATCTAGTTTTTCCGGTGATATTTGGACTTGTATAAACATAGTGGAAAAAAAGTGTTACGTTGTATGATACACTTGGGGCTATAGTCAAACATTGTAATTGAAAACCCAACATTAAAGATTAGGCTATGGGTTTTAGAAATGTCACAACACATTGACCATCAATAAAATTGTATGATCTCTTCTCTTGAAATTACTTATTACTTTTATCTACATGTTATTTTGGCATACCCATTGCACACTAAGGTGCCATTGCTAGTAGTATTTGTATGATCTCTTCTTTAGAAATTACTTATTCTTTAATCTTATTGGCTTTAAAGTGTGGTAAAAATATTTTTTATATTTTTATTGGTCAAAATTGACTTTTAATTACGCCAATAGGTGTAACCTATAGTGACAGCAAGGGGTGGAATGAGAAGCGTGTAAATAAAAAAATGTTAACTTTTTCAGCTGATAAATAAAACAATAAATGAGGATTAATTAAAAAAGTGCTGACAAATAAAACAATAAAAATAAGGATTAATATAAATGTAAAAGACATTTGAATGGATACCTCACTTTGCAAATTATAAAGTAGAAATAAGTTGAGAGCTGAAAACAAATAAGAAAGTGCAGCAAATAAGAAAATAAATCAAAAAAAAAATCCAAGTATGTCATTTCAATAATAATAATTTTTTTCCAAAACAATTATACATAGTAATAAATTATTTTAGAAAGTGCACCAAATAAATTAAAGTTGAAAAAATACAAGTTACTATATTGTTATTTATGTTTACATATACTTTTTTCTTTACTTTTGAAAATTTCATTTAATATTTGTAATTATATATTATATATTTATGAAATATTTAATTGTTTTTTGGGATTTCACTTTTCGTATATTTACTTTACAAAAAACATAGTTTGTTTTAATATTTGTTTTACTTTCATTTAAATAGCAAAAACATATTTACTTTGCAAGAAATAAATATTTGTTAAATGATGGTTAAAATAGTATACTTGTGAAACAAAAATACTAATAATAGACAAACTCAAATATGTATTATCTATGAGGGTTTAGGTGCACATTTGACCTTATTTATTAGTAATTTAATAAATTATCTTAAATAAAATATATAAATATTATATTTACATATTATAGATATATTAACATTTATATGAGGGTTTAGGAGCACATTTGACCTTATTTATTAGTTAATTAATAAATTATCTTAAATATTATATATAAATATTATATTTATATAGAATAGATATATTAACATTTACACTTCAATGTTTTGTATGATAAATATGTTAAATTTCAAACACATCTTAGAATTGATTACAAATTTTGGTGATAGTTTAATTTGAAATGTGATAAATATATTTTACAAGATGCCTCGCGTAAATCTAAATTTTGAAAATTAAGAGAATATAGAAGACAATATGCTCAAAATTATATGAGACAACAATGTGAACAAATGGTTGATGCACGAAGAGAATATAATCAAAATCAAATGAGACAACAACATGAACAAATGAGTGATGCACAAAGAGAGGAAGAAAGAAATCATCGTAACCAAAGTGATAAAGAAAGATGCGTTAAGCACAATGCAGATATAATAGTGGAAGAGATTGAAGCAAAAATAGGACAACATGCTGATGATATAATAACACATCGTGCACAAACATCTCATGAGGAAAAATATATATTGAGAAGAAGACATCATAAATCTCATGGGAATGCTAAGGTTAGTTCTGAAGGGATGAATTCTATTACAATAGACCATGTGCTCAATACACTGAATAATAGATTTCAAGTTGCAATGAATGTTGATAATCAAAATCATGTTAATAATAATAGAAATGTTGAGATTGATTTGAGGACTTTACAAATGATATTCTGACAAGGACTAGATAAACTTTCTATAGCAGGTATGTGATACATTTGTGAAGAAAGTTATATAGGAATGAAGCTTACACAGGTACTTGAAGGCCCTATTTGTAATAGATGTTGACAAGAGAAACATGAACATTGATTTTCTACAACAAACAACATGGATCCTGGGCTACAACCATTAGAATTTAGAAACTTAACACAAATTGAGGAAATGTTGATAGCACACATCAACCCAATTCTTAAAGTCACACATGCAACTAGAGGTCAGTATAATATAAAGGACTACACCATGGACAAATTATGGATGTAATAGAGATAGATATGTTGGGTAGAAGAGATGTTGATAGACAAAATCTATGGAGTACTTAATATAAAGGAGAAGATTATACGAATAACACAATAAAGTTTATCAGTAACATGAAAGATATTTGGATTATTATTACCAGAAGATATGATATCAAGTATCTCTTATGGAAACTTAGGTACTAAGCAAAAAAGAGCACTTGATATTATTATGTCACATTATTATCAAGATGAAAACATCATGCCATTGTACATGATAATTCAAGGAACAGATGGAATAGGTAAATCATATCTAATTCATGCAATTCGTCAAGCTCTTCAAGATGCATCAACACCACAACGCTCTCCCTTATTATTTCTAGCACCAACTGGAGTTGCAACTTTTAACATTGGTGCATCAACTATTCCTTCAACACTGAGAATTCCTCTTACAGATTTTGTTGAGTTAGAAGGCACAAGGCTCACAACCTTCCAAGAAGAGTTGCAACATATAAAATACATATTGATTGATGAAATGAGTTTTATTGGACAAAATTTGCTTAAAAATATTGATTCAAGACTACACCAAGCTTTTCCAAAAAAATCAAACTTGAGTTTTGGAGGAAGATCAATCATTTTGGTAGGAGATTTGGGTTAACTACCTTGTGTTAGTGACAAACCACCTTATTCTAGTAATGTACATGAAAAATTATTATCAGAGGAATTTAAGATAGTTGTTGCTTTGGATAAGATATTCAGACAAGAAGGTGAAGGTGACGATCAACAAAGGTTTTGCTAATTACTTACAAATATTAGATATGCGCATCCAACAATTGATGATTGGAAATTATTGATGACAAAGACATATGCTTCATTGCATCAAATAGTTCAAGAAGAGTTTGATAATAGTATCCATCTATTTGCAACAAATGATAATGTACATAACCATAACAGGAAAAAATTATATTCATTAAGAAGACTGATTACCCATAGCATTGCAACAAAAGAAGGTAGCATTAATCCAGTAGGAGGTCAAAATGATGAATTAGATGTTGAATTATTAATTACAAAGGATGCAAGAGTCATGTTAACATATAATCTATAGATAGAAGCAGGCCTTGTAAATGGAGATTTAATTCCAATTGCACTGATACATAGGGGACACATATGTCAATCGCCATTATGATTAGTTTATGCACTAACAATCCATAAATCACAAGGATTGGCTCTTTCCAGGGCAACAATTGATATAGGACTGAAAAAAAGAATAGGATTAACATTTGTTTCTATTTCATGTGTTAAATCCTTGGATGGACTCAGAATCTCACCACCAAAAGGAGAGCTGAGTAAGAAAGACTCAAATCTTTGGAAGCACAATAAGTTTATGTAATGTATACATTATTGGATATAATTCTTCTATTAAACTCTATTGATATAGCATGAAGACTTTTTTTTTTGGGTTTAATGTGAAATGTCTTATTTAATATTTGCAAAGGATTAAAATACTTTTTCCAAACACAATAAAAACATGCTAATGTAATATTTTTACATATCGCACTTTGGATGCTACTAGCTTAGATATCTTAAATACATCTATCTAAAATATGGATATCTCTCAGCGTATTTTAATTTAGTGAGAACTTAAACTTTAGCTCCATTATACTATATATTTTTGTAAATTATACATTTATTCAATTAGTGTTAACAAATAGAAATGAAGTATAGACAAGCTTTACGAAAGACTCCCAAAGAAATAAATATATAATGTAAATAAAAATAACTATTCAATTTAGAAAACTAAAACAAAACAAAAATAATTATGTAAATAATGGTTGGTGGCTTTTTCAAAAATAAATTAAATAACATAACTCTTTATTTAGGAGTTATTTTATTTTTAAAGAGTTATTTTATTTTGTTTATTAAGAGTTATTATATAGTTATTTTATTTAATTTTAATTGTATAGGTCTCTACATTTCTTAATAATAATTTAATTAATATTATAAATTAATTATCATATTACATGTTGTATATAAAAGTTTAAATATTTTATCAATATTTATATAATATTATTGTTATTCAAACTATTTAATTCAAATATATTATTAATATAGATAAATATAAAATACATTTTATAATATTCATATTGATAATATATTATATATTATTTTATATTTATAAATATATATTAAATATAATATTGTATTATATTTATATAAAGCTTATACATATTTGAAAACTTTTAAAACTCCATACAATAACCCAGAGTGGCAATACATGGCAATACAGGGAGTGTGTTAACAAAAATAAATTTAAAAAATAATTATATAGCGGACATATTAAAATAATAATCTTAAACATTAGACAAATACAAATTAATAGTTAAAACATGATAGGAATACACTTATTTTTAGATTTCTCTATTTATAAGAATACACCTATTTTTAGATTTCTCTATTTTTAGACAACTCACTAGAAACTTAGCTCATGGTGACTACTTTTTGGTGACTACTAGGTGGATTGTAATGTTGTGAGTGTTAACAAAAACAAATTTTGTAATGTTGTGAGTGTGTTAACAAAAACAAATTTAAAAAACCTAGTTGACGATGACTACATTGTTAAAGACCCACATAGGTGGATTGTAATGTTGTGAGTGTGTTAACAAAAACAAATTTAAAAAACCTAGCTAATGATGACTACATCGTTAAATGGAGTGCCCCTCAACTGATCGTCTACCGGACTGATGTTTGCTTAGTAGTACTGGACATTATGACAGTATTTTAGATCGTTTGATGATGGATTTCTAGTTATTTTGCTATTTCAGTATGAACCTAATTGTTATGATAACAGATGTTGATGTTGGATTATGTTATTTTATGCTTTACAATTTGATAAATGAACTGGATGTTTTAGATGCTTTGATGTTATTCACTATATGGGATTGGAAGATAGTTGATCATTTTATGTTGTAGACTAGTAATCTGATACCTTGTTCAATATAGTTGATTGTTATTCATAAACGTGAACGGAACAGTGTCGTATTACTCACTCTCGAGTACCCTACCCCACTGCGACTTCCATTCACTATAGAATTGCATGTGATGTATATATATATATCTTGTTATGGTTAACTGTGCATTACTGCAGGATGCAGGTACTAGGCATCGACTCCACCTGATTACTAGGTCTGAGCGTGCCTTCGCCAATGGATTAGTTGGTTGGAGTTAACGTGAGGTCCCTAGTCAGTGTGCCTTGGTCGTTAGTTTACCCTTGTGGTTATTGGTTGTCGTTCAATCATGTCTTGCTGTCAGGTAATACTGTACCTTGGAGTCTAATTAGGTTCGAAGGTGTCTAAGTATGTGTGGTAGTGTTGTGCTTTAACTAGAATCATTATACAAAAGAATATAAATGTTGATAAATGAGCATAATGTCGTTAGTTGTCGATTATCATTATAAATAAATTATTACTTTATTAGAAGTGTTGTTGTTAAATAAAGTTGTAAGAAATTTGTATTGTTCGATATAATATTATTTATAATAAATATTTAAATAAATAAATAGTTGTAATCATGTTGTAAATTGTGATTTACAACTTGATTAATAAAATAAATTAAAATATAGTTACAAATTATAGATTGTTGAAATAGTACAATTTTATTAATAACAATATAGTTGGTCAGCTTTAAAGAAATTAAATGTTGTCAGGACTTATGTGTGTACATTTAAAAATAATAATAATAATAAAGTAAAATAAATAATATTTGGGGATCTTTAAATTAAATAAAATATATTTTTAAGAGGAGAGATGCACGGGATCGCGTGACAAGCTCCTTGGTAGATGAGAGAGACTATGTTATAAAAGAGCGGTAGAGGCATTAAGGACAGCATTACAGGTGAAAGGAAATAAGCAGCTTGGAACTGCAGCAATTGAAGCAGACTCGTTGAGTTGATTTCGTAGCTAGGTTCCGTCGAATGCCTTATCTTTGAACTTTATTTCGAATCTGCAAATGAAATGATTTTTGGTTAAATAGTTTCTGCTGGGACTTCCTGTCATTTCTGCAAATGTGTATTTTCTATGGATGGTTTTAGATGTAAACCATTGGGTCTGTAATAAATGGAATTTGCCTTACAATTCTCCCACCGTCCTTCAACAGCTTAGTAACTGTGTCCCCAGGTTACCTTCAAAGGAGTTCACCTTATGAGGATTCCAATTCGTAGATGCCATGATGTGTTTTCTGTAGTTCACCTTCTCTCTCAGTCATTAGATGACCACGGTTTCTTCTCCACACTGAAATCTCTTAACACCTCGGGGCAAGTGATTTGTTGTGTGAAAACAATTTTGTTCTTTCTTTTCCTTACAGTCTTTGAACCTTAGTCTAGAAAGAGAACAATAATAGGCAGTGGATCGGGTATATACAGACTATATTGTTTCCATCATAGTTTAAAAAAAACAATGAATCGACCATTCTAAGAAATGCGGCCCCTTTCCTTGAGATCCACTCCGTGCATCCATTGATCAGTGTCTCTGATTAAGCGGATGGAACAAACAATCCGATAGGTTAATTTAAAATCATTAGTTTTGGGGTTTCTTGTTTATTTGTTGCCACATAGAATTTAGGAATGTTTGCCTTATGATAGAGCGATTCAACCAGTTTGGATCATAGTTTATACAATAAATTCAGTTTTTACTTATTGTCTGCAATCATGGATCACCTTGGGTATCAGCTAGTCGCACTTGGAAATGTTCCATTTAGCAGGTCAGCAAACATACCATACTACACCTTGACTCATTTGTCATATCTAAAAAGCTCTGTCTATATGTGTCTGATATCCAAATCTTGATGATATGGATGAGCACTCAGATTTATAAGGGTTTGCAGGATTAAATCTGTCTTGGTGGATCGATTCTGCCATTTCCCTAAGTGATGGCTTGACTTTTAAGATGCTAGAGAACACAAGAAGGGCCAAAGCAAAGCTTTTGAGTGCACAGCGAACCTCCTGCAAAGAAACACAGCTTCTATGTATCGCTTGGAGGATGGAATCATCCATGTAAATGGTTACATCTTTTAAAACCTTCCCAATCATGTCAGCGATCCATTTCAAGACCTTACAAATCCCTTTATCAACAAACTTTTTACTACACATATGTCAAGATCATGCACCCTGCTGAAATATTATTTACGGCTCTATTAGTCATGATCTGCGTCCACCCTGTATGCAGCGTCCTATGCATAAGCTTTAAGTGTGGTTTGATTTAATGCCTTTGAGGAGGGCAGGAGAATATCGATGGAAGGCCTTAGAGCATAGTCAGTCCGCCCATCTTAAACAATATACATTAGAATCCCTTTAGTACTTCCAACTCTCATAAGCAGCTTGTAGTCAACACAATGATTCAAAACTTTATTCTTTAGCAGTAGCAGCATTGTACACTATTTGTATTCCTTCGTTCAACAAGGGGGACCTACCACTGATGAAATGCATTCCACCATCATAGAATAACCTCCCAGTTAAACAAACCACTTGTTTCCTTCTATTTGCACCATACATTATTTGAATGTGAGAATTGTGAATACAGGTGGTAGTTGTGCTGCGTATGGTATTATGAGAGGACGCATTAACTAAGTTAGCCCACATAGAGTGATTGAGTTTTTCTATGAATCAGCTTCATTTTAATGAATAAATCCTTATCACTTATTTACATGTTAGATTAGTTTCCATTATTCTGTCAGATGCTTCAAATTAATGCAATATGATGTTGAATGGAGATAGTTGGACCCTCATATAATCAAGAGAATAATTGCTGTTTAGCTATTCTGTCTAATTATGCTGAGGGAATCATCAATGTAATAGTTTTCTGGAGTGATATAAACGAGGTCTTTTATTGATCTTTTGTCATAATTTACATTCATACGAAAATTAGGGACGAATGTCATATTATTTGCAAACTACTTAACCTCTTCGGTAATGTAGATGACCATAAAACCAAAAGATTAAACATGCAGCAGCTTGAAGAAATACTGCCAATTTTATTATAGAATCATTGTGTCTATGATATGGTATATAACATATTATAGTGGGCCATAAAAACAATCCATGCTTTCGTTGTTTAGAGTATGGAAACTAATTAGTGCAGTCTGCGCAATTATCCTAGAATCTATTTTCACATCGTTTATAAACTGTATTTAATGTCATTACAGAGACGTTGAGCGCACTTTAATTAGTTTGACAATGTTCAAAAACAACCCACACAGCCAACACAGACTTAACAGATATCTCGATGATGCAATTTGGCACTTCTTCTAAAGGCCAGCGCAACAAGTAAATCCACTGAGCACATACAGCAATCAGCTGTTGAATTCTACTGAGAGTTTGTAATTCATCCGTTTCTGTCAGGAATTAAACCTGAGGGGGAGCGATTTCTGAACTTGTAATTACACTTCTCATGTTTGGAGATCTGCACAACAGTTGGAAACATGAATAAGATGCGGGGATCTCAAAGAACGTCCTTGGATACCGTAAAACTTAACCATCAAACCTATTGCTTTCGTTATTTTTGTGATCAGTGGATACCGTCAGATTTGCAAGTTGAGGAAGTTGTTAGACTAATCAACTGTCATCCATTTCAATGATAAAACAGTCAATAGCCATTTTACTCCTCATTGACAACCTATACGAACTATTCACATTCCATTCAAATAGGATCATTTACAATTCTCTTACAAGACAGTAGGATATAATAAACAGTAATAGTAGAGAATGTAATCTAAGGCTGATTTTATTACAAAAATTGTTTACATTGAACAGAGAAGAAATTGTAGTGTTAACTTTAGAACTGTATTAAACTGTACGAGTTAAGTATTCCAGTTGTTGTAATGAGTCTAATTGAGAGTGATCAAACTCGAATTCCAGAGGCTAAGTTGTCATAGTTAAGTATTTGCAACTTGTGTATTGTTGTTTTTGTGTTTACGATGTAATAGCGAGTATGTGGATCAAACATAGTATGAAGTATAATGAGGTGTTGTCAAAGTTGTTTATGTGTATTGCAAGTAATATTTTCTGGTGGGGATGTTAACCACTTGTGATCTTATTGTACCATTTTGTTGTATGGAGAGACCTGGAATCTGTAAAAGTGTAAAAGTATTGTAATGTTAAAAGCATTGAATAACAATTGATGTTATGACTTTATTGTGATGCAAGAGGGTTTATGCCTTGCAATGAATATGTACGTGTATTGTTATAAAGTCTTGTATGATGTTAAGGTTTACTAGGTGTTAGGAAGGAGAGTGGCTTTCAACGTGGGGCCGGCGCCCAAAGTGGCAGTCAAGATAACCCGTTGGAAGTAGATTAATCAAGTGATAACCTAAAATTAACTAGGGGGTTAAGGGTAGATTTCACATTAATAAGATTATTGGATTCCTCTCCCATGACCTGTAGTGCTTGTTTAGACTAAGGATGGGTAGAGAAGGCCTGGTCGGCATGATTGACTTCCTTGTCCTCATAAAAGGAAGGTCAATTCCGCATGTGTCACCCTATGGGGCCGGCGCCTAGTGAGAGGCTGTCAAGATAACCATAGATGGGGGCTGGCGCCTAGTGAGAGGCTGTCAGGATAACCCATGTTAGGACTGTACGATGACACTCTCCCTACTACAACCTAGCATCCCTTGTTCGGTTTCTCCTCATTTGTTTTGTGTCGCCTCTGGAAGTTAAGTTGTGTTGTATTATTATTGCCATGTGTTGTATTGGCGTTGGTTATCCTTTGTTCTTGTTTGTCTTTCGTCTACCTGACTATCATTGTTTGGGACTTCATGTTAACTCCTAGGTCGGGGGGTGGACCTTAGGGTTCCACATGGTCGGGTGGAAGAGCTATAGTATCCATTGGTTATTCTTGTCAAGATCATATGCAGAAAAGGATTTGTTCCAGTTGTACTTGTACCAGTGATAAAGATGTATGTGTATAACCTTGTATCAGATTTGTGCAACAGAATATTCATTATGTACGTAAATCTGATGTAGTCTAAAAATGGCAATGTAATGATGTCATGATGTACTTATATGAAAGCATTTCAGTTATGTATTTAAGCATGTAGATTCCATTATTTGATGATATGCAATGAATGCGAATAAGTTATTTAATTGAGCATGGATTTGGATCAGTTACTGATGTATGTTAAATTATGTTAGTTGGTTTATAAAGTGATGCAGCCTTGAATCCTTAGAGAATATGTTGTAATTAGTTATGTTAACGTTACTTAATCATTTAAAAAAAAAAATTTCCTGTTTCATATAGCATAAGTGTGTATTTCTTTAAGGTGTTCAAGGCGGGCATTACATCCTTTTTGGTGACTACTAGGTGGATTGTAATGTTGTGAGTGTTAACAAAAACAAATTTTGTAATGTTGGGAGTGTGTTAACAAAAAAAAATTTAAAAAACCTAGCTAACGATGACTACATTGTTAAAGACCCACACAAGTGGATTGTAATGTTGTGAGTGTGTTAACAAAAACAAATTTAAAAAACCTAGCTAATGATGACTACATCGTTAAAGATTGTGAGTGTGTTAACAAAAACCTAGCTGATGATGACTACATTGTTAAAAGACTGAAATAGGTGGATTGTAATGTTGCAAGTGTGTTAACATGTGAGTGTGTTGACAAAAACAAATTTACAAAACCTAGCTTATGATGATTACATCATTAAAGACCCATAAAAAACCTCGTTGATGATGACTACATCGTTAAAGACTCCGGATAGGTGGATTGTAAAAAACCTAGCTAATGATGACTACATCGTTAAAGACCCAGATAGGTGGATTGTAAAAAACCTAGCTGATGATGACTACATCGTTAAAGACCCACACAGGTGGATTGTAAAAATCCTAGCTGATGTAGTCACCACACAGGTGGATTGTAAAAATCCTAGCTGATGATGACTACATCGAGGTGGATTGTAAAAAACCTAGCTAATGATGGCTACATCGTTAAAGACCCACACAGGTGGATTGTAAAAAACCTAACTGATAATGACTACATCATTAAAGACCCATAAAAAACCTAGCTGATGATGACTACAGACAGGTGGATTGTAAAAAACCTAGCTAATGATGACTACATCGTTAAAGACCCAGATAGGTGGATTGTAAAAAACCTAGCTGATGATGACTACATCAATAAAGACCCACACAGGTGGATTGTAAAAAACCTAGCTGATGATGACTACATCCCGGTGGATTGTAAAAAACCTAGCTAATGATGGCTACATCATTAAAGACCCACACAGGTGGATTGTAAAAAACCTAACTGATAATGACTACATCGTTAAAGACCGATAAAGACCAAGACAAGTGAATTGTAATGTTGTGAGTGTGTTAACATGTGAATGTGTTAACATGTGAGTGTGTTTAAAAAATAAATTTAAAAAACGTAGCTGATGATGACTACATTATTAAAGACCCAGACTGTTTAAGCCCCCAACTTCACTTTGAAGGGTGGGATGCCGCTTGCACCACGAAAAAGTCACACTGGATATTCAACTGGTTAAAAATTAGAATTGCAAATTTATTTGCAGATCAACAATGCCAGCAAATTTGATTGTTATTATGGATTGGATGTACTCATGAATGGACTCAAATTAGCTGCTGTGAAGCCATCACTCCTCTGTCAATCCAGTACCAAAGTCAAAATCTAAATACCAACCTTGTGCCATAACCATGTAATAATAGCCACACTGTGCTAACAAATGTTGAAGGATGAAATTTTTGAAAGGTGAAAAAACATGGTCAATTGTTAAACAATATAGATTTTCTGGTTGTGTGCGGCAAAATTGCATAAGCAATAGAATGGTCTGCCTTTAATAGATCAAGTAGAGCTAAGTTTTTATCATCCCTAATAAGAGTTATCCCTGCAAGCAGTAGTAACATTCAAACACTGGATTAAAGAAAAATGCTTAAGAAATGGTAGATGGAAAAACAGGGCAGGAAAGAATGTACAAAACATTGCCTCTCAAGTAATCATAGATCATTCACATAGAAAGAGAAATCTAACTTTGAAGAGACATACGCCAGAGATGATAACTATATATCAAAACATACAAGAAATTGAGAAAAACAAAAATTAAGTTGAAACCATGAGCACTGTTTACCAGTAGTTTCTATTTGTGGTTAGCGGTCCACATTTTCACATGACTTAAAAAAAGGGGGTCCATTAGCAATGCTATTACCTCCATTAAGAAAAATAGAGGAGAGCCATTTAAACTTTTTATGTTTCAATTTTATTTCTGAATAAGTGAAAAGCAAGAAAATGATTATAACAGTAAAAATAATCCATGGGAGTGCCAGAGACTGGTCACGTATACCACCACGGTAGGTATTCTGAACCAATAGATGGAGTCACCTATAAGAAGGAGATGTTGCAAAGCCAAATCTTAACAGTGGTAATGTTGGAGGCTGATCTAATATTCAACAAACTTCACAAAGCAGAAACAGAGGAAGTTACAATGACGGAAATAACCCTTGTTTGATTAATGATCCTGTAACACAACAAAGGTTCCCTATACAAATTATTCATGAATGAGACATAACTGGTGCATCTAGAAACATTAAACGATGACTGAATGAATGAAATAACCCCTGTTTGATTAAAGATCTTGAGGTCCATTTCAAGAGAAAAGAATTTACAGTTACATAATATGTGGACACATCAAAGGTTCCATATAATAGAAAACCGTGATTGCAGACCAAAATAGAAAACAAAAAACAGAAAATAGAAATTAGAAATATACACACTAGTCCACACTTTATTCTTTATTGATAGAAATGTTTATTTATGCAAATACAGTGGTAGAGTCATAGCACAAGTCTCAAACCTCTACACTAACAGACTGCCCTATAATTACTCATAAACCTACACTTAACTGCTCATATATGGGAACTGTCTATACACACTAATAGTTCACTACACTCACTACACTAAACAGCTCACCATTACATTTATTCGTGTTGGAGCGTATAGTCCAACACCATATACAAATTATTTATCTAAGAATGAAACATAATTGGTGCATCTAGAGAGATAGTGGGGCACAAATAAACTATGATGTGATTTTTTGGCAATGAACTATGAAGTTTCATTCCTTTGCAGCTCCTCCGTCTCCATCTGGATCTCCACTTTCACCATGATCCTCTTTTTCCGTCAATTTGGCCCTCTTAGAAGGTTGTGGATTGATGTCTGCACAGACCATCTGGGCTGTGGAGATGGACTGATAATTGTACCAAACAATTTGGATTGTGTCCCTCCTGATTGAAGCTCATGTGAAGAGTTTCCTATATCATGTTAAGATTGAGGATGAGTGGCATATAAAGTTTTAGTAGCTTCTTGATTTTGTGCTCCTCTCTCTTGAGCCATCCCATAACTGCAAAGAGGATATTGCCCAGAAGCAATTGTTGAAGGGGGTTGTGAAATTTGTGAGACCATGTAACTTGCAGATCCTACTTGAGTTCGCTGACGATTTCTTCTTTCTTCAATCATTCGACAAGTACTGTCATAATCTTGGCCACAAAAATTTCTTGGAATGTGAGATGGTAAGTGGGATTCGTCAAACTTTACTGGACCCAGTCCCACACAAACTTTTGCTCTTACATGAAACATCTGATAAATGGCTTCAAAATCTTGCAAAGAAAGAGTTTGGGAAGCCATGGAACTTGTAGCTTCTGCTTGAATTTGTGAACCTCCTGCTTCAAACATCCCATAAATGCAAGCAACATATTCCCAGCATGTTCCTTTGGATCTGTTTGAAAAACCTTGGAGGCCAAGAATTTTGTTGTACGCACTTGATTGGGATGAAGTAAAATAAGGTTCTTCTATAATTCGGACTCAAGCTCCTCCAAACCCTTAGTAGGTGTAGACCTAATGACAATGAGGATGTAGCTCTCCTTAAATCGGAAGAAACAAACATGATCTCCACTTTTTAAAGCTTTACCACGTCTAAGTTCAACCCATCCTCCTGACATCTTGTAATTTCCAAATCTTCCCCTATAAAATTTAATTGAACGTTCATACACGACAGTCCATGCATTCATTCTTTCATCCAGAAATATGAGATTCATGTAGCTACTGCCTTTTTCAAACATCGGCAAATGAAGCTGTGTGCTATCTTTTTTAAGTGAACAGTAACTCAATCCTAGCGCATAATCTTTGAAACATTTGGAAAAAAGGAATTGTGGCACATCCACATTGGGTGCCCCAGATGCTTGGCCATGTGACATGGTATCTGTATGCAGAAATTTGACCCAAGGACAATGGAAGATAATGCAAGTAACTCAAAACCCTGAAATTTGATCCAAGGACAATGGAAGATAATGCAAGTAACCCAAAACCCTCTCTTCAGATCAAACCCCACAATGGAAGATAATGCAAGTAACTCAAAACCCTAAAATTTGACCCAAGGACAATGGAAGATAATGCAAGTAACTCAAAAGACTAAAATTTGATCCAAGGACAATGGAAGATAATGCAAGTAACCCAAAACTCTCTCTTCAAATCAACCCCAACAATGGAAGATAATGCAGCATAACATTAAGATGAAGATGGTTGATGGAAGATAATAGATATAGATTGAGGAGACAATTTGGGAGGACGCATGAAAAATGTGGATGATCAAATGGCTTGTAGATGGTTTGCTTTATAGGCAAGATTTGGTTCAAATGGATGGTTGAGATTGAAAGGCTAATTGAATGATGTGGATGGCTAGGATTGATTCGGTTATCCCACTCTTCAAGGGAGATGTAGTCATGTGACAAGTGTAAGGAAGAGGATAAAGCTCATGTGTGACTGTGTACACAAAAACTCTTATTTAATAAGTTTATGTGTGATTGTGTACACAAGGAGGCTATTAAATGAAAAATGTAGTACCACACATGATTTAAGTGAGAGGTGGACAAGTGTTGGAATGTGATGAGAGGTGAGGACCTAATTCAAGTATTTCGTTTGAATTAGTTGAAAAATTAATTAAATAAATAAAATTTATTCAATAAATTAGAAAGTGGGATAAAGATAGGATAAATGGGATTATGAATGAGAAATTAATTAAATAAATATAATTTATTTAATTAATTGACTAATGGAATAAGGATAATTAAGAGTGGGATTAGGACAAAATGCTACATAATGTCTAGATAATGTATTTGACTAGGTGTTGTAAGACATGGCCAAATTTGGGGACAAATTTAGGTGTCTACATTTTGCCTCTCTTTGAGATGATGTTTGAGATAATAAAATTTATGTCAAGTAACATCATTTCAAAGAAGCTAAGGTATGGATAGAGGAAAATGGATAAGATGATGAAATGAGATGATGATGGAAAGATAGGATGATGATGCCCCCTCGAGAGGATAGGCGGGTTGAACAAACATTGGTAGGCTCTCGAAGTGAAAGGGATTAGGATAAAATGCTACATAATGTCTAGATAATGTATTTGACTAGGTGTTGTAAGACATGACAAAATTTGGGGACAGATTTAGGTGTCTACATTTTGCCTCTCTTTGAGATGATATTCAAGATAATAAAATTTATGTCATGTAACATCATTTCAAAGAAGCTAAGGTATGGATAGAGGAAAGTGGATAAGATGATGAAATGAGATGATGATGGAAAGATAGGATGATGATGCCCCCTCGAGAGGATAGGTAGGTTAGACAAACATGGGTAGGCTCTCGAAATGAAAAGGATTGGTCAAGGAAGAAAGCTAAGGGAGTGGATAGAAGAAATGAATGATGTGTTATGTTGCAATGAAAGTGAGCAACCATGATGTTTGATATAGCACTAAACATTATGTACGAAGGTATAAGGACCAAGGTGACCATGTGTCTTGTGCACCAGCATAATACAAACTTGTCTAACGTATGAGGATGTAAACTTAGAGCAATGAAGTCCTAATGTACAAAAGGTATGATATGACCTTAGATGCAAAGGATAATGCAAAAAGCTATTCCAGCATACACAAGATATGAATATTAATTGGAATGATATTGATGTGATACAAATGCAAGATAGAAAGATCACACACAAGCAAGCAAGCATGCACAAATGATACAAAAACAAACAAGGTATTGCCCTTGTCAAGTTGTAAACCAAGGATTAATTGTTGATTGTTTGATAGTAGTGTTGTCATGGCAGGGAACAATATATCCCAAGATCAACACAATGATGTGGGATCAATATATCCCATTGGTGATGATTGATTGATTGATTGATTTGGTTTATGACAAGATTAGGATCAAGACCATTGAATATGATTGGATAATTTGACTTGATTGATTGACTTGATTGGTATGGATTAATGATTGACTTGCATTTGGATTATTGCTTGGATTGACTTGATGAAATGATTTGATTGAAATAATGAATTTGATGGAGATTGATATGAAGAAGTGATTGAAGAATTGATTGATGAATTGGATTGATATGAATGAATGAATTTGAATTTGAATTGATTTGAAGGATAGATGATGATGATTGGATTTAAATTGAATGGTGATTAGATTGATGAATTGGAATTGATGTGCTTTGATTTTGATAATGATAGAAAGAATGGACGAAGACATGGACAATTTTAGGTGTCTACACAAGTAACTTAAAACCTTGAAATTCAACCCAAGGACAATGGAAGATAATGCTAGTAACTCAAAACCCTTTTCTCAATAGAACAGAATAGAATGCACCCTACTTCTACTAGCTTTGTTCTATAGGTACGAAAAAGATTATAATGAAAGCAACAAAAACAATTAAGGTGATAGCATGTACTAGCATATGAAGATATGATGTTGATGTGATATGAGAAGCTCAACTTATAGAAAGTTGAATGATAAATGGATAGTTAAGATTAGAAGAAGAATATTGTGATGTGGAGGGCTAGGATTAAAAGATGATTTAATTCAATGCTACTTCATTAAAAAAATGTAGTAGTGGTTTGACAATGCGATATTGTGATAAATGATTTAAATAAAAAATTATTTAAACTATGAGGAAAAGACATGTATGAGGATGGGGATAAAGGTGATATAATTTAAATAATAAAATTATTTAAATTATATGGTAGTGGTGAATTTAAACAAATATAATTTTATTCATTTAAATTGGGTGATGGAGGAATAAGTGGGAATTAATTAAATAAATATAATTTATTTAATTAATTGGTTAAATGAGATTAATTGGGGATTAGTTAAAAATATGATTTATTTAATTAATTAGGTGATGGAAGAGTTACTAGGACATAATGTGTTACAAAATGTCTCAAATGATGTTGACAAGGTGAAGTCACAAGACATGGTCAATTTTAGGTGTCTACAGTATCAACAGTGGCAGTCCTATAAACTCAACAAAACTTGATTCCTTGTCATAGACTCAACTTCACCATTGCAAATTTGTATGGATTTCTTACAATATCCCCAATTTTTAAAAATAGACTTTTAATTACTAATTTTTTTAAAGAAATTCAATTCAAAGAATGAATTTGAATTTAGGTTGTTGATAACCACCTTTTCTGAATTACTTATATTTTCATTATTGTTAAATTATGCAGAAATTTAACCTAAGGATTATGAAAGATAATGCAAATAAATCAAAACTTTCTCCTCAAGTTAAAACCCTCACACTTAGAATGAAGTAAAATGCACCCTAGTTCTACTATCTTTTTTCTATAGATAAAATATGCATTGTGGATTGCCTATAAAACCAACATAATCTAGGTATGAAAAGGCTATAATGAAGATAGTGAAGATGATCAAAGTAACATGTACTTGCATATGAAAGATTGATGTTGATGTGATATAAGAATATCAATTTATTGAAAGTGGAGGATAAGGATTGATGGCTAGGATTAAAAGAGGAACTGTGTGATATGGATGGCTAAGATTAAGAGATAATTTAATAAGTGGAATAGTGTGACAAAACATTTAACAACAGTTGTAGTGTGACAAAGATTATAATAAAAAATTACTTAAATTATGAGAGAGGGACAAGTGTGAGGATGAGAATAAAGGTAAGGGCTAATTTAATTAAATATTTTATCCATTTAAATTAGAGGAAAGGTGAGAATTAATTAAATAAACAAGATTTATTTAATTAATTGGGTAAAGGGGATAAATGGGTTTATGATGGGATTAAAAGGGAATTAGTTAAATAAATATGTTTTATTTAACTAATTAGGTGATGGAGGGGTTATATAAGGGTCCTAGGTGATATCATTACCTTTGTGTTGTTAAATTTAAAATATAATAGGTTTCCCTTCTTGCATTAGCACTATCCTAATACCATGAGCCAATGAATCACATTTCACAATGAATGTTAGTAAAATTTTGAGTACCTAAAGTTGGATTAGTGCACATAGATCTCTTGAGTTATTTAAAGGCTCATTTGGCCTTCACATTCTATTAGAATGTATCCTACAATAAATTTGTAAGTGGAGTAGCCATATAACTATAGTTCCTGACACAATCTTCTATAGTAGCATGTAAGACCTAAAAAACCACTTAAGTTCTTGAGTGTTGTGTAATAACCCATGAATATGCAACCAATTTTTTTAAAAATCAGATCTTAGTACAAATCACATACATGTTGTAAGATTGCACCAACACAAGTTTGAAGATGATTGAAAATGCATGCATGGTCATTAGGCCCTCACAAGGAATTTGAGTTGAAACATTTAGAAACCAGTTGAGAATTTGCAGCAAGAAAACATGACATAAATTTGTAACAACAATAAGAGAACATGGTAGAAATTCATAACATCAATATTGAATTTCCAATAATTCATTTGTTCATCATACAACTAGCAAGAGGAGGTAAGACTAGTTCATTTACAGTCCCTTTATCCATCTATTGTATCCCACAAGCATATTTACATTCCTTCATCTTGGAAGCCAAGTATACATGTTTAATACATTAGCCATAATTCTTTCTTCCTATTCTCCATAGAAAGCATAATCTGAAATATGCATGATTACCCATCAATTATGTAGCAATATTAAGGAAATGTGAATAATGAACAATTCTCACATGGATTGGTAGTTCACATCATAGAATCAGTCGCCCTCTAGCATTAGAGAGCATGGTGAATCTCACCTTAAGGATAAAAATTCCCTATCCCAACCCACCAAAGGACTTTGGGATCCACATAGAGAGAGATGATTATTTATGTCAAAGCTTTTAGAAACCACGTAACTACTAACCCATGGTGTCTAGCTTCCAAAAAGGCATCCTATTACTATATTAGCAAGACTAGACCAACAACCACAAAGAGTAAGAAAAACTAGAAATTGACACTTGAAACAAATTGGTCCTTTAATTAATTTCAACTCTACCAGTATGACTTTCCACCAATTTTAAAATCTATAGAATAGCGAATAATGGCATCCTTAACAAGCATGCGTCTAGCTCTATAACCTGCATGCTACTGGTGATAAGCATTCAAGCTTGAGAAGTCCTTGGCATTCTTCATTGGTATACCTGGGTGATAGCCTACTATCTCTAGATATAGCCATACCAATCTACTCATAGAGCATGCTCCCTAACTACTATCAAGATGGAGCATCGATAAGGTTATCTTAATGTGGGTCATAAGATTTACAAGTTGGTGATCACCACGGAAGGAGCAAAAATACTATGTTATAGGAGTAATGCAATCCTCCTACCTATGCCCTCATAGAGGCCATACTCCAATCATCATGTGCTTCCATAGAGGTCAGGATATGTATCTGGCTTGGTTCTGTAAGTGGACTAAGTCATCCTAGATTTAGATAAACTAGACAAGCCATATAGTTTACCTATTTATGGTTTTGACCTATTACTTATGGAGTCTAGCATAATATTAGGAGTGGATAACCATTTTTCCCTTGCATAGAGAGACATTTTTTTGTGAGTACATAAACTTGGGAAAGGATTCATTCTTGGATTTATATATATTCTAGCCAGCCCTTATTTACACCGATAATCTCTTGTCATCGCATGGGCCTAGCATGTTCTTCTTCTTGTAGATATTCAGGGTAAAGAATTTGACCTTAATTCTACCCTAGCTATCCTAGCTTTCAGCCAACATTCCTTTACGAAAAATAGAAAAATAGGAAGGTGTGGCTAGTATATATATCCTTCCCATATTCAATAACAAATGCTCTTAATTTACAATGACAACCAACAGTTTAACTTATTAAGACAAGGGAGGTTAAATTCAAATAAGGGAAGAATCACAAGAAGTTGAAATATAATTCTAAACCAATTTCATAACCTATTGAATCTCATGTCAGTTGTTTGCAACCCTAACCTATTCACAATGAAATTGACAACTAACACTTATTCAAGTTATCTACAGTAACTTGACAGTAATGAAGTATGTTGATTAGATTCCAAGATAGTAAGAGATTACAAGTAGCTTTTGCAGTTCTATTTCCCTAATATGATTAACAAGTAATATTATTTAGAACCTGAGATCATCATAGATTGAATTAAGTGGATTTCCATATTAAGTAATACTAATAACTCCAAGAAGGTTCTGATGATAGAAAACAATGATTTACACCCTCCTAATCACAAAAATTACTTTTAGTTGAGTTTCCAAGTGTCAAACCCTCTTCCACAACCTCGATTCATACTCAAGCTAGTAAGAACTAACTTACCCACACTTGGAAGTTCTAATGACTTATATTTATCTATTTTTGACAACCACTTATCCTAATGTGGCATTTCTAGTGGTGGTCTCATTCCTTGAGGCATTTTGTCAAACAATTCACAAAACTAATCTAGGCATCCATATTACTTGCAACTACTAACATATTAAGCTGAAGGGTTTATTTTGTCAAATAACTCCCAAACATGATCAAAATGTACATGAAGATCTGGAAAAGTAATACCATCAGACTAAGAACCATTCTTACACTAGCTTTTATTTCCTTAAAGGCTCTTTTTTTTCAATTATATGCTAGTAAAAATTAGTGAAAGGTTTGAATAGTATAAATATCTATCTACAGCCATTAAAAATCCTTTAACTCTAATCCCATCATAAAATACATAACTAATACACCATTTGAATGAAGGTGCATCAATATAACAAAGGAGATACTTGTAAAAATGTGTGTTTGGAAGCAACCCAGGCATCTCAAATTGTTGCAATAGTTTACCATGAACCTAAATCAATTTTCCTACACATGTTTACTTCTTCCTCAACTAATTTTTCACTAAATTGGCTTACTAGTTAAGTTTTAAAGAATACAGTGAACCCTAGCATGGATTAAAAAATAATTACCATTCTTATTGCATGCTTAACAATAGTAATATATATATAATTTCCTTCTATGAGTTATAAAAGTAACAGCAATAAAACTTGTCCTAGGGAGTGAATATCCACTCACAAAGGCTAGACAATTGTGCTAAAATGTCCAGACTCAGTCCAAATGCCTCCCAAACTCATGTTTCTACTACTCATGTCTACTTCCCTTTGAAATGATGAGAAACATTGCTCAAAATGTCTAGCAACTCACCTCTTTATTTTCCCATTGCTCATCCTTATGTCTCTTCTACTTACTCAATCTCTTGTTTGTAGAACACGCTTTGGAGCGAATATTTATTGAAGGCATGGGTGCCTCTTTTTGTCTTTATGAGGGTCAATCAGTATTGAATGTTGGCCACCCTCCTCTTTCATCTCCTAGACATAGCTTGGCCGTTCAAAAACCTACAGACTCCTAAGTTTTCCTGTCTCTTTTCCTCATGTGATTTCTTTCTTTTATTCACTTCTAGTCTTTCATTGTTTTCCGTCGATTACCTATTTTGATTTAATAATAATTTAAAACAAAACTATTGATAATAAATATTGATTATAATAATGTATTTATTTAATTCTTAACACTCAAGATATTTAGAATGCCATTGATAAGATAATACTAATAATTTCTTTATTAATATTTATAATTGATTTCCTAGATACATATTTAAATTTATAATGACATTTCTATGGTCTGGCAAGTGAAGTCAACAAGACCTATGGACTTTGTAAATCCACAAATGAGACTGACTAAGTGTTGGATAAGTGTACCAATTACTACTTAATACAAATCTTAAGTTAATCTAGTGTCCTGACAAGGATTTGGCATAAAAATCTTTTCTTCTTACGGATCCATAGAGTCCACTCCACCATGAACCCTATCACGTGTGCACAAAATTATTGTTCCTTGCAACGTTCATAATTTAGTTAGTCCAGGTTAGTCGAAATATGGTCAAATATATCTATATATAAATCAAATGAGAAACATAACTAGATTTTCATTATGTATACATCACTATCAACCATTAAAAGTTTAGTCACTTAAGTATACACACTCATATAGGCACTTCCACACACTCACACACACATAGACTTAATATAAAGATTCAACTTCCCCACCCCTAGTCCAAATTGCATCAGGACTATAGAGCCTTAGAATGGGTTCATACAAGGATGTGAGATCCTCCCCCCCTTAGAATTAAATCATCTTGGCTTAACTAAAATAAGTCTAGATATTCTAGTCCAATTACATTTTCATCTTCCTAAGTAGCTCCTTGCTCCCCATATTGGTCCCAGAGGACCTTAACTTGTGGGATTGTTCTATTACGTTGTTGTATATTGAACCTATCTATGATTGTGAGTGGTTCAAGGTGGATATCGCTGACCTCTTCTACCTATAGTGCCTACCAATCAATTACATATGTGGGTTCAACATATATTTCTTAAGAAATGATACATGAAACACATTATATATGTGAAAGAGAGATGGTGGAAGAGCTATTCTGTAAGCCACACAACTAATCTTTTCAAGTATCTCAAATGATCCAATATATTGTTAGGATAATTTGGTAGCCATCCCAATTTTTTTTGAACTTTTTTTAAGGTTTTACATGAAGAAACACTCTGTCACCAATTGCAAATTCTCTTAGAGTTTGCTTAACATCTACATAATTCTTTTGTTGATCTGTGAAATTTTACATTTATCAAGGGTTAAATCTTAGTGACAATAGTTTTTGGCATGCCCAGTGGGACCCTGAAACCAGTTTTAGGCCATAAATTATTTTATTTTTAGTACTATTTTGGTATGTGTAGTTGATTTTCTAGCATTTTGAGGTGATAAAACATACCTGGTGACTCTACACTTTGTTTTACAGTAGATCTAGTGCAATCAACACATGAAAAGAATGCAAACAAGAAGAAGTTTGACTCCTTTCGAGTATTTGTAACTGTCACCACCTAGAAGGAGGGGAAGGATAACAAGGAGAAGTCCTACCCCAGTGGCAAGGACACATTCTACACCTTGATATCATAGACCTACAATTTTTTTTTCTACAAAATAAGAAAAATATCAGGTATCAAGTCCTCAAGCACCAAAAAATTCTATGGAAAGGTTGTTTTCTTTTGCACCATTTAATGGGGATAACCCATTAAATCCTTCCCAACATGATGATATACCTATGGAAGCCCTTAGAAGCTTTCCTTTTTTCACTAGAGAGGATCAAACCACACCTATTAAGCACATTAGAGATGTGACCACACTATGTGTAGTCCACAAAATGATCACTGAAAACATTGCAATCAGGATTCTAGTTGCCTCTTTGAAGGGAAAGGCACTGTAATGGTTTAGAAGTTTGGCTCTCAATTCAATCACAATATGGGACCAACTTGGAGATTCCTTACACAAGCAATTTGAAGATAAATCAGATCACTTATCCTTGGTAGAACAACTGACTACCATCAAAAGAGATCCATAGGAGCACATGACATATTTCAATTTCTATTTACAGAAGACTTGGAATAGAATTCCTCAAACAATAAGGTCTTATTCTAAGAAACCATTTATATATTTTCTTAAAGCCCTAAATAGTGATATGTCCGTAACGATTTAGTCTATGGTGTGAACTTCACTTCCAAATGCATTTGATATTGCTATAATGGAATAAAACAACCTCATACAAGCTACCATACCTAAGGTACATCCACCTATACCATTAAAAATGCCTCCTTTAGCTACCATACCAATTGTACCAGCAATGAATTACCCAGCATCGACGCAAGTAAAAGCTGTCACAGCTCAATCTCAGGAGTTCCAAGAAATAAAAGGCCTATTGCAAACCTTTCGTAATGAGTTGGTAAACATTAAGAAGAAGCAAAGCTAACATTTTAGACCTTATCAAGCCCCACATCAACATAATTAACCTAATAGGCCTCCCTACAAAGTTGATCCTAAGATCACAGGAGGAATTTCAATGCTAGGCCATATCATCTCTACCATTAGAATGACACCAACACTTCTAGAGAGCTTGTACCAGTACAAAACAACATGGCACAAGACTATGAATAGTGTTTTCCATGCAACTAGCCTCACATCAACATAATTAACTTAATAGGCCTCCCGACAAAGTTGATCCTCAAGATGAAAGGAGGAATTTCAATGCTAGGCCATATCAGCTCTACAATCAGAATGACACCAACACTTCTAGAAAGCTTGTACCAGTACAAAACAACATGGTACAAGACTCTGAATGGTATTTTGAATAGTAGTGGGTAAAAGTAGGTATGCAAGTAATGTTATTTTTTCAGTCAATTATTTGCAAGTGATAGTGCCCTTAATGTGCAATGGGTATGCCAAGATAGCATGTAGATAAAAGTAATTAGTGGCAAAAGACATGAAGTGAGAGCTCATTATAGAGAAAACAGAGAAAACAAAATGGAAAACTATGAAAGGGCAGAAGAATTAGAAGAGTTGCATGCAAGTAAATTTATTTTTTGTTTCGATCAATTATTTGCAAGTGATAGTGCCCTTAATCGGTCCTCTTCTTGTTACCCAAGCATGTTGAGCCCATCCATTTGAAATGGTATGCCTAGGTATAGAAATGCCAAGACTTGCCATTCATCAGGATATTTGTCTTGCATTGCATGTCCCCAGTCAAAAGGAGTTTCATCATCAGTGTATGTTAATGGATCTAGAGATGTATAGTGGAAATTACATGGATGGTAGTCATTTCAAGTTATTTCCCAATGAGATGTAATATATTTATATAATGAACCAATATCATTGTGAATGTTTTTGAATGACTGGTATACAAGCAATTTACTCCAACATAATGATTGAAAACATTGATCATTTGCTAATAAGATGGTGATGAAATGAGGGGAGACATGAACAATAGCTAGTGTTAAGTATTCTTTCAATTTGTTGACCTTCCGAGATGCTGCAAATGTCCATTTTTGTCACGTCTCATTTTTATGGACTATATAATTATTCTAGATTAGTGAATATTTACTATGGTTGTTTTATTTTGAGTAAATTCCATGTGTGTGAAGGTAATTAGTAAGAATTTATATTTGTGTAAATTGGAAAGTTGATTTAAATATTAAATATTATTGATATGATTATAATGTTTTGCTTCGGCTATGTTTTGGGAAACTAACCCATTGATGTCAAGTTGAGTGCGAATGAAGGTAGGTACTCGTCGAAGATGAGAACATGGTTGAGGTAGAGATGTTCTAGCCACTTGGCAAGAACTATTTGAGATGGTTAAACCCTGATATACTCACACACTCACATAGTATCATATTGCATTATATTGAATGGTTTAATACGCACTAAATTGTGGATAACTGTAATGCCCCACATCTCCACCGATGTAAGACCCGCCTTCGTACCGTTGTTACGGTAGGAAGTGATTTCATATTTTGTTACTATGATACTATGATGAGACTTCATACATTTGACTTTAGTGTTTATTAGGCTATGACTATGGTATACATACTATTTTGGACATATGATGTGAGCTTGGATCATGGTTGATACATATTTATGTATATACATGTATCCTCATTAGATCTATACAATGCTTTCGGGATTATGGTTCGTACATTATATTTGTGGATTATACCATTCATTGATTTGTAGCATTGCATTATTCCATGAGATATGTTATGTATTACTATTGTATATTAATTATTGTTATCTAGATGCTAGAAAGATTAATGTGTCCATGCACATTGAAACGTACTGAATTACCTATTTGAATGAAGTTTTTTAATAAGATGCATGAAGGATTTCTATGATTCAATATTAATGTAGTTAGTTGTTATTGTTATCATTACTTCAGTTATTGTATCTTAATCACAACTAACAATTTGAAAGCAAGTGTGCAGGATTTCTCAAGCCAGTGCGAATGGGGAAAACACCTAGAGACCCAATGTTATTTACCTGTCAGCCAACCTAGCCTATCAGAGAGGCTTAGGTCCATTGTGTGGTTATGTATATGTGGTGTTCATGTCAATATGAAAGTGTGTTAGTGTCCTTGTGAATTGTAATATCGTTAATGTTAAGTGTGACGTTGTTAATGTGAATTAGGGTGTTGATATTGTGAGTCGTGATGTGTCAGCATGTACCATGTTGTAAATTTAGTGTAGTTACTCCTTTTGTGTTGAGGGGTTCTAGCAATCCCTTATAATCATTTATTCAAAAGTTTAATATATATATATATATTTTAAAGCCAAGTCAATAGGTAAGGGTTAAACCTTTTCGTTAAGCACAATAAGTATAAAAAGAAAATAACTTTGAACATCTTTTTAGATGTTTAAATAATGATGAATAAAAATAAAATAAAAATAAAAAAATATATAATAAATAAAAGAGTAATGTGAAGATTAAGTGGAGATTCTATAAAGTGACACATGCTATTATAAAGAGACAAGTGTTTTCCCCTCAATAGGAGAGCTATCAATGAGGGAAATATTTACTCAATTATTTTGGGAGAAAGTTTTCATCTCCATCTCGGATTTCTTCTTTTCTTCATGGGATGTAAATTTTCTTGTTTTTGGGGGGCAGGGGGAGTTACCATCTGTTGTATATACTCTTTTTGGGGACCAATAGCTGTAATTTTTTATCTTTGGGGAGGCGTAAACATTTCTGGGAGGAACTGTAATAATGCTACCACTCTGGTTGAGATATTCTCTGAAAAATGGAGAAGAGGGGGTGGATTTGGGAGTTTTATTTGGCTTACATCAATCCATTACAACCAGCAAGGTAGGCTCTTATGTCCTTTTAAAAAAAAAAATTTAAAGGAAAATTTTATGGTTGGGTATTGTGTTTATTTGGATTTTACTTTCTACTCTGCTGTATAATTGTGTGCTTGTTGTATGGTGTAAATCTGAGTGTGCGTTGTTAGGAGTTGTCATCTTTTGTTGAGAATCCCTTGTGCAACTTGAGTATTTTCAACTTGTGTGAAAGCATTGCGTTAAACATGGTATAATGTTCTATGTATTTCAATCCATATGATGTATGTGTGTTTCAGCTGTGCTGTGGTGCATTTCTGTTGGAGGTGATTAGGTTGTTTGTATGAGAAACCTTTTTCTCCCTGTGTTTTCCCCTAGCTCAGGGGTGGGTAGTTACTGCCCTAGGATGGGAGGTGAGCCTCCACTGGCAATATGAAAGGGTTTTCTTTGTCCTATTACAGGTCTCTACAGGTTGTAGGAGCTTGGCTATCTTAGGTGGCAGTGTTGTCTTATACAACTTTTAAGGGAATTCATACCAAGTGAAAAAGGAAGATGTATTCTATCCATGTTACCACATAGCAATCCTTCCCTGGTGTTGTTGTATGATGTTGTTCTCCTATTTGTTAACAAATGAGGATTGTAGCCATCTTGAGTGATTTACATGCAACCTGAAGACACAAAAAATCTACTTACTATGCCTGATAAAAGTTTATTTAAAAGAAGCCCTATGGACTGTTGTTTCTAATTATTTACAAATGAGGATTGTAGCCATCTTGAGTGATGCACATGCAACTTGAAGACACAGAAAATGTACTTATTATGCCTAATAAAAGTTTATTTAAAAGAAGCCCTATGGACTGTTGTTGCTAATTATTTACAGAATGAGTCAATTGAGAAAGCCTGTGAGTTTATTTTCTATGAATTCCCTTAAATAAATATTCATTGTATCAGATTCTCCTTAAGTATTTGTAAATCTGAAGTAATCTTCCTTTCTAAATATGTAGTTTAGAGTAGTTGTTAATGCACTATATTGTATAGCAAACCATTCTATGCATTTTCTCATAGCACTTTTGGGATAGTGAGATAGGATAAACTATAGCTCCTCATTCTAAAGGTGAGCTAGATTAGATTAGACTATTGTTCTAGTCAATGCTGGAATATATATAAAAAAGAGTGTTAAATTCTGTACATTGCTAGAATAATTTTTCCATACCAAAAATGCTGATAATGACTTCTAGTCTAGTTAATATACTCATACACTTTAAACCTCAAAACTTTTGTTGAAATTAATGTCCATTCCTACTGGGAAATTATTACAATAGCAAAAAGGTAAAATGGCCTCCTATAAATACTCTCATGCCTACAGTCATATGTGATCAATAGAAACCAACAAAAAAAAGAAAATAATATAAAAAAGTAGTGTCACTGTAATTACTCCCATGCCTATAATCGTATCTGATCTGTAGAACCAAACCAAAAAAAAAAGAAAGCAATAAAACAAATAGAGCCACTGACTATAGGCATTAAAAGTAATAACAATGATAATAATAAACAGTACTGCTGTAAATACTCTTGACTGCATTCCTATGTGATCTACAGGCACCAAAAACTCATGCTGGCTTTGTGAATACCTTTAATGACCAATTAGAGTGTCTCAAACGCCTACCCTTTTAATACCCTAACTCTCACGTTGCTATTGAGCTATCTCATGGCAGGCCGCCACCGCTGCCCAGAAACCCAACGCCTCCATATGAGGAGTAAACAAAGAACAAGATATAGTAGTGAAAAGAAAATTAGGGCAATGGAAGTGTAAAATAGGGATGAAGCCCTAATTAGGGCTCTCTTTCCTCTTCTTATGATAACAAATGAGGCACCTATTGTTGTGAAATTATTTAAGAACTATCTTAAAACACTTTTCATGTTTAGTTTTCTGTGGAACTATATTGCTGTGGTTTCCATTAAGTAAAGGGAGTTGTTTTATATAAAAATAATTTAACGTGGCAACTCATATATCTTATGATGGAATGGATGTTTGGAAGAACAGTATAATTTGGTGTATTTGGACATCAAGATTTTGACATTTCATCTATAAATTGGCTCCTCTAAATTTTGATAGATATTTTGATTAACTTCGTTGTAGTTTGAGCAATTAATTAATGAATATTCTATTGTACATTGGCACTAAACCTGTGGAACGTTTGTGTAAAGAAATATATGGTGATCAAGATTTAGTTGCTGGAATAACAATAATGAAATTTAGGCTGGACTTGTAAGTAGTCTTTAGCTGCTGTTATTTAAATTGCAATATTTATATTAGTTTCAGATCTGCCATTATAATATAATATTGATTATCATAGTAGCAATCCTTCTGTGTTTAAGATTAAATTTGGTTTCTAGGTAGATTTCTATGGTAATAGTATTAGAAATTTAAGACGTGTTTATTTCACCGTATGGAAAACACTTTCTTTTTTTAGTGGCTGGCAATGTAGGTGCTACATAGTGTTAGACCTGCATAGTGGTAGAGATGTTATCATTTACTATATATTATCTTTTAACCCCTGTCTATTCGGTGCAACAAATAAAAGAAAAATAAATAAATATATACGGTGAATACTATAACCCAATTCATAATGATACCAATGGAACAATTGTGAAGTATATCTTTAAAAAAAAATTATCCTATTAAATATTATTATTGTTATCATCCTTCCCCATCTACTTGGATTTCTACTTTTTACAAACATGTAATAATTAAATGCCATTAATAAATTGGGATATTAGTGCTGGCCATGTTTCCCATGCTTTTCTTCTCTCACCCTAATAGGTAATAATAGGTAATAATTGAAAAGATTGATTTACTTTGTTGACTTTATTTAAAAAGAAAGGTTGTGGGTTATTGTAGTATTGGTAATTGTTAGAGCATGAAATTTCTTTGTTCAAGTGGAATTATTTAATTGAATTTGTGCTTACTATCATTTTATCATCCTTCATATTGAGCATATATTATTTTAAATATACCTCCTTTCTTTTCTTATAGTATTAGTTTTATAATTTCCCCTTTTATAGTTGCAAGATAAATATTCTTAATTTTATAATTTTCCCTTTTATAGTTGCAAGATAAATATTTTTTTTTTTGAAGCAGCAATAAAATATATATTCATATTTTTTTAATATGTAATAGGTGTATTCCTCTATTTTATTTTCTTAATAGAAGTTTATTTACTTTATATTTACCTTATAATTACTTTATGCTATAGAAGTATATATATCTCTTCTTTATGGAAGTATATTTATTTTATATTTACTTCTTTCGTATATTCACTTTATATTTACTTTATAATGATAGATGCACATAGACGTATATTTACTTCTTTCTTTATGGAAGTATATTTACTCTATGTTTACTTCTTTCTTAATATAAGTATATTTACTGTATGCAGATAGATGCACATAGAAGTATATTTACTTCTTTCTTAATATAAGTATATTTACAGAAGAGTATTAGCCTTTTGGCTAAGAGTGCAAGATTATTTAAACAAAACTAAGGTTTCTAGCATTCTATTTAATTAAAATTTAAGTTATTAGGGTATTTGTGCCATGGTTTGTTGTTAGTCTAAGGTGGCATTGCTTTAGGTTTTTTTTAATGATGTCTTGTTTTCTTATATATTTCGAGTGAATAGTTTAAGATAACATGCCCTATGTGGAGAGATTTAGTGATTGTGATGTTACATCACATTAGGTGAAATAAAATTTTATTAGTTAGGAGATGTAACTTGATTAGTCACATCCTTAGCCATAGACTACTAGACTCATTTTAGATTGGCAAGAGATTTATCATGTCTACACAAGAACCCTACCTTGAGCTTAAACATAAGGATTTAGAAGAAAAAAAAAATTAATCTTGTAGTGGCAATACATTGGGGCATGGGGTATTACAATAATAAATGCTATTGATAATTAGGTACTTAGAAAAATATTGTATTTTAATTATTTCAGTGAGTCTATATGATTTAGTTATAATATTAATGATTGTTTTGATTTATATTTAAAAAATTGTGTGATTTATATTATTTAATAATAATAAATAATGTTTTCCTATTTATACAAATATGGATGTTTGGAGGACAATATTTAAATTAGACTTAAAACAATTGTATTTAAATTGCAATAATTATATATATATATCTATTATTTGAATATTATTGTAAATACTTCTTGATTGATTAAAGTAATTATGTATTAGTAATTATGTTTTATTAAAAAAGGTTAAATTATATTAATAATATCAATATTATATTTAGAATTTTAAATAAAGAGAATTAAAAATAAGTTACTATTATACATGTGATGGAAAGCTAATAAGTTATTTTATTCTACTAAATAGAAATTGAAGAGCTTTTCTAAATGCAAACTCATGTAAACTCAAACAAAATCTTCAGTTGTCAACAAAAAGCAAGGCAAAAACCTGAATCAAAATGCCAAAAATAAGCGAGAGATTTTTAATAAAAGAAGAAGTTTAGGTAGAATAAAAAAGACCACGATTTCCAGCAAAGAAAGGAATATTTTTGGTAGCAAAGAGAAGGATGTGGGTTCTATTTTGGCAGTGATAGGAGAAAATCTTGGTCAATGACTACAAAAAAGAATAGAACGCCTTTTTTGGCAAGCAAATCCGAGTATTTTCATAGTTTTTCATTGCAAAAAATATGGTAGATTAAAACTATTAAAAACATAGATGAATTTAGCTTGTAAAACTTTTATTTTCTAGCCTATGTGTGTGTGGGGATCAGCTCCCTCTTCCTGGAATTGACCTATCTTCTCTTTGGATGCTGAGTAGCAGACTCAAGATAGCATTTGTTTCTTTTGTTCTGATCGACCACCTTAGTTTTATCTTTTGTTGCTAGTCTCCTTTATCCTTAGTATTTGATGTGATTTGGACTGCCAATCCAAAAAGAAGGAACTAAATTTTGGCTATGTGGGTGTTGGACCCAGTCGTCTTCCTTTTTTCCTGCCACAAATTTAATCTGGCTACCTGTTCTTGATTTCCACCACTAAGTTTCTAACTTGCCATCTATTTTGGTTTATACATCTGTTTTCTTTCCTAAACCTTATCTGATTAAATTTATGTTCTTGTGTTTCTATGTGGGTTAGACCTATGCCAAGTAACCTGTCCACTAAATTTAGATCTGTTGAGAGTTCATGTCATTGCAAATTAATTCTAAACTACCTATAACAACAAGTTTTATTCCTCTTTGAATTAGATTTAGAGTTCCTATTGTAGCTATGTTTAATGATTTTAATGTCATCTCAAACCTGCTTAATTACTATCGCTAGTTAGATAGTAACTTCCTTGTAAATTTAGACCTCTATATAGTTCCTATTGCAGAAGCGACAGTAACATGTTTTGACTTCCACAGTTCCTGTCGCTAGTGCGACAATAAGCCTATTTATGAGTTTCCTTAGCTTCATGTTATAATAGTGATAGTAAGGTTGTTAAATTATTTAGGAAACTTGTTACTTACAAAATTTTGAATGAATAGATTATAAGCTAAAATTATCGTTTCCTTATATGTTATTGTGATGGAGTAAACTCCAAGATGTAAATATCATTATCTTATTAAAATTTCTTGAAGAGGATTGGCATACTTGATTGGAATGATTTAGAAAACTTAATACATATTATGGAAATTGAATGAAATATGAGCTAGGAAATAAAATTGATTTAATATCCTTATAGATGCAATTATATAATCCAATGATGAATTATTGCTTGAAAGTGTGTTTTCTCGATTGATGTTTTGGGAAGGGATTTAGAGATGAATTATAGGAGAACATTGACTGACTTATTTTATTATTTATATATTTACTTGTTTCTCAGGGAAAGAATGCAGATTTTATCTAGGAATGTTATTGAGTTACTTTTCGGCTAGGATGCTGAATGTCGATTATTAGAGATATCTTTTCCTCTTTTCGAGAATTGATCGGTTACTATGTTTTAAAGGTTTAGATCTAAATGAGCTTCCATTGAAAAAGATGAATAATTTTATCTAGAAAACTTATTTATATATATCTCTTCCACATCTTGTTGTGAGACAATCTGCATTTCGTTATTTATAGTTGCATATTACACATCAGGTTGCATCAGGTGTTCCCACCTACCAGTTGTTCCAGGTAGCTAGACATTTAATGCAAGGCTAGGTTTCCTTCATGTCATGAAGGGATCAGGGGAAATGTAATTGCTTCATGGTTAGGTGGAAAAGTGCTTGAGCCATGTTCCCGTCTCTCAGCTTGCAGGAGAACCATTTGGTTTGTGTCGACTAGAGAGTGTATTAATTTATTTATACTTATTGTACATGATTATTGTAACTTGTAAATTGGATGTATTGTGGCATGAATGCCCATGGACTTTCTATATTATTTTATAGTGCTTTCACCTAAATTGAGCACAAGATTTGTAAGATTTAATGACTTTTATTGATTCATATTTATGAGATTTATCTTTTACTCATGAAGTTGTAATTAAGCAGATTAATTACCTCTAAATTACTTTTGGTACTTGTGATGTTGTAATTTAAATGGATTATTTACTCTATTTACCTTATTTACTTTGATGATGGTTTGAGTGGCTTTTAGATTTGGTATCAGAGCTCTACGTTGAATACTAGGGCATCTTTTTTGGGACTATTATGCTAAGTTGCGAACTTGTTGCAGATTTTTCATCATGAATACTAGAAATATTGATCATAGTGGAGGATCAGGAAGTGGTCAAAATAGAAGAAACTATGGAGGTGCAAATAGTGGTCAAAATGTAAGGAATTGTGGAGATGCTAATAATTATCAAGATGGAATATTGGACCGTATTCTTTCTCTCTTGACCTAATAGGATACGAGGATGAATGCTCTTGAGCAGGAGATCAGAGGGAAACCTAGAGGGCAGAATGCTAATGAAAAGCATGGAGGTGCTAATGCAAATGAGAATCCGAGGATAGAAGTTCAAGTTCCTGAAGTTGGATTTAATGCTAACAAACAAGTAAGGATTGTAGAGGAGTTGGGGAAAGACATCAAGAAGGTCTCACCACCTAAATTTGATGGAAAGACAATTGGAGATGGAGCTGAAGCATGGATCACAGAAATGGAGAAATAATTTGGGCTTTGACATCTTTTTGATCACATGAAGGTAATGTGGGGAGCATATCAGTTGACTGGTGAAACAACAACATGGTGGGATAATGAGAAGGCAGATAAGAAGCTATTACCTGGTGAAATAACTTGGGAGATTTTCCTAAAACTTTTTAGGAAAAGATGGTTACCACAACTCTTCTTTTACAAGAAGATGACAGACTTTCAAAAATTGGTTCAAGGAGGTATGTCCATAACTAGTTATTGGGAGAGGTTCTCGCATCTACTTAAGTATGTTCCACAATACTATACAAATGAGAGAGTTTGGATTAGGAAGTTTATATTAGGCTTAAGGCTCCAGATTGGAGCAGAAGTACACATGCATAATCCACTTACTATGGATGCAGTTTTTGAGAAAGCAATTAAACAAGAGCAGAAGTTGCAATAAGTACCAATTACTGTAAGCAAAGAGATGCAAAGTTTGCCAATAAAAAACCTCAAAATAATCAATAGAACTATAATCATAAGAACAACCAAGGTAATAATAATTGATAGATTAGGAATTTGAAGAGAGGTAATAACTCTCAAGATGGAAATGGTGGAAACTAGCATGGAGGAAACAAAAGAGGTGGCTATAACAATTGAAACAACAATCAGAGAGAAAGAACTGAAGGATCAAAAGCACCTAAGGGTGGATGATACATTTGTGGAGGAGAGCATTATGCTAATTCATGTCCACAGAGATAAGTTAGAAGAGGAAACAAAAATCAACAAGAAGCACCTCAACATTAGATTCATGCCACAGTGGATAATCAATAAGATGACTTTTAGGTAGCACCTATTCAGTTTCAAGATAAGCTCCATGGACTACATGTTTCTATTTTGATTAACACTAGTGCCAAAGAATGTTTTGTAGAACATAGAGTAGTATCTAAGTTATCTATTAGACCTGGGCATATGGAAAACTCTTGGATGGTACAATATGACAATACAGTAGAAAAGAGAGTAGGCTCATGTCTAGTATGCAGTGAGTTAGAGTTTCCAAGTTTTTAGATGCAAGTTAATCTGTATGTAGCACCTTTAGGGTCTTATGATGTAATTCTGGGAATTAATTGGCTATCTAAACATAAGTCTCTAGTACACTGTGAAGACAAAGTTGTTAGATGTTTGGATGACCTAAGCGACTTTAGAGCTTAGACAAATCTCAGCTATGCAATTGAAGAAAGCCAAGAGGAAAGGGTGTGCCATTTATTTTGTCGAAGTAAAGGACCTTGAAAAAGAAGAACCAGCATTCAATGACTACCCAATCCTTCGAGACTTTAGAGATGTATTCCCTATGGAGTTGATGGAGTTAGCATCGAAGAGAGAATTTGACTTCTCCATTGATTTGCTACCAAGGACTGAGCCTCAATCGAAGGCACCCTATAGGATGACTACTACAGAATTGTATGAGCTTAAAGCATAATTGCAAGAGTTGCTAAATTAAGGGTTCATTAGACCTAGTGTGTCACCATGGGGCACACTAGTTATCTTTGTAAAGAAGGATGGGACTTTGAGGTTATGCATTGATTATAGGATGGTTAAAAAAGCTACTATAAAGAATAAGTACCTGGACTCCCAAGAATAGATGAGCTCTTTGATGATGAAATGAGCTATGTTGTTCTTGAAGATAGACCTCAGATCCAGTTATTACCAATTGTGGATTAAGGATGAGGACATCTCTAAAATAGCTTTTAGGACACGATATGGTCAGTACGAGTTCACAGTGGTACCATTTGGGTTGACTAATGCTCCAACAACCTTCATGAATTTGATGAATAGCATTTACAGAGATTGTTTAGATGATTTTGTGTTGATCTTCCTTGATGACATATTGATATACTCTAAATCAGTGGAAGAGCATGAAAGGCATTTGAAGATAGTCTTGGAACGCTTGAGAGAGCAGAAGTTGTATGGTAAAATATTTAAGTGTACATTCTTTCAAGATAAAGTGCACTATCTTGGTCATGTGATCTCGACAGAAGGGATTGCAGTTGATCCTAAGAAGATAAAAGTGATAATGGAATGGCCTGCATCTCAAAGTGTGATAGAAGTTAGAAGTTTTATGGGACTTGCAGGTTATTATAGAAAGTTTGTGGAAGGTTTCTCAACTATAACAGCATTGATTACCTTGCTACAAAAGAAGAGTAAGAAGTTTGAATGGACAGAAAGGTGTGATTAAGATTTCCAAGTGCTAAATTAAAATCTCACAATTGCTGCTATCTTGACCATACCAAATTGTCATGGTCACTTTATAGTTATAACAGATGCATCAAGACAAGGAGTAGGAGGAGTGTTGTTGCAGAATGAGCAAGTTGTTGCATATGAGTCAAGAAAGTTAGAACAATATGAGTTAAACTATGCACTGCATGATCTTGAGTTAGCCGCCATAGTTTATGCACTTCAGATGTGGAGGCATTATCTTCTAGGTAAGCCCTTTGAGTTGAAGATAGATCATTTAGGGCTCAAGTATATCTTTACTCAACCTAACCTTAATGCATGATAGAGAATATGGTTAGAACTCCTTAGGGAGTATGACTTTGGAATTGAGTATATAAAAGGAAAGGAGAATAAAGTAGCCTATGCTCCTAGTAGAAGAAGACATCTAGTTGCCATGGTTACAATAAGAACTATTTGGATGCAGAAAGTAATTCAGAATCTTCAAGGGGATGAGCATTATGAAAGAGTGAAGCAAGCTTTGGAAGTAGACCCCTTAGATCACATGTTTGATGGTTATGTGATTGAGTCAGATGGACTTTTGAGATATTAGGGAAGGATGTATATTCTTAACTTAGGAGAGTTGAGGAAGTTAATGCTTAAGGAGATCCACAATGCACCTTATTCGGGGCACCGTGGAGTGACCAAAATGGTTGAAGGTTTGAGACCCTTATACATTTGGCCTAGACTTAAGAGGGATGTTATAGAATTTATGGCTCAATGTTTGGAGTGCCAATGAGTCAAAGCTAAGCATGTGCATCCAACAAGATTGTTGTACCCACGTAGTGTTCCTAAGCATAAGTGGCATGTAATAAGTATGGATTTTATTCAGGGGTTTCCCATGTCTAAAAATCAACGTGATGTCATCTTAGTGGTTGTGAACAAGTTAACTAAGGTAGCACATTTCATTCTGGGGAATCTCTTAGATGGTTCTTTGGTTTTAGGTAAGAAGTTTATTCAGGAAATTTTTTGATTACATGGAGTGCCTGAGATGAACATTTCAGATTGAGACACTCGCATGACACCTAGATATTGGACAACTCTTAATGCAGCATTGGGAACCAAGTTGAATTTTAGTTCGGCCTATCATCCTCAAATGGAAAAAGTCAATAAGGTTGTAGAAGACCTAAAGATGTAGTGTATGGATCAACACTATAAACGGGAGGATTATCTTCCATTGGTAGAGTTTGCATACAACAATTCATACCATAAATTTTGTAAATAACACTATTCAAATCTCTTTATGGGCGTAGGTGTTGAACACCTATCAGTTGGGATAAGGTGGAGGATAGAATAGTGATTGGTCCTGATATGTTAATGGAAATGGATGATTAGATGAGATTGATCAAAGAGAAGTTGAAGTAAGCTTTCAATCATTAGAAGAGTTATGCAGATAGAAATAGGACTCTTAGATAGTTCTCAGTTGGTGACAAAGTCTTCTTAAGGGTCAAACCTTAGAAGAGTTCAGTTTCATTTGGCAAAGAGTCCAAACTTTCTCCTCGTTTTGTAAGACTATTTGATGTCTTGGAAGTGATCAATCATGTAGCATATAGACTTGCTCTACTGCCTACACTTTCCAGAATCCATAATGTTTTCATATGTCCTTGCTTAAGCTTTATCATCCTAATGCTTCACATATTCTTGATTGGCAGGCTTAAGTTGCGGGGCAGGGTTAAGTTGCGACGCAGAGACATTGTACAATATAAGGTCCAATGGGACCAATATTCAGAGGATAGTGCCACATGGGAGGATGCGGAGGAGATTGATAGATCTTTTTATCATTTGAGGATATAGCATAGATTTCTTATTTATGCATGATTATGATACTTTGAGTTATTGTTATTATTTTAATATACTTTGATACTTTGTTGGTGGTGGATTGACACATTATTATTTTTTTGTGTAATAAGACATTGGGATGATGTCTCTTCCTAGTGGGGAAGGATGTCACATCTCATTTTTATGGACTATATAATTATTCTAGATTAGTGAATATTTACTATGATTCTTTTACTTTCAGTAAATTCCACATGTGTGAAGGTAATTATATCATGAAGTCATATTTTCGTAAATTGGAAAGTTGATTTAAATAATAAATATCTATTAATATGATTATAATATTTTTCTTCGGCTATGTTTTGGGGATCTAACCTATTGACATTGAGTTGAGTGCGAATGAATGCAGGTACTCGTCGAAGATGAGAACATGGTTAAGGTAGAGATGTTCTAGCCACTTGGCAAGAACTGTTTGGGATGGTTAAACCCTGATGCACTCACACACTAACATAGTCTCATAGTGCATTATATTGAATAGTTTAATATGCATTATTGTGTGGATACCAAATGCGATTGATGGTTAGATACTTAGAAAAATATTGTATTTTAATTATTTTAGTGAGTCTATTTTGAATGTATGATTTAGTTATAATATTAATGATTCTTTTGATTTATATTTTAAAAATTGGGTGATTGATATTATTTAATAATAATAAATAATGTTTTCCTATTTATACAAGTATGGATGTTTGGAAGACAATATTTAAATTAGACTTAAAACAATTGTATTTAAATTGCAATAATTATATATATATCTATTATTTTAATATTATTGTAAATACTTCTTGATTGATTAAAGTAGTTATGTATTAGTAATTGTGTTTTATTAAAAATGTTTAAATTATATTAATAATATCAATATTATATTTAGAATTTTAAATAAAGAGAATTAAAAATAAGTTACTGTTATGCATGCGATAGAAAGATAATAAGTTATTTTATTCTACTAAATGGAGATTGAAGAGATTTTCTAAATGCAAACTCATGGAAACTCAAACAAAATCTTCAGTTGTCAAAAAGCAAGGCAAAAACCTAAATCGCCAAAAATAAGGGAGAGATTTTTAATAAAAGAAGAAGTTTTGGAAGAAAAAAAAAGACCATGATTTGCAGCAAAGAAAGGCATGTTTTTGGCAGTAGAGAGAAGGATGTGGGTTCTATTTTGGTAGCAAGAGCAGAAAAGCTTGGTCAACGCCTATAGAAAAGAATAGAGTGCCTTTTTTAGCAAGCAAATCTAAGTATTTTCTGAGTTTATCATTGCAATAAATATGGTAGATTAAAACTATTAAAAACATAGATGAATTTGGCCTGTAAAAATTTTATTTTCTAGCCTATGTGAGTGGGGATCGGCTCCCTTTTCCTAGTGTCGACCTATCTTCTCTTTGGCCGCTTAGTAGACTCAAGCCAACATTTGTTTCTTTTGTTCTAATCGACCACCTTAGTTTTATCTTCTGTCGCTAGTCTCCTATATCCTCAATATTTGATGTGATTCAGCTTGCCAACCCAGCAAGAAGGCACTAAATTTTGGCTGTGTGGGTGTTAGACTGAGTCACCTTCCTCTTTTCCTACTGTAGATTTAATTTGACCGCTTGTTCCTGACTTCCACCACTAAGTTTCTAACTTGCCATCTATTCTAGTTTATACCTCTATTTTCTTTCCTAAACCTTGGCTGACTAAATTTATGTTCTTGTGTTTCTGTGTGGGTTAGACATATGCCAAGTAACCCATCCACCAGTTTTAGATCTGTTGAGAGTTCCTGTCATTGCAAATTAATTCTAAACTACCTATAACAACAAGTTTTATTCCTCTTTTAATTAGATTTAGAGTTCATGTTGTAGCTATGTTTAATGATTTTAATGTCATCTCAGATCTACTTAATTACTGTCACTAGTTAGAAAGTAACTTCCTTGTGAATTTAGAACTCTATACAGTTCCTCTCGTATGAGCGATATTAACCTATTTTGACTTTCATAATTCTTGTCGCCAGTGTGACAATAAACTTATTTATGAGTTTCCTCAGCTTCCTATCACAACAATGATAGTAAAGTTGTTAAATTATTTAGGAAACCTATTACTTACAAAATTTAAATGAATAGATTATAAGTTAAAAGTATCTTTTCCTTTTATGTTATTGTGATGGAGTAAACTCCAAGATGTAAATATCATTATGTTATTAAAACTTCTTGAAGAGAATTGGCATACTTGATTGGAATGATTTAGAAAACTTAATATATATATATAGAAATTGAATTAAATATGAACTAGGATATAAGACTGATTTAATAGCCTTATAGATGTAGTTGTATGATCAAATGATGAATTATTGCTTGAAAGTGTGTCTTCTCAATTGATGTTTTGGAAAGGGATTTAGAGATCAATTATAGGAGAACATTGACTGTTTTATTTTATTATTTATTTATTTACTTGTTTCTTGGGGAAAGAAAGTAGATTTTATGTAAGAATGTTATTGGGTTACTTTTGGGCTCGAATGCTAAATGTGGATTATCAGAGATGGATTTTCCTCATTTTTAGAATTGATCGGTTACTATGTTCCAAAGGTTTAGGTCTATAAATGAGATGTCATTGAAAAAGATGAATATTTTGTCTAGAAAACTTATTGATATATATCTCTATCACATCCTATTGTGAGACAATCTACATTTCATTATTTAGAATTGCACATTAGACATCAGGTTGCATTGGGTGTTCCCACCTACCAGTTGTTCCAGGTAGCTAGACATTTCATGTAGGGTTGGGTTTCCTTTGTGTCATGAAGAGATCTAGGGAAGTGTAGTTGCTTCATGGTTGGGTGGAAAGGCACTTGAGCCATGTTCCCATCTCTCAGCTCGTAGGAGAACCATTTGGTTCATTGCAACTAGAGAGTGTAATGATTTATTTATACTTGTTGTACATGATTATTGTAACTTGTAAATTAGATGTATTGTGGAATGAATTCTAATGGACTTTCTATATTATTTTATAGTTCTTTCACCTAGATTGAGCACGAGATTTGTAGGATTTAATGAGTTTTATTATTCATATTTATGAGATTTATCTTTTACTTGTGGAGTTTTAATTAAGCGGATTAATTACCTCTTTTTACTTTTGTTACTTGTGATGTTGTAATTTAAATGGATTATTTACTCTATTTACATTTGTGATGGTTTGAGTGGCTTTTACAAATTTTCAGCCACTTCAATAAACAACATTGTTTTCAATTGTATTGGTCGTGCCATGTATGAATCAATGAATCTTGGAGATGATATGTTGCTATTGTCATAGATAGATACACTTTATTATGCAATGGGTACACTGAAGAGGTCTTAATGATGAATTATTAGGTCCTTAAGAAAATTATATGTTTCCCTAAGTGTAGTTCCCAATGGACAGATGTCATCATTGGATTATTGGCATGAAATGACTAAATGAAAGTCACTCTCTCTTTTCTTCATCCATTATTCTCTTTATATCTCTTATCTCTATCTCTCTCCATCATTCTATCTCTCTTTCTCTATTCCTCTCTCTCTATTGTTGTAAGCATACCATCTTTAATGTAGGGAACTATCCATTAGAATGCTTGGCCATAGACCCAACTGTATCACACAATGGAACACTTTTTGCCACTATATTTATGTAGTTAAAATTAGTTTTTTAATCCCATGATAATAAACAATTTTTTTTTTAAGAAATGCTTGTTCAATTGTCATGGATGGTAAAGGTGAAATCTAAACATAATTATTCATAGGAAGGTTATGTATGTAGCCATGTTTTCTACTTGAATCTAAAAGGTACTTTGAATCCAAAAATTATAGTTCAACGTCATACATAAATACGGATATGGTTTGTCCATACACCCTTTGAAATACTATGTACACATATTCAAAGAAAAGGCAAGTTGGGCCCTGCTCAAATTATTTAATCCTCCACTACTAACCCACAAGGTGATCTAGAACTTGAAATCCAATCAATCCTTTAACATGGCATTGGAAACAAAAATTTTCAGAAAAAAGGCATTCTTAACATCCATTTGGTGAAGAGACCAGGTGCAATGAGCTAGCAATACTATAGTAGTCCTGACAATATTGATATTTGTTGTTGGTCCAAAAGTTTTTGTGTAGTTAATTCCCTGCTTTTGGTCACTAATTTTGACTTATGGTTTTCAATGCTTCCATTAGAATTGAACTTAATTTTATACACCCACTTATTTTTTAATGCATTCTTTCCCTTGGGTAAGTCCACCAATTCCCAACTCATATTCTTTATCAAAGAGCCATATTTATTTTGCATAGCTTGTTCTTATTCATATTTTCCCTTATCCTCATCATAAGTTTGAGGATCAATAGTCTTCATTATTGTAGTCATTAGGGCATAATTAACTTATTGAGTTCTTTGATAAATTTCTCGAGGACTTTTGATCTTTTGAGAAAGGTTAGATTCTTCAATTGTATTGGAAGTTGACTTTGAACTTTTGTTGGTTTCAAAAGTACTATAGGATATGTCATTACTTGTGAACACTTGTGGGATAGGATTTGGAGAGGATTTTATCATATACTTGAACCCTTGATTAAACTTGACATCCCTACTTGTGAACACATCCTCCACACTAGGATCATACAACCTATATTGTTTCATGTGATTATCATAGACAACAATTATACTCTTAACACTCTTACTATCAAATTTATTTTGTCTAATCTTATTAGGGATCTAAGAAAATGGTTCACATCCAAATACCCTAAAATACTTAACATTTGGTTTCTCACTGCTCTATGCTTCCTTGGTATTTTGTAAACAAGTTGTAGTAGATCTCTTGAAGAGATGAGTTTCCATATTGACAACCTCAACAAAATAGACGACCTTCACAAATCCTTCAAAACTATAAAAATTGTGCCTATTATGGATCCAAATTCTACAATTTTCTAGTGCATAATGAATTCAACAATGAACTTTGACAAAAGAATGCTTTGATATGTTAATTTGTAGATAACCACTCTAAACATTTGACAAGAGAAAAAATATCAATCCTACGGAAACTTCCAACTACCTTGTAGAAAATCACTTCAAGCCTTTACTAACACACAAAGACTAGTGTAGAATTTTTAGTTGCAGTCTATTCTCATTACTATAGGGGACAATATCCAATAGTAGTGTGGGTACCAACAGTTGTCAAAGAGTTAGTACGTTGGAAGCCCGATACTTGAAAAGTATGGTATTGGTACATACTCGTCCAATATGCTTTGTGAAGGGAAAAATAACTATTTAGCTTAGATATAATTCACTCCTCTCTTGTATTGCAGAGGTACATGTAGTAGAAGATAATGGAAATTTGCATGCAATTTTTTTAATGTTGTGAGTAAAATTTAACTAAGAAGAGTATAATATAGAAATATAGAAATAGAAAGGATTATAGTTGTGCAAATTTACTTGATAGTAAATTACACATATCAACATAAATAGAAAGGATTAAAGTTGCAAAGATTTCCTTGGCAGTAAAATTACACATGCCCACAAAAATAGAAGGGGATACACCACTGCTTAAGAGAACTTCCTCAACTATATTGGGTGTCAGGATCGAGCCATTGTGCATATAAATATTGGGATTCTTAAATTTTATCAAGTGCAGGAACAAGACGGTGCTTCAGCAAGTACAAAACACTTCCATCTTTAAAAAATGATTTTTATTTTCAATGAACTAAATATGCTTTTGCTAAGCAAATAGCAATGACGAAGTTATGTTTCTTTCTTTTACAATGAGTTGTGAAGTTCCAAATAACTCAAGGCCAACACATAACAAGAATTTGAAAATTGAAAACCTTGTTAGTTAAAGAACAGAGAGTTTGCCTTATATTCAAACACTTTCTCAATCAAATATGTATGAAATCATCCTGCTACCTTAGTTTTCAAATATCAACAAATGTGGAAAGGTTTATGAGACCCCTAGATGAATGTTGTGATGAAATTACTTACCTGTTGTTATGTCCATCTATTTTGAGAGTTAACTAGTGAGGCATAGGTGCCAGGTTTGAAACCACTCTAAAGCTGCACTCCAGCAATTTCAAACACTTCCAAGGTAACTTGAAGGATCCCACTTTGAATAGTATTATTATTATTTTTTTGCATTAACAGTCTATGTCCCTATACCTAAAAATATACCTAATGTAATTTAAACTATATATTGCACCAAAAATTAAAAAAAGAAAGAACAAATTATCAATTAAATTTAAGCTACAATTATAGAGTAAGAAATAAAGTGCAATTATAGTACTTTAATATAGTTTTACCTTTTCCTATGGTACAATATATTTTTGTTATGGTCATTCAATAAAGTAATACTTGTCTTTATATTTAACTTGTTCAGGTCTTTGCTTTTACCCTACAACATTACATTGGGGATCTTGTTAATTATGTTTTCTATTACTTACTCAGATTCATTATATTTTAGGTTTGTTTTTACAAGGATGCCAAAATGCTTTAAATTTGATGGTTATTCATGAATTTTAATAAAAAATAATTATTAACTAAGTTTGAAAAGAAAACTCATACATAATGAATTTCAGAACAAACCACTAATTTTTTTTCAACTCATCCTTATAGTGCAAAGAAAACCACCATCTATTTTAATAGTTTCCTAATAAATACATAGCCCAAATCAAGGGAAATGAAGCAATATTAAGAAATTTGCAAAGTGATTATAGTTTAAAATAGAAAAATGTAACAATAGTGAATTTTAAAGCTTAACAATACCAACTATGTTGTAAGATAAGTAGGATTTTACTCATTAGAAAAATATATTTTATCTTTTGAGCAATTAATTTAATATTATAAGTATAATTGATCTAGTTTTGCCCTTGATCTATTGGTGATATTTGGACTTGTATAAACATAGTGGCAAAAAAGTGTTATGTTGTGTGATACACTTGGGGCTATAGTCAAACATTGTAATAGAAAACCCAACATTAAAGATTAGGCTATGGGTTTTAGAAATGTCACAACAAGACATTGACCATCAATAAAATTGTATTATCTCTTCTCTAGAAATTACTTATTGCTTTTATCTACATGTTATTTCGACGTACCTATTGCACACTAAGGTGCCATTGCTAGTAGTATTTGTATGATCTCTTCTCTAGAAATTACTTATTGCTTTTATCTTATCGACTTTAAAGTGTGGTAAAAATATTTGTTATAATTTTATTGGTAAAAAATGACCTTTAATTACGTTGATAGGTGTAACCTACGGGAAGGGGTAGAATGAGATGCGTAAATTATAAAGTAGAAATAATCCAAGTAAGTCATTTCAATAATAATAAATTTTTTTCTAGAACAATTATACATAGTAATAAATTATTTTGGAAAGTGCACCAAATAAATTAAAGTTGAAAAAATCCAAGTTACTATATTGTTATTTTTGTTTACATATACTTTTTTTATTACTTTTGAAAATTCCATTTAATATTTGTAATTATATATTATATATTTATGAAATATTTAATTATTTTTTGGGATTTCACTTTTCATATATTTACTTTGCAAAAAACATAGTTTGTTTTAATATTTGTTTTACTTTCGTTTACAAAAACATATTTACTTTGCAAGCAATAAATATTTGTTTTGGATAGAAAAATTTTACTTTCTTTCAAATAGTAATAACTTGATTGTTTTTGGGATTTCACTTTTCATATATTTACTTTGCAAAAACGTAGTTTGTTTTAATATTTGTTTTACTTTCATTCAAATAGCAAAAACATATTTACTTTGCAAGCAATAAATATTTGTTTTGCATAGAAAAAATTTACTTTCTTTCAAATAGTAATAACTTGATTATTTTTGGGATTTATATACTTTGCAAAAACATAGTTTGTTTTATAATTTGTTTTAGTTTGTTTTAATATTTGTTTTGGATAGAAAAGTTTTAGAATAATAAATATTTAAGAAATGATGGTTAAAATAGTATACTTGTGAAACAGAAATACTAATAATAGACTAATGCAAATATGTATTATCTATGAGGGTTTAGGTGCACATTTGACCTTATTCATCAGTAATTTAATAAATTATCTTTTTTTTTTAAAACAGACAAGGGGGAGTAGACATCCATAGATTAAGATAGGTTAAAAAATTTACAAGAGTCATGGCTGAAGCCCAGTCTAGAGAAATAAAACATAACAGAGAAACCAAACCCGGCCTAAGTCATCACAAAAACTAACAAAAAGTAAACACTAAGCTGAAGAAGTCACCCAAACGGATACCAAATTTAATAAATTATCTTAAATAAAATATATAAATAGTATATTTATATATTATAGATATATTAACATTTATATGAGGGTTTAGGAGCACATTTGACCTTATTTATTAGTTAATTAATAAATTATCTTAAATATAATATATAAATATTATATTTATATAGAATAGATATATTAACATTTACACTTCAATGTTTTGTATTATAAATATGTTAAATTTCAAACACATCATAGAATTGATTACAAATGTTGGTGATAGTTTAATTGGAAATGTGATAAATATATTTTACAAGATGCCTTGCGCAAAACTAAATTTTTTAAATGAATAGCAATGAAGAGAATATAGAAGACAATATGCTCAAAATTATATGAGACAACGATGTGAACAAATGGTTGATGCATGAAGAGAATATAATCAAAATTATATGAGACAATGGCATGAACAAATGAGTGATGTTGTAGGACCCCTCTTAAGCACCATCATTATGACAGGACTTGGTTGTTACATAGGTATCAGAGCCAGGTTCCCAACTCTGGGAGCTCTAGGTATAACTGTTTAAACCTATATTTTAACATAAATTCATCTTGCCTTTAGGATGTCACATGGAGAGAGGAGAGCTGATTCTCCTGCTCGAGGTTCAGGCGGAGCATGACCACCTGAGGGACCAACAGAATCACATCACTCTGTGAGTATTGATTAGATTCGGGGACAGGACTATGGTCCCCAGATTCTTCAGACCTTACAAGGCCTGATGGGGGTGCTTGAGGCTAGACTCCCTCCAGTATTAGAGAGACCACAAGGGGATCCACTCAGAGGCAGAGAGCATATACCAGGGTTCCGAGAGCGGAGTAGGAGTCCCTTGCGTATGCCACACATGCAGGAGGGCGAGGGACATCGCCCTCCATCACCTCGACACACTCAAACTTAGACAGTACTAGATACAGTACCGAGGGGTTCCCGAGGCACCGGGGACAGGATACGGGAGTTGCTTCGATTACAGCCTCCCACTTTTCTTGGAGCCACCGATGGGGTGGAGACAGAGTCTTGGATACTCGGTTTGGAGGGGTGTTTTCGGTTGCAACCTGTCACGAGCAACCTAAAAGATAGATTTGCCATTCATCAGCTGAGGGGACCCGCTTCTACTTGGTGGCGACAGGAGGAGCGGAAGCGGCACTTGTCAATAGACACGTTGACTTGGGAAGTATTTTTGGAGTGCTTTAGAGCGCGCTACATCTCAGAGCATTTTAGACAGAGACGCATTGATGAGTTCCATGATTTACAACAGAGGGGCCTCACAGTGGCCCAGTATGAGAACAAATTTTTTGAGCTCCAACAATATGTGGACTATATTCAGGATGAAAAGCTTCTTGTCCACCGTTTCATTAGGGGTCTAAACCCCAGTATTGCAGGATCTGTTCGGATGGCCGATCCAGTGGATTTTGGTGATGCGGTAGAGAAGGCACTTATAGCAGAGGAGATACAGGGGAGGTCCCGGGAGGCACGAGAGCGGTTTAGAAACCACAACCAGGGGCAACAAGATTTTTCCACTCCTCGAGCTCCACACCCCTCTAAGGGGGAATTTAGGTCTTCTTTGGGACCCCCGAGGGTACCTCAGCGACAGCAGCAGCAACAGCAGCCGAGGCATAGGCCTAGGCCACAGCAGGGTACCCAGAGCAGTCAGACTAGGCCTTGGCAGTCACAGGGACCCCCTAGGGATCAGAGGGCACATGGACAGCAGCCAGGGTTACCTCGGGGTCAGCAGACTCACAGGGGAGGTTTTAGTAGTGTATCTAGAGGAGGATCATCTCAAGCTAGCAGAGCCCAGTCCACACAGGGATACTCAAGGGGAGCTTGCTTTGTTTGTGGGGAGTTTGGACACCTGGCTAGGGAGTGCCCACAGGGGTTTGGAGCAAGTAGGCCCTGCACGACAGGTTTAGAGCAGACAGTAGGTGATGTGGGGAGGACCCACAGGGTTTTTGCCGCGGTCGAGAACCGCTAGGCCGATCATCAGGCCACCATCATTGAGGCTCCAGGTACAATTAACGATGTATTGATTAGTGTTTTATTTGATTCAGGAGCATCTGATTCTTTTATATCTCCCACTATTGTGGAGCGTTGCAGGCTGGTGGCATATAGGCAAGACGATAGGTGGGAGGTTGAGTTAGCATCAGGGGCCCGAGTGACTGTAGATTCTATGATTAGAGATTGTCTGATTTCTTTTGGGACCTTTACTACATCTGTGGATCTTCGGGTTACACCATTAGGGTCTTACGATATTGTTTTGGGCATGGATTCGCTTGATGCACACCAGGCTAAAATAGACTGTAGACATAAGTTGATTGAGTGTCTTGATGATTGTGGCAGGCCAATAGTGCTGTCAGGGGTGCAGAGACCCATATCCCTTCGTATGATATCCGCTATGCAGTTGAAGCGGAGCATGCGTAAGGGGTGCCAGATGTTTGCCATTACTATTAGCGACAGATCAGAGGGACTGACAGAGATATCTTTAGATGATCACCCCATTCTTAGGGAGTTTGCAGATGTCTTTCCATCAGAGTTGACAGGGATGCCACCCCGTCGCGAGGTAGATTTCCATATTGATTTGGTTCCAGGGGCACAACCAGTTTCACGGGCACCCTACAGGATGACCACTCAGGAGCTTAATGAGCTCAAGATTTAGTTGGAGGAGTTATTAGAGAAGGGCCACATCCGTCCTAGCGTCTCACCCTGGGGTGCACCAGTTATTTTTGTCAAGAAAAAAGATGGATCCCTTCGCCTTTGCATCGACTACAGACAATTGAATAAGTTAACGATCAATAATCATTACCCTTTGCCAAGGATTGATGATCTATTTGACCAGATGAAGGGAGCCAGAGTGTTCTCTAAGATTGATCTAAAATCCAGTTACCACCAGCTGAGGATTGTTGAGGCCGACATTCATAAGACTACTTTTAGGACTCGGTATGGGCATTATGAGTTTACAGTAGTACCTTTCAGTTTGACGAATGCCCCTGCAGTATTCATGAGTTTGATGAATGGAGTCTTCCGCACCTTCTTGGACCATTTTGTATTAATATTTTTGGATGACATCTTGATTTACTCCCGCTCAGAAGAGGAGCATGAGGATCATTTGAGGCAGGTATTGCAGTGTTTGAGGAAGCATCAACTTTATGCTAATTTGGCAAAGTGTGCGTTCTTCCAATCTGAGGTACAGTATCTAGGGCACGTTATATCTGGTGACGGTATCTTAGTAGATCCATCAAAAATCAGGGCAATAGTAGAGTGGCCAGCACCCACCAGTGTTACAGAGGTCAGGAGCTTCATGGGGTTGGCAGGATATTATCGTAGGTTTGTGGAAGGTTTTTCCAGGATAGCGCACCCCATTACTTCCCTTCAACGCAAAGGGAAGAGGTTTGAGTGGTCAGAACAGTGTGAGAGGGCATTTCAAGCCCTCAAGGAGCATCTTACCAGTGCTCCTATTTTAGCAGTACCAGACCCTACTCGAGATTTTGTGGTGTGTACAGATGCTTCGTTGGATGGTATAGGTGCAGTACTTATGCAGGAAGGACGAGTTATCGCGTATGAGTCACGGAAACTCAAGTCTCATGAGCAGAATTATCCTACACATGATTTAGAGCTGGCGGCTGTAGTTCATGCACTCACTAGATGGAGACATTTCCTCCTTGGACATCATTTTGAGCTTCATTCTGACCATTGTAGTCTTCAGTATATATTCACTCAGCCGAATCTGAATGCACGACAGAGATGATGGATGGAGTTTTTGTGTGAGTATGATTTTGATGTGCACTATATCAAGGGAAAGGAGAATGTAGTGGCAGATGCCTTGAGTAGGAGACGTCATGAGATTATGGCCATTACAGTGGGCACCGATTTGAGGTTACGTATTCTTCAGCAGTTGCCAAAGGACCATTGGTATCAAGAGATTCAGGGTTTGACGTAGTCACAGAGAGCCCTCAAGGGCAAATATTTAGATTTCATTCTCGAGGCAGATGGCTTGTTACGATTCAGGGGACGTATCTATGTGCCTCAGAGTGGGGATATACGGAACTTGATACTGGTAGAGGCTCACAGGACACCTTATACAGCACACCCAGGGGTTAAGAAGATGCATTCTGATCTTCGACAGCTATATTATTGGCCTAGCATGCGCAGAGATATTGCAGAGTTTGTGGCACGATGCCTTGAGTGCCAGAGGGTCAAGGCCGAGCATCAGCACCCTGCAGGATTATTATATCCCCATGAGATTCCAAAGTGGAAGTGGGATACTATTTGTATGGATTTCATAGTTGGTCTACCCATGTCCACCTGACACCATGACGCCATCATGGTAACGGTTGACAAGTTGACCAAGGTAGCCCACTTTTCTCCCATTCGAACCACTTATACAGCAGCATCAGTAGCACGGGTATTCTTGGATGAGATTGTTAGATTGAATGGGGTACCTTGCAAGATCATATCAGACAGGGATCCAGTGTTTACTTCTAGTTTTTGGACAGCACTTCAGCGAGCCTTGGGCACCCAGCTCAATTTTAGTACAGCTTACCATCCTGAGACAGATGGACAGACAGAGAGGGTTAATCAGATGCTTGAGGATATGTTGAGGATGTATGTTATGGATCATCAGTCTAGGTAGGAGGAGTACTTGTACCTAGTAGAGTTTGCCTACAATAACAGTTTTCACAGTTCTTTGGGTATGGCACCTTATCAGGTGTTGTATGGCAGACCGTGCAGGACCCCGTTGAGTTGGGATCGCTTGGATGACAGAATTGCTATTGGGCCAAAGTTGTTACAGGATATGGAGCGACAGGTATCAGTGATACGTCAGAGGTTACGGGAGGCCCAGGATCGACAAAAGAAGTATGCAGACACAAAGAGAACAGATCGGAGCTTTTCAGTGGGAGATAGAGTCTTTTTGAGAGTGCGGCCACACAAGAGTCCGATCTGATATGGGAAAGGCTCTAAGCTAGCACCTCGTTTTGTGGGTCCCTTTGAGATTTTGGAGCGGATAGGGCCTGTAGCCTATCATTTAGCCTTGCCACCTAGCCTGTCACGCATTCATAATGTGTTTCATGTTTCTGTTTTGAGACGCTATATCCATGATCCTTCTCATGTTTTGGATTGGGTTGCTCTCCAGGTAGAGGAGGACGGACAGCTGAGATTGGAGCCCATTCGTATCTTGGCTCGTCGGACCCTGGGCCTTCGAGGCCGAGAGCTGGATCAGGTCCAAGTCCAGTGGGACCGATATGATGAGACTGGTGCCACTTGGGAGGACACTACTGTTATGAGGACTCTCCATCCTAGCCTTTTTGAGGACTTCCAGGAGGAAGCCCTAGCTCAGGGGGGGCAGATGTAGGACCCCTCTTAAGCACCATCATTATGACAGGACTTGGTTGTTACAGATGCACAAAGAGAGGAAGAAAGAAATCATCGTAACCAAAGTGATAAAGAAAGACGTGTTAAGCACAATGCAAATATGACAGTGGAAGAGATTGAAGCAAAAATAGGATAATACGCTGATGATATAATAACACATAGTGCACAAACATCTCATAAGGAAGAATATATATTGAGAAGAAGACATCATCAATCTCATAGGAACGTTGAGGTTAGTTCTAAAGGGATGAATTCTATTACAATAGACCGTGTGTTAGATACACCAAATAATAGATTTCAAGTTACAATGAATGTTGATAATCAAAATCATGTTAATAATAATAGAAATGTTGAGATTGATTTGAGGACTTTACAAATGATATTCTGACAAGGACTAGATAAACTTTCGACACTAGGTATGTGCTACATTTCTAAAGAAATTTATATAGGAATGAAGGTTACACGGGTACTTGAAGACCTTATTTGTAATAGATGTCGACAAGAGAAACATGAACATCAATTTTCTGCAACGAACAACATGGATCCTGGGCTACAACCATTAGAACTTAGAAAATTAACACAAATTGAGGAAATGTTGATAGCATGCATCAACCCAATTCTTCAAGTCACACATGCAACTGGAGGTCAGTATAAATATAAAGGACTACACGATGGACAAATTATGGATGTAATAGAGATAGATATGTTGGGTAGAAGAGATGTTGATAGACAAAATCTATGGACTAATTAATATAAAGGAGAAGATTATATGAATAACACAATAAAGTTTGTCAGTAACATGAAAGAGATTTGGATTATTATTACCAGAAGATATGATGTCAAGTATCTCTTATGGAAACTTAGGTACTAAGCAAAAAAGAGCACTTGATATTATTATGTCACATTATTATCAAGATGAAAACGTCATGCCATTGTACATGATAATTCAAGGGACAGATGGAATAGGTAAATCATATCTAATTCATGCATTTCGTCAAGCTCTTCAAGATGCATCAACACCACAATGCTCTCCCTTATTATTTCTAGCACCAACTAGAGTTACATCTTGTAACATTGGTGCATCGACTATTCATTCAACACTGAGAATTCCACTTACAGATTTTGTTGAGTTAGAAGGCACAAGGCTCACAACCTTCCAAGAAGAGTTACAACATATAAAATACATATTGATTGATGAAATGAGTTTTATTGGACAAAATTTGCTTAAAAATATTGATTCAAGATTACAGCAAACTTTTCCAGAAAAATCAAACTTGAGTTTTGGAGGAAGATCAATCATTTTGGTAGGAGATTTGGGTCAACTACCTCATGTTAGTGACAAACCACCTTATGCTAGTAATGTACATGTAAAATTATTATCAGAGTAATTTAAGATAGTTGTTTCTTTGGATAAGATATTCAGACAAGAAGGTGAAGGTGAGGATAAACAAAGGTTTTGCCAATTACTTACAAATATTAGAGATGCACATCCAACAATCGATGATTGAAAATTATTGATGACAAGGACATATGCTTCATTGCATCAAATAGTTTGAGAGGAGTTTGATAATAGTATCCATCTATTTGCAACAAATGATAATGTACATAACCATAACAGGAAACATTTATATTCATTAAGAAGACTGATTGCCCATAGCATTGCAACAAAAGAAGGTAGCACTAATCTAGTAGGAGAAAAAAATGATGAATTAGATGTTGAATTATTAATTACAAAGGATGCAAGAGTCATGTTAACATATAATCTATGGATAAAAGTAGGCCTTGTAAATGGAGATGGAGGATACATTTGAAATATCATATACAAACCTGGAAGTGCCCCACTAGATCAACCAACATATGCCATGATTGAATTTGATAATTACTTAGGAATGCCATTTGAAGATACAACGCCAAATATAATTCCAATTGCACTGATACATAGGGGACACATATGTCAATCGCCATTATGATTAGCTTAGGCACTAACAATCCATAAATCACAAGGATTGACTCTTTCCAAGGCAACAATTGATATAGGACTGAAAGAAAGAATAAGATTAACATTTGTTTCTATTTCATGTGTTAAATCCTTGGATGGACTTAGAATCTCACCACCATTTTCATACGACCGTTATGAAAAATGAAAATAGGGAAGCAACTCACCAAAAGGAGAGCTGAGTAAGAAAGACTCAAATCTTTGGAAGCACAATAAGTTTATGTAATGTATATATTATTGGATATAATTCTTCTATTAAACTCTATTAATATAGCATGAAGATTTTTTTTTTGGTTTAATGTGAAATGTCTTATTTAATATTCGCAAAGGATAAAAAAACTTTTTCCAAACACAATAAAAACATGCTAATGTAATATTTTACATACAGCACTATGGATGCTACTAGCTTAGATATCTTAAATACATCTATCTAGAATACGGATATCTCTCTACGGATATCTCTTGGCATATTTTAGATAGATGTATTTCAGATATCTAAGCTAGTTAATAACCTTTAATTCTATCAAATTTAGTGAGAACTTAAACTTTAGTTCCATTATACTATATATTTTTGTAAATTCTACATTTATTCAATTAGTGTTAACAAATAGAAATGAAGTATAGACAAGCTTTATGAAAGACTCCAAAAGAAATAAATATATAATGTAAATAAAAATAACTATTCAATTTAAAAAACTAAAACAAAACAAGATAATAATGCAAATAATGGTTGGTGGCTTTTTCAAAAATAAATTAAATAACATAACTCTTTATTTAGGAGTTATTTTATTTTTAAAGAGTTATTTTAATTTGTTTATTAAGATTTATTATATAGTTATTTTATTTAATTTTAATTTTATAGGCCTCTACATTTCTTAATAATAATTTAATTAATATTATAAATTTATTATCATATTACATGTTGTATATAAAATTTTAAATATTTTATCAATATTAATATAATATTATTGTTATTCAAACTATTTAATTCAAATATATTCTTAATATACATAAATATAAAATACATTTTATAATATTCATATTGATAATATATTATATATTATTTATAAATATAAATTAAATATAATATTGTATTATATTTATATAAAGCTTATACATATTTGAAAACTTTTAAAACTCCATACAATAACCTAGAGTGGCAATACATGGCATTACACGGAGTGTAATGGTGTGACTGTGTTAAAAATAATTATATAGCGGACATATTAAAATAATAATCTTAAACATTAGACAAATGCAAATTAATAGTTAAAACATGATAGGAATACACTTATTTTTAGATTTCTCTATTTATAAGAATACACCTATTTTTAGATTTCTCTATTTTTAGACAACTCACTAGAAACGTAGCTCATGGTGACTACTTTTTGGTGACTACTAGGTGGATTGTAATGTTGCGAGTGTTAGCAAAAACAAATTTTGTAATGTTGTGAGTGTGTTAACAAAAACAAATTTAAAAAACCTAGCTGATGATGACTACATTGTTAAAGACCCAGACAGGTGGATTGTAATGTTGTGAGTGTGTTAACATGTGAGTGTGTTAACAAAAACAAATTTAAAAAACCTAGCTAATGATGACTACATCATTAAAGATTGTGAGTGTGTTAACAAAAACCTAGCTGATGATGACTACATAGTTAAAAGACTCATAAAAACAAATTTAAAAAACCTAGCTACATCATTAAAGACCCATAAAAAACCTAGCTGATGATGAGTACATCACTCCGGACAGGTGGATTGTAAAAAACCTAGCTAGTGATGACTACATCATTAAAGACCCACACAGGTGGATTGTAAAGACCCAGATAGGTGGAAAAAACCTAGCTAATGATGACTACATCGTTAAAGACCCACATAGGTGGATTGTAAAGACCCAGATAGGTGGATTGTAAAAAACCTAGCTGATGATGACTACATCGTTAAAGACCCACATAGGTGGATTGAAAGAAACTTAGCTGATGATGACTACATCGCTAGCTCATGATGACTACATTGCTAGCTCATGATGACTACATCGAGGTGGATTGTAAAAAACCTAGCTAATGATGATTACATCGTAAAGACCCAGGTGGATTGTAAAAAACCTAATTGATAATGACTACATCGTTAAAGACCAAGACAAGTGAATTGTAATGTTGTTAGTGTGTTAACATGTGAATGTTTTAAAAAACAAATTTAAAAAACGTAGCTGATGATGACTACATTATTAAAGACCCAGACCGTTTAAGCCCCCAACTTGACTTTGAAGGGTGGGATGCTGCTTGCACCACGAAAAAGTCACACTGGATATTCAACTGGTTAAAAATTAGAATTGCAAATTTATTTGCAGAACAACAATGCCAGCAAATTTGATTGTTATTATGGATTGGATGTACTCATGAATGGACTCAAATTAGCTGCTGTGAAAGCATCACTCCTCTCTCAATCTAGTACCAAAACCAAAATCAAAATACCAACCTTGTGCCTTAACTATGTAATAATAGCCACACTGTGCTAACAAATGTTGAAGGATGAAATTTCTGAAAGGTGAAAAAACATGGTCAATTGTTAAACAATATAGATTTTCTGGTTGTGTGCGGAAAAATTGCATAAGGAATAGAATGGTCTGCCTTTAATAGATCAAGCAGAACTAGGTTTTTATCATCCCTAATAATAGTTATCCCTCCAAGCAGTAGTCCCATTCAAACACCGGATTAAAGAAAAATGTTTAACAAATGGTAGATGGAAAAACAGGGCAGGAAAGAATGTACAAAACATTGCCTCTCAAGTATTCATAGATCATTCACATAGAAAGAGAAATCTAACTTTGAAGAGAAATACACCAGAGATGATAACTATATGTCAGAACATACAACAAATTGAGAAAAATAAAAATTAAGTTCAAACCATGAGCACTGTTTACCAGTAGTTTCTATTTGTGGTTAGCGGTCCACATTTTCACATGACTTAAAAAAAAGGGGGTCCATTAGCAATGCTATCACCTCCATTAAGAAAAATAGAGGAGAGCCATTTAAACTTTTTATGTTTCAATTTGATTTCTGAATAAGTGAAAAGCAAGAAAATGATTATAACAGCAAAAATAATCCATGGGAGTGCCAGAGACTGGTCACGTATACCACCACGGTAGGTATTCTGAACCAATAGATGGAGTCACCTATAAGAAGGAGATGTTGCAAAGCCAAATCTTAACAGTGGTAATGTTGGAGGCTGATCTAATATTCAACAAACTTCACAAAGGAGAAACAGAGAAAGTTACAATGACGGAAATAACCCTTGTTTGATTAATGATCCTGTAACACAACAAAGGTTCCATATACAAATTATTCATGAATGGAACATAACTGGTGCATCTAGAAACATTAAACGATGCCTGAATGAATGCAATAACCCCTATTTGATTAACGATCTTGATGTTCATTTCAAGAGAAAAGAATTTACAGTTACATAATATGTGGACACAGAAATTAGAAATATACAGACTAGTCCACACTTATTCTTTATTGATAGAAATGTTTATTTATGCAAATACAGTGGTAGAGTCATAGCAGAAGTCTCAAACCTCTACACTAACAGACTGCCCTATAATTACTCATAAACCTACACCTAACTACTCATATATGTGAACTGTCTATACACACTAACAGTTCACTACACTCACTACACTAAACAGCTCACCATTACATGTTGGAGCGTATATTCCAACACCATATACAAATTATTTATTTAAGAATGATACATAACTGGTGCATCTAGAGAGATAGTGGGGCACAAATAATCTGTGATGTGATTTTTCGGCAATGAACTATGAAGTTTCATTCCTTTGCAGCTCCTCCCTCTCCATCTGGATCTCCACTTTCACCATGATCCTCTTTTTCCGTCAATTTGGCCCTCTTAGAAGGTTGTTGATTGATGTCTGCACCAGACCGTCTGGGCCGTGGAGATGGACTGATAATTGTACCAAACAATTTGGATTGTGTCCCTCCTGATTGAAGCTCCTGTGAAGAGTTTCCTAGATCATGTGAAGATTGAGGATGAGTGGCATATGAAGTTTCAGCAGCTTCTTGATTTTGTGCTCCTCTCTCTTGAGCCATCCCATAACTGCAAAGAGGATATTGTCCAAAAGCAATTGTTGGAGGGGGTAGTGAAATTTGTGAGACCATGGAACTTGCAGATCCTGCTTGAGTTCGCTGACGATTTCTTCTTTCTTCAATCATTCGACAAGTACTGTCATAATCTTGCCCACAAAAATTTCTTGGAATGCGAGACGGTAAATGGGATTCGTCAAACTTTACTGGACCCAGTCCCACACGAACTTTTGCTCTTTCATGAAACATCCGATAAATGGCTTCAAAATCTTGCAAAGAAAGAGTTTGGGAAGCCATGGAACTTGCAGCTTCTGCTTGAATTTCTGAACCTCCCGCTTCAAACATCCCATAAATGCAAGAAACATATTCCCCAGCATGTTCCTTTGGATCTGTTTGAGAAACCTTGGAGGCCAAGATTTTTGCTGAACGCACTTGATCGGGATGAAGTAAAATAAGCTTCTCCTGTAATTCAGACTCAAGCACCTCCAAACCCTTAGTAGGTGTAGACCTAATGACAATGAGGATGTGGCTCTCCTTAAATCGAAAGAAACAAACATGATCTCCACTTTTTAAAGCTTTACCACGTCTAAGTTCCACCCATCCTCCTGACAGCTTGTAATTTCCAAATCTTCCCCTATAAAATTTAATTGAACGTTCGTACACGACAATCCATGCATTCATTCTTTCATCCAGAAATACGAGATTCATGTAGTTACTGCCTTTTTCAAACTTGGGGAAATGAAGCTGTGCGCTATCTTTTTTAAGTGAACAGTAACTCAATCCCAGTGCATAATCTTTGAAACATTTGGAAAAAAGGAATTGTCGCACATCCACATTGGGTGCCCCAGATGCTTGGCCATGTGACATGGTATCTGTATGCAGAAATTTGACCCAAGGACAATGGAAGATAATGCAAGTAACATAAAACCCTGAAATTTGATCCCAGGACAATGGAAGATAATGCAAGTAACCCAAAACCCTCTCTTCAGATCAAACCCCACAATGGAAGATAATGCAATAACTCAAAACCCTGAAATTTGACCCAAGGACAATGGAAGATAATGCAAGTAACTCAAAACACTGAAATTTGATCCAAGGACAATGGAAGATAATGCAAGTAACCCAAACCTCTCTCTTCAAATCAACCCCAACAATGGAAGATAATGCAGCATAACATTAAGATGAAGATGGTTGATGGAAGATAATAGATATAGAATTAGGAGAGAATTTAGGAGGATGCATGAAAAATGTGGATGATCAAATGGCTTGTAGATGGCTTGATTTATAGGCAAGATTTGGTTCAAATGGATGGTTGAGATTGAAAGGCTAATTGAATGATGTGGATGGCTGGGATTGATTCGGTTATCCCACTCTTCAAGGGAGTTGTAGTCATGTGACAAGTGTAAGGAAGAGGTTAAAGCTCATGTGTGACCTTGTACACAAAAACTCTTATTTAATAAGTTTATGTGTGATTGTGTACACAAAGAGGATATTAAATGAAAAATGTAGTACCACACATGATTTAAGTGAGAGGTGGACAAGTGTTGGAATGTGATGAGAGGTGAGGACCTAATTCAAATATTTTATTTGAATTAGTTGGAAAATTAATTAAATAAATTAATTTTTTTAAATTAATTAGAAAGTGGGATAAGGACAGGATAAATGGGATTATGAATGAGAAATTAATTAAATAAATATAATTTATTTAATTAATTGACTAATGGAATAAGGATGATTAAGAGTGGGATTAGGACAAAATGCTACATAATATCTATATAATGTATTTGACTAGGTGTTGCAAGACATGAATAAATTTGGGTGTCTACATTTTGCCTCTCTTTGAGATGATGTTCGAGATGATAAGATTTATGTCAAGTAACATCACTTAAAAGAAGCTAAGGTATGGATATAGGAAAATGGATAAGATGATGAAATGAGATGATGATGGAAAGATAGGATGATGATGCCCCCTCAAGAGGATAGGCGGCTTGGACAAACACAGGTAGGCTCTTGAAATGAAAGGGATTGGTCAAGGAAGAAAGCTAAGGGAGTGGATAGAAGAAATGAATGATGTGTTATGCTGCAATGAAAGTGAGCAACCATGATATTTGATATAGCACTAAACATTATGCACCAAGGTATAAGGACTAGGGTGACGATGTGTCTCGTGCACCAGCATAATAAAACCTTGTCTAACGTATGATGAAGTAAACTTAGAGCATTGAAGTCCTAATGTACAAAAGCTATGATATGATCTTAGATGCAAAGAATAATGCAAAAATCTATTCCAACATACATAAGATATGAATATTAGCTGGAATGATACTGATGTGATACAAATGTAAGATAAAAAGATCACACACAAACAAGCAAGCATGCACAAATGATACAAAAATAAACAAGGTATTGCCCTTGTCGAGTTGTAAACCAAGGATTAATTGTTGATTGTTTGATAGTAGTGTTGTTGTAGCAGGGAACGATATATCCCTAGATCAACATAATGATATGGGAACAATATATCCCATTGGTGATAATTGATTGATTGATTTAGTTTACGACAAGATTAGGATCAAGACCATTGGATGTGATTGGATAATTTGAACGGATTGATTAACTTGATTGATATGGATTAATGATTGACTTGCATTTGGATTATTGCTTGGATTGACTTGATGAAATGATTTGATTGAAATAATAAATTTGATGGAGATTGATATGAAGAATTGATTGAAGAATTGATTAATGAAATGGATTGATATAAATGAATCAATTTGAATTTGAATTGATTTGAAGGATAGATGATGATGATTGGATTTCAATTGAGTGGTGATTAGATTGATGAATTGGAATTGATGTGCTTTGATTTTGATGATGATAGAAAGATTGGATGAAGACATGGACAACTTTAGGTGCTTACACAAGTAACTTAAAACCTTGAAATTCGACCCAAGGACAATGGAAGATAATGCTAGTAACTCCAAACCCTTTTCTCAATAGAACATAATAGAATGCGGGTTTCTACTAGATTTGTTCTATAGGTATGAAAAAGATTATCATGAAAGCAACAAAAATGATTAAGGTGATAGCATGTACTGGCATATGAAGATATGATGTTGATGTGATATGAGAAGATCAACTTATAGAAAGTTGAACAATAAATGGATAGTTAAGATTAGAAGAAGAATATTGTGATGTGGAGGGCTAGGATTAAAAGATGATTTAATTCAATGCTACTTCATTTAATAAAATGTAGTAGTGGTTTGACAATGGGATATTGTGATAAATGATTTAAATAAAAAATTATTTAAACTATGAGGAAAAGACATGTATGAGGATGAGGATAAAGGTGATATAGTTTAAATATTAAAATTATTTAAATTATATGGTAGTGGTGAATTCAAACAAATATAATTTTATTCATTTAAATTGGGTGATGGAGGAATAAATGGGAATTAATTAAATAAATATAATTTATTTAATTAATTGGTTAAATGAGATTAATTGGGGATTAGTTAAAAATATGATTTATTTAATTAATTAGGTGATGGAAGAGTTACTAGGATAAAATGTGTTACAAAATGTCTCAAATGATGTTGACAAGGTGATGTCACAAGACATGGTCAATTTTAGGTGTCTACAGTATCAACAGTGGCAGTCCTATAAACTCAACAAACCTTAATTTCTTGTCAAATACTCAACTTCACCATTACAAATTTGTATGGATTTTTTGCAATATCCCCAATTTTTAAAAATAGACTTTTAATTACTAATTGTTTTAAAGAAATTCAATTCAAAGAATGAATTTGAATTTAGGTTGTTGATAACCACCTTTTCTGAATTACTTATATTTTCATTATTGTTAAATTATGCAGAAATTTAACCTAAGGATTATGGAAGATAATGCAAATAAATCAAAACTTTCTCCTCAAGTTAAAACCCTGACACTTAGAACGAAGTAAAATGCACCCTAGTTCTACTAGCTTTGTTCTACAGATAAAATATGCATTGTGGATTGCCTATAAAACTAGCATAATCTAGGTATGAAAAGGCTATAATGAAGATAATGAAGATGATCAAAGTAACATGTACTTGCATATGAAAGATTGATGTTGATGTGATATAAGAATATCAATTTATCGCAAGTGGAGGATAAGGATTGATGGCTAGGATTAAAAGAGGAACTCTGTGATATGGACGGCTAAGATTAAAAGATAATTTAATAAGTGGGATAGTGTGACAAAACATTTAACAATAGTTGTAGTGTGACAAAGATTATAATAAAAAATTACTTAAATTATGAGAGAGTGACAAGTGTGAGGATGAGAATAAAGGTAAGGGCTAATTTAAATAAATATATCTCTAGATGAGGCTTGACAATGATTGTTTGTTTGTTACCGAATGATGTAGCAATAGATAAAGTAACTAGATGTCATTTCATCCTCTAGTCCAATGCTTTTGATTTTGATGAAGGTACAATGTGTGTGTTTGGTGTGAATGTCAACTATTGTTTTGTGGGATGGGAATGGAATGTTTATTATGATCATGTAGAAAAGTTTATTATGGAATGTTGTACGAGTGAGTGAAAAATTTGTTGTTTGCATATTTGGAACATTATTTTTTTGTATTTTTGAAATGTTTTGATTTTTTTCAAATTTTTTGAAATATGGGTGAAGCAGTGCATGAGACTTGTACCATAGACTAGCCTTCCAAAATAACTAAGAAAAACTTAGGAGAAGGTTTTATTATGACATGTATAAGTATGGTGAAGGTGATCAGGTTTATGGGAATGAAGGACTTATTATTAGATGACAAGAAATGACACTAAGTGAATATTCCAAGCCATGAGAGAACAATGAAATGGAAGATGGAAGATCGATGAAACCTAAATGAGGGAAGGCAAATGTCCAAATGGATAAATGAGGGAAGCTGAAAGTCCAAATGGATCATAAATGCAGGCTTGCTAGGGCTATAATTATTAGACTTAGGAACTATCATGTACTATTAAATTAAGGATCATGTAAACCCTTGTCACCCATCACATATCCCACTATATCGCAGGAGTTAAGGGTCTAATGCCCCTCTCTTCAAATAAGTGTTGTCCTCAATGCTTAGCTATGGATACTTCCTAATGAATTCATCATCTTTCCATGAGGCATCTTTGTGTGGTTGATAATTATTCTATAATTGTCCTAGTTTGTAGCCTCTTTCTCCTTGTGGGTAAGTGCAAGAAGATGGGGGGCCAAAAAGTGGCCAAATTAATTTCAAAAAAAAAAGGTCAAAACACGAGCGCGTTATAATGCGCTCACGTTATTCTTTTCTTTGCATTTTTCCTTCTCCACAAAAGTTTGTGTTGTTTTTCATGTTTTAAATAACGCGAGTGCGTTATGTTAAACTTAAATTTTTTTATGTTTAAGGCTATTAATCATGTATGTATGTATGCCTATATGTATGTATGTATGTATGTATGTATGCCTATATGTATGTATGTATCTATGTATGCCTATATGTATGTATGTATAGTGTCGAGGGTAGAGGAGGGTAGAGATGGGAGTGAGCCAGATAGGGGAGGAGAGGGGTGGATAAGGATTGAGTGATTAAGGTTTAAGGTTAAGGGTTGAGCATTTAGGGATAGGATTTAGAGTTTAGGGATAAGGGATTAGAGTTTAGGACCTTGAGGGATTAGGTTTTAGGGTTGAGGCTTTAGGGATAGCGTTTAGGGTTAAGGGTCAAGGGATTAGGGTTAAGGTAGAGTGTTGAGGGTAGAGGGATTAGGGATAGGGTTTAGGGTTGAAAGTTTAGGGTTGAGGGATTAGGGTTTAAGTTATAGTTTAGTAGTTCTTGTGGATAGAGCCAGTAAACAATGGGAGATTATTTGCCTATTTCATAACAATATACTTCCCCCTTAAACCCCGAACCCTAATCCCTCAACCCTCAACCCTAATCCATCATCCCTCAACTCTAATCCCTCATCCCTAAACCCTAAATGCTATCCCTATTCGTAAACCCTCAACAGACTCGATACTATACCTTAAACCCTAATCCCTTATCCCTAAAACCTCCAACCCTATCCCTAATCCTTACACCCTCCACACTCTAGTTTAACCCTAATCCCTTGAACCTCAACCCTATCCCTAAACCCTTGACCCTCGAACGTCAACCCTCAACCCTCGACATCAAACCCTAATCCCTCAACCCTTAACTCTGATCCCTCAACTCTCAACCCTAACCCTAAACCCTAAACACTAAACCCTCAACCCTCAACGTCAAATCCTAATCCCTCAACCCTTCACTCTAATCCCTCAACCCTAAACCCTATCCCTAAACCCTCAACACTATACCTTAAACCCTAATCCCTCAACCCTAACCCTAAACCTTGTCCCTAAACCCTAATCCGTCAACCCTCAACCCTAATCCATCATCCGTCATCCCTTAACTCTAATCCCTCATCCCTAAACCCTAAATGCTATCCCTATTCCTAGACCCTCAACAGGCTCGATACTATACCTTAAACCCTAATCCCTCTACCCTTGACACTCTTATTTAACCCTAATCCCTTGACCATTAACCCTATCCCTCAACCTCAACCCTCAACCCTCAACCCTCAACTCTCAACATTAAACCCTAATTCATCAACTCTAAACCCTAATCCCTCAAACCTAAACCCTATCCCTAAACCATCAACCCTCAACACTATACCTTAAACCCTAATCCCTATCCCTCAACCCTTAACCCTTAAAACTTAAACCCTATCCCTACACCCTCAACACTTGACACTATATCTTAAGCCTTAAACCCTCATCCTTAAAGTCTCAACCCTTAATCCTTAAACCTTCAACCCTAAACCCTATCCCTAATCCCTCTACCCTTGACACTCTAACCCTAACCTTGACATTAAATGCTAATATGTCAACCCTAAACTCTAATCCTAAACCCTCAACCCTCAAAACTATACCTTAAACCCTAATCCTTCAACCCTCAACCCTAAACCTTATCCCTAAACCCTAATCCCTCAACCCTCAACCCTAATCCATCATCCCTCAACTCTAATCCCTCATCCCTAAACCCTAAATGCTATCCCTATTCCTAAACCCTCAACAGACTCGATACTATACCTTAAACCCTAATCCCTTATCCCTAAACCCTCCAACCCTATCCCTAATCCTTACACCCTCCACACTCTAATTTAACCCTAATCCCTTGAACCTCAACCCTATCCCTAAACCCTTGACCCTCAAACCTCAACCCTCAACCCTCGACGTCAAACCCTAATCCCTCAACCCTTAACTCTGATCCCTCAACTCTCAACCCTAACCCTAAACCCTAAACCCTAAACCCTCAACCCTCAACATCAAATCCTAATCCCTCAACCCTTCACTCTAATCCCTCAACCCTAAACCCTATCCCTAAACCCTCAACACTATACTTTAAACCCTAATCCCTCAACCTGAACCCTAAACCTTGTCCCTAAACCCTAATCCCTCAACCCTCAACCCTAATCCATCATCCGTCATCCCTCAACTCTAATCCCTCATCCCTAAACCCTAAATGCTATCCCTATTCCTAGACCCTCAATAGGCTCAATACTATACCTTAAACCCTAATCCCTCTACCCTTGACACTCTTATTTAACCCTAATCCCTTGACCATTAACCCTATCCCTCAACCTCAACCCTCAACTGTCAACCCTCAACCCTCAACACTCAACTCTAAACATTAAACCCTAATTCATCAACCGTAAACCCCAATCCCTCAAACCTAAACCCTATCCCTAAATGATCAACCCTCAACACTATACCTTAAACCCTAATCCCTATCCCTTAACCCTTAAAACTTAAACCCTATCCCTATACCCTCAACACTTGACACTATATCTTAAGCCTTAAACCCTCATCCCTAAAGCCTCAACCCTCAATTCTTAAACCTTCAACCCTAAACCCTATCCCTAATACCTCTACCCTCGACACTCTAACCCTAACCTTGACATTAAACACTAATCTGTCAACCCTAAACCCTAATCTGTCAACCCTAAACCCTCAACCCTCAACACTATACCTTAAACCCTAATCCATCAACCCTAAAACCTAATCCATCAACCCTCAACCCTAAACACTATTAATAAACCCTCAACCCTTGACACTATACCTTAAACCCTAATCCCTCAACCCTCAACCCTAATACCTCAACCTTAATCCCTCATCTCTAAACCCTAAACTCTATCCCTATTCCTAAACCCTCAACCCTCGATACTATACCTTAAACCCTAATCCCTTATCCCTAAACCCTAAACACTATCCCTCAACCCTTAACCCTTAAAAATTAAACCCTAAAACCTATCCATAAACCCTCGATGCTCAACACTATATTTTAAAATCCAATCCCTTAACCCTCAGCCATAAAGCCTCAACCCTCAATCGTTAAACCTTCAACCCTAAACCCTATCCCTAATCCCTCTACCCTCAACATTCTACTTTAACCCTAATTCCTTGACCATCAACCCTATCCCTAAACCCTCAACCCTCAACCCTCAACTCTCAACATTAAACCCTAATCTGTCAACCCTAAACCCTAAACCGTCAACCCTAAACCCTAATCCCTCAACCCTAAATCCTATCCCTAAACCCTAAACCCTCAACACTATACCTTAAACCATAATCCCTCAACCCTAAACCCTAACCCTTATCCCTAAACCCTCAGCCCTCAGCATCAAATCCTAATCCCTCAACCCTTCACTCTAATCCCTCAACCCTAAACCCTATCCCTAAACCCTCAACACTATACCTTAAACCCTAATCCCTCAACCCGAACCCTAAACCTTGTCCTTAAACCCTAATCCCTCAACCCTCAACCCTAATCTGTCATCCGTCATCCCTCAACTCTAATCCCTCATCCCTAAACCCTAAATGCTATCCCTATTCCTAGACCCTCAACAGGCTCGATACTATACCTTAAACCCTAATCCCTCTACCCTCGACACTCTTATTTAACCCTAATCCCTTGACCATTAACACTATCCTTCAACCTCAACCCTCAACTGTCAACCCTCAACCCTCAACACTCAACTCTAAACATTAAACCCTAATTCATCAACCGTAAACCCTAATCCCTCAAACCTAAACCCTATCCCTAAATCATCAACCCTCAACACTATACCTTAAACCCTAATCCCTATCCCTTAACCCTTAAAACTTAAACCCTATCCATACACCCTCAACACTTGACACTATATCTTAAGCCTTAAACCCTCATCCCTAAAGCCTCAACCCTCAATTCTTAAACCTTCAACCTTCAACCCTATCTCTAATCCCTCTACCCTTGACACTCTAACCCTAACCTTGACATTAAACACTAATCTGTCAACCCTAAACCCTAATCTATCAACCCTAAACCCTCAACCCTCAACACTATACCTTAAACCCTAATCCATCAACCCTAAAACCTAATCCATCAACCCTCAACCCTAAACACTATTAATAAACCCTCAACCCTTGACACTATACCTTAAACCCTAATACCTCAACCCTCAACCCTAATACCTCAACCCTCAACCCTAATCCCTCATCCCCAAACCCTAAACTCTATCCCTATTCCTAAACCCTCAACCCTCAATACTATACCTTAAACCCTAATCCCTTATCCCTAAACCCTAAACACTATCCCTCAACCCTTAACCCTTAATAATTAAACCCTAAAACCTATCCATAAACCCTCGATGCTCAACCCTATATTTTAAACCCCAATCCCTTAACCCTCAGCCATAAAGTCTCAACCCTCAATCGTTAAACCTTCAACCCTAAACCCTATCCCTAATCCCTCTACCCTCAACACTCTACTTTAACCCTAATCCGTTGACCATCAACCCTATCCCTAAACCCTGAACCCTCAACCCTCAACTCTCAACATTAAACCCTAATCTGTCAACCCTAAACCCTAATCCGTCAACCCTAAACCCTAATCCCTCAACCCTAAATCCTATCCCTAAACCCTAAACCCTCAACACTATACCTTAAACCATAATCCCTCAACCCTAAACCCTAAACCCTATCCCTAAACCCTCAACACTATACCTTAAACCCTAATCCCTCAACCCTAACCCTAAACCTTGTCCCTAAACCCTAATCCCTCAACCCTCAACCCTAATCCGTCATCTGTCATCCCTCAACTCTAATCCCTCATCCCTAAACCCTAAATGCTATCCCTATTCCTAGACCCTCAACAGGCTCGATACTATACCTTAAACCCTAATCCCTCTACCCTCGACACTCTTATTTAACCCTAATCCCTTGACCATTAACCCTATCCCTCAACCTCAACCCTCAACCGTCAACTGTCAACCCTCAACACTCAACTCTAAACATTAAACCCTAATTCATCAACCGTAAACCCTAATCCCTCAAACCTAAACCCTATCCCTAAATCATCAACCCTCAACACTATACCTTAAACCCTAATCCCTATCCCTTAACCCTTAAAACTTAAACCCTATCCCTATACCCTCAACACTTGACACTATATCTTAAGCCTTAAACCCTCATCCCCAAAGCCTCAACCCTCAATTCTTAAACCTTCAACCCTAAACCCTATCCCTAATCCCTCTACCCTCGACACTCTAACCCTAACCTTGACATTAAACACTAATCTGTCAACCCTAAACCCTAATCTGTCAACCCCAAACCCTCAACCCTCAACACTATACCTTAAACCCTAATCCATCAACCCTAAAACCTAATCCATCAACCCTCAACCCTAAACACTATTAATAAACCCTCAACCCTTGACACTATACTTTAAACCCTTATCCCTCAACCCTCAACCCTAATACCTCAACCTTCAACCCTAATCCCTCATCCCTAAACCCTAAACTCTATCCCTATTCCTAAACCCTCAACCCTCGACACTATACCTTAAACCCTAATCCCTTATCCCTAAACCCTAAACACTATCCCTCAAACCTTAACCCTTAAAAATTAAACCCTAAAACCTATCCATAAACCCTTGACGCTCAACACTATATTTTAAACCCCAATCCCTTAACCCTCAGCCCTAAAGCCTCAACCCTCAATCGTTAAACCTTCAACCCTAAACCCTATCCCTAATCCATCTACCCTCAACACTCTACTTTAACCCTAATCCCTTGACCATAAACCCTATCCCTAAACCCTTAACTCTCAACCCTCAACTTTCAACATTAAACCCTAATCTGTCAACCCTAAACCCTAATCTTTCAACCCTAAACCCTAATCCCTCAACTCTAAATCCTATCCCTAAACCCTCAACCCTCAACACTATACCTTAAACCATAATCCCTCAACCCTAAACCCTAAACCCTCAACCCTAAACCCTATCCCTAAACCCTCAACACTATACCTTAAACCCTAATCCCTCAACCCTAAACCTAAACCTTGTCCCTAAACCCTAATCCCTCAACCCTCTACCCTAATCCGTCATCTGTCATCCCTCAACTTGAATCCCTCATCCCTAAACCCTAAACACTATCCCTATTCCTAGACCCTCAATAGGCTCAATACTATACCTTAAACCCTAATCCCTCTACCCTCGACACTCTTATTTAACCCTAATCCCTTGACCATTAACCCTATCCCTCAACCTCAACCTCAACCCTCAACCCTCAACACTCAACTCTAAACATTAAACCCTAATTCATCAACCGTAAACCCTAATCCCTCAAACCTAAACCCTATCCCTAAACCATCAACCCTCAACACTATACCTTAAACCCTAATCCCTATCCCTTAACCCTTAAAACTTAAACCCTATCCCTATACCCTCAACACTTGACACTATATCTTAAGCCTTAAACCCTCATCCCTAAACCCTCAACCCTCAATTCTTAAACCTTCAACCCTAAACCCTATCCCTAATCCCTTTACCCTCGACACTCTAACCCTAACCTTGACATTAAACACTAATCCGCCAACCCTAAACCCTAATCTGTCAACCCTAAACCCTCAACACTCAACACTATACCTTAAACCCTAATCCATCAACCCTAAAACCTAATCCATCAACCCTCAACCCTAAACACTATTAATAAACCCTCAACCCTAATACCTCAACCCTCAACCCTAATCCCTCATCCCTAAACCCTAAACTCTATCCCTATTCCTAAACCCTCAACCCTCGACACTATACCTTAAACCCTAATCCCTTATCTCTAAACCCTAAACACTATCCCTCAACCCCTAACCCTTAAAAATTAAACCCTAAAACCTATCCATAAATCCTCGACGCTCAACACTATATTTTAAACCCCAATCCCTTAACCCTCAGCCCTAAAGCCTCAACCCTCAATCGTTAAACCTTCAACCCTAAATCCTATCCCTAATCCCTCTACCCTCAACACTCTACTTTAACCCTAATCCCTTGACCATCAACCCTATCCCTAAACCCTCAACCCTCAACCCTCAACTCTCAACATTAAACCCTAATCCGTCAACCCTAAACCCTAATCCCTCAACCCTAAATCATATCCCTAAACCCTCAACCCTCAACACTATACCTTAAACCATAATCCCTAAACCCTAATCCCTCAACCCTAAACCCTAAACCCTATCCCTAAACCCAACAAAACTACTTTGCCTTATGTTAGGTTGTTAAACCCATCATTTTTGACACTCTTCTCTTAAAGATATTTGAGTTGCAAGAATATGTCAAAAAAATGGCTATGAACTTTTTTAATGTTAGTAATGTTATATGGCATGTTTTTCTGGCCCATTTGGGGTTCATTATGCCAATAGGTGTACACACTATGAGAAAAGCTTTGCATATGGTACATCCACAGTGAGTAATTAACAGTTGAAATTAGAAGGATGATCATTATGAGAAAAGCTTTGCATTGGGGTACATCTATGTTTCTTGCTATGTACCCCGCACTTAGGGGAGGTATATTGTTATGAAACAAGCAAATAATCTCCCATTGTTTACTGGCTCTATCCACAAGAACTACTAAACTATACCTTAAACACTAATCCCTCAACCCTAAACTTTCAACCCTAAACCCTATCCCTAATCCCTCTACCCTCAACAGTCTACCTTAACTCTAATCCCTCGGCCCTTAACCCTAAATGCTATCCCTAAAGCCTCAACCCTAAACCCTAATCCCTCAAGGTCCTAAACTCTAATCCCTTATCCCTAAGCTCCAAATCCTATCCCTAAATGCTCAACCCTTAACCTTAAACCTTAATCACTCAATCCTTATCCACCCCTCTCCTCCCCTATCTGGCTCACTCCCATCTCTACCCTCCTCTACCGTCAACACTATACATACATACATATAGGCATACATAGATACATACATACATATAGGCATACATAGATACATACATACATATAGGCATACATACATACATACATACATATATACATATAGGCATACCTACATACATGATTAATAGCCTTAAACATAAAAAAATTTAAGTTTAACATAACGCGCTCGCGTTATTTAAAACATGAAAAATAGCACAAACTTTTGTTGTAAAGGAAAAATGCAAAGAAAATAATAACGCGAGCGCGTTATAGCGCGCTCGCGCTATGTCTTGCTTTGGGAATCCCAAGCCTTGGGCTTGGGATTTGCTTTGGATTTCCAACCCAAAGGCTTGGAGTGCCTTATGAACAGTAACAGACGTGTTTTTCCATATTCTTCAAGATTTTAGATAATTTTGTTCATGCTAACCCTCAGATTTGCACATGTTTCAAGGTCAAACAAATCAAACACCTGGGTAATGTTAGGCTTTCTCTTAGCTATCTGACGATGTAATTTTTTTCACATTTTAACAATGTTAAGCCTTTCATCTTTAATTTTTTTTGTTTGTGTGTCCGTTTTTGGGCAAAAACCACTGTTTGGTCTTTTTTTCATTGTAAATTAACTATTCATTGAAATTTCAAAAAAATTACATATTTAGAAACTAGACTCCATTCTACAAATATTAAAAAAAGAAAAAAATGATTTTTGATTAGTTTTCAAAATTTATAGGGGTAGCACGGCCAAAATTCTATTTTTTAGGATGTGTCCACTTTGAAAATTAGTAAAAAATCAAATATTCATCAAATAATTATCAGAAAAATTGGGCATAAACTACATGCTATTAGCTAATTTCTCACTAAAGCGATTTTAAAAATACCAAAAAAAAGTTGACCTTTTGAGGGAGCCACAGAACATGCTATGTTATGTTTTTTTGATAGAAACAACACCAATTTCTGTGGCTCCCTCTTTTGAACCCCTTAATCTATGCCATTTTCAAAAAAAATAGTAGTTTAGAAAGTAGAGTCGGAGAACTACGAACATTGTTTTGGTTGTATCTCCAAATTTTGAGTGTAACTATGCTCAATTTCTCATCCAAGGCCAGTATTTCCTGATTTCAGAAAAAAAGTGGCCACTTAAGACCCCTTTTTGGCCCCCCATCTTCCTGCACTTACCCTTGTTTGAATCATTGCCTCTATTTCCAAAATTATTCTTCCCTCTTCATCAAGCTTTGGAAATTTATCCCCAATGACCTTCAACCATGACACATGGAAGATTGGGTGTATTTTTGTAGATTTTGAGAGCCCCAATTTGTATGCATTGCACTATCACTGTATTGTAGTAATTTGTAAAGACTCTAATGTTGGGTGTCAATTTTTTATCCTTCATTTGTTTCTTGAGATACATCTATTTGTTTGATTATAGCTTAAAAATATGCAGTCGCCCACTTGAAAATGATGTTCATTTCTTTGTAGATCTTGTTTCATCCTATTTTGTGCCACTAGTAAATTTACTTTTAAGGTGAAATGAACTTCTTGTTGATGTTGAATATAGTTCTCCATTGCATGCATCTATGGTTGGATTCTCATTAAAGACAACATAGATGAAGAGTACTTGTAGAGTTCAATGAATGGTCACATCTTTGTAGAAGTATGAAAAGAAGTGTCATAGCATCACTCTAGTAGTGGTAAGAAATGATCCCATTAACATTGTAAACACTTAACCACCTATACTTGTCCATCTAATTACACCGAGAGGTGTAACCTACAGTGACAACAAAGGGTAGAATGAAATGCGTGTAAATAAAAAAATGTTAACTTTTTCAATTAAATGGTCGACAAATAAAATGATAAATAAGGATTAATTGAAAAAGTGCCAACAAATAAAACAATTATAAAAGTGAATTATTATTTTATTTATTGAAGAAGGGAAAAAGTGAATTGAAAGGTAAGTACATTATATTTGATAGATTTATATTTTACTACATAGTCATTAATTTTGTTATATTTATTGTACAATTTTTTTAAAATTTTACGAATCATTCCAATCCATAAAATGATGGTTCAATACAAATATTTTTGAAAAAATAGTATATTTTATTTACTAGATATTTCTTGGTGTCTTTTACATAGATTTTTCTAAAGATAGGTATACTAGTTATAGGTGGTAGGAAGAGCTATAAGCATGTTATGTCCCCAAACAAGAGAACAAATATTTCAAGAAATTACTAGTAAATATAGGTCATAGTCATTGACTACATTCTTTGGAAAGCCATGTAGCTTCTAAATTGTCTCTCAAAACGTTGCAACAAATATACTAGCTATGAAGGGGTGAGATAGAGCACAGAACAAAGCATATTTAGTGAATCTATGCACTATGACCATGATGACATTCTTTCCTTTTGACTTGGATAAACTAGTGATGAATTCCATCGAAATGTCCTCCCAACAATGAATTAAGTTATAATTATTTCACCTTTAATTTTTTGGCACACCAAAAATTGCATGAGAAATTTCTTCACATTTCCTTTGATACACTCCCAAAATAAATCATGTTTAACTTGATGACATGTTTTTAACAACCTTGATTGCCCAGCCCATAGAGATGCATGAAGTTCTCCCAACATCTTATTTTTGAGAAGAGAGTTTCAACAAAGAAATAAATGATCTTTGTACCACAAGGTGTCTCCTTACAAAACAAATTTTTGACACACTAGGATCTTGTTGCAAGTGTTGAATGATTTGTGTAGTATCTTGATCTTATTTCTATTCTTGTCCAGTCTCGTTTACCCATATTAGTTTGAATTATTGAAATAGCATAGTAGTGCTTCAATTTTTCTTCTCTCTCTTATATGCATCAACCACCACATTCTTCCTCCCCTTCTATATACAATCTTGAAGTCATATATTAACATCTTAGTAACCCATTTTTCCTTCTCCTATGAAGAAAGACTTTAAACTCGTAAACGTATTTGAGATTTTCATGACTTGTTTTGACCTTAAAATGTCTTCCCGTCAAATAATGTTGCCATTACTTAATTGCATGGAGAATTGCCAACATTTCAATTTTTCATAAATGGTCTAGGTGATATTATTACCTTTGTGTTGTTAAATTTCAAATGTAATAGGTTTCCCTTCTTGCATTAGCACTATCCTAATACCATGAGCCAAAGAATCACATTTCACAATGAATGTTAGTAAAATTTTGAGTAGCTAAAGTTGGATTAGTGCACATAGATCTCTTGAGTTATTTAAAGGCTCATTTGGCCTCCGCATTCTATTAGAATGTATCCTACAATAAATTTGTAAGTGGAGTAGCTATACAACCATAGTTCCTGACACAATCTTCTATAGTAGCATGTAAGACCTAAAAAACCACTTAAGTTCTTGAGTGTTGTGTAATAACCCATGAATATGCAACCAATTTTTTTAAAATCAGATCTTACTACAAATCACATACATATTGTAAGATTGCACCAACACAAGTTTGAAGATGATTGAAAATGCATGCATGGTCATTAGGCCTTCATGAGGAATTTGAATTGAAACATTTACAAACCAGTTGACAATTTGCAAAAAGAAAGCATGACATAAATTTGTAACAACAATAAGAGAACATGGCAGAAATTCATAACATCAATATGGAATTTCCAAAAATTCATTTGTTCATCATACAACTAGCAATAGGAGGTGAGACTATTTCATTTACAGTCCATTTATCCATCTATTGTATCCCACAAGTACATTTACATTCTTTCATCCTAGAAGTTGAGTATACATGTTTAATACATTAGCCATAATTCTCTATTCCTATTCTCCATAGAAAGCATAATCTAAAATATGCATGATTACTTATCAATTATGTAGCAATATTAAGGAAATGTGAATAATGAACAATTCTCACATGGATGTTACCTTAAATAAGATAGTTGTAAGAAAGTGGTAGTTACATCATAGAATCAGTCGCCCTCTAGCATTTAGAGTGCATGGTGAATCTCACCTTAAGGATAAGAATTCCCTATCCCAACCCACCAAAGCACTTTGGGATCCACAAAGAGAGAGATGATTCTTTATGTCAAAGCTTTTAGAAACCACGTAACTACTAACCCATGGTGTCTAGCTTCAAAAAAGGCATCCTATTACTATATTAGCAAGACCAGACCAACAACCACAAAGAGTAAGAAAAACTAAAAATTGACACTTGAAACAAATTGGTCCTTTAATTCAATTCTACCAGTATGAGTTTCCACAAATTTTAAAATCTATAGAATAGTGAATAATGACATCCTTAACAAGTATGCCTCTAGCTCTAGAACCTACATGCTACTGGTGATAAGCATTCAAGCTTGAGAAGTCCTTGGAATTCTTCATCGGTATACCTAGGTGATAGCCTACTATCTCTAGATATAGCCATACCAATCTACTCATAGAGCACGCTCCCTAACTACTGTCAAGATGGAGCATCAATAAGGTTATCTTAATGCGGGTCATAAGATTTACAAGTTGGTGATCACCATGGAAGGAGCAAAAATCCTACGTTATAAGAGTAATGCAATCCTCCTACCTATGCCCTTGTAGAGGGCATACTCCAATTGTTATGTGCTACCATAGAGGTCGGCATATGTATCTAGCTTGGTTCTGTAAGTGGACTAAGTCATCCTAGAGTTAGATAAACTAGACAAGCCATATAGTTTACCTATTTATGGTTTTGACCTATTACTTATGGAGTCTAGCTTAATATTAGGACTGGATAACCATTTTTCCCTTGCATAAAGAGACATTTTTCTGTGAGTACATAAACTTGGGAAAGGATTCATTCTTAGATTTATATATATTCCAGCCAACCCTTATTTCCACTGATAATCTCTTGTCATCGCATGGGCCTAGAATGTTCTTCTTCCTGCAAATATTCAGGGTAAAGAATTTGACCTTAATTCTACCCTGGCTATCCTAGCTTTCAGCCAACATTAATTTACAAAAAATGGAAAAATAGGAAGGTGTTGCTAGTATATATATCCTTCCCATATTCAATAACAAAGGCTCTTAATCTACAATGAAAACCAACAGTTTAACTTCTTAAGACAAGGGAGGTTAAATTCAAATAAGGAAAGAATCACAAGAAGTTGAAATGCAATTCTAAACCAATTTCATAACCTATTGAACCTCATGTCAGTTGTTTGCAACCCTAACCTATGAAATTGACAACTAACACTTATTCAAGTTATATACAGCAACTTGACAGTAATGAAGTATGTTGATTGGATTCCAAGATAGTAAGAGATTACAAGTAGCTTTTCCAGTTTTATTTCCCTAATATGATTAACAAGTAATATTATTTAGAACCTCAGATCATCATATATTGAATTAAGTGGATTTCCATATTAAGTAATACTAATAAGTCCAAGAAGGTTATGATGATAGAAAACAATGATTTACACCTCCTAATCACAAAAATTACTTTTAGTTGAGTTGCCAAGTGTCAAACCCTCTTCCACAACCTCGATTCATACCCAGGCTAGTAAGAACTAACTTACCCACACTTGGAAGTTCTAATGCCTTATATTTATCTATTTTTGACAACCACTTATCCTAATGTGGCATTTCTAGTGGTCTCATTCCTTGAGGCATTTTGTCAAACAATTCACAAAAGTAATCTAGGCATCCATATTACTTGCAACTACTAACATATTAAGCTGAAGGGTTTATTTTGTCAAATAACTCCCAAACATGATCAAAATGTACTTGAAGCTCTGGAAAAGTAATACCATCAGACTAAGAACCCTTCCTACACTAGCTTTTATTTCCTTAAAGGCTCTAGTTTTTCAATTCTAGGCTGGTAAAAATTAGTGAAAGGTCTGAATAGTATAAATATCTATCTACATTGATTACAAATTCTTTAACTCTAATGTCATCATAAAATACATAACTAATACACCATTTGAATGAAGGTGCATCAATATAACAAAGCAGATACTTGTAAAAATGAGTGTTTGGAAGTAGCCCAGGCATCTCAAATTATTGCAATAGTTTACTATAAACCTAAATCAATTTTCCTACACATGTTTACTTCTTCCTCAACTAATTTTTCACTAGACTGGCTTACTAGTTAAGTTTTAAAGAATACGGTGAACCCTAGCATGGATAAAAAAATAATTACCATTCTTATTGCATGCTTAACAATAGTAATATAAATAATTTTATAAAAGGAAACAACAATATTTAATATTAAGTTTAAGCTTCTACTCCAACCATACAAGTTGAATTCTATGAGTTATAAAAGTAACAACAATAAAACTTGTCCTAGGGAGTGAATATCCACTCCCAAAGGCTAGAAAATTGTGCTAAAATGTCCAGACTCAGTCCAAATGCCTCCCAAACTCATGTTTCTCCTACTCATGTCTACTTCCCTTCCAAATGATTAGAAACATTGCTCAAAATATCTAGAAACTCACCTCTTTATTTTCCCATTCCTCATCCTTATGTCTCTTCTACTTATTCAATCTCTTGTTTGTAGCACACAATTTGGAGTGAATATTTATTGAAGGCATTGGTGCCTCTTTTTGTCTTTATGAGGGTCAATCAGTATTGAATGTTGGCCACCCTCCTCTTTCATCTCCTAGACATAGCTTGGCCCTTCAAAAACCTATAGACTCCTAAGTTTTCCTTTCTTTTTTTCTCATGTGATTTCTTTCTTTTATTCGCTTCTAGTCTTTCATTGTTTTCCGTCGATTACCTATTTTGATTTAATAATAATTTAAAACAAAACTATTGATAATAATTAATAATTATAATAATGTTTTTATTTAATACTTAACACTCAAGATATTTAGAATGCCATTGATAAGATAATAATAATAATTTCTTTATTAATATTTATAATTGATTTCCTAGATACATATTTAAATTTATAATGACATTTCTATAGACTGGCAGGTGAAGTCAACGAGACCTAAAGACTTTGCAAATCCACAAATGAGACTGACTAAGTGTTGGATAAGTGTACCAATTATTACTTGATACAAATCTTAAGTTAAGCTAGTGTCCTGACAAGGATTTGGCATAAAAATATTTTCTTCTTACGGATCCACAGAGTCCACTCCACCATGAACCCTATCACCTGTGCACAAAAACATTGTTCCTTGCAATGTTCATAATTTAGTTAGTCTAGGTTAGTCAAAATATGGTCAAATATATCTATATATAAATCAAATGAGAAACATAACTAGATTTTCGTTATGTATACATCACTATCAACCATTAAAAGTTCAATCACTTAAGAATACACACTCATATAGGCACTTCCACACACTCACACACACATAGAGTTAATATAAAGTTTCAATTTCCTCACCCCTAGTCAAAATTGCATCAGGACTATAGAGCCTTAGAATGGGTTCATACAAGGATGTGACATCCTCCCCCCCTTAGAATTAAGTCATCTTGGCTTAACTAAAATAAGTCTAGATATTCTAGTCCAATTACATTTTCATCTTCCTAAGTAGCTCCTTGCTCCCCATATTGGTCCCAAAGGACCTTAACTTGTGGGATTGTTCTATTGTGTTGTTGTATTTTGAACCTATCTATGATTGCGAGTGGTTCAAGGTGGATATCTCTGACCTCTTCTACCTATAGTGCGTATGAATCAATTACATGTGTGGGTTCAACATATAGTTTTTAAGCAATGATACGTGAAACATATTATATATGTGAAAGAGAGATGGTGGAAAAGCTAGTCTATAAGCCACACAACTAATCTTTTCAAGTATCTCAAATTGTCCAATATATTGTTAGGATAATTTGGTAGCCATCCCAAATTTTTTTGAACTTTTTTTGAGGTTTTACATGAATTATCACTCTGTCTCCAATTGCAAATTCTCTTAGAGTCTTCTTAGCATCTACATAATTCTTTTGTTGACCTGCTAAGTTTTATATTTATCAAGGGTTAAATCTTAGTGACAACATTTTTGGCATGCCTGATGGGACCTTGAAATTAGTTTCAGGCCATAAATTGTTTTATTTTCAGTACTGTCTTGGTATGTGTATTTGTTTTTCTAGCATTTGGAGGTGATAAAACATACCTGGTGACTCTACACTTTGTTTTGCAATAGATCTAGTGCAATCAACTCATGAAAATAGTGCAAACAAGAAGAAGTTTGACTCCTTTTGAGTATCTATAACTGTCATCACCTAGAAGGAGGGGAAGGATAACAAGGAAAAGTCATACCCCAGTGGTAAGGACACATTCTACACCTCGATATCATAGACTTGCAATTTTTTTTGCTACAAAATAAGAAAAAAATCAGGTATCAAGTCCTCAAGCACCAAAAAATCCTATGGAAAGGTTGTTTGCTTTTGCACCATTTAATGGGGATAACCCATTAAATTCTACCCAACATGATGATATACCTATGGAAGCCCTTAGAAGCTTGCCTTTTTTCACTAGAGAGGATCAAACCACACCTATTAAGCACATTAGAGATGTGACCACACTATGTGTAGTCCACAAAATCATCACTGAAAATGTGGCAATCAGGATTCTAGTTACCTCTTTGAAGGGAAAGGCACTACAATGGTTTAGAAGTTTGGCTCTCAATTCAATCACAACATGGGACCAAGTTGGAGATTCCTTACACAAGCAATTTGAAGATAAATCAGATCACTTATCCTTGGTAGAACAACTGACTACCATCAAAAGAGCTCCATAGGAGCACATGATGGATTTCAATTTCTATTTACAGAAGACTTGGAATAGAATTCCTCAAACAATAAGGCCTTATTATAAGCATCCATTTATATATTTTCTTAAAGCCCTAAATAGTGATATGTCCATAATGATTTAGTCTATGGGGTGAACTACACTTCCAAATGCATTTGATATTTCTATAAGGGCATAAAACAATCGCATACAAGCTACCGTACCTAAGGGACAACCACCTATACCATTAAAAATACCTCCTTTAGCTACCATACCAATTGTACTAGCAATGAATTACCAAGCATCTACGCAAGTAAAAGCTATCACGACTCAATCTCAGGAGTACCAAGAAATAAAAGGCCTATTGTAAACCTTTAGTAATGAGTTGGTAAACATTAAGAAGCATCAAAGCTAAAACTTTAGACCTTATCAATCCCCACATCAACATAATTAACCTAATAGGCCTACAAAGTTGATCCTCAAGATCAAAGGAGGAATTTCAATGCTAGGCCATATCAGCTCTACAATCAAAATGACACCAACACTTCTAGAGAGCTTGTACTAGTACAAAACAACATGGCACAAGACTATGAATGGTGTTTTCCATGCAACCAACCACACATCAACATAATTAACCTAATAGGCCTCCCTACAAAGTTGATCCTCAAGCTCAAAGGAGGAATTTCAATGCTAGGCCATATCAGCTCTACAATCAGAATGATACCAACACTTCTAGAGAGCTTGTACCAGTACAAAACAACATGGTACAAGACTATGAATGGTATTTTGAATAGTAGTGGGTAAAAGTAGGTATGCAAGTAATGTTATTTTTTTCAGTCAATTATTAGCAAGTGATAGTGCCCTTAATGTGTAATGGGTATGCCAAGACAGCATGTAGATAAAAGTAATTAGTGGCAAAAGACATGAAGTGAGAGCTCATTATAGAGAAAATAGAGAAAACAAAATGGCAAACTAAGAAAGGGCAGAAGAATTAGAAGAGTTGCATGCAAGTAAATTTATTTATTTTTTTGATCAATTATTTGCAAGTGATAGGGCCCTTAATCGGGCCTCTTCTTGTTACCCAAGCATGTTGAGCCCATCCATTTGAAATGGTATGCCTAGGTATAGAATTGACAAGACTTGCCATTCTTCAAGACTTTTGTCTTGCATTGCATGTCCCCAGTCAAAAGGAGTTTCATCATTAGTGTATTTCAATGGATCTAGAGATGTACGGTGGAAATTACATGGATGGTAGTCATTTGAAATTATTTCCCAATGAGATGTAATATATTTATCTAATGAACCAATATCATTGTGAATGTTTTTGAATGACTGGTATAGAAGCAATTTACTCCAACATAATGATTGAAAACCTTGATCATTTGCTAATAAGATGGTGATGAGATGAGGGGAGACATGAACAATAGCTAGTGTTAAGTGTTCTTTCAATTTATTGGACTTTCGAGATGCTGCAAATGTCCATTTTTGTCACGTCTTGTTTTTATGGACTATATAATTATTCTAGATTAGTGAACATTTACTATGATTGTTTTATTTTGAGTAAATTCCACGTGTGTGAAGGTAATTATCATGAATTTATATTTGCGTAAATTGGAAAGTTGATTTAAATAATAAATATTATCGAAACAATTGTAATGTATTGCTTCGGCTATGTTTTGGGAAACTAACCCATTGACGTCAAGTTGAGTGTGAATGAATGCAGGCACTCGTCAAACATGAGAACATGGTTGAGCTAGAGATGTTCTAGCTACCTGGAAAGAACTATTTGAGATGGTTAAACCCTAATATACTCACACACTCACATAGTATCATATTGCATTATATTGAATGGTTTAATATGCATTAAATTGTGGATAACAAATGTGATTGATGGTTAGATACTTAGAAAAATATTGTATTTTAATTATTTCAGTGAGTCTATTTCGAAAGTATGATTTAGTTATAATATTAACGATTGTTTTGATTTATATTTAAAAAATTGTGTGATATATATTATTTAATAATAATAAATAATGTTTTCCTATTTATACAAATATGGATGTTTGGAAGACAATATTTAAATTAGACTTAAAACAATTATATTTAAATTGCAATAATTATATATATCTATTATTTTAATATTGTTGTAAATACTTCTTGATTGATTAAAGTAATTATGTCTTAGTAATTGTGTTTTATTAAAAAAGGTTAAATTATATTAATAATATCAATATTATATTTAGAATTTTAAATGAAGAGAATTAAAAATAAGTTACTATTATGCATGTGACGTAAAGATAATAAGTTATTTTATTCCACTAAATAGACATTAAAGAGCTTTTCTAAATGCAAACTCATGTAAACTCAAACAAAATCTTCAGTTGTCAAAAAAAAAGGCAAAAACCTAAATCTCAACACCAAAAATAAGGGAGAGAATTTTAATAAAAGAAGAAGTTTTGGCAGAAAAAAAAAGACAACAAGACCATGATTTCCAGCAGAGAAAGGAATATTTTTGGCAGCAAAGAGAAGGATGTGGGTTGTATTTTGGTAGTGACAGGAGAAAAGCTTGGTCAACGATTGTAGAAAAGAATAGAACGCCTTTTTTGGAAAGCAAATCCGAGTATTTTCATAGTTTTTCATTGCAAAAAATATGGTAGATTAAAACTATTAAAAACAGAGATGAATTTAGCCTATAAAACTTTTATTTTCTAGCTTATGTGTGTGTGGGGATCAGCTCCCTCTTCCTGGAATTGACCTATCTTCTCTTTGGATGCTGAGTAGTAGACTCAAGCTAGCGTTTGTTTCTTTTGTTTTGATAGACCACCTTAGTTTTATCTTCTGCTGCTAGTCTCCTTTATCCTCAATATTTGATGTGATTTGACCTGCCAATCCAACAAGAAGGAACTAAATTTTGGCTATGTGGGTGTTGGACCTAGTCATCTTCCTTTTTTCCTGCTGAAGATTTAATCTGGCTACCTGTTCCTGACTTCCACTGCTAAGTTTCTAACTTGCCATCTATTCTAGTTTATACCTCTATTTTCTTTCCTAAACCTTGTTTGATTAAATTTATATTCTTGTGTTTATGTGTGGGTCAGACCTGTGCCAAGTAACTTGTGCACTAGTTTTAGATCTATTGAGAGTTCATGTCATTGCAAATTAATTCTAAACTACCTATAACAACAAGTTTTATTCGTCTTTTAATTAGATTTAGAATTCCTATTGTAGCTATGTTTAATGATTTTAATGTCATCTCAAACTTGCTTAATTACTATCGCTAGTTAGATAGTAACTTCCTTGTAAATTTAGACCTCTATATAGTTCCTGTTGCAGGAGCAACAGTAACATGTTTTGACTTCCACAGTTCCTGTCGCCAGTGCGACAATAAGCCTGTTTATGAGTTTCCTCAGCTTCCTGTTATACTAGTGATAGTAAGGTTGTTAAATTATTTAGGAAACCTATTACTTACAAAATTTTGAATGAATAGATTATAAGTTAAAATTATCATTTCCTTATATGTTATTGTGATGGAGTAAACTCTAAGATGTAAATTTCATTATCTTATTAAAATTTCTTGAAGAGAATTGGCATACTTGATTGGAATGATTTAGAAAACTTAATACATATTATGGAAATTGAATGAAATATGAACTAAGAAATAAAATTGATTTAATAGCCTTATAGATGCAATTATATAATCCAATGATGAATTATTGCTTGAAAGTGTGTTTTTTTGATTGATGTTTTGGAATGGGATTTAGAGATGCATTATAGGACAACATTGACTGTTTTATTTTATTATTCATTTATTTACTTGTTTCTCGGGGAAAGAAAGTAGATTTTATGTAGGAATGTTATTGAGTTACTTCTGGGCTAGGATGCTGAATGTGGATTATCAGAGATGTCTTTTTCTCTTTTCGAGAATTGATCAGTTACTATGTTTTAAAGGCTTAGATCTAAACAAGCTTCCATTGAAAAAGATGAATATTTTGTCTAGAAAACGTATTTATATATATCTCTACCACATCCTGTTGTGAGACAATCTACATTTCATTATTTATAATTGCACATTACACATCAGGTTGCATTGGGTGTTCCCACCTACCAGTTGTTCCGGGTAGCTAGATATCTTGTGCAAGGCTGGGTTTCCTTCATGTCATGAAGGAATCAGGGGAAGTGTAATTGCTTCATGGTTAGGTGGAAAAGCACCTGAGCCATGTTCCTTTCTTGGCTCGCAAGGGAACCATTTGGTTTGTGTCGACTAGAGAGTGTATTGATTTATTTATACTTGTTGTACATGATTATTGTAACTTGTAAATTGCATGTATTATGGAATGAATGCCCATGGACTTTGTATATTATTTTATAGTGCTTTCACCTAAATTGAGCACGAGATTTGTAAGATTTAATGACTTTTATTGATTCATATTTATGAAATTAATCTTTTACTTGTGAAGTTGTAATTAAGTAGATTAATTACCTCAAAATTACTTTTGTTACTTGTGATGTTGTAATTTAAATTGATTATTTACTCTATTTACCTTATTTACTTTTATGATGGTTTAAGTGGCCTTTAGATTTGGTATCAGAGCTCTACATTGAATACAAGGGCGTCTTTTTTGGGACTATTATGCTAAGTTGCAAACTTGATACAGATTATTCATCATGAATTCTAGAAATATTGATCGTAGTGGAGGATTAGGAAGTGGTCAAAATAGAAGAAACTATGGAGGTGCAAAAAGTGGTCAAAATGCAAAGAATTGTGGAGATGCTAATAATTATCAAGATGGAATATTGGACTGTATTCTTTCTCTCTTGACCCAATAGGATACGAGGATGAATGCTCTTGACCAAGAGATCAGAGGGAATCCTAGAGGGTAGAATGCTAATGAAAACCATGGAGGTGCTAATGGAAATGAGAATCTGAGGATAGAAGTTCAAGTTCCTGAGGTTGGATTTAATGCTAACAAACAAGTAAGAATTGCAGAGGAGTTGGGGAAAGACCTCAAGAAGGTCTCACCACCTAAATTTGATGGAAAGACAATTGGAGATGGAGCTGAAGCATGGATCATAGAAATGGAGAAATACTTTGGGCTTTGAAATATTTTTTATCACATGAAGGCAATGTGGGGAGCATATTAGTTGGCTGATGAAGTAGCAACATTGTGGGATAATGAGAAGGCAGATAAGAAGCTGTTACTTGGTGAAATAACTTGGGACATTTTCCTACAACTTTTTAGGATAAGATGGTTACCACAACTCTTCTTCGACAAGAAGATGAGAGAGTTACAAAAATTGGTTCAAGGAGGTATGTCCATAACTAGTTATTGAGAGAGGTTCTCACATCTACTTAAGTATGTTCCATAGTACTAGACAAATGAGAGAGTTTGGATCAGGAAGTTTATATTAGGCTTAAGGCCCCAGATTGGAGAAGAAGTAGACATGCACAATCCACTTACTATGGATGTAGTTTTTGAGAAAGCAATTAAACAAGAGCAGAAGTTGCAACAAGTAGCCAATTACTGTAAGCAGAGAGATGCAAGGTTTGCCAATAAAAAACCTCAGAATAATCAACAAAACTATAATCATAATAACAACCAAGGTAATAATAATCGACAGATCAGGAATTTGAAGAGAGGTAATAACTCTCAGGATGGAAATGGTGGAAACTAGCATGGAGGAAACAAAAGAGGTGGCTATAACAACTGAAACAACATGTAGGATCCCTCCTTGGTACCCACTATTAGGATGGGGAGTGATCTTACATTCTACTACTATAGTTCTGTGATGAGATATCTTATATGAGGTTCCGGTGTTTTGATTAGACTACGTCTATGGTTATACATTACTTTTGGACATATGATTCTAGCTTAGACCATGTTTGATACATATTATATATATGCTCATGTACTTTTGTTGTCTAATATGATGTTCAAGATGATGACTAGTATCTTTGAGTATCTTGATTATAGTTATTCATCTGCTAGTGAAAGATCTCTACTATCATGTATATTGAGAAGCATATTGATTATCTAGTGGATGTATTATGTTCATAACTGCATGAATGATTTAAATGATTTACTAATGTTTCAATTAGTTTCTATTATATTGTTGCTTTAGCTATTCTATTTTAATCGTAACTGATATTGGAAATAAGTGTGCAGGAAATCAAGCTAGTGGAAATGGGGAAAACACTTGGAGTCCCATTGTGATTTCCCAGTTAGCCGACCTAGCCTATATGAAGAGGCTTAGGTCCCTTGTATAGTCATGTGATGTGTGTTTGTATCTTGTGGGTGTTGGGTTCTTGTCATTGTGATGTCATTACGCTTATGAAGTATTGTGAGTGTAATTCTATGTGGTGAATGTGGATCATGAATGTCAATGTGAGTTGTGGTATGCCAACTTGTGCTTATGTGAAAGAGTTGTGTTGATATAGGATTTAAAATCTTGGTCTGATTCCATTATTATTTAATCAAGTTAATACCTTTTCCTTTTAAATTAAGAAGATAAAAATAAATAAATAAATAAACAAAATATATATATATATATATATATGAACCCTTGTCCTAGATTAAGGTGGGCCCCTCTAAAATACACTATAACCCTAGGAAAAAAAAAAAAAATTTCTTGACACTTCATTTGACCATTTTTATTTTCTGAGAGGATTTCATTTTTTATATTATTAAACAGGGATCATGGGGAGGACACATGTTGTCCATGTATGAGGACACATGATTTCCATGTAGTGGGACATATGCTACCCCATGAATAGAGGTATGAGAAGGTAAAAAGGAAAAAGGAAAAGAAAGCGGGGGGGCTCTCTCAGCTGTGGCTTCTTGGTTACACCTTCCATGGAAATTGGCATCTCCTTACCATCTGCTAATGTCTAGCTTTACCCATCTGCTGTAATTTTGGATGAGGACTCTTGTCTGTAATTATCCAGCTGGTAAAATTATGTATGATATTTGGCTGCAAATTATCCCTTTTCTGGGCTATTTGGAAAGAGAAATTAGGAGGAAGGGAGGTTAATTGTGTATTCAGAGTTGTCACCCTCAGATGTTGTGCAAGGGTCTAGGTAGACACTATTCTTTAACCTATGAAAATTTAAGCCTTAATGTTGTTCACTATTCAGATTTCACGCTGGGAATAAATTAAAATTGTGTTCTGGATGAAAGTATGGTGTCATGAAATGACTTTTGTCATGTTGTGTTGCTGAATTTATGTTGTGTTTGGTATTGTTCTAGGTGGGTCTAGGGTCTGCCCTCTTTTTTCTCCTTAACAAAGGAATTCAAAGAAATTATTATAGTGATAATTTGCATGTGTTGTGTGCTATGAAAACTAAGGAGTAGTAAAGAGTGTAAATGTTGTGCCATTGTGTTAAATGAAACTGGGTAATCTGGGATCTATGTAACTCCCTGGACTTCATGTGTTTTCCCCTAGCTCGGGGGTGGGCAGTTTCTGCCCTAGGCTGGGAGGTGAGCATCCCACTGGCTGTGCAAAGGAGTTGTTTGGTTTTCTAATACAGGTCCTTGAAGACTGAAAAGAAACGAGATTAACTGCTATGATTATCTAAAAGCTGATGTATATGAAAAGGAATACTTATCTAAATGCTGGTTGATATCCATAAAGAGAGTAATTGTAATTCAGATTTATGTTGTCTTTTAAGTGTTTTGGCCTGAAGAATGTGTTAGTACAGACTTGCAATTGAACTAAGAAAAGGGTGTAAATATTCCCTTTCTGTTCTATCATTAAAAGGAATTCAGAAGAAGATTTTATATATTTTGAGGTCAAAAGAATGGTTACCTTGCTATCACATAAAGTAAGTGTAAATTGTTTCATATGAGACATGCTGTTAGGGTTGGGTATACACCATAAGCAAGTGATGACCACACCACTGCCCCAGAAAGAGCCACAATTCTCATCTCCCATGTTAAACAATAGAAGCCCTTTTATTCAATGTGACTAAAGCCTAAGGGAAACACACCATCCTCTATGCAGCTTCTATGGATGCAAACCATCGGCCCCTATATTAGTATACCATAAATGCAGCTTCTATGGATGCAAATCACTGCCCACACATGTGCTTCCTTCAGATTCAACTTCTGTGAAAACCTCTAGTAATTTGGAATCTCAAAACACAATAAATTAGGCATTCATATGTCCACTCCACAGGATAGAACTATGAGATCAAGTAAGATGAAGAAAACAGATATTCAAGAATTTTACCATCCAAGTGGGTATACATCCACAAAGTTTCCAAGAAACTTGATTTTTAGTTTTGAAGTCACAGTGTATGTAAAATGCACATTTTTAGTGAATGTTGAGCTCATTGGAGGATGATGGCAAACCTGTCAACAATTTTTTATTTATTTTGGATTATATTAACATACACAGCAGCAATAGCGAATAACATGAATGAATAGGATATGGAAGGCCAAGCCAGAAAAAGACTTGTGGTAAAATTCTTTCCAACCATAAAGGTGCTCCTAGAACAAACAAATCCAGTCACTACATCCAAACCCTCTCTTAAAGAAGAAATGAAAATAAAAATAAAAAGAAACAAAACTACATCTATTCCACTTCTCCACTAAAATGATAATCATGGTGAAAGAACATGGTCTCTAGTGTGAGGCCAGAAACAAATGGCATTAGGGTCATCTGAGAAGAAGCAAACTTTGCTGGCCTGAGGAAATCTTCCTCCTGGCTGCTACTCTGTACAGCCCTAGCAACACTGGTAAAAAAAAATACATTTGGTTTCATATGTTAGAGGCGTGCCCTAATTAGGGTTGTGCCACTCACTCAATGGAAGGGGAAATCGTGTTAGGGTGTCTTCTATATACATTATTTATTAATCCTTCCTTTTGCATATCTTTGTAGCAATCTCATGTTTTCAAATGATCTTATGTTTTATTATGAGGAGGTGCTACGCATTGGAGATTAAGAAAGAGGGGATGTATGCCACAGGCTATTTTGTCATTTAAGCATCCCTAAATTGCTACGCGTCCCTCTCAACTCTCCTTTTCCCCACTATTACATTTTATAATACTTACCAAAGTTGGGAAATACAAGGAGATTCGGTTGAAATATTTTAAACTAGGTAAGACGCAAGTTTTACATATTATAACTACATTATAAGAGTTGATAAGAATTATAATTACAAAAGAGAAAGAGGTGTTTGAAATTTACATTTAATTTGGAATTGGAATTTAATATTATTTTATTTTTTTTATTTTTTTTATTTCATTATTATATAAATATATATATCTTGCCCATAGTTTACCTAATATTTGTGTAAAGTAATTTTTTCTTTCTTTGTAATTTTTTTTTGTAATCTAATTTTTATTAGAGCTATGGCAGGTTAGAAATAGGATATATGTCTAGGTGTTTTCATTTTAATTTTGCAAATTTTTGCATTTTATAAGTTTTTTGGAGTAAAATGTTTAGAAGGAAGTTATGAATATATTTATATTTGTCTATTTATAAAAATATGTATGTAAAAAAAAGTAATTGGTGATTGGGTTATTTGTTGTATTAATAGAAAAAAAAAAATTAGAAAGGTTTTATAAAGTAAAATATTATTATTGAGATAGGTGAATATTTGTTTTTATGATTGCATTGTATATATTGTGAATTTTAAAATTTCATATAGAAATTCATAATTATTTTGGTGTGTTTTTTTTAGAAAATAAAATGTATTTTTAATGATGTCTTGCTTTCTTATAAATTCATTTTATTATGGAGTTCCCTTATGATATTTAACTTATAGTCTTTGTATACAATAAAATGTGTGCACAACAATAGTTAAGACAAAGGAAAATTTTAATAGTGAAATGTTTAGATATTTCTTCCTTGGGTGAATGTGTCGCCCTATAAATGCAATAGAGGAGAATAGTAAGTAAAGATTTTTAATCAATGATGGCTGTTTATTTTTAAGTACATGATTAAAAAAAAAAAAGAAATAATAGATAATAATAATAAGAGGCCCATCCCATCTAGTAGAGGAGATTTATTTTATGAGGGAAAAAAAAAATAATTCTAGTCTATATGTTTAAGATGTATTAATTCCCTAGAAAATTTTCTTGTGATTATTAGTAGAATTTGACATTCCTTTTGTAGACAAGTTAAATATGACATTAAGTAGTAAGTATTAAATATTAAATTATTGTTAGTTGAGACCCTAATTTTACTTCAGTGCAAGATTCATGGATTAAAACATATGTTTATTTGGTTTTCTTGTGAATTAGGAGATCAACTTAATTACCTTAGGTAAATGAGTTAGAGAATTACCCTACTGCCTACAGAAATATTTATAAGTTTATCACAGAAGGATTGACCTAGAAAATAGCATCTTCTTCATGCCAAGGTCAGTTCCATTGATGCGCACAACACTTCTGCTCTTCCCCCAAACACTTTTTCACTATCTCCTCATTCTTTACTACTCTTCCTCTTCTCTGCTCTACTTTTCTTCCTTTCTTAGGATCTTATCATTTTCGCACAAGGATGCATTTCCACAACTTTGTTGGTGGAAGAAAGCGAGGAATGTTAGCACCAAGGGTAAGATCTGCATAGGTATTTCGTATCTGTGACTCAAACTTTTGTAGATCCCCAGCATTCACTGACCTATACAATTATGAAAAATATGACGAATTAGTCACCAATAGAAAAACAAAAGTTCAAATAAAAACTCATTTACTACAAAAATCCTCTTCTGCTTATTCTATATAATAGTAAGGATTTACCTGGACAGCCTGTGACTATCAACTATATCCGGTTTAAAAAAATAATTTGTTAAACCACTGAGAGGATATTGTAAGTTATCTTTCGGTACATTTGTTATGCAGTTCAAGTTATCTTTATGTACACTATAGTTTTGCTATATTAATAATTAATATTTTATTTATTTTAAGGTTTTTCTTGCAAATAGTCCAGAAAAGTTTAATAACAAAGCCATTCTTAGTATATAAGAAATGAATTAATTATTAGTTGGAAATAAATAAACTCTATTAGACCTTAGAGGTAGATATAGAAATCTTTTTAAGATTAGAGCTAGAGGAATAGATCCTCCTCAGTAATATGATGTCCATTTGTTTTAAAGATGAAAATTATTCTGAGATAGTTAGAAGGGTTATTATGAGGGGATGAATTAATAACTAGTTGAGGATTGATATATTGTAGGACTTTTATTATTAGTACCTGCCTTCGGCTGGTACTATTGCAATGAGTTCAACTTATCTAGTTATTAATCTATTGATTGCAAACCAATGAAAAGATAGGATTATTTCTTGTCGGACAAATTTGATTTAAATTTGTACTTTTCCTATGTGAACATGATAAATTTTTAACAAAAAATTATTTAGAAATGATTTATCTGTATTGTCATTGGCTGAAAAAAAATTGTTGGTTTGTCGGGAGAGTGCAACAAAAAACTATAAATGCGGAGAAAATTTTGATTTGAAGGGAGTACGTGGTAAGTAAACAAATTATGAACACAAATTTTGTCTCCCACTAGTTAAGTTATGCTTAAATGGATGGCGATTAATTTTTTGCTTCAGTAACTAAAAGTAATATAATTTTAATTTAGTTTTCAGTGTTCTACAGATTTTATTTTATGTAATTAGATTATTTATTTTATTTAGTCAAAACTTTAAAATCTATAGTATCATGAATTTAATTATATTTTTTATTTTCTTCTTCAAACTTACTATATTTTAATGCATTTTAAATTATAAAAATATTAGTATTATTACTATACTTTAGGTGTAACGCCCGCCTTGAACGCCTTAAAGAATACACATGTATGCAATATGAAACAGGAATTTTTTTTTTTAAAAAAACTGATAAAGTAAGTTAACACAACTAATTACAACATATTCTCTAAGGGACCAAGGCTGCATCACCTAACCAATCAACTAACATAAATTAACATACATCAGTAATTGATCCAAATTCCTTTTCAAATAAATAACTCATTCACATTCATTGCAAACATCAGATAACGGAATCAGCATGATAAGATACATAACTGAAATGCTTTCATATAAGTACATCAAGACATCATTACAATGCCACTTTTAGTCTACGCCTAAAGTCACATACATAAAGAATATTCTGTTACATAAATCTGGTACAAGGTTGTACACTTACATCATCATCATTGAAATAAGTACAACTGAAACAAATCCTTTTCTGCATAAGATCCTGACAAGAGAACCAATGGATAAAATAGCTCTTCCACCCGACCATGTGGAACCCTAAGGTCCACCCCCCGAGCTAGGAGTTAACATGAGGTCCCAACACTGACAGTCTGGTAGACGAAAGACAAACAAGAACAAAGGACGACCAAACGCCAATACAACACAACATAACTTAACTTAACTTCCACTTTCACTTCCAGAGGCGACACAAAACAAACGAGGAGAGACCGAACAAGGGATGCTAGGTTGTAGTAGGGAGAGTGTCATCGCATGGTCCTAACATGGGTTATCCTGACAGCCTCTCACTAGGCGCCGGCCCCCATCTATGGTTATCCTGACAGCCTCTCACTAGGCACCGGCCCCATAGGGTGACACATGCGGAATCGACCTTCCTTTCATGAGGACAAGGAAGTCAATCATGCCGACCAGGCCTTCTCTACCCATCCTTAGTCTAAACAAGCACTACAGGCCATGGGAGAGGAATCCATTAATCTTATTAATGTCAGATCTACCCTTAACCCCCTAGTTAATTTTTAGGTTATCACTTGATTAATCTACTTCCAACAGGTTATCCTGACTGCCACTTTGGGCGCCGGCCCCACGTTGAAAGCCACTCTCCTTCCTAACACCTAGTAAACCTTAAAACATCATGCAAGACTTATAACAATACACGTAAATGAACACTGCAAGGCATAAACCTTCTTGCATCAAAATAGAATCATAACATCAATTGTTATCCGATACTTTTAACATTACATAACTTTATCCTTTAACAGATTTTAGGTCTCTCCATATGACAAAACGGCACAATAAGATCACAAGTGGTTTGATATTCCATCCTGAAAATTATTACTTTACATGACACAACATTCAACCTTGACAGAACCTCATTATACTTCATACTTTGTTTGATACACATACGCTATTATGTCGTAATTACAAAAAACAACAATACACAAGTTGCGAATACATAACAACGACAACTAAGCCTCTGGAATACAAGTTTGAACAACCTCAATACGACTCATTACAACACTCAAACAATTCAATTCAAAATTCAAGAGATGAAATACTACAATTCATTCTCAGTTTTAATGCAAACAACTTCTGAAATAAAATCAACATTATATCATAACACTTGCAACTAAATTTCTAACAAATCCTTATTTTGCTTCAAAAGATCAGTAAATTGATTAACTAAATCATTACAATAATTGATGTAAGAACCACTTAATTCCAGATACGATCTTATATACTATCCTTCAATCTTATCTGATTAGTTTATTCTATTAAGGATAATAACGCTAAGAGAGATGTCTCATGGCTGAACGGCAATCACACGAGGCGAAATTCAAACACGAAATCCAAAAGAATTCTTTTATGATGATTTGAAGTTATCTCCGATACTGATCTTATCCATAGTGATTTAATTTCTCAAGAGAATGATCATAAATGCGCCCTATGCGAACAGCTTGGGATATTTTACTACTGAGGTGTAAAATTGCTATTGACTGTTTAATCACTGACGTGAATGATATGCATCCGGTCTGACGACTTCCGGCTATGTTCTCTGAACTTGCAAATTTTACTGCGTTTACGGTATCCACGTAAATCAGAAAGAACTGGAGAGTGTTTATGATGTGATAAAAGAAGACCACGATTTTGCCCACACAGCAATCTCATTTCAACTCAGTAAGCGAACTGCATTCGTTAGTATACTAGAATGGCTTTCTGCCTGTAAGAAGAGCTATGTCGATAATTTTTCTATCACACTGCTGCTGCCGAATCTGTTATCAGATTTCTGAGATATTCAGATGTTGAGGATTAGCCAAAACGAGACAGTAGCTATTAGAAACAGACAGCTGCTCAAATTACACTTGGAACTATTACTACATTATACCAACAGTTGGTTATTGACCATCTTGCCTTCACTGGCTATCTTGAGGTCACCCCAAACTTTTTCAGACGTGCACCAGCTAAGACAACGGCAGTCTACAGATTAAACCTGACTAAGTTTAGATTTTCACCTCTAGCAACTGCAGTAAGCATAAACTCTTAAGACATTATTACTGCTATATAAGCTATGAGTGCGGTCAGAGATTGATGTATGACGAATACCCTAATCAACTTCGATATTGAATGCTACAGCCTCCATCATCTTCCAGGGTTAATGATGTTTGCTCAGCGTGTTTGAAAGCCAGTGAAATCGCGGTATCCCAAGCTATAAGATGGCTGGTGTACAAAGAATCATCGTCCCAAAACTGACAATGACTGACGGTGGCCATAAAATGGTCATGTTGAAAAGACTTCTGTGACTTCAACAAGAGCGAGTAACAATAAGGCCACGGCAGCGAGCATCTCAACCTTGCAGCGTTACCTGATATCCTGATCCACTAATAGCCAATATCAACCGCAACTAAAATACATAGAATCTCAGACAAGTTGGCTCACCAGTTATCTTTTAAACAAGCAGAACTTCAATTGAGAGCGAATGGTGAGACAAAACGGCAGCGAGCTACTCGACTCATCACCTCCCATCGCGCCCTGACTTAACAATATGCAGCGTCTCCAACATTAACGACCCACTGCTAAACCTTATCAAATGCTACAAGGCATAACGAATAGAGTGCCGGCCAGATCGCTAAACTAGGGTTAATCAGCAACGAACAGCCTGTCAAAAATATGCATTCAACCTCTCTAGAAAGAATCTGCACTTTACACGCTTGGAAATTCACGCAAGTCTAGGCATTTCTGTAAGTTTCGATTTGCACCAGGTGTATAAGATCGAGCTGGCTGTTGGAACGCATTGTCCTTGAGAGACTCCTCTTATACTTTCATGGAGATCCATGACAAGATGACACTGAAGCGTGTGCAGAAAGGTATCAAAACAAGAAGAAAATCCAGCTAAGGAATGCGCTAGACAATGGAGAAAAAGAACCCGTGGGTTTAACCCCAAAGACAACACAACCTGGCTGCTTAGCTATAAAGAACAAGAGAAAGATTTTTTTTTTGTTCCTCTCGATAGTCAGAATTTGCAAGTAACCAATCTCTAAAGTAGGGATGACGTATTATGGAGAACCATATCTAAGCCAAAGACGACATTCATCCCTAATAACTAGCATTTACCGTCACAACCTAAACGCTTCATTCTATTTACAAAATCATATATTGTAAAGACAAAATGGTATAGATCCCCTTACCACGCAATAAGATTCTAAAGAAACCCTTGTTTGCTTAAATCTAAGACTACTGAGATACTGAAGTTGAATTCCCTTCTTCTATGGCAAATCTGCCAATTAAAAATTTCCTGTCAACCCTCGCAAGACCATCCATCCTACAGAAATGAAACCAACAGCCCAGGTTTCCCAAAACGCAATCCAGAAACAACAAATTTGGCTGAACCCCAGTTGCCTCCATTTCCTTCATTTACGCTGGAAGGAAAATTTCAATGCATCGTGCTCATTGAGCCCTACAGTTTCAGTTTCTTGTATGCTCAGCAGTCAATCTCCAGTAACAATCGCTATACAGGTTTCTGAGCCAAAAGGATTTCCAGTTGCAGATGTGGGAGCAGGCACGCAGCCTATGCAGATCATTGGATACAAGAGACATACAGCGGGTTTCCCAGACAGTTTCCAGCTAACACAGAGAGAAAACACTAATAACCTTGATCAGATCTTACAGGGACGACTAGCTGGAACCAACCGCGATTCACGGTAATTCTATCGAGGTGTCCTACAAACCCTACCAAGATCACGCCGGTCTGAGAATGCATGCAGAATAATTCGGCAACCAGTGGAAGGAAAACATTTGACTTACGGAATCCTTGAGCAGAAACGATGTATTTAAACCCTAAGAGAGGATGCTGATCACACACAGAAAGGACAGACTGCCGAACTATGCGGAATCAAACAAACTATAAACACATTTGCAGATTGAAAGGAAGTTCAGAGATAAGGCATTCGACGGAACCTGATTTCGCAATCACCGCGACGAACCCGCTCCAATTGTTGCAGTTCCAAGCTGCTTCTTTCCTTACCCCTGTGATGTCCTCCTTGATACACCGACAACTCCTTTATAACTCAGTCCCTCTCTCCTCTCCTAGGGCTTCACACGTGATTCCGTGTAACTCCTTTTTAAAGAATATGTATTTTTTTAATTTAATATAATGATTCCCAATTATTAGATACTTTATTTTATTATTATTTTCTTTATAACCGACCCCAAAATATTATCATTAATAGAATAGTACTACTTCACTATCTATAATTTTGTACTATCCTATAATTTATTTTATTAATCCAGTTGTGAAACACAATTTACAAGCATGGCTATAACTATTTATTTATTTAAATATTTATTATAAATAATATTATATCGAATAATACAAACTTCTTACAACTTATTTATCAACAACACCTCTATTAAAATAATAATTTATTTATAACTAAAATCGACAACTAACGACAATATGCCTATTTAACAACACTAAACTCTTCCGTAGAATAATTCTAATTAAAGCACAACATTACCGCACATACTTAAACACCTTTGAACTTGGTTTGACTCCAAAATACAATATTACCTGACAGTGAGACATGAGCGAATGACAACCATTAACCACAAGGGTAAACTAACGACGAAGGAACACTGACTAGGGACCTCATGTTAACTCCAACCAACTAATCCATTGGCGAAGGCACGCTCAGACCTGTAATCAGGTGGAGTCAATGCCTAGTACCTGCATCCTACAGCAACGCACAGTTAACCGTAACAAGATATACATATACATCACATGCAGTCCTATCGTGAATGGAAATCGCAGTGAGGTAGGGTACTCGAGAACGAGTAATACAACACTGTTCCATTCACGTTTATAAATAATAATCAACTAAATTGAACAAGATATCAGATTACTAATCTACAACATAAAATGATCAACTAACTTCCAATCCCATATCATGAATAACATCAAAGCATTTAAAACATCAGTTCGTTTATCAAATTGTAAAGCATAATGACATAATCCAACATCATCATCTGTTATCATAATAATTAGGTTCATACTGAAATAGCAAAATAACTAGAAATCCATCATCAACGACCTAAATACTGTCAAAATATCCAGTACTACTAAGCAAACATCAGTCCAAAAGACGATAAGTTGAGGGGCACTACATTAGGGTTCTACACATAAATAACCTAATTTCACTAAAATATTTCTTAACTATTCATTTGATCTTAACCATTGATGTTTAATTAAATGGAGTTAAACTACATACTTTTATTAAATGAATGCACCCAAAATTATCACTAAACCACAATATTACATTAATTAAAATAATTAAAATCATGTTGTCTTAAAGTACTTACTATTATTACTTAAATAAAAAATTAAGTGAGTAAGATAAAATATTGTAGTGATGTAAATATGAATATATTTTTGTTATTATATTATGTAATTATTCTTCAAACTTACAATATTTTAATACATTTTAAATTGTAATAGTATTGAATACTATTACATTTTAATATCTTAGGTAGACATTTCAAATCTATCCACACTGTTATTATATTATGTAATTATTCTTCAAACATACAATATTTTAATGCAATTTAAATTGTAATAGTATTCAATATTATTACATTTTAATATTTTAGGTAGACATTTCAAATACTGTAGTGATGTAAATATGAATATGTTTTTGTTACTATATTATGTAATTATTCTTCAAACATACAATATTTTAATGCATTTTAAATTGTAATGGTATTCAATATTATTACATTTTAATATTTAGGCAGACATTTCAAATCTATCCACACCTAGTTAGGGTTAGGGTTCTACACATTTTATTTTATGAAATTAGATTAGAATATTTTAATACATTTTAAATTATAAAAGTATTAGTATTATTACATTTTAAGGAAATATTTGTGTTATTTAATAGACTTTGTAAAATTTTAGTTTTATAGTTAGGAAATATTTTAGTCCTATTTTATTTTTACCAAATTAGATTATTTTTTAGATTTCAATTTTATTTACCTAAGACATTTCAACACTCTTCAAAAATTAAATTTTTAATTATTGGAATGCAATTTGTCTATACAACCAATACCTAATCAACAAAAAAATTACAACTAAACAAATACTATATACAACCAATAGCTAATCAGCAAAAAAAATTACAACTAAACAAATACTATAATAACAACACTACAAGGCAGGTGGCCACTACGTGGCACTTGTTTAAAATAGTTATAAGCAATGTGAATTAAGAAGTGTTGATGAGATCCTTAAAATTTAACTAAGCCCACGAAATTAATTAAAATGCATTGTCAACTAAATTTAACTATTTTTAGGTACATCTTGTTATTAAAAGAAATGTTTTATGATTCTTTATAGTTGACATAATTTTCATGTGGTCTTCCTTGCAGCTCATGTTGAGCACGTGAATAAAAAAAATATTATGTCTAGATTAAAATACTTATATATTTATATAAGGATTGTTTTCTTCATAAGGTAAAAAAGAAAAAAAAAATTCTTCATCCTTGTGATAGGTGCGGACAATACACAACAATCAAGGAGAAAGAACTGAACGACCAAAAGCACCTAAGGGTGGATGATACATTTGTGGAGGAGAGCATTATGCTAATTCATGTCCACAGAGATAAGTTAGAAGAGGAAACAAAAATCAACAAGAAGCACCTCAACATCAGATTCATGCCACAATGGACAATCAACAAGATGACTTTCAGGTAGCACCTATTTAGATTCAAGATAAGTTCCATGGACTACCTATTTCTATTTTGATTGATACTAGTGCCAAAGAATGTTTTGTAGATCATAGAGTAGTATCTAAGTTATCTATTAGACCTGGGCATATGGAAAACTCTAGGATGTTACAATATGACAATAGAGTAGAAAAGAGAGTAGACTCATGTCTAGTATGTAGTGAGTTAGAGCTTCCAAGTTTTCATATGCAACTTAATCTATATGTAGCACCTTTAGGTTCTTATGATGTAATTCTGGGAATTAATTGGTTATCTGAACATAAGTCTCTAGTAAACTGTGAAGACAAAGTTGTTAGATGTTTGGATGACCTAAGAGACTTTAGAGCTTAGCCAAATCTCAGCTATGCAATTGAAGAAAGCCAAGAGGAAAGGGTGTGCCATTTATGTCATCCAAGTAAAGGACCTTGAAAAAGAAGAACCAGCATTCAATGACTACCCAATCCTTTGAGATTTTAGAGATGTATTTCCTATGGAGTTGACAGAGTTAGCATCGAAGAGAGAACTTGACTGCTCCATTGATTTACTACCAAGGACTGAGCCTCAACCTAAGGCACCCTATAGGATGACTACTATAGAATTGTATGAGCTTAAAGTATAATTGCAAGAGTTGCTAAATTAAGGGTTCATTAGACCTAGTGTGTCACCATGGGGCGCACAGGTTATATTTGTAAAGAAGAAGGCTGGACTTTGAGGTTATGCATTAATTATAGGATGGTTAGAAAAGCTAGTATAATGAATAAGTACTTGGACTCCCAAGAATAGATGATCTCTTTGATAAGATGAAAGGAGCTATGATGTTCTTGAAGATAGACCTTAGATCCAGTTATTACCAATTGTGGATTAAGGATGAGGACATCTCTAAAACAACTTTTTGGACTTGATATGGTCACTACGAGTTCACAGTGGTACCTTCTGGGTTGACTAATACTCCAACAACCTTCATGAAATTGATGAATAGCATTTTTAGAGATTGTTTAGATGATTTTGTGTTGATCTTCCTTGATGACATATTGATATACTCTAAATCAGTGGAAGGGCATGAAAGACATTTGAAGATAGTCTTACAGTACTTGAGAGAGCAAAAGATGTATGGTAAAATATTTAAGTGTACATTCTTTCAAGATAAAGTGCACTATCTTGGTCATGTGATCTCGGTAGAAGGGATTGTAGTTGATCTCGAGAAGATAAAAGCGATAATGGAATGGCTTGCATCTCAGAGTGTGATAGAAGTTAGAAGTTCTATGGGACTTATAGGTTATTATAGAAATTTTGTGGAAGGTTTCTCAACTATAGCAACATCAATTACCTCGCTACAAAAGAAGGGTAAGAAGTTTGAATGGATAGAAAGGTGTGATTAAGCTTTCCAAGTGCTAAAAGAAAATCTCACAACTGCTCCTATCTTGACCACACTAGATCCTAATGGTCACTTTACAGTTATAACAAATGCTTCAAGAGAAGGTGTAGGAGGAGTGTTGTTGTAGAATGAGCAAGTTGTTGCATATGAGTCAAGAAAGTTAAAGCAATATGAGTTAAACTATGCACTGCATGATCTTGAGTTAGCCGCCATAGTTTATGCACTTTAGATGTGGAGGCATTATCTTCTAGGTAAGCCCTTTGAGTTGAAGATAGATCATTTAGGGCTCAAGTATATCTTTACTCAACCTAACCTTAATGCATGATAGAGAAGGTGGTTAGAATTCCTTAGGGAGTATGACTTTGGAATTGAGTATATAAAAGGAAAGGAGAATAAAGTAGTAGATGCTCCTAGTAGAAGAAGACATCTAGCTGCCATGGTTATAACGAGAACTATTTTGATGCAGAAAGTAATTAAGAATCTTCGAGGGGATGAGCATTATGAAAGAGTGAAGCAAGCTTTGGAAGTAGACCCCTTAGATCACATGTTTGATGGTTATGTGATTGAGTCAGATGGACTTTTGAGATATTAGGGAAGGATGTATATTCTTAACTTAGGAGAGTTGAGGAAGTTAATGCTTAAAGAGATCAACAATGCACCTTATTTAGGGCACCCTGGAGTGACAAAAATGGTTGAAGGTTTGAGACCCTTATACTTTTGGCCTAGACTTAAGAGGGATGTGATAGAATTTGTGGCTCAATGTTTGGAGTGCCAATGAGTCAAAACTGAGCATGTGCATCGAACAAGATTGTTGTACCCACATAGTGTTCCTAAGCATAAGTGGCAAGTAATAATTATGGATTTTATTCAGAACTTTCCCATGTCTAAAAATCAGCATGATGTCATCTTAGTGGTTGTGAACAAGTTAACTAAGGTAGCACATTTCATTCTAGGGAATCTATTAGATGGTTCTTTGGTTTTAGCTAAGAAGTTTATTTAGGAGATTTTTTGATTGCATGGAGTGCCTGAGACGAACATTTCAGATCGAGAAACTCGCATGACATCCAGATTTTGGATAACTCTTAATGCAGCATTGGGAACCAAGTTGAATTTTAGTTCAGCCTATAATCCTCAAATGGATTTTCAAATGGAAAGAGTTAATAAGGTTGTAGAAGACCTTCTAAAGATGTAGTGTATGGATCAACACTATAAATAGGAGGATTATCTTCCATTGGTAGAGTTTGCATACAACAATTCATACCATACATCTTTGGAAATAACACCGTTTGAAGCTCTTTATGGGCGTAGGTGTCGAACACCTATCAGTTGGGATAAGGTGGAGGATAGAATAGTGATTGGTCCTAATATGTTAAGGGAAATGGATGATCAGATGAGATTGATCAAAGAGAAGTTGAAGCAAGCTTTCGATCATCAGAAGAGTTATGCAGATAGAAATAGGATGCTTAGATAGTTCTCAATTGGCGACAAAGTCTTCTTAAGGGTCAAACCTTAGAAGAGTTCAGTTTCATTTGGCAAAGGGTCCAATCTTACTCCTTGTTTTGTAAGATCATTCGATGTCTTGGAAGTGATCAATAATGTAGCATATAGACTTGCTCTATTGCCTACACTTTCTAGAATCCATAATGTTTTTCATGTGTCCTTGCTTAAGCTTTATCATCCTGATGCTTCACATATTCTTGATTGGCATGCTTTATAGGTTCAGGATCCAGAAGTGGGGCTGGTGGAAGCCACTTGAATCTTAGAGAGGTGCAATGTTAAGTTGCGAAGTAGAGACGCGGTACAATATAAGGTCCAATGGGACCAATACTTAGAGGATAGTACCACATGGGAGGATGCAAAGGAGATTGATAGATCTTTTTCTCATTTGCAGATATAGCATAGATTTCTTATTTATGCATGATTATGATACTTTGATTTATTATTATTATTTTAAGATACTTTGATACTTTGTTGGTGGTGGATTCACAAATTATTATTTTGTTGTGTAATATGACATTGGGACGATGTCTCTTCCTAGTGGGGAAGGATGTCACATCTCATTTTTATGGACTATATAATTATTCTAGATTACTGGACATTTACTATGATTGTTTTACTTTTTATAAATTCCATGTGTGTGAAGGTAATTATATCAGGAAGTTATATTTGCGTAAATTGGAAAGTTGATTTAAATAATAAATATTATTAATATGATTATCATATTTTGCTTTGGCTATGTTTTGGGGAACTAACCTATTGACGTCGAGTTGAATGCGAATGAATGCAGGTACTCATCGAAGATGAGAACATGGTTGTGGTAGAGATGTTCTAGCCACTTGGCAAGAACTATTTGGGATGGTTAAACCCTGATGCACTCACACACTCACATAGTCTCATAGTGCATTATATTGAATAGTTTAATATGCATTATTGTGTGGATAACAAATGCGATTAATGGTTAGATACTTAGAAAAATATTGTATTTTAATTATTTCAGTGAGTCTATTTTGAATGTATGATTTAGTTATAATATTAATGATTCTTTTGATTTATATTTAAAAATAATAATAAATAATCTTTTCCTATTTATACAAATATGGATGTTTGAAAGACAATATTTAAATTAGACTTAAAATAATTGTATTTAAATTACAATAATTATATATATATATATATTAATTATTTTAATATTATTGTAAATACTTCTTGATTGCTTAAAGTAATTATGTATTAGTAATTGTGTTTTATTAAAAATGTTTAAATTATATTTAGAATTTTAAATAAAGAGAATTAAAAATTAGTTACTTTTATGCATACAATAGAAAGATAATAAGTTATTTTAATGTACTAAATGGAAATTGAAGAGCTTTTCTAAATGCAAACTCATGGAAACTCAAAAAAAATCTTTAGTTTTCAAAAAGCAAGGCAAAAACCTAAATCGCCAAAAATAAGGGAGAGATTTTTAATAAAAGAAGAAGTTTTGGAAGAAAAAAAAAAACATCATGATTTGCAGCAAAGAAAGGCATGTTTTTGGCAGTAGAGAGAAGGACGTGGGTTCTATTTTGGCAACGACTGGAGAAAAGCTTGGTCAACGACTGTAGAAAAGAATAGAGTGCCTTTTTTGGCAAGCAAATCTAAGTATTTTCCTAGTTTATCATTGCAATAAATATGGTAGATTAAAACTATTAAAAACATAGATGAATTTGGCTTGAAAAACTTTTATTTTCTAGCCTATGTGAGTGGGGATCGACTCCCTCTTCCTGATGTTGACCTATCTTCTCTTTGGCCACTGAGTAGTAGACTCAAGCCAGCATTTGTTTCTTTTGTTCTGATCAACCACCTTAGTTTTATCTTCTGCCACTAGTCTCCTTTATCCTCAGTATTTGATGTGATTTAACCTGGCAACCCAGCAAGAAGGCACTAAATTTTGGCTATGTGGGTGTTAGACCTAGTCACCTTCCTCTTTTCTTGTCGTAGATTTAATTTGGCCACTTGTTCCTAACTTCCACCACTAAGTTTCTAACTTGCCATCTATTCTAGTTTATACCTCTATTTTCTTTCCTAAAACTTGGCTGACTAACTTTATGTTCTTGTGTTTCTGTGTGAGTCAGACCTATGCCATGTAACTTGTCCACCAGTTTTAGATCTATTGAGAGTTCCTGTCATTGCAAATTAATTCTGAACTACCTATAACAACATGTTTTATTCCTCTTTTAATTAGATTTAGAGTTCATGTTGTAGCTATGTTTAATCATTTTAATGTCATCTCAAACCTACTTAATTATTGTCACTAGTTAGACAGTAACTTCCTTGGGAATTTAGAACTCTATACAATTCCTATCGCATGAGCGATATTAACCTATTCTAATTTCCACAATTCTTGTCGCCAATGTGACAGTAAACCTATTTATGAGTTTCCTCAGCTTCCTGTCACATCAGTGATAGTAAGGTTGTTAAATTATTTAGGAAACCTATCACTTACAAAATTTTAAATGAATAGATTATATGTTAAAATTATCTTTTCCTTTTATGTTATTGTGATGGACTAAACTCTGAGATGTAAATATCATTATCTTATTAAAACTTCTTGAAGAGAATTGGCATACTTGATTGGAATGATTTAAAAAACTTAATACATATTATGGAAATTGAATGAAATATGAACTAGGAAATAAGACTGATTTAATAGCCTTATAGATGCAATTGTATGACCAAATGATGAATTATTGCTTGGAAGTGTGTTTTCTCAATTGATGTTTTGGAAAGGGATTTAGAGATGAATTATAGGAGAACATTGACTGTTTTATTTTATTATTTATTTATTTCCTTGTTTCTTGGGGAAAGAAAGTAGATTTTATCTAAGAATGTTATTGGGTTTCTTTTGGTCTAGGATGCCAAATGTGGATTATCAGAGATGGCTTTTCTTTTTTTCGAGAATTGATCAGTTACTATGTTCCAAAGGTTTAGATCTAGAAATGAGATGTCATTGAAAAAGATGAATATTTTGTCTAGAAAACTTATTGATATATATCTCTATCACATCCCATTGTGAGACAATCTACATTTCATTATAGAATTTCACATTAGACATCAGGTTGCATTGGGTGTTCCCACCTGCCAGTTGTTCTAGGTAGCTAGACAGTTCATGTAGGGTTGGGTTTTCTTTGTGTCATGAAGAGATCTGGGGAAGTGTAATTGCTTCATGGTTGGGTGAAAAAGAACTTGAGCCATGTTCCCATCTGTCAGCTTGCAGGAGAACCATTTGGTTCATGGCAACTAGAGAGTGTAATGATTTATTTATACTTGTTGTACATGATTATTGTAACTTGTAAATTGGATGTATTGTGGCATGAATGCCAATGAACTTTGTATCTTATTTTATAGTTTTTTCACCTAGATTGAGCACGAGATTTGTAAGATTTAATGACTTTTATTGATTCATATTTATGAGATTTATCTTTTACTTGTGGAGTTGTAATTAAGTGGATTAATTACCTCTTTTTACTTTTGTTACTTGTGATGTTGTAATTTAAATGGATTATTTACTCTATTTACTTTTGTGATGGTTTGAGTGGCTTTTACAAATTTCATCCACTTCAATAAAGAACATTGTTTTGAATTGTATTGGTTGTGCCATGTATGAATCAATGAATCTTGGAGATGATATGTTGCTATTGTCATAGATATATACACTTTATTGTGCAATGGGTACACTAAAGAGGTCTTAATGGTGAATTATTAGGTCCTTAAGAAAATCATATGTTTCCCTAAGTGTAGTTCCCAATGGACAAATGTCATCTTGGGATTATTGGCATGAAATGACTAAATGAAAGTCACTCTCTATTTTCTTCATCCATTATTATCTTTATATCTCTTATCTCTATCTCTCTCCCTCATTTTATCTCTCTTTGTCTATTCCTCTCTCTCTATTGTTGTAAACATACCATCTTTAATGTAGGGAAATATCTATTAGAACGCTTGGCCAAAGACCCAAGTCTATCACACAATGGAACACTTTTTGCCACTATATTTATGCAGTTAAAATTAGTTTTTTAATCCCATGATAATAAACAATTTTTTGTTTTAAGAAATGCCTCTTCAATTGTCATGGGTGGTAAAGGTGAAATCTAAAAATAATTATTCATAGGAAGGTTATGCATGTAGCCATGTTTTCTACTTGAAACTAAAAAGTACTTTGAATCCATAAATTATAGTTCAACATCATACATAAATAAGGATATGGTTTGTCCATACACCCTTTGAAATACTATGTACACATATTCAAAGTAAAGGCAAGGTGGGCCCTGCTCAAATTATTTAAGCCTCCACTACTAACCCAAAAGGTGATCTGGAACTTGAAATCCAATCAATCCTTTAACATGGCGTTGTAAACAAAATTTTTCAGAAAAAGGAATTCTTAACATCCATTTGGTAAAGAGACTAGGTGCAATGAGCTAGCAATACTATAGTAGTCCTGACAATATTGATATTTGTTGTTGGCCCAAAGGTTTTTGTGTAGTTAATTCCCTCCTTTTGGTCACTAATCTTGACTTATGGTTTTCAATATTTCCATTAGACTTGAACTTAGTTTTATACACCCACTTATTTTTTAATGCATTCTTTCCCTTGGGTAAGTCCACCAATTCCCAACACATATTCTTTATCAAAGAGTCATATTTATTTTGCATAGCTTGTTCCTATTCATATTTTCCCTTATCCTCATCATAAGTTTGAGGATCATTAGTCTTCATTATTTTGGTCATTAGGGCATAATTAACTTATTGAGTTCTTTGATAAATTTCTCGAGGACTTTTGATCTTTTGAGAAAGGTTAGATTCTTCAATTGTATTGGAAGTTGACTTTGAACTTTTGTTGGTTTCAAAAGTACTATAGGATATGTCATTACTTGTGAACACTTGTGGCATAGGATTTGGAGAATATTTTATCATATCCTTGAACCCTTGATTAAACTTGACATCCCTACTTGTGAACACATCCTCCACACTAGGATCATACAACCTATATTGTTTCATGTGATCATCCTAGACAACAAAGATACTCTTAACACTCTTACTATCAAATTTATTTTGTCTAATCTTATTAGGGATCTAAGAAAATGCTTCACATCCAAATACCCTAAAATACTTAACATTTGGTTTCTCACTGCTCTATGCTTCCTTGGTATTTTGTAAACAAGTTGTAGTAGAGCTATTGAAGACATGAGTTTCCATATTGACAACCTCAACAAAGTAGACAACTTTAACAAACCCTTCAAAAGTATGAAAATTGTGTCTATTATGGATCCAAATTCTGCAATTTTCCAATGCACAATGAATTCAATAATGAACTTTGACAAAAGAATGCTTTGATATGTTAATTTGTAGATAGCCAGTCTAAACATTTGACAAGAGAAAAATTATCAATCCTAAGGAAACTTCCAACTACCTTGCAGAAACTCACTTCAAGCCTTTACTAACACACAAAGACTAATGTAGAATTTTTAGTTGTAGTCTATTCTCATTACTATAGGGGACAATATCCAATAGTAGTGTGGGTACCAACATTTATCAAAGAGTTGGTATGTTGGAAGCCCGATACTTGAAAAGTATGGTATTGGTACATACTCATGCAATATGCTTTGCGAAGGCAAAAATAAATATTTAGCTTAGATATAATTCACTACTCTCTTGTATTACAGAGGTACATGTAGTAAAAGATAATGGAAAGTTGCATGCAATTCTTTTAATCTTGTGACTAAAATTTAACTAAGAAGAGTAGAACATAGAAATATAGAAATAGAAAGGATTATAGTTGTGCAAATTTACTTGGTAGTAAATTACACATGTCAACATAAATAGAAAGGATTAAAGTTGCACAAATTTCCTTGGTAGTGAAATTACACGTGCCCACAGAAATAGCAGGAATTAAAGCCACACTAATTTCCTTAGATGATGAGGCTTAGTGTTCAAATGCTACTAACCTTTGGGTTCAACTGTGGAGAATTCCTCAAGAAGGGGATACACCACTGCTCAAGAGGACTTCTTCAACTGGATTGGGTGTCAGGATTGAGCCATTGTGCACATAAATATTGGGATTCTTAAATTTTATCAAGTACAGGAACAAGATGTTGGTGCTTCACCAAGTACAAAACACTTCCATCTTTAAAAAATAATTTTAATTTTCAATGAACTAAATATGATTTTGCGAAGCAAATAGCAATGATGAAGTTATGTTTCTTTCTTTTACAATGAAGTTTGAAATTCCAAATAATTCAAGGCCAACACATAACAAGAATTTTAAAAATGAAAACCTTGTTGGTTAAAGAACATAGAGTTTGCCTTAGATTCAAACACTTTCTCAATCAAATATGTATAAAATCATCCTGCTACCTTAGTTTTCAAATATCAACAAATGTGGAAAGGTTCATGAGACCCCTAGATGAATGTTGCAATGAAATTACTTACCTATTGATGTGTCCATCTATTTTGAGAGTAAACTAGTGAGGTGGAGGTGTCAGGTTCAAAACCACTTTGAAGCTGCACTCCAGCAATTTCCAACACTTCGAGTGGTCTACCTCCCTTCCAAGGTAACCTGAAGGATCCCCCTTTGAATAGTATTATTATTATTTTTTCACATTAACAGTTTATGTCCCTATACCTAAAACTATACCTAATGTAATTTAAACTATATATTGCACCAAAAATTAAAAAAAAGAAAGAACAAATTATCAATTAAATTTAAGCTACAATTATAGAGTAAGAAATAAAGTGCAATTATAGTATTTTAATATAGTTTTACCTTTTCCTATGGTACAATATATTTTTGTTATGGTCATTCAATAAAGTAATATTTGTCTTTATATTTAACTCGTTTAGGTCTTTGCTTTTACCCTACAACATCACATTGGGGATCTTGTTAATTATGTTTTCTATTACTTACTCAGATTCATTATATTTTAGGTTTGTTTTTACAAGGATGCCAAAATGCTTTAAATTTGATGGTTATTCATGAATTTTAATAAAAATAATTATTAACTAAGTTTGAAAAGAAAACTCATACATAATGAATTTCAGAACAAACCATTAATTTTAAAGCTTAACAATACCAACTATGTTGTAAGATAAGTAGGATTTTACTCATTAGAAAAATATATTTTATCTTTTGAGCAATTAATTTAATATTATAAGTATTATTGATCTAGTTTTGCCATTGATCTATTGGTGATATTTGGACTTGTATAAACATAGTGGCAAAAAAGTGTTACATTGTGTGATACACTTGGGGCTATAGTTAAACATTGTAATAGAAAACCCAACATTAAAGATTAGGCTATGGGTTTTAGAAATGTCACAACACATTGACCATCAATAAAATTGCATGATCTCTTCTCTAGAAATTACTTATTGCTTTATTGCTTTTATCTACATGTTATTTCAGCGTACACATTGCACACTAAGGTGCCATTGCTAGTAGTATTTGTATGATCTCTTCTCTAGAAATTACTTATTGCTTTTATCTTATCGACTTTAAAGTGTGGTAAAAATATTTGTTGTATTTTTATTGGTCAAAATTGACCTTTAATTATGCCGATAGGTGTAACCTACAATGACAGCAAGGGGTAGAATGAGATGCGAATGAGATGCATGTAAATAAAAAAATGTTAAAAAGTGCTAACAAATAAAACAATAAAAATAAGGATTAATATAAATGTAAAAGACATTTGAATGGATACATCACTTTGCAAATTATAAAGTAGAAATAAATTGAGAGCCAAAAACAAATAAGAAAGTGCAGCAAATAAGAAAGTGCATCGAACAAGAAGAATAAATCAGAAAAAAATCCAAGTAAGTAATTTCAATAGTAATAATTTTTTTTCCAGAACAATTATACATAGTAAAAAATTATTTTAGAAAGTGCACCAAATAAATTAAAGTTGAAAAAATCTAAGTTACTATATTGTTATTTATGTTTACATATACTTTTTTCTTTACTTTTCAAAATTCCATTTAATATTTTTAATTATATATTATATATTTATGAAATATTAATTATTTTTTGGGATTTCACTTTTCATATATTTACTTTGTAAAAAACATAGTTTGTTTTAATATTTGTTTTACTTTGTTTAAATAGAAAAAACATATTTATTTTGTTTTGGATAGAAAATTTTTACTTTCCTTCAAATAGTAATAAGTTGATTGTTTTTGGGATTTCACTTTTCATATATTTACTTTGCGAAAACATAGTTTGTTTTAATATTTGTTTTACTTTCATTCAAGTAACAAAAACATATTTACTTTGCAAGCAATAAATATTTGTTTTGCATAGAAAAATTTTACTTTCTTTGAAATAGTAATAACTTGATTATTTTTGGGATTTCACTTTTCATATATATACTTTGCAAAAACATAGCTTGTTTTAATATTTGTTTTAGTTTATTTCAAATAGCAAAAACATGTTTTAGTTTATTTCAAATAGCAAAAACATATTTACTTTGTAAGCAATAAATATTTGTTTTGGATAGAAAAATTTTAGAATAATAAATATTTAAGAAATGATGGTTAAAATAGTATACTTGTGAAACAGAAATACTAATAATAGACAAACACAAATATGTATTATCTATGAGGGTTTAGGTGAACATTTGACCTTATTTATTAGTAATTTAATAAATTATCTTAAATAAAATATATAAATATTATATTTATATATTATAGATATATTAACATTTATATGAGAGTTTACGAGCACATTTGACCTTATTTATTAGTTAATTAATAAATTATCTTAAATATAATATATAAATATTATATTTATATATAATAGATATATTAACATTTACACTTTAATGTTTTGTATGATAAATATGTTAAATTTCAAACACATCTTAGAATTGATTACAAATGTTGGTGATAGTTTAATTTGAAATGTGATAAATATATTTTAAAAGATGCCTCGCGCAAATCTAAATCTTGAAAATGAAGAGAAATGAAGAGAATATAAAAGACAATATGCTCGAAATTATATGAGACAGTGATGTGAACAAATGGTTGATGCACAAAGAGAATATAATCAAAATTATATGAGACAACAACATGAACAAATGAGTGATACACAAAGAGAGGAAGAAAGAAATCATCGTAACCAAAGTGATAAAGAAAGATGTGTTAAGTGCAATGCAGATATGACAGTGGAAGAGATTGAAGAAAAAATAGGACAACACGCTGATGATATAATAACGCATCATGCACAAACATCTCATGAGGAACAATATATATTAACAAGAAGACATCATCAATCTCATGCGAATGCTGAGGTTATTTCAAAAGGGATGAATTCTATTACAATAGACCGTGTGGTAGATACACTGAATAATAGATTTCAAGTTGCAATGAATGTTGATAATCAAAATCATGTTAATAATAATAGAAATGTTGAGATTGATTTGAGGACTTTACAAATGATATTTTGACAAGGACTAGATAAACTTTCTACACCAAGTATGTGCTACATTTGTGAAGAAAGTTATATAGGAAAGAAGGTTACACGGGTACTTGAAGGCCCTATTTGTAATAGATGTTGACATGAGAAACATGAACATCAATTTTTTGCAACAAACAACATGGATCCTAGGCTACAACTATTAGAACTTAGAAACTTAACACAAATTGAGGAAATGTTGATAGCACGCATCAACCCAATTATTCAAGTCACACATGCAACTAGAGGTCAGTATAAATATAAAGGACTACACCATGGACAAATTATGGATGTAATATAGATAGATATGTTGGGTAGAAGAGATGTTGAGAGAAAAAATCTATGGACTACTTAATATAAAGGAGAAGATTATACGAATAACACAATAAAGTTTATCAATAACATGAAAGAGATTTGGATTACTATTACCAGAAGATATGATGTCAAGTATCTCTTATGGAAACTTAGGTACTAAGCAAAAAAGAACACTTGATATTATTACGTCACATTATTATCAAGATGAAAACGTTATGCCATTATACATGATAATTCAAGGAACAGATGGAATAGGTAAATCATATCTAATTCATGCAATTCGTCAACCTCTTCAAGATGCAAATCATATCTAATTCATGCAATTCGTCAAGCTCTTCAAGATGCACCAACACCACAATGCTCTCCCTTATTATTTCTAGCACCAACTGGAGTTGCAACTTTTAACATTGGTGCATCGACTATTCATTCAATAGTGAGAATTCCACTTACATATTTTGTTAAGTTAGAAGGCACAATGCTCATAACCTACCAAGAAGAGTTGCAACATATAAAATACATATTGATTGATGAAATGAGTTTTATTAGACAAAATTTGCTTTAAAATATTGATTCAAGACTACACCAAGCTTTTCCAGAAAAATCAAACTTGAGTTTTGGAGGAAGATCAATCATTTTGGTAGGAGATTTGGGTCAACTACCTCATGTTAGTGACAAACCACCTTATGCTAGTAATGTACATGCAAAATTATTATCAGAGGAATTTTAGATAGTTGTTTCTTTGGATAAGATATTCAGACAAGAAGGTGAAGGTGATGATCGACAAAGGTTTCACCAATTACTTACAAATATTAGAGATGCGCATCCAACAATCGATGATTGGAAATTATTGATGACAAGGACATATTCTTCATTGCATCAAATAGTTCGAGAAGAGTTTGATAATAGTATCCATCTATTTGCAACAAATGATAATGTACATAACCATAATAGGAAAAAATTATATTCATTAAGAAGACTAATTGCCCATAGTATTGCAACAAAAGAAGGTAGCATTAATCCAATAGGAGGTCAAAATGATGAATTAGATGTTCAATTATGAATTACAAAGGATGTAAGAGTCATGTTAACATATAATCTATGGATAGAAGCAGGCCTTGTAAATGGAGATTTAGGAAACATTCAAAATATCATATACAAACCTGGAAGTGCCCCACCAGATCCACCAACATATGCCATGGTTGAATTTGATAATTACTTAGGAATACCATCTAAAGATGCAACGCCAAATATAATTCCAATTGCACCGATACATAGGGGACACATATGTCAATCGCCATTATGATTAGCTTAGGCACTAACAATCCATAAATCACAAGGATTGACTCTTTCAAAAGCAACAATTGATATAGGACTGAAAGAAAGAATATGATTAACATTTGTTTCTATTTCATGTGTAAAATCCTTGGATGGACTTAGAATCTCACCACCATTTTCATACGATCGTTATGAAAAATGAAAATAGGGAAGCAACTCACCAAAAGGAGAGCTAAGTAAGAAAGACTCAAATCTTTGGAAGCACAGTAAGTTTATGTAATGTATACATTATTGAATATAATTCTTCTATTAAACTCTATTGATATAGCATGAAGATTTTTTTTTTTGGTTTAATGTGAATTGTCTTATTTAATATTCGCAAAGGATAAAAATACTTTTTCCAAACACAATAAAAATATGCTAATGTAATATTTTACATACTGTACTATGGATGCTACTAGCTTAGATATCTTACATACATCTATCTAAAATACAGATATCTTAAATACATCTATCTAAAATACAGATATCTCTCGGCATATTTTAGATAGATGTATTTCAGATATTTAAGCTAGTTAATAACCTTTAATTCTATCAAATTTAGTGAGAACTTAAACTTTAGTTCCATTATACTATATATTTTTGTAAATTATACATTTATTCAATTAGTGTTAACAAATAGAAATGAAGTATAGACAAGCTTTACGAAAGACTCCAAAAGAAATAAATAAATAATGTAAATAAAAATAACTGTTCAATTGAAAAAACTAAAACAAAACAAAAATAATTATGCAAATAATGGTTGGTGGCTTTTTCAAAAATAAATTAAATAACATAACTCTTTTTTTAGGAGTTATTTTATTTTGTTTATTAAGAGTTATTATATAGTTATTTTATTTAATTTTAATTTTATAGGCTTCTACATTTCTTAATAATAATTTAATTATCATATTACATGTTGTATATAAAATTTTAAATATTTTATCAATATTAATATAATATTATTGTTATTCAAACTATTTAATTCAAATATATTATTAATATACATAAATATAAAATACATTTTATAATATTCATATTCATAATATATTATATATTATTTTATATTTATAAATATAATATTGTATTATATTTATATAAAGCTTATACATATTTAAAAAAATTTAAAACTCCATACAATAACCTAGAGTGGCAATACATGGCAATACAAGGAGTGTAATGGTGTGAGTGTGTTAACAAAAACAAATTTAAAAAAAATTATATAGCCGACATATTAAAATAATAATCTTAAACATTAGACAAATGCAAATTAATAGTTAAAACATGATAGGAATACACTTATTTTTAGATTTTTCTATTTATAAGAATACACCTATTTTTACATTTCTCTATTTTTAGACAACTCACTAGAAACGTAGCTCATGGTGACTACTTTTTGGTGACTACTAGGTGGATTGTAATGTTGTGAGTGTTAACAAAAACAAATTTTGTAATGTTGTGTTTTAATAAAAACAAATTTTAAAAACCTAGTTGATGATGACTACATTGTTAAAGACCCAGACAAGTGGATCGTAATGTTGTGCTAATGATGACTACATCGTTAAAGATTGTGAGTGTGTTAACAAAAACCTAGCTAATGATGACTACATTGTTAAAAGATCGAAACAGGTAGATTGTAATGTTGCAAGTGTGTTAACATGTGAGTGTGTTGACAAAAACAAATTAAAAAAACCTAGCTGATGATGACTACATCATTAAAGACCCATAAAAAAACCTAGCTGATGATGACTACATCGGACAGGTGGATTGTAAAAAACCTAGCTAATGATGACTACATCGTTAAAGACCCAGATAGGTGGATTGTAAAAAACCTAGCTTATGATGACTACATCGTTAAAGACCCAGATAGGTGGATTGTAAAAAACCTAACTGATGATGACTACATCATTAAAGACCCACACAGGTGGATTCTAAAAAACCTAGCTGACGATGACTACATCGCTAGCTGATGATGACTACATCAAGGTGGATTGTAGAAAAACTAGCTAATGATGGCGACATCGTTAAAGACCCACAACTACATCGTTAAAGACCGAGACAAATGAATTGTTATGTTGTGAGTGTGTTTAAAAAACAAATTTAAAAAACGTAGCTGATGAAGACTACATTATTAAAGACCCAGACCGTTTAAGCCCCCAACTTGACTTTGAAGGGTGGGATGCCGCTTGCACCACGAAAAAGTCACACTGGATATTCAACTGGTTAAAAATTAGAATTGCAAATTTATTTGCAGAACAACAATGCCAGCAAATTTGATTGTTATTATGGATTGGATGTACTCATGAATGGACTCAAATTAGCTGCTGTGAAGCCATCACTCCTCTCTCAATCCAGTACCAAAATCAAAATCTAAATACGAACCTTGTGCCATAACCATGTAATAATAGCCACACTGTGCTAACAAATGTTGAAGGATGAAATTTCTGAAAGGTGAAAAAACATGGTCAATTGTTAAACAATATAGATTTTCTGGTTGTGTGCGGCAAAATTGCACAAGGAATAGAATGGTCTGCCTTTAATAGATCAAGCAGAACTAAGTTTTTATCATCCCTAATAATAGTTATCCCTCCAAGCAGTAGTAACATTCAAATACTGGATTAAAGAAAAATGCTTAACAAATGGTAGATGGAAAAACAGGGCAGGAAAGAATGTACAAAACATTGCCTCTCAAGTATTCATAGATCATTCACATAGAAAGAGAAATCTAACTTTGAAGAGAAATACCCCAGAGATGATAACTATATATCAAAACATACAAGAAATTGAGAAAAATAAAAATTAAGTTCAAACCATGAGCACTGTGTACCAGTAGTTTCTATTTGTGGTTAGCGGTCTACATTTTCACATGACTTAAAAAAAGGGGGTCCATTAGCAATGCTATCACCTCCATTAAGAAAAATAGAGGAGAGCCATTTAAATTTTTTATGTTTCAATTTGATTTCTGAATAAGTGAAAAGCAAGAAAATGATTATAACAGCGAAAATAATCCATGAGAGTGCCAGAGACTGGTCACGTATACCACCACGGTAGGTATTCTGAACCAATAGATGGAGTCACCTATAAGAAGGAGATGTTGCAAAGCCAAATCTTAATAGTGGTAATGTTGGAGGCTGATCTAATAGTCAACAAACTTCACAAAGCAGAAACAGAGGAAGTTACAATGACGGAAATAACCCTTGTTTGATTAATGATCCTGTAACACAACAAAGGTTCCATATACAAATTATTCATGAAAGGAACATAACTGGTGCATCTAGAAACATCAAACGATGCCTGAATGAATGAAATAACCCCTGTTTGATTAACGATCTTGGGGTCCATTTCAAGAGAAAAGAATTTACAGTTACATAATATGTGGACACATCAAAGGTTCCATATAATAGAAAACAGTGATTGCAGACCAAAATAGAAAAGAGAAAACAGAAATTAGAAATATACAAACTAGTCCACACTTTATTCTTTATTGATAGAATGCAAATACAGTGGTAGAGTCATAGCAGAAGTCTCAAACCTCTACACTAACAGACTGCCCTATAATTATTCATAAACCTACACCTAACTGCTCATATATGTGAACTGTCTATACAGACTAACAGTTCACTACACTCACCACACTAAACAGCTCACCATTACATTTATTCATGTTGGAGAGTATATTCCAACACCATATACAAATTATTTATTTAAGAATGAAACATAACTGGTGCATCTAGAGAGATAGTGGGGCACAAATAATCTGTGATGTGATTTTTGGGCAATGAACTATGAAGTTTCATTCCCTTGCAGCTCCTCCCTCTCCATCTGGATCTCCACTTTCACCATGATCCTCTTTTTCCGTCAATTTGGCCCTCTTAGAAGGTTGTGGATTGATGTCTGCACCAGACCGTCTGGGCTGTGGAGATGGACTGATAATTGTACCAAACAATTTGGATTGTGTCCCTCCTGATTGAAGCTTCTGTGAAGAGTTTCCTAGATCATGTGAAGATTGAGGATGAGTGGCATATGAAGTTTCAGCAGCTTCTTGATTTTGTACTCCTCTCTCTTGAGCCATCCCATAACTGCAAAGAGGATATTGTTCAGAAGCAATTGTTGGAGCGGGTTGTGAAATTTGTGAGACCATGGAACTTGCAGATCCTACTTGAGTTCGCTGACGATTTCTTCTTTCTTCAATCATTCGACAAGTACTGTCATAATCTTGCCCACAAAAATTTCTTGGAATGCGAGACGGTAAGTGGGATTCGTCAAACTTTACTGGACCCAGTCCCACACGAACTTTTGCTCTTTCATGAAACATCCGATAAATGGCTTCAAAATCTTGCAAAGAAAGAGTTTGGAAAGCCATGGAACTTGCAACTTCTGCTTGAATTTTGAACGTCCTGCTTCAAACATCCCATAAATGCAAGCAACATATTCCCCAGCATGTTCCTTCGTATCTGTTTGAGAAACCTTGGAGGCCAAGAATTTTGCTGAACGCACTTGATCGGGATGAAGTAAAATAAGCTTCTTCTGTAATTCGGACTCAAGCACCTCCAAACCCTTAGTAGGTGTAGACCTAATGACAATGAGGACGTAGCTCTCCTTAAATCGAAAGAAACAAACATGATCTGCACTTTTTAAAGCTTTACCACGTCTAAGTTCCACCCATCCTCCTGACAGCTTGTAATTTCCAAATCTTCCCCTATAAAATTTAATTGAACGTTCGTTCACGACAGTCCAGGCATTCATTCTTTCATCCAGAAATACGAGATTCATGTAGTTACTGCCTTTTTCAAACTTAGGGAAATGAAGCTGTGCACTATCTTTTTTAAGTGAACAGTAACTCAATCCTAGCGCATAATCTTTGAAACATTTGGAAAAAAGGAATTGTGGCACATCCACATTGGGTGCCCCAGGTGCTTGGCCATGTGACATGGTATCTGTATGCAGAAATTTGACCCAAGAACAATGGAAGATAATGTAAGTAACTCAAAACCCTGAAATTTGATCCAAGGACAATGGAAGATAATGCAAGTAACCCAAAACCCTCTCTTCAGATCAAACACCACAATGGAAGATAATGCAAGTAACTCAAAACCCTAAAATTTGACCCAAGGACAATGGAAGATAATGCAAGTAACTCAAAACACTAAAATTTGATCCAAGGACAATGGAAGATAATGCAAGTAACCCAAAACTCTCTCTTCAGATCAACCCCAACAATGGAAGATAATGCAGCATAACATTAAGAAGAAGATGGTTGATGGAAGATAATAGATATAGATTGAGGAGAGAATTCGGGAGGATGCATGAAAAATGTGAATGATTAAATGACTTGTAGATGGTTTGATTTATAGGCAAGATTTGGTTCAAATGGATGGTTGAGATTGAAAGGTTAATTGAATGATGTGGATGGCTAGGATTGATTCGGTTATCCCACTCTTCAAGGGAGTTGTAGTCATGTGACAAGTGTAAGGAAGAGGATAAAGCTCATGTGTGACCAAGTACACAAAAACTCTTATTTAATAAGTTTATGTGTGATTATGTACACAAAGAGGATATTAAATGAAAAATGTAGTACCACACATGATTTAAGTTAGAGGTGGACAAGTGCTGGAATGTGATGAGAGGTGAGGAACTAATTCAAATATTTTATTTGAATTATTTGAAAAATTAATTAAATAAATAAAATTTATTCAATTAATTAAAAAGTGGGATAAGGATAGGATAAATGGGATTATGAATGAGAAAATAATTAAATAAATATAATTTATTTAATTAATTGACTAATGGAATAAGGATGATTAAGAGTGGAATTAGGACAAAATACTACATAATGTCTAGATAATGTATTTGACTAGGTGTTGCAAGACATGAACAAATTTGAGGACAAATTTGGGTGTCTACATTTTGTCTCTCTTTGAGATGATGTTCGAGATGATAAGATTTATGTCAAGTAACATCATTTCAAAGAAGCTAAGGTATGGATAGAGGAAAATAGATAAGATGATAAAATGAGTTGATGATAGAAAGATGGGATGATGATGCCCCCTCGAGAGGATAGGTGGGTTGGGCAAACACAGGTAGGCTCTCGAAATGAAAGGGATTGGTCAAGGAAAAAAGCTAAGGGAGTGGATAGAAGAAATGAATGATGTGTTATGCTGCAATGAAAGTGAGCAACCATGATGTTTGATATAGAACTAAACATTATGCACCAAGGTATAAGGACCAGGGCGATGATGTGTCTTGTGCACCAGCATAATACAACCTTGTCTAGCGTATGAAGAAGTAAACTTAGAGCATTGAAGTCCTAATGTACAAAAGGTATGATATAACCTTAGATGCAAAGGATAATGTAAAAATCTATTCCAACATACACAAGAAATGAATATTAGCTGGAATGATATTGATGTGATACAAATGCAACATAAAAAGATCACACACAAGCAAGCAAACATACACAAATGATACAAAAACAAACAAGGTATTGCCCTTGTCAAGTTGTAAACCAAGGATTAATTGTTGATTGTTTGATAGTAGTGTTGTTATGGCAGGGAACAATATATCCCTAGATCAACACAATGATGTGGGAACACTATATCCCATGTAAGGCCCCTCTTTGATATTGTCACTATAACAGGGTAGTTGTACATTTTGGCTTGCTTTAGACTCGCAGCATGGCAAATTATGTGGTTGGCCATCTTGGTTATTTAACTTGATGTAGACCCATGGATATTATATTTATATGTGTATGCACTTGGATGTTACATGCTTATTTAATTTTATGTGATGATGTCAAATCTTTCTCTCTATATATGTAAGTAGTATGTTGCTTTTGACTTAAGGTTGTATATATGTAATCCTTGATTTTCTTGGCAAAGGTTACTTACTTTTTGTAAATGGTGTCATTTACTGATTATATGTATCTAGTTATAGGTAGAATTGTGATATTTAGAGTTAGTGATAATGAAAATGTGTGTGTGCTCTTTTATTGATCTAGCATTAAATTATTTATATTGATATATGATGTAGCTATGGTTAATTTTATATTTTTGCTTCGGCTATTTATTGTTAATTATATTGACAATGTAACATTGAGTGTGCAGGAAGCTAGTGGAAATGGGGAAAACATGTGGAGTTTCATTGTAAGTTCCCAGTGAGCTGGCCTAGCCTACATAAAGGCATAAGCCTCTTGTTAGTCATGTGTGTGTGTGTCTTGGGAAGGGAGTTATGTAAGTCGTCTTGTTAGTATTTATGAGGGAGTTTCTCTTAGAACCTGTAATGTCCATATACAATGTTGTTATGTGTCCATGTTATTTGGAGAGTGTTGTGTGATGTTTGTTGAGAGGTGGGAAGTTTAAGTAACCTCTTAAACTTATTATATAGTCCAAACTATGCCTATTAATGGAAGAAAATTAAACATTTTCATAGACCTAGGTGGACCCCTCAAGGAAATGCAATAAGAATAATAAATAAATAAAAATGAAACACTCCTTAAACAGCCCTAAACTTATGGATGGGAATACATTTTTAATTTTGGGGGAAATTTGGCTCATGGGAGAGCACTTGCTACCCATCCATTATGATAGCATGATGCCCTCATTTCGATACATGTTGTCCCTTTGGATGGACACATGTTGCCTACAGGGACAACCATAAATTGAGGTAGAAAGGAGGTAAATAGAAGGGGAGAGTATTTTGGTTTTAATTTTTACTTTTCTTTCTTACTTGTTCCTTACTGGTACTGGAGAGGAACTGGACTGAATTGGAGAAGGAAGAAGGAACTGGAAGCAATAAATCTTGAGGACCTAGAGCTCTTTGTGGAACTGAATCAACCTGCAAAAAGTCCCAGGTTGGAGACATTAACTGAATTACTCTAAAATTTATATGGGATAAGTGATGTTGAGTCCTTTCTTGTTTGTTATGACAATTGTTGCTATTAGAATTTTCCTTTTTGCTAGTAAAAAAAAAATGTTGTTGTTGTTTCCATGCTATGTTTATTGTTGTAAGTGTTAGAAATAAGTGGTTACTACTGCTTGTAAATCTGTTGTAAGTCTATATGTGGGGATAGAAGAAGAAGTCCTGAAGATGATTAATGGGTATGAGTACCCCAAATTTAGCATTGTTGGAATATGAACAATCAACTGGGTAAGAGTACCCCATCCTCATATTCTATCTGTATATATACATATATGTTTAGTGGGTATGAGTACCCAAAACATTAATTTGAAATGAGCTCAAAACAAATGGGTAAGAGTACCCAATAGCAGAATAAATGGGTAAGAGTACCCTCGACAAAAAAAAAATGTAGTTACTTTTTTGTGATGGTAAAATTATTTCTTCAGGATGCTAACTTCTATCATTCCCTTGTGAAGGCCTTCTATGAAGTCTTCTTTTGCCTGTGTTGTGGATACCTAGTGAATGTGTAATTACCTGTGTGAAATTGGTGGAATTTGAAGTATGAGTATGGTTGTTGTATGTTAGTAAGGGTAATGGGGTTGTGGTGAGATGTTCCTAGAACTTCCATGTCTTCCCCTAGCTCGGGGGTGGGCAGCTACTACCCTAGGCTGGGAGGTGATCTCCCACTGGCTATATCTAAAGATTTTTGTTATTGTGATCCTACCCTGCTACAGGACTCTACAAGTGCTAGAAGAATAATGGACTAAATGCTATAGCTATTAGAACATGCAGCCATGGAGAAATGTGTGGAGAGAAAACTCTCTATTCAAAATCCATACGTGCTAAGTCCAAGGAAGAGACATTAATTTTATGAGTTTTATTTGATTACTGTGCCCAACTTGTAAAGTGTAAATTTATCATTTTCTGATGAAAATCTGTAAATTACAAATAACTAAAAGAACCTATATGTGAGATTTTATGCATTTGCAAAAAAAAAATAGAAGAGAAAGATTTGCATATCCATGAAAAGAATCTATTCCCTGCATCATTTAGATCTTGCATTACTCAGATATTCTATAGAACAAATTTCTATTCATAATGGCAAAAAGGTCACTGGTTATTTATAGGAACTAAGCATAACATTTGGTGTATGTTTAGAATAGCATGCTTAAATCTGAGCCAAACCCTTCTCTCCTTTGTAACCATACTTGTAGTAATCTGATGCAGAGGCATCCACACTATAACCTTACAATACAGCATGGATGTCTACAGCCCACCATCATCATCATCATCATCATATTTTGCTTAACACTGTCAGCATCATCACAATTATCCTCCTGCCGACTACTGTTCACTTCCTCCGTTTTCCACCTATCATCATCATCATGATGTTCGACTAGCGCAAACATCCTCCTGTTGCACTGTTCATCGGGCGCCAAGCTCCATCGGCATCATCATGATATGCAACACCCCCTTCGTCTGCAGGATATCCAATATCCGGTTGCTCCAAAGATCCTGAGGATGATCACCTTCAGCACCTCCCCTTCGATACCCTGATAGCCGACGATACAAGCGACAACATCATGATATGATTTATCCGGTTCTCTCGAAACCTCCTGATGATGTTAACACAACCTTCTGCCGATACCAAAGCACTTAACGACAGCAGGATAAACTTGCATAGGGGGATATCTCAATATCCTGATGACGATGACGTCATATCCTGATGACGATGACGTCATATCCTGATGACGATGACGTCACCCAATATCCTGATGACCTCTTCAACACTTAGTCAAAAAAAATGAACTTTCACTCCCGCATCTGCTAGTGATACGCGGATGATGGGCACTCCCGAGAGATGATCCTGACGGCGATATATACGCTGAGTATATATCTGACTTAAAACATCCTGATGCACTTGCAACATGCAAACTTCAACAGTTTCATGACCCAATCTTCTACCTGATGCCGGTACGCTCCTCTCCGGCAACTCCTGAGGATGATCACCCCGACGCACTTGCACTTCATGCAACTAACCGCATCATGTTCATCTTCACTTATCCAGATGACGACGTCCAAAGTGACTGCAGGATATAAACCGAAATATCTTGACGAAGCCGTTTTGACGAACTCCCAACCTTAGCGAAATTTCACTTCGCCGATCCTCCAGGGATGACCCGATCCACTCTCAGGGTGATCTTCCACACTTTATCAACTCGACCTAGCACATGCCCATGCTAGGGTCTTCAACACCTTTCAACCGCGATCCTGCACACCTGCATGCAAACAAACTAACTAAATCCTACCCTACTGTACATTACCATTCCACCGATCAGACGAATCAACCGGTGGAATGGATCAGTGAATCCATACAGCCACCAAACCAGCAAATCGATCAAGCAATGGAATGCAACAGAGGATGAACACAAACAGGAACACTTTATTTGATTTCAAAAAATGCAAATACAATGATCAGTTTCTCTCGCTCTGCCTCACTCTCGCAAAGTCTGGTCGATGATATGCAATACCATCCGATCCTCATGCTTAAATAGATTTCCCTACGAGTACTACTGACCCGACTCCAAGCGGCTGGGAACTCTCCAGGCGGCTGGGAGATCCAACCGATCATACATCATGACAGCTGTTCTAACAAACTTCCTAAAAATAGCAAAAGCATGGTCAGCATGATCTTATCATGATCAGCATGACCTTATTACATGCATTTGGTCTTAACAGACCTTCTTGGAAACATAAACAAGACCTAAAACAACTAATTGCCTCATGAAGGCCAGCTGTCAGGTAGGTGCTCCTGCACCATAATCCATCACTCCGCTCATACCATTGTTTCTTGCTCATTGCATCAAAGGAAAAAGAATAACTGAGTGAGTTGCATCATGTGTACAATGTTGGTTTTTTAGACACCCATATATGTGTTAAATGGTCGATTGAAAAAGAACTAATACTGTATTAAGGCTTAAATCTGTGAGAGAAGCAACATATGCTTACCATTTAAACTTAGCCCACATGTTCCTCACTAAAACCACATGTTTAAACCTCTTTTATTAAAAAAAAAGAGTGTTAATATTTAACTAAAACATTTAAAAGATTCTCTAGAAAGACCACAGTACCCTCTTCAACGCGTGCCTCTCAGAGGACGTCTCCTCTCTGAGTGTGCAGAGGAGGTTTTAAATAAAAACAACCTAAATGTTGTGAGTATGGGACACCTATGTTGGCTTCTCCCCACTCAAAACCCATATTGTGGGTATTAACTAAACAAAAATGAAACAACAATGAAAATTATAGCAGATCAAAGAAGTCTGAGGCGTAGTGTCTTCCCTGTCCTCTATCCTTCCTTTGGAGTCCTGCATACAGCAAACAGATAAAAATATATATATCTAAAAAGGTAATGAATTTGAGGAATTTACACCCATGCTCACACTGCGTGTACAACTACTTGGTGGAGGATGGCAATGGCAGCCAGTGTATGAAGGAAAAACCTCTATGGCAGCTATGAAACTATGGAAGTCTCTAGAAGATGAATCTTTCTTTAGTGTTTAACTTTTTAGGGCTTCTTGCTAATGTTAGAGCTATTAGGGCAAAGCTTGACTCTCTCTACTCACATGAAATAAGGAGGAATATTTTTTTATCAGAAACGTATTATGTGTTAAACTTTTAAGGCTTCTTGCTAATGTTACAGCTATTAGGACAAAGCTTAACTCTCTCTCCTCACGTGAAATAAGGAGGAATATTTTTTTTATAAGAAACATATTATCCATAGTTGTGTGCTGCGCTTAGGAACTATAGATTTTTCTTCTTCGTTTCATTTAATTAAGGTTTTGTTTAGAGGGGCGATGGGAATCCTAGGTGGGGCCATGGGGATACCTATTTTTTTTATGCCGCTCCATTAACAATGCAATTATTTACTCTTTTCCTATAAAATAAAATTTTATGATTTTGATATTTTCAAATCATGTTGGTCCCTATTGATTTAAAAATATGTTTGGATGTCTTTTTTTCCATTTAAGAAAAGAAGTGTAGAAAGTTTGTTCTCTCATAATTGAATTATATTTTTTAAAAAATTTGAGGAAAGCTTTAATAATTATAAAATAATAGATTATGTTTGAAAAATAAATATAAATAAGTTTTAAATGCTCATAAGTCTATATTTTTCTTTACTTGGAATATATAAAAATATATATAACTAACTCTTCAATTATTTAATATTGCTTGTATAATAAGAGAGTTATTTTAACTGGTGAACTATTATTATGTTGATACCAAAATTAATAAAATGAATAAATAATTAGTTTTGGAAAAAAAAAGGGGGTATCCAATATAGACAATTGTGGTGATTATGAAAATCTAGTAAAGGTAAATTTTATATGTTTTATTTTTTTTTTTTTTTAAAAGAGTTGCTATGGGTGTTTATATGATTAGTTTATAATAACTTGACATAATCTTCTTTTAAGAATATACTGTTTATAATGAGTATTATTATTTCACAATGTGCAACAAATTGTTTTATTTTTATTACTTAAGAATTATGTTATTTATTTACTTAAGAGTAATTTGGTTTTATGTTTAAGAATGATTTTTTTTACTTACAAATTATTTCATTTACCCTAAAGTTAATTTATTTACTTAAGAATAATTTCATTTTACTTTACAAGTAATATAATCTCCTTCTATCTAGCTCCGTGAATAGTAAGAATACTATGACTGTTAGGCTCTAATGATTTCTAGAAATACATTATTAGTTTTATGACATTTGAGTTAAAATTTCATGGGCTTGCATTTTATGCATGTTATTAAAAATAGATGATTCTTTTGGTTTAGTTAAATTACATTAGAAAACTAATGTTGGAAAAATGTAGCGTTATATTAAAAAAAAAAAGATTTAGAAAAAAATTGGGTGGTTTTTGTCAAGTTAGTGTAAGTTAGTATGGGGCACTTGCATAGGTATCACTGTAGCACCTTGGTGTTGAGTGGTGAGTCGTTACATCCCATTGGTGATGATTGATTGATTGATTTGGTTTACAACAAGATTAGGATCAAGACCATTTAATGTGATTGGATAATTTGACTTGATTGATTGACTTGATCAGTATGGATTAATGATTGACTTGCATTTGGATTATTGCTTGGATTGACTTGAGAAATGATTTGATTAAAATAATGAATTTGATGGAGATTGATATGAAGAAGTGATTAAATAATTGATTGATGAATTAGATTGATATGAATGAATGAATTTGAATTTGAATTGATTTGAAGGATAGATGATGATGATTGGATTTGAATTGAGTGGTGATTAATTGATGAATTGGAATTGATGTGCTTTGATTTTGATGATGATAGAAATATTGGATGAAGACATGGACAATTTTAGGTGTCTACACAAGTAACTTAAAACCTTGAAATTTGACCCAAGGACAATAGAAGATAATGGTAGTAACTCAAAACCCTTTTCTCAATAGAACAGAATAGAATGCACCCTACTTCTACCAGCTTTGTTCTTTAAGTATGAAAAATATTATAATGAAAGCAACAAAAATGATTAAGGTGATAGCATGTACTGGCATATGAAGATATGATGTTGATGTCATATGAGAAGCTCAACTTATAGAAATTTGAATGATAAATGGATAGTTAAGATTAGAAGAAGAATATTGTGATGTGGAGGGCTAGGATTAAAAGATGATTTAATTCAATGCTACTTCATTTAATAAAATGTAGTAGTGGTTTGACAGTGGGATATTGTGATAAATGATTTAAATAAAAAATTATTTAAACTATGAGGAAAAGACATGTATGAGGATGAGGATAAAGGTGATAGAAGAGATCTTGGATATCTGTGTGGGAAGAAGCACTCGAAACAGGCAATATGAAGAATATCTAGTGAAATGGAAAGGAATGCCTGTTGAAGATTCTTCTTGGTTGTCTAAGGCAGAGGTTGACCGTTTGGGTTTTCCTCACACAAACACATGAGATGTGACAGGGTCACTTCTCAAATTTACCCTGGGTGTCTGATGCAGGAGCATCCAGAGGCGTAAGGGCAATCTTGCATCACCCAAAAAGAAGTTAATTCAAAACCATTGTAGTTGTTCTCATTTCTTTCCATAAGTAGTGTTTTTGGTTCCATAATATCCAGAATAATAATGTAGGACTTTCAGTTTTTCCAAAACTGCTAAAAATAGCGACCTGCCTATTTAGGAAAGTGTACCTCCATAATTAGGAAAGTTTGCATTTGGGCACATAATGAAGCAAAAACTTCTAGAAAGTTACATAACGGAAATATAAGACCTTTGGCAAAGGAATCAGGCAAAGATCATTTGTGAGCTGAAAGATATTAAAGTTTTTGTTTTCTGAAAAGACCTTGAAAATTTACAGAACGAGATATGAGGTGCTAAAACTTCTCATAACATCTCAAAAAGTTGATGAAAATCCATTTACAAATTTTTGGTGTGATAGTTCACATCGCGAGCTTTCCGGTGCTTAAAACGGTTCGTCAATCGGACACCCAAATCAAAAGTTATGCTTCCCGGAAGTTGACCTACTTTTGGAGGGAGTTGCAAATTTTGAAATTTAGCTGGAGGCCGCCAAAAAGTGCTATTTATGACTATTTTCAGAACCCTGGGTAGGGAGAGTTAAGGGGGGCCAGTGTAGAGTCCAGAAAAAGGGGGAAAAATAGAAACCCTAGCTGATTTGGGGTTATAGAAGGCTGAAGATTCTAGAGTCTTGAGGTTGGGAAAGTTGTAATGTGTTGCAGCCAGTAGAGGATTCCTCCTCTGATTGTAATTGAGCTTCTGTAATGTAATGAGTTGCCTAAATCAATAAAAGAAAGTTCTATTTTGTGTGTTTAATATTTGGTTACTGTGTGTTTTGTGATTTACCCCCTTCATCAACAACTAGTGTTGGCATTTCTTGATTATGGTAAAGCGTTCCAAGTAAACTGTGATGCAAGTGGAACTACTATTGGAGGAGTTTTGAGTTAGGAAGGAAATCCCATTACTTACATTAGTGAAAAGTTGAATGAAGCAGAAACAAAATATCTAGTTTATGATCTAGAATTTTATGGAATAGTGTAAGCACTCAAGAAGTGGAGACATTACCTGCTACCTAAGGAGTTTGTGTTGTACATATATCACCATGAACTATGGTATATAAATAGTCAAGGTAAGTTGAATTGAAAAATATATGAAGTGGTTTTAATTTATTCATAACTATTCTTTTGTCTTAAAATATAGAAGTGGTAAATCAAATCAGATAGATGATGCACTCAATAGAAGATGTCTAATGCTGAATGACTTGAGTGAACATTATTTGTTTTGATTCAATGAGGGAATTAGATGAAGAAGATGCAGACTTCAAAGAGGCATTGATAACATGTAAAAGTGCATTTGAGAAGGATAGAACTCCATGGTTGGAGCATTTCATACAAGAAGCATTGTTATTTAAAGGATAGAATTTACGCATTTCCCAGAGATCCATGAGGGAGAATTTAATAACAAAAACATAGTAGAGGTCTTGGTGGACATTTTGGAGTAGATTAGACATTAGCATAGTGAAAAGATAATATTACTAGACAAGGATGAGCATAGACGTGAAGAAAATAGTACAAAGTTGTAGAATTTATCAACATGCCAAGGGAACAAGAAAAAATACAATATTGTATCAGCCATTGCCTATACCAAAAAGACCTTGGGAACATATAAGTATGGATTTTCTTCTTGTACTACCAAGAACACAAAGAGGTAATGATTCAATATTTTTATAGTTGATAGATTCTCAAAGGTGGTTTATTTTATTCCATGCAATAAGTCTAATGATGATTCACATATAGCTAAATTATTTTTCAAAGAAGTAGTTAGTTTGCATGGTGGTGGCACCCTCAAATTTTGTAAATTTGATGTGCCAATATTCTTTCAAGATGTCGAGAAGGGCTTGGTTGACATGTTGCTCAATCCACCCCGGAGTCCACCTTCGGTGATTAAAAAATTTCAAGTTGGAAATTATCTTACAAATCTGGTTGGTGGAAAGTTTCTTGGTGCATATTGGAACATGCCTGCTCAATTTCATGCTTCCAGGATGAGTTTTGATGGGCTATTTAATTGTTTTCTAACTGTGATTGGGTTAAAATTGGTATTCTAAAACAATTCAAATCTTGCAATTCTAAGGGTGACCCAATTGTTTATTTGGTCTCAAATGTCTCTAGTTCCAATATCATCAAAATTAGAGACCATTTCATGCATTTTTTTAATTAATTCCAGTTGCAGCGAACCCATATGACGACCCAATTTACAAAGTAGGTGCCTAAATTTGATTGGCAAAGCAGATTATAAGAAAATAGGTTTTCTTGAAATAAATGATAATGCCCCTATGCAAATTTTTTTGATCTTCAGACATCTAGTTTGTCCATGGTGGAAATGCGCCAAATGCCTGGAGGAGGAAATTAAAAATTGCATAAGTTTCAATGTTTTAAAAATGAAAATATTGAAATTAAATATTAGAAGTGGCATATTATAAAAGGGAGAAAAGGTTTCAACGTGACATGGAAAAGTCAAATATTATAAGGGAAGGCATATTAAGTTTTAATAAAAGTTTATAAAGTGAAAAGAGAGGGTGCATTGGTGCTTATCACACAATCGTAGCCCTCTCTATAGCCTCCTCTCAACTCCCTATGATGGTGCGATATGCCCATCGCAGGGATTTTTTTAATCTTCCTCTCCATCTGTAGGTTAAACGAATTCATTTCCATTGTTTATGTGGTGATTTTGATAAGTTTTTAGCTACACCAAGTGGGTTTAAGTGCTGGCAATCACATTCTTTGGTCTTAGGCACTTTTTCAAAGTCACTTTTTAGCCCAAAATTATCATTCTAGGCTGCAAAATCTTCCCACAACCATTCCTCCTATATTGGCGAAGGTTGTTTGCTCGTTTTCAACTATTTCTAACTTCTAGATGAGTGAAAAATGCCTTTGTTTCTTAAGAAACTACCCAAAGGTAATTGGCTGAGTGAAAACTTTGATTGAATACTACTGTGATGTCTCAGATGTTCAATACAATTGTAGGAGATGAAAAAAGGGGTCCTAGAGTTCATATTGTAGTTGCATCTGTGCAGAGGAATGAAGTCTCCGGCTACTACCATTCAAATTGGGAAAATTTTAAAGATGTAAAAAATTAAAAGAGGAATATTAAAGCATATTTTTCTCTTTTTTAATCTTCTCCTCTTTTAATGTCTTAATATTTTATTCCCAATGTCATTTTTGAGGCAACATGTATTAAAAAATATATCTCACCTACCTTCAGAATGAGTTAATTGTTAGGACAACATACTTTGAGCATAAATGAAATCGTTGGGCTCTCATTTTGAGTGGTCTAGAAAATTTTGGGAACTTTCGTAGAGTAAATAAAATACAAGTTCTTTTGTTTTGGTTTTCTCTTGTCTTGTAAGTTTATGAGTTGTATGTTGAATGTATTCCTACATATATGTTATTCAGTTTCATGTTGATTTAAATGATAAATGTTGAATGAATGTATTTTGTTAATTGTCTACAGTGTTGAATGCGTCTCTTCCTTTGAATCTGACAATTAAGGGTTGTTGAGACTCTAGAATATAGATTTTATATATTGCATGCTTAATTTTTTACTTCTATTCAAGAGATAGATTAAATCTTTGGGTTAAGTATGAGGAAGAATGTATTGTAGTAGGGATATTTGTAAGAAGAGTTAACTGAATACTTTGTCTTGGGTAGTATTTGTAAGCCAAATGCTGATTAGACCCCTTGAACCTTGAGTGTTGTCTTAAGTTTATGAGAATAATTCACATACATATGTCTATTTAACTCCATGCCCTAAGATAAACACCGTTTAGATCTGGTATCGACTTTATGATTCAAAGCCCAAGTTTTGCAGCCAAACATAAAACAAAATCATTTCAAAATATCAATCTTTTAGGTTTTAGGAGTAGGGTTGTAGATGCATGCTCTCAGATTTAACCAGTGTGATAGTCCAAGAATATTGCCAGTGTAGGGTTTATCCAACAAATCTTGGTGCATAGTTGAGTGCATTGTTCCTAAGATAGTCAAAGATAAATCTTTTGTTGTGAATAAGCAAATACCCTCCAAGGTGCGGTAGAACCTAAAGTGCAGGGGAGACAAGTGCAAACAATCTCCCGTCTTTGTTGGCCAAATCTTCCATTAAACTTGAGCATAAGAAGTGACAAATCTTTAGAGTTTGATGTCTTCTGATTTGGGAACCAACAAAACTAGTGACTCTACTGGGGACAGTGATAGATCTATGAGCAAAGAGTTAAAGAATTTGATGGATCTGGGCATTTGGTTAAAATTTTAAGAAGTTATTAGACCTGGAAGTACTTTGTCATAGCAATTTTAAAAGGATTTATGTGTGACTGTGCTATTGAGTAGAACCCATAATGAAAGAAAGGAGTTTCCAGCTTCATAAAGCTCATTCCTCTACAAGGAGGTGGTGACTCTACATACAAATAACCTAATAAAAGATGTAAAAAAAAATTTACATTAACATGTTTTTAGTCAGAAAGAAGGGTTGGCAGCTGCAACATATCCATGTATTTTTCATATTTTAGTTTTCAAAAAACCATGGTGTATGAGTTTTAAATGATTCCCTATTAGGTGAAGTTAGCACTGGTTAAAAGGGAAATAGTGGTGATAGGCTTGCATACTTTTGCATCTGCTAAAATTGTAGTATGTATTTTCAAATGAAGTGTGCAATATTTTTTAAGAGACTTATTTAGAGGATCTTAAGAAAGCTGGAATAGAAATTTGCATTTAAGTGCTTAAGATCATTGTTGTAAAGGAGTTTGAGTTGCCCTGTGATTTGCAAATTTAATGTCAAAAAGTTTGTAAAGGTGTAAGAAAATGTATCACCGAATTGTGAATCCCTTTTTTGATCCATATCCAGCAATGCATAGTGTGTAGCCCCTATCATGTTATCAAAGAAATTTCAGCACTAGAAGATATAGGGCCATCAATTTCAGTGGAATAAATAGTTACCCAAATGTTGTCCCTAGCAAAATCATAAAATATTTACCCAAATTCAGTGCTATAAAGGGTGACTCAGCAGAAAAGCACTTGCAACAGTTCAGTGACTTAATGGATGACTCTGAAGTTTACCATGAGGATGTTGTTATGAGGCTATTTGTTTAGTATCTAAAAAGAGATGCAAGGTGTGATGCACCGCCATGAAACCCTAGAGATAAGCTTAACTATGCATTACAAAAGGGCACTTTTTTTTTGTTATCTAAAGAAGAAAATAATAACAAGTGAAGATCATGATTATTTATAACAACTAAGCTAAGCTTTAACCTCTAGGGGTAACATAGGTGCATTACTAAATATTAACTTGATCTAACTAACAACCATGATACGTTCTAAATGAAAATACATCAAATGAATCAACACATACATTTATGACATCAAAAAATTTAACATCAGGATCTTGCATATATGATTTCAAATATATTTATAATTTCCTTACAATAGAATACATCAATACAAAGTTTACAATGTCATTTCCTGATTACATTAGAGGATATACATCAATATAATAATACATCGTTCAACTGATATACAAGGCTAAAATATAAACATAAATATTTGTCTCCTCAAGAAAAACAAGATCATTGATCTTCTACATGATATATCCTCCCCACACATGATCAACAACAAAGGGACCAATGGAGATAAAGCATAACCGCCTGACCATGTGGAACCCTGAGGTCCACTCCCTGTGCTACGAGATAAAAATAAGGTCCCATGACATGAACAATCGGGTAGATAATAACTATGAAGAACAAGGACTACACTTGACTACAACATAGGGCAATGCTCAAAACTCAAGTGCTTCCAGAGGCAACCGCACAACGAATGGGAAGAGTACAACTAGGGAACGCTAGACTCCAGTAGGGAGGAGTTTCATCACATAGCTTGTCATGGGTTGTCCCGGTAAGCTTTTCTAGGCTCCATCCACCACCTTGGGTTGTCCTGATAGCCTCTCTTGACCCCCAGCCCCCATACAAACTCATGCGGAATCAACATACCTTTCATGAGGACAAGGTCATTGATCTTGCCATTCCAGGCCTTCTCATCTCATCTCAAGCCTAAATGAGCACTTGAGCCATAAGTGAGGCATCCACTTATCTTGTTAAATGTGATTAACTACCCAACCCCTTAATTCATTAATTAGGTTATCATTGGGTCAATGCAAGAAGTTGGATCCACTTTTTGGCCAAAAAGTGGAAGTGTTTTCCCTAATTTTAGAAATTTGTCACATTTGACTTGAACATTTGTGGCACTTGAAATTGAATATTAAAAAAAATTAGCAATGTTAAATGTAGTACTCAGAGTCTAGTTTCCAAATATGTAATTTATTTTAATACCCAGATGATACAAATTGATTTTCAATAGGCATTTCTAAAAACCACTATTTAAAAGTCACTTTTTTTGTACAATACCATGCACGTGTACGACCAACATAATTTGACCTAAATAAAAGTATTTATCTAAACCCTTTTGGGGAAAGATGTGTAGGACAGTGAAGTTTGATGGGGATATTATTTTATAATTTTTTTTCCAAATAATTTCTTTTTATTAATTTTTTATTGGCCCTAATTGTTGTTTTCAAAAACCCTCGTGTATGGCCAACATTTGAGCAAAACTAATCATAAAATAATTTTTTTTTATTGTTTAAAGAATGATGTGTATATTGATGACATATAATTTTTTTTTTTTAAAATTAAAAATTAAAAGTTATTAAAAAAATACAAACACTTGTCATTTTAAGTTTTTGGACTAGTTTTCTCATAAATTAAATAATAAATAGAAAAATAAGTCCAATAAAAAAAATTACATATTTAAAAATTAGACACTGTCATCTATAATGGGTTTTAATTTCGTAAAAAAAGTTAGAAAAAAAATGTCGTCAGCCATATAGGTAAACTCAGTCTTTTCTCTTGTTTTGTACTTAGAAAAAAACTTGCAAGTCCAAGGCAAGGGGTTGGCTTACCATGCCTTTCCCAAGCCTAAGCTTTTAGGAATGGGTACCCGTTCTAAAATGGGTAAAACAGGTACCCATTCCTTTTGTATGGGAAAAAAAGTACGCAGGCTTTTTTTTCAAATTCAAATATCTTTATAGAAATAGGTACCCGTTCCTAAATGGGTACCTGTTTCTAAGCAAGTACCTGTTTAGGCTCAGGCACCCCTTCCTAAATGGGTACCCATTTCTGTCGAGATTTTTTTTTTGCCTACAACTTCCCCTCTATGTGGACCCAACTTCTTGCACTTACCCCACTGAGTTAAGAAACTCCCACATGGGTTGTCCTGGACACCACTTTGGGCTCCATCCCCCATTGAGAGCCACTCCCCTACCTACATCTAGAAGACCCTACTCATCAAGCATAGAAATTAATAAGTATACATGAACCATACAAGGCATTAACCCTCTTGCATACCAACTGAATCACAAGGACAATTTTCACAAAATATTACCCTCAGCTTCCATGTGAAGCAAACCATAACCAACATATTACTTTTACGTTATCCATGTTAGGAACCTATGTTTAACCCTTCTCTTTACTTTGTTAGTATATTACATTTGGGTGGATATGCTTTGTAAGTCATCTCGTGAGTATATTATATTATCCCACATTTATGGGAAGTAATAGTTGTTTAGATTAGATGTAGTATATAAGTACGTGTTGAGGCCAATGAAGACATCCATGAGTTTATTGTATTGAGCTTGCTCGAAGGAGGTTGCCCCCTCGAAGTGGCATGCGATCAATAAAATCCTTATGTGTTTGGCTATTTCTGTTATTTCATGCATTTTTCATTATATTGCTGTAGGAGGTTCCTTTCAATCCAAAACCTCCCCATTTACAAAATCTGACACACTACTTATTGCATAATCAACACCATAATGAACCATATCATCCATGCAAGACTTTATTCCACATCATGACACTTTTACAATCATAGCATATGCATGAAAACAAAACATTAAAACACATGCCTTTGGAACTAACCTTGACAACATGACTCTTATATGACCACTAATACAACTTACACAAGTTTCACTCATAATTAACCAATTATCAAAATCTAAAACGTAAGCTTACAAAACAACTATTTCCAATGATTTCACTTATCTAAGAATAATTTTCCTATAACTAAATCAATAATAGTTTGATAGCCTTATTCTATTTTAAAGGATGGTAACAACTTATACCAAATTCATCTTATAGTACAAAGTAGCAAAACTTAACTATATGATTTTAATACTAAGTAAATTATTTGATTTTATTTTTATTCTAACAAAATATATTTCCTAATTTATAAATTCATAAGTTTACATATGAATCATAATTCCATTTTATATATATATATATATATATATATATATATATATATATATATTTAAAAAAAATAAACAAAACTAAAAAAAATCAAAATTTATTTATTTTAATTATTATTTTCTTCTACTAAAAAATAAAACTAACCGCTAAACCCAAAATTTAATTATTTAGCTATCCTTTTCTTTTAAAAAAATAAAACTAAAAAAGCTAAATTCATTTATTTTAACTATATTTTTTTTTTCCTTTTATGAAAAAGATAAATCAAAATGCTAAACTAAGGTTTGTTTATTCTAACTATTTCTTTTTCTTTCCTTTTTTAAAAACTAAATCTAAAAGCTAAACTAGGAATTCATACTTCTATCTTTATTTTTTCCTTAACTACATGAGATTTTTAAGAAACTTAAGAAACATAACTTTTTATGAAACTTGCTAAAATTAAGGAGGAGATAAGATTAAAAGAGGGATAGGAGGGAGCACCATACAAACAGTATGGCCTCCTATGAAATATATAAAAAAATGCAACTCCAAAAATTTTTAAGATAATTTTATCATTTGATCACTCAAGGGAAATTTTGGGAGAGGCTACAGAAGGTAATACTACCTATTTTTTTATTGTTTTAAGATTTAAATTTGGTTTATGGAATCAATTAGGCCATAGATCCTCCATAAGAAGAGCTCTAAAAATTTTAAATCTGATTTTTTTTTATGATTTATTTTGTTTTTATTTCAAAGCAATTGGGATAGGTACAAGTGAAAGGAAAGATTCTACAAAGAAGAGTATGCAAATATAATTTCTTCAAAGAGCAGGGATGCATGCAACAAGAAAAACATCCAGAGGAATGATTCATGATGATTTGGCACCAAAAAAAACTTATAAACTATAGAGGATCTAATTCCATGTTTGTTTGTAAATGGCTTCCTATTGGTGGTTGAAGAAAAAAAGATACAGATTTCATTGATTCAATGGAGCTTCCTAGACTGAACTTATTGCTACATTGACATTGGATAGGTTTGGCTTCTCAGTAAGGACCTTGATTTAGTAATGGATCAAGATGAAATAAACTCTTGTAACCTTCATGTAAAATGATGAAGCATAACGACACAGATATATTTGCTATCTCAATGATGACATTTTGTCATGCAATAAGGGGTTCAATGGCGATTCTAATTTCTTTGAATATGGAGGTCACATATGAATACTGGTATAATTGAATATTGCAAATGTAGCACAGATAATACCCATTCCTTAACTCTCTTATGCAGATGTGAATAGGACAAGAGGAGGTAGGGTTTGAAACCTAATGAGGTAAGAGAAATTAAGAAGACTTCTAGCAAAAATTGAATTTATTGTAGTTGATTTACATGGATTAATAAAGCATGAAAAATGATTACGAAAAGCCTCAAGTAATATTCATCACATAGATTGTAAGAAAAAAATTTTAGATGATAAATATATGAACAACCCTTTTTATAGAGAATCGAATGCAGCCAGAACACACAAATAATGACTCTTTATCAAAATAGAGGAAAGATAACAAAAATAAGATTCAGAATAAAAGAACCTATATATTCAGTGCTCAGTAGATTGAAGATTCCACACGATTGTTACTTCTTCCCCAAAACCCAATTCACCAATCTTTTCAAAAATCTCCCAAAAACCATGCTCTCTCCATCCCCAGAAAACTCCTCAAATATGCATTTCTCCCCAAAGAATAAAATAGCAAAAATAATAAATTTCTTCTTCTTACTAGCCATCCACTACTTCCCCATTAATTTCCATTACCCCCGATCATGAAAATTTCAAATTTTATTTATTTTGGGTTGTACCAACTAGATTTTATGACAACACAATTTGTTCTTATTTATTAATCTTAATTAGAAGATAGAACATTTTATATCTCTGCTCACAATAACTTTTATTATATTTTTTTTATAAACACTTCCACAAGAATTAATGTTTGTTTAAATGCTATTATTTTTGCATATACAAAGATATCAATTATATGCTCGGTTAGAATACTTATTTACCTCATGGTGTTATTATCTTTTTACCAAGGTGGCTTATAATTTCTATTTTAATAATGCAAATTAATTAAAACAATAACAAACAACTACAACTAGAAACCCACATACTGAACAATACCAGACCACCTCAACAAGGGTGACTAACCATCAAACCCAAATGACCAAATTGACAGATCAAACCCAATCGAACAAACTGATAGATCACAGGACATGAACTCGCCCTCTTCGAAGGTGATAACAAGCTAAGGGACCTTATGTCATCTTTGATCAAAAATTCTCCATCAGATATAAGGCATGCTCAAACTTACCAATTCAGGTGGAGTCGATGCCTAGTACCTGTAACCTACAACAAATGAAATGTCAAGCATATGTACATATAACCATCTAATCAAACACACTGTGGAAAAGAATCGCAGCGTAGTAGGTACTCATGCATGAGTAATATGACACTATCTCTTCCACTAATCACATCCACAAGTAACCATATCATGCATGCACATCAATAGCTAAACAACTAAATGAAAACATCATCAGATAATTGCATTAAGCACATGATAAAATTGATCCACATAATTAGCTGAGTCCATAACTAATCATAATATAAGCATAACCAATAGTTCTAATAGTATCATCAGAGCAATAGATAAGTATCATCATCAAAATAGTAAATCCAAGATGTCATAATGTCTAAATAGAACAAATGTCAGAAAGCCAAAATGAGGGGCACTACATCCTCCCCCTAGGATCAGGCTTACTCCTACAAGCTTGCAACAAAATAAGGGTAGAGATCTCACATCCTGACACAACCTCTCAAGAAACTGAAGACTCATCATTAGGATCCCACTAGACCCTTACCTGCTCTATACCCCTACCCATGAGGGTCAGCTCCCGATGCTGTGGAACGTGCATGAGCTCCAAAGAAAGATTCCTGTCCTCTACCTATAACCTCAAAGACTATCCCCTAATGCTCTGCTTGGTGGTGTTCAATCACCATGAACACTCTATGAGACCTCCCTGCATCACCTATAGTCAGCTTTAAAGCTATCGACTTGTGACCAAATCTTGCATCGCTCTTCTGTGGACACTACCTAGCTATATGGCCCTGCTGACCACAAGAGAAACATCCTATACCTCTTACGTAACCTTCACCACCTGAGAAAGCATTAGACTGCTGAAAACTATCTCTACCAACTACAGAATACGTGCTCTGAATTGGCTGATTGGGATGATAGTTCATGGCCTGCTGCCAATTACAGTCTTTTCCTGACTGAGTACCACCACCTTGCTAATGCTAAGAATTCTTTGGTTTTGACTAGGAATACTAGTGCTACTATAGTTCACCCTTAGCAGGTGCATAATGGCCTCTAGAAGAGCCTGCTACCTAAGGCTGACCACCACGAGACCCAACATCTGTCGGAGGTGCACTACCAATCTACACACCTGTATGGCCTCTAAGAGCTATGGCAAAATTTTCCTCTACCAGACAAGCCTTCTTAACTACTACCTCCATGGTCTTAGGCTCAAAGACACAGACTCCACTAATATGGGCATTCAAGCCCCTAATGAAGTGTTGAACCAACATAGCCTCATCATCTTCAATGCATGTGTACTGCTTAAGCTCATAGAATCTACACTCATACTGCTCTACTGACATCGCCATCTGTCTCAACTCATGGAACTCGTCAACACGATGCTACTTCTATTGATTTGATAGGAAACAAGCTCTGAACCTCTTCAAGAACAATTCCCAAAAAATTGTACCAAAATCCAAACGTAACTTCTGCTCCTCTAAACGCCACCATGTAGAATCAAATCCTTGATGGTGCAGGATGGTACATCTCATGTTAGTGTTACTACCATATGGGTGCATGACAAAACACCTACCTAAATCTATCAACTAGGTCTCTACCTCCAAACCACTACAAGAACCATCAAAAGTGGGAGGGTGTGCCCTCGAAAGATCTCTCATGTGACCTACCAAGATAGCCTCTTATTCTACTGTCATCTTTGTGCTTCTAGGAGACCTTTCTCTTTCTCTTGCCTTTGGCTGATCAACATCCTGCCTAGGACCTAGACGAGCAAGGACCTCCTCAAGCAATTGATGCAACTGAGCTCCTTCAGGCTAACCCTGATTCTCTCCATTCTGCCCCCGCCTTCCTAAGCATTCTCATGAGGGGAACTAGGAGGAGGGCTATTGCCACCACTTCTTCCGTGTCCCCTACCTCAACCCTTACCTCGACCTCTAGGCATCTTCCTACACTGTAACACCAAAGGGTAAATCTAAGGTTGCTAGGTGAGAATGACGAAAGAGAAAACATACTCTATAGAATCTAAGCAACTAGGACAACATAATGAGCTTATATACACCTAGAGTACCCAGTGTTTAAATTTGGCTCTGATACCAAATGTAATGCCCCACCACGAAAGCTAGGAAATAATCTTAACTATGCATTGCAAAAGGGCAACTTTTTTATGTTTTCTAAAGAAGAAAATAATAACGAGGGAAGATCATGATTATTTATAACAACTAAGCTAAGATTTAACCTCTAGGGATCACATGGCTGTATTACTAAATATTAACTTGATCTCACTAACAACCATGATACATTCTAAATCCAAATACATCAAATGAATCAACACATACATTTATGACATCAAAAAAGTTAACATCAAGATCTTGCATATATGATTTCAAATATATTTAAAATTTCCTTACAATAGAATACATCAACACAAAGTTTACATTGTCGCTTCCTGATTACATCAGAGGATATACATCAATACAATAATACATGGTTCAACTAATATAAAATGCTAAAATATAAACATAAATAGCTGTCTCCTCAAGCAAAACAAAATCAGTGATCTTCTACATGATATATCCTCCTTGCACACGATCAACAACAAAGGGACCAATAGAGATAAAGAACAACCACCTGACCATGTGGAACCCTAAGGTCCACCCCCCGTGCTAGAAAATAACAATAAGGTCCCAAGACATGAATAATCAAGTAGACAATAACTATGAAGAACAAGGACTACACTTAACTACAACAACATAGGGCAATACTCAAACATCACTTCTAGAGGAAACCACATAACGAATGGGAAGAGTACAACTAGGGAATGTTAGACTACAATAGGGAGGAGTGTCATCACATAGCTTGTCATGGGTTGTCCTGGTATGCCTTCCTAGGCCTCAACCCCCATCTTGGGTTGTCTTGGCAGCCTCTCTAGACCCCCAGGCCCCATACAAACTCATGTGGAATCAACATACCTTTCATGAGGACAAGGTCATTGATCTTGCCATTCAAGGCCTTCTCATCTCATCTCAAGCCTAAACTAGCACTTGAGCCATGAGTGAGGCATCCACTTATCTTGTTAAATGTGATTAACTACCCAACCCCTTAATTCATTAATTAGGTTATCACTAAGTTAAGAAACTCCCACATGGCTTGTCCTGGACGCCACTTTGGGCTCCAGCCCCCATTGAGAGCCACTCCCCTGCCTGCATCTTGAAGATCCTACTCATCAAACATAGCAATTAACAAGTATACATGAACCATGTAAGGCATTAACTCTCTTGCATACCAACTTAATCAAAGGACAATTTTCACCAAACATTGCCCTTAGCTTCCGTGTGAAGAAAACCATAACCAACATATTACTTTTACATTATGTAATACCTCCCCATTTACAAAATCCAACACACTACTTATTGAATAATCAATACCATAATGAAACATATCATCCATGCAAGACTTTATTCCACATCATGACACTTGTACAATCATAGCATATACATGAAAACAAAACATTAAAACCTATGCCTCTGGAACTAACCTTGACAACATGACTCTTCTATAACCACTAATACGACTTACACAAGTTTCACTCATAATTAACCAATTATCAAAATCCAAAATGTAAGCTTACGAAACAACTATTTCCAAGGATTTCACTTATCTAAGAATAATCTTCCTATAACTAAATAAATAATAGTTTGATATAGTCTTATTCTATTTTAAAGGATGGTAACAACTTATACCAAATTCGTCTTATAGTACAAAGTAGAAAAACTTAACTATATGATTTTAATACTACGTAAATTACTTTATTTTATTTTTATTCTAACAAAATATATTTCCTAATTTACACATTCATAAATTTACATATGAATCATAATTTCATAATATATATATAAATCATATTTAAATAAAACTAAAAAAAACTAAAAAAAATCAAAATTTATTTATTTTAACTCTTATTTTCTCTTACTAAAAAAATAAAACAAATATCTAAACCCAAAATTTAATTATTTAGCTATCCTTTTCTTTAAAAAAAATAAAACTCAAAAAACTAAATTCATTTATTTTAACTATATGTTTTTTTTTTCTTCCTTTTATGAAAGAGATAAATCAAAAAGCTTAACTAAGGTAACTTATTTATTCTAACTATTTCTTTTTCTTTTAAAATAAAAAAAACTAAATCTAAAATCTAAACTAGAAATTTTTACTTCTATCTTTCTTTTTTCTTTAACTACATGAGATTTTTAAGAAACTTAAGAAACTTAACTTTTTATGAAACTTGCTAAAATTAAGGAGGAGATAAGATTAAAAGAGGGATCAAAGGGAGTGTCATACAGATCATATGACCTTCTAAGAAATATATAAAAAAATGCAATAAGAAACTTAACTTTTTATGAAACTTGCTAAAATTAAGGAGGAGATAAGATTAAAAGAGGGATCGGAGGGAGTGTCATACAGATCGTACAACCTTCTAAGAAATATATAAAAAAATGCAACTCCAAAAAAATTTAAGATGATTTTGTCATTTGATCACTCAGGGGAACTTTTGGGAGAGGCTACAAAAGGTAATACTAACTATTTTTTTATTGTTTTCAGAATTAAATTTGGTTTATGGAATAAATCAGGCCATACAGCCTCCATGGGAAGAGCTCTAAAAATTTTAAATCTGATTTTTTTTTTAATGATTTTTTTTATTTCAAAGCAATTGGGATAGGTACAGGTGAAAGGAAAGATTCTACAGACAAGAGTATGCAAATAGAATTTCTTTAAAGAGTAGGGATGCATGCAATAAGAAAAACATCCAGAGGAACGATTCATGATGATTTGGTACCCAAAAATACTTATATACTATAGAGGATCTAATTCCATATTTGTTTGTAAATGGCTTCCTATTGGTGGTTGGAGATAAAAAGATACAGATTTCATTGATTCAATGGAGCTTCCTAGACTGAACTTATTGCTACATTGACATTCGATAGGTTCGACTTCTCAGCAAGGAGTTCGATTTAGCAATTGATCAGGATGAAATAAACTATGGTAACCTGCACACAAAATGATGAAGCATAATGACATAGATTTATTTTCTATCTCAATGATGAAGTTTCGTCATGCAATAAGGGATTCGATGGCACTTCTAATTTCTTGGAATCTAGAGGTCACATATGAATATGGACATAGGAGGATTAACAACATTACAGGTATAATTGAATATTACAAATGTAGCACAAATAAGATCCATTCCTTAGCTCTCTTATGCAGATGTGAATAGGACAAGAGGAGGTAGGGTTTGAAACCTGATGAGGTTAGAGAAATTAAGAAAACTTCTGGAAAAAATTGAATTTATTCCAGTTGATTTACATGGATTAACAAAGCATTTAAAATGATTACAGAAAGCCTCAAGTAATATTCATCACACAGATTATAAGAAAAAAAATTTAGATGATAAATATATGAACATCCCTTTTTACAGAGAATCGAATACAGCTAGAACACACACACATAATGACTCGTTACCAAAATAAAGGAAAGATAATATAAATAAGATTTAGAATAAAAGAACCTGTATTTAGTGCTCAATAGATTGAAGATTCCACACAATTGTTAATTCTTCCTCATAACCCAATTCACTAATCTTTTCAAAAATCTCCCAAAAACCATGCTCCCTCCATCCCCAGAAAACTCCTCAAATATGCATTTCTCCCCAAAAAATAAAATAGAAAAAATAATGAATTCCTTCCCGTTATTGGCCATCCACTACTTCCCCATTAATTTCCATTACCCCCAATCATGAAAATTTCAAATTTTATTTATTTTGGGTTGCACCAACCAAATTTAATGACAACACAATTTGTTCTTATTTATTAATCTTAATTAGAAGATAGAACATTTTATATCTATGCTCACAATAAATTTTATTTTATTTTATTTATAAACACTTCCAGAAGAAATAATGTTCATTTAAATGCTATTATTTTTGCATATTCAAAGATATCAATTATATGCTCGGTTAGAATACTTATTTACCTCATGGTGTTATTATCTTTTTACCAAGGTGGCTTATAATTTCTATTTTAATAATGCAAATTAATCAAAACAATAACACATAGTTACAACTAGAAACCCACATACCAAACAATACCAGACGACCTCAATAAGGGTGACTAACCATCAAACACAAATGACCAAATTGACAGATCAAACCTAATCGAACAAACTAATAGATCATAGGACATGAACTCGCCCTCTTCGAGGGTGATAACAAGCTGAGGGACCTTATGTCATCTCTGATCAACAATTCTCCATTAGATATAAGGCATGCTCAAACTTGCCAATTTAGGTGGAGTTGATGCCTAATACCTGCAACTTGCATATAACCATCTAATCAAACACACCATGGAAGAGAATCGCAGTGTAGTAGGGTACTAACGCATGAGTCATATGACACTGTCCCTTTCATTAATCACATCCACAAGTAACCATATCATGCATGCACATCAATAGCTAAACAACTAAATGAAAACATCATCAGATAATCGCATTAAGTACATGATAAAATTGATCCACATAATAAACTAAGTCCATAACTAATCATAATATAAGCATAACCAATAGTTCTAATAGTATCATCATAGCAATAGACAAGTATCATCATCAAGACAATAAATACAAGATGTCATAATGTGTAAATAGAGCAAATGACAGAAACCCAAAATGAGGGGCACTACATCCTCCCCCTAGGATTAGGTTTACTCCTGGAAGCCTGCAGAAAAATAAGGGTAGAGATCTCGCATCCTAACACAACCTCCCAAGAAACTGAAGACTCATCATTAGGATCCCATTGGACCCTTACCAGCTCTATACCCCTACCCGTGAGGGTCAACTCTCGATGCTATGGAACGTGCATGAGCTCCAAAGAAAGCTTCCCGTCTTCTACCTGTGGCCTCCAAGACTGTACCCAGATGCTTTGCTTGGTGATGTTCAATCACTACGATCACTCTGTGAGACCTCCCTGCATCACCTATAGTCAACTTTGAAGATGCTGACCTCTGAACAAATCCTACAGTGCTCTTCTATGGACACTGCCTAGCTATATGGCCCTGCTAACCACAAGAGAAACATACTATACCTCTTCCATAACCTTTGCCACCCAAGAAAGCATTAGACTGCTGAAAACTATCTCTACCAACTATAGACTATGTGCTCCAAACTGGCTGATTGGGATGATAATTCTTAGCCCACTGTGAATTACATTCTTTTCCTGATTGAGTACCACCACCTTTTTGATGCTAAGAATTATTTGGTTTTGACTGGGAATACTGGTGCTGCTGTTATTCACCCTTAGTGGGTGTGTGATGGCCTCTAGAAGAGCCTGCTGCCTAAGATTGACCACCACGAGACCCAACACCTGTCGGAGGTGCACTACCAATTTGCACACCTATATGGCCTCCAAGAGCCATCGCCAAATTTTCCTCTACTAGACAGGCCTTCTCAAGTACCACCTCCATGGTCTTAGGCTTGAAGACACGGACTCCTCCATTGATACGGGCATCCAAGCCCCTAATGAAGTGTTGAACCAACATAGCCTCATATCTTCAATTTCTGCATACTGCTTAAGCTCATAGAATCTATGCTCATACTACTCTACTAACATCGTCATCTATCTCAACTCATGGAACTCATTAGCACGATGCTGCTTCCAGTGATCTGACAGGAAATGAGCTCTAAACCTCTCCAAGAACAATTCCCAAGAAACTATACCAATATCGAAATGTAACTTCTACTCCTCTAAACACCACCATGTAGAAGCAAATCCTCGATGGTGCAGGGTGGCACATCTCACCTTGGTGTTACTACCATATGGGTGCATGGCAAAACACCTACCTAAATCTATCAACCATGTCTCTACCTTCAAACCACTATAAGAACCATCAAAAATGGTAGGACGTGCCCTCAAAAGATCTCTCATGTGACCTACCAAGATAGCCTCTTGTTCTACTATCATCTCTGTCCTTTTAGGAGACCTTTCTCTTTCTCTTACCTTCAGCTGATCAACGTCCTGCCTAGGACCTAGATGAGCAAGGAACTCCTCAAGTAATTGACACAATTGAGCTCCCTCAGGCTGACCCTAATTCTCTGCATTCTGCCCCTACCTTCCTAAGCACTCTCATGAGGGGAACTAAGAGGAGGGCTACTGCCACCACCTCTTCCGTGTCCCCTACCTCGACCCTGACCTCGACCTCTAGGCATCTTCCTACACTGTAACACCAAAGGGTAAATCAAAGGTTGCTAGGTGAGGATGACAAAAGAGAAAACATACTCTATAGAATCTAACCAACTAGGACAACATAATGAGCTTATATATACCTAAAGTACCTAGTGTTTAAACTTGGGTATGATACCAAATGTAATGCCCCACCACGAAACCCTAGAGATAAGCTTAACTATGCATTACAAAGGGCAATTTTTTTTGTTTTCTAAAGGAGAAACTAATAATGAGTGAAGATCGTGATTATTTATAACAACTAAGATAAGATTAAACCTCTAGGGATCACATGGCTACATTACTAATTATTAACTTGATATAACTAACAACCATGATACATTCTAAATCCAAATACATTAAATGAATCAACAAACACATTTATGACATTAGAAAGTTTAACATCAGGATCTTGCATATATGATTTCAAATATATTTAAAATTTCCTTACAATAGAATACATCAATACAAAGTTTACATTGTCACTTCCTGATTACATCAGAGGATATACATCAATACAATAATACATGGTTCAACTAATATACAAGGCTAAAATATGAACATAAATATCTGTCTCCTCAAGCAAAACAAGATCAGTGATCTTCTACATGATATATCCTCCTCGCACATGATGAACAACAAAGGGACCAACAGAGATAAAGCACAACCACTCGACCATGTGGAACCTTGAGGTCCACCCCCTATGCTAGGAGATAACAATAAGGTCCCACTACATGAACAATCAGGTAGACAATAACTATGAAGAACAAGGACTACACATAACTAAAATAACATAGGGCAATACTAAAACATCACTTGTAGAGGCAACCATGCAACGAATGGGAAGAGTACAACTAGGGAATGTTAGACTTCAGTATGGAGTAGTGTCATCACATAGCTTGTCATGGGTTGTCCTGGTAAGCCTTCCTAGGCCCCAACCCCCATCTTAGGTTGTCTTGGTAGCCTCTCCTGACCCCTAGCCCCCATACAAACTCATGCAGAATCAACATACCTTTCATGAGGACAAGGTCGTTGATCTTGCCATTACAGGCCTTCTCATCTCATCTTAAGCCTAAACTAGCACTTAAGCCATGAGTGAGGCATCCACTTATCTTGTTAAATGTGATTAACTAGCCAACCCCTTAATTCATTAATTAGGTTATCACTGAGTTAAGAAACTCCCACATGGGTTGTCCTGGATGCCACTTTGGGCTCCAGCCCCCATTGAGAGCCACTCCCCTACCTGTATCTTGAAGATTCTACTCATCAAACATAGCAATTAACAAGTATACATAAACCATGCAAGGCAGTAACCCTCTTGCATACCAACTTAATCAAAGGACAATTTTCACAAAATATTGCCCTTAGCTTCCATGTGAAGCAAACCATAACCAACATATTACTTTTACGTTATCCAATACCTCCCCATTTACAAAATGTGACAAACTATTTATTGCATAATCAATACCATAATGAACCATATCATCCATGCAAGACTTTATTCCACATCATGACACTTGTACAATCATAGCATATACATGAAAACAAAACATTAAATCCTATGCCTTTGGAACTAACCTTGACAGCATGACTCTTCTATAACCACTAATACGACTTACACAAGTTTCACTCATTATTAATCAATTATCAAAATCCAAAATGTAAGCTTACAAAACAGCTATTTCCAAGGATTTCACTTATCTAAGAATAATTTTCCTATAACTAAATCAATAATAGTTTGATATAGTCTTATTCTATTTTAAAGGATGGTAACAACTTATACCAAACTCATCTTATAGTACAAAGTAGCAAAACTTAACTATATGATTTTAATACTAAGTAAATTATTTTATTTTATTTTTATTCTAAGAAAATATATTTCCTAATTTACAAATTCATAAATTTACATATGAATCATAATTTCATAATATAAATATATATATATATATATATATATATATATATATATATATATATATATATATATATATATATATATATATATAAATAAAACTAAAGAAAACTATAAAAAATCAAAATTTATTTATTTTAACTCTTATTTTCATTTACCTAAAATTTAATTATTTAGCTATCTTTTTCTTTTAAAAAAATAAAATTAAAAAAACTAAATTCATTTATTTTAACTATATGTTTTTTTTTTCATTTTATGAAAAAGATAAATCAAAAAGCTAAACTAAGGTAACTTACTTATTCTAAGTATTTCCTTTTCTTTTAAAATAAAAAAACTAAATCTAAAATCTAAACTAGAAATCCGTACTTCTATCTTTCTTTTTTCCTTAACTACATAAGATTTTTAAGAAACTTATGAAACTTAAGAAACTTAACTTTTTATGAAACTTGCTAAAATTAAGGAGATAAGATTAAAAGAGGGATAGAAGGGAGCACTGTACAGATCATACAACCTTCTAAGAAATATATTAAAAAATGCAACTCCAAAAAAATTTAAGATGATTTTGTCACTTGATCACTCAGGGGAAATTTTGGGAGAGGCTAGAAAAAGTAATACTACCTATTTTTTATTGTTTTCAGATTTAAATTTGGTTTATGGAATAAATCAGGCCATATGGCCTCCATGGGAAGAGCTCTAAAAATTTTAAATCTGATTTTTTTTTATGATTTTTTATTTAATTTCAAAACAATTGGGATAGGTACAGGTGAAAAGAAAGATTCTACAAAAAAGAGCATCCAAATAGAATTTCTTCAAAGAGCAGGGATGCATGCAACAAGAAAAATATCAAGAGGAACGATTCATGATGATTTGGTACCCAAAAATACTTATATACTACAGAGGATCTAATTCCATATTTGTTTGTAAATGGCTTCCTATTGGTGGTTGAAGATAAAAAGATACAGATTTCATTGATTCAATGGAGCTTCCTAGACTGAACTTATTGCTACATTGACATTCGATAGGTTCATTTTCTCAGCAAGGAACTCGATTTAGCAATTGATCAAGATGAAATAAACTCTGGTAACCTTGATACAAAATGCTTAAGCATAATGACAGATTTATTTGCTATCTCAATGATGAAGTTTCGTCATGCAATAAGGGGTTCGATGGCTATTCTAATTTCTTGGAATCTGGAGGTCACATATGAATATGGACATAGGAGGATTGACAACATTACTGGTATAATTGAATATTGCAAATGTAGCATAGATAAGATCCGTTCCTTAGCTCTCTTATGCATATGCAAACAGGACAAGAGGAGGTAGGGTTTGAAACCTGATGAGGTTAGACAAATTAACAAGACTTTTGGCAAAAATTGAATTTATTCCATTTGATTTACATCGATTAATAAAACACAAAAAATGATTACAGAAAGCCTCAAGTAATAATCATCACACAGATTGCAAGAAAAAAAATTAGATGATAAATATATGAACATCCCTTTTTACAGAGAATCGAATGCAGCTAGAACACACACACATAATGACTCTTTATCAAAATAAAGGAAAGATAATAGAAATAAGATTTAGAATAAAAGAACCTGTATTTAGTGCTCAGTGGATTGAAGATTCCACACAATTGTTAATTCTTCCCCAAAACCTAATTCACCAATCTTTTCAAAAATCTCCCAAAAACCATGCTCCCTCCATCCCCAGAAAACTCCTCAAATATGCATTTCTCCCCAAAGAATAAAATAGAAAAAATAATAAATTCCTTCCCATTACTGGCCATCCACTACTTCCCCATTAATTTCCATTACACACAATCATGAAAATTTCAAATTTTATTTATTTTCAGTTGCACCAACCAGATTTTATGACAACACAATTTATTCTTATTTATTAATCTTAATTAGAAGATGGAACATTTTATATCTATGCTCACAATAACTTTTATTATATTTTTTTTATAAACACTTCCATAATAAAGAATGTTTGTTTAAATGCTATTATTTTTGCATATACAAAGATATCAGTTATATGCTCGGTTAGAATACTTATTTACCTCATGGTATTATTATCTATTTACCAAGGTGGCTAATAATTTCTATTTTAATAATGTAAATTAATCAAAACAATAACACATAATTACAACTAGAAACCCACATACTGAACAATACTAGACAACCTCAACAAGGGTGACTAACCATCAAACCCAAGTGACCAAACTGGCAGAACAAACTAATAGATCACAGGACATGAACTCACTCTCTTCAAGGGTGATAACAAGCTGAGGGTCCTTATGTCATCTCCGATCAACAGTTCTCCATAGGATATAAGGCACACTCAGACTTGCCAATTCATGTGGAGTCAATGCCTGGTACCTGCAACCTACAACAAATGAAATGTCGAGCATATATATATAGATATAACCATCTAATCAAACACACCATGGAAGAGAATCGCAGCATAGCAGGGTAGTCATGCATGATTAATGTGACATAATCCCTTCCACCAATCACATCCACAAGTAACCATATCATGCATGCACATCAGTAGCTAAACAACTAAATGAAAACATCATCAGATAATCACATTAAGGACATGATAAAATTGATCCACATAATCAACTGAGTCCATAACTAATTATAATATAAGCATAATGAATAGTTCTAATAGTATCATCATACCAATAGGCAAGTATCATCATCAAAATAGTAAATCCAAGATGTCATAATGTCTAAACAGAAAAAACTATCAGAAAGCCAAAATGAGGGGCACTACACAAGGGACTGGTTCTCTTATCTTTCGGCATGCTTCTTCCATTCTTGGAGTGAATTTATGGTAGTATTCATAAAACAGTTCAGTGAAAGAATGTCGGAGATTTCACTTCTCAATTGTTTCATGTATATCCACATTGCAGAAGATGAGTTAGTTTCAACCTTTAACCTCAAATTCATAAAGGAATTGAAAAAAATTCTGAAAAAAATCAGACCTCGTGATGCATTGGCTTTGGTCAATTATTTGGGTGCATTTGACAAGAAAATGAGCTACAGATTGAGAGATAAGGAGCCTACAACACTTCAAAGACATATCAGATTGCCATGGACATTGAAAACAACTAGAAATATGGAATGTTCAAGGGCTACTTATCTATAGGTGTTTATGACCCTAAAGCATTCTATGTTGATGAAAGGTGTAGGTTAGAAAGCACCAGTGATTATCAGGATAATGGTATTTCTGTTGCCACAGATAGTACACCACTACACCATCTAAGTAATGATTTAACTTCCCTACCAAAGAATTTAAAGTCAGTTAGGCTTGACCAAGTATATGAAAGCGTTGTGTTTCCTGAAGAAATTAGAAAGGATAATGAGAAAACTAACATGCTTTCAATCTATAATGATGATGACTTTGTTGTTCCTTGTAAATCAAGCAGAGAAGTGTTACATGAACATGATAAAAATGGAGCAAAAGTTGAAAATACATGCCTTAGTAAGGAAAATGAGGTATGTGACCAGTTAATTGGCTATGTATGTAATGATTACAGTCATCATACTCCAAATGCATAGTTTGGTGAACAAAGGGAGGTGTGTGAAGTTACCCCTTGTTGTAGTTTTATTATTCAAAAAATAGAAACATGTCTAGGTTTTCAATGTGGAGAATCAACCCAATATCTAGAATTTTTTGTTAAAATCAGTTCTTCTAGGATGGCATTCGTGTGCTCTGCAAGCCGAGCTAAGGTGACCATGCCCTAGCTCGTTCTCTATGTGTTGCTCACTTCTGCGTTCTGGGGGGGGGGGTTTTGAAGCTATCGGGGTTGTAGTGGTGGGGTTTTTTCTTTTCTGGAGGCCTTCTTGCTGCTGTTTGGGTGGCTTGTGGGTGGAAGGGTTTTGATCCCTCCCTTGGGGTCTTTTCTTTTTTCCATTTCTTCTAGAAGTGTCCTGGGGGTTTGCATGCCTGTTGGGGATCTTATTTTTTGCTATGCAGGGTGGGGAAACATCTGGGGCTAGCCCCAAATTAGATTTTCGATCAGCATTTGGTTCGAAGCCTTTGATGCATGGAGTGAATGTTTTTGATAATATGCTATTTTCTTCAGAGATGGAGATGAATGATCTAGGATTAGTTAGTGGTTCTCGAATAACGAAGATTAATGGGTGTTTGGAAAGATGCAAAGAGCGACCAAAGTTGATTATCCCGATGGAAATGCTTGCCGATGATATTGAATACTATTCAAGGCACTCTTTTTTGCAAGTTCATGGGTTTGAGGGTCTCGTTGCAATTTTTGGAATCCTGGGCTTAGCGGACTTGGATACCAGAGGGGGAGATGGAGATTAGGCTCCTTACGAACAACTTTTTAATGGTCTCTTTTGATTGCATGGCAGATTGGAATAAGGTCTTCGAGGGTGGCCCCTATTTTTATAACCAGGTGGGTTTGTTTATCAAGCCATGGCATGCTAGCTTCAACCCAACTGAGGCAATACCGAGTCGGATCCCAGTTTGGGTTCGGTTGCTGTGCTTTCCAGTTGAGTGTTGGCAGGATGACGTGCTGCATTTGGTGGCTTCAATGCTTGGTAAACTTGTTGGGTCTTCACAATAGATGCAATATAAAAAGGTAATGAATTTTTCTCGTATCTATGTAGAAATTGATTTAAGCAAGCCACTGCCAGATTCTATTGAAGTGAGTGCCGGATGATATACTTGGGTGCAATAGCTAGATTATGAAACCCTACCTTTTCGGTGTCATCTTTCTCATGAATATGGTCACTTGCAGCGTAGGTGCCCTAGGGCTAAGCCTGTGGTGCCCTAACCTTCTCAACCTTCTCATAATCCACCTAGGGCTGATAATGGTAAGCAGCCTATTCCAAGTAATGGTAATGGAGATGATGGTTATGTCCCTGTCAAGGCTCACAATAGGAATTGGGGCCAGAAGCGGACCTTGAGGGAGAGGCAGGATGATGAAACTTTTAATAGGTTTGAGGTGCTAGATGATCTCAGCCATGAGGAAGTGAATCTAGGGTTGTTGAATTTGGATCAGGGAACTTTGGGTACAGGACAGGATGGGCCACCATTGGAGGCCATGCAGGTTGTGCAAGAGATTGGGGTTGGGCAGATGGATACGGATCAACAATTGATTATCCAAACTAAACAAGAATCTTCTATTGGAGCTTCGAAGAGTGGTGGAGGTGGTTCCCCATTGCCCCTAAAAGGAGGTAAGGATGTGGGGAAGAGCTCGTTGGCCTCCTCTCGTTTGGGTATTCAGCAAAATGAACTGAAGAAAGGGGTTGGTGACAGGACTTCCAAGCTAGGAAGGAAAAAGGATTTGGAGAAGATTAAATTAACTGGGGGAACTTTGGTGGAGTCAGGGTCAGTCAAGACTCTAGATTCACATTTTTCATGCCCCCAGAAATGATTGTTCTCTCATGGAATGTAAGGGGCTTGAATAGTGGCCCTCAACAAAAAGTTGTTTGTGATTTGGTTAGGAATCATTCTCCGAATGTTCTTTTTCTTCAGGAGACTAAATTATCTGTAGATAATATGTTGGCCATGGCTCCTAAGTTGTTGAAATATGGTGAATGCCAGTGTATGGGGGCTCTTGGTGCTTTCGGAGGGGTGGCTTGCCTTTGGAACCCTCAAAAGATTTTCCCTCCCTGGTGGATGTCCTCTAGATCCTCTATATCCCTAGTCGCCTCTTGGTATGAGACTGGTGAGTGTATTCTCCTCTCTAATGTGTATGCTCCTGTTGAGTTTCTGGGTAAACAACTTCTATGGTCCCATCTTCATTTTGTTCATAGCTTAGCTCCTTACCATCCATGGGTTATGGCTGGTGATTTTAATGCTATTGTGGAGTTGTCTGAGAAAAGAGGTGGTATTCCTAGGTTGGAGCCTTCTGCTCTGTTATTCAGAAGTAGCATTTCTGAATTAAATCTTATTGATGTTCTGCCAAGTAATGGTCACTTCACTTGGAATATTAGGAGAATTGGTGAGAGTTGTGTTGCTGAGAGGCTAGATCGATTCTTAGTTTCTTGTTATTGGGTTGGAGACTTATGGTCCACTTGATCTGAAATTCTTAATTGGAGAGGTTCTGATCATTGACCTATTAAGCTTAGTATTATCTCTACTCGGGGCCTCGTTCTCCCTCATTCAAGTTCTAGCTTATGTAGTTACGGGATCCTACTCTTCATGAACATGTGGCTGAGTGGTGGTGGATTGGTAGACCAACTTTTGGTACAGCAATGTACACATTCTCCAAGCTTCTTCAGTTTGTCAAATATTAGCTTAAAAGGTGGAATCGGTGATGTTTTGGTAATATCTTTCATGCTAAGGTTGTTGCCCAGGAGGAGTTGAATAATATTACGCGGTTGATTCGTGAGAATGGGGCCACTGAGGATCTTCTAAGGGAGGAGGCTAAGACTTTGAAAGTGGTTGAGGAATTTGAATTGCGGGAAGAAATATATTGGAAGCAAAAGGCCTGGGTTGAATGGTTACAGGAAGGTGATAAAAACACCACCTTCTTCTTCAATTCTGTGAAGGATAGGAGGCATGGCAATTCCATTCCTATTCTGGTGAATGATAGAGGTGAACGTCTTGCCTCATTTCAGGAAATCTCTACTGAAACATTTTAGTATTTTGCTACTTTATTTAGGGAGGATTCACAAGGGGGCTCTGTTGAGGAAGCACAGGTTCCTTCTTGCATTCCTCAGTTGATCTCCAGGGAGGCGAATGAGTATCTGATGAAAGATATCTCTCTTGATGAGCTGGAGGGGATTGTGTTTCAGATGAAGAAGGGTAAATCTCCTGGTCCCGATGGTTTCTTGATTGAATTTTTTCAGGAATTCTGGGATATCATAAAATTGGATCTTCTGGCGGTTGTCCTTGAGTCCCAGAGGAATAAACTGATGCTTCGTGCTCTGAATTCCACCTTCCTTGCTCTCATACCCAAGTGTGAAGGGGTTGATAGGTTATCTCAGTTCTGGCCTATCTCTCTTTGCAATGTGGCTTATAAAATCATTTCTAAGTTATTGGCTGAGAGATTGAAGAAGTGGCTTAAAGTGCTGATTTCAGAGGAACAGAGTGGATTTGTGGCAGGTCGACAGATTCTTGACAGGGTTGTCATTGCTACGGAGACCATCCACTCCATAGACAACTCCCACGAGAAGGCTATGTTCATTAAGCTGGATATGGCTAAGGCTTATGACAGGGTTAGATGGTCTTTTTTGTAGAAGATCCTTGTTTCTTTTGGTTTTGGTGAGGAATGGATCTAATGGGTCATGAGCTGTGTCACGTCTGTTTCCTTCTCAGTTTTGATAAATGGAGATCATTCTGAACTTTTTGGTGCCTCAAAGGGTTTGCACCAAGGGGATCCTCTTTCTCTATATCTTTTTCTGCTTCTTGTAGAAGGCCTTAGACATTTGTTGAAAAGAAGGGTGGAGCTTGGCATCATTCAAGGTTGGTGATGGGGTGGAGACTTGCCTCTGCAATCTCATTTGCAATTTGCTGATGATACTACCCTGATGGGGATGGCTACTGTTAGGGAAGCTACTAACTTGAGGCAGGTGTTGGACATATATCTTGTTGCTTTAGGACAATTGATTAATGAGGAGAAGTCTTCCATATTCTTCTTCAATACGCTGACCCCCATTCAGAGAAGAATTGCTAATATCTTGAGGTTTCAGATAAGGGTTCTCCCTTTAATGTATCTAGGTTTCCCAATTTCAGTTCGCCATCTTGCCAAGGGTTCTTGGTAGAATATTATTGATAAGCTCTATGCAAAAGTTAATCATTGGACCCACAGATGGTTGTCTTTTGTGTGGCAGGTTCAGCTTCTCAAGTCGGTGGTGCAGGCTCTCCCTACCTATAGATGTATGCTTCAGGTGGCTCCGATGGGTTTTCTGAGGGAGTTAGATTCTCTTGAAAGGCAGTTCTTATGGGCTGGAAGTTTGTCATCCTCCAAGTGGAGCCTAGTCAGGTGGGATGTTGTGTGTAGCCCAAAACAATTTGGTGGTCTTGGTCTTCGACAGTTTGCATTATCTGGAGTGGCTGTGGCTGCTAAGCTATTTTGGAGATGGTGTGTGGAACAGGATCAGCCATGGGCCAAGATTTTATCTCATAAGTATTTCTTGGGGATTCCACGGTAGGATCTCCCTCATTACCCTCTTGAGGGGAAAGGTTCAGTGATTTGGAATACTCTTCAGAAGGGTGCAAAGCTTATTAAGGAAGGTTTATTTTGGATTTGTAGATGGGGAACTGAAGCTCTCTTCTAGTCAGATTCTTGGGATGGATTCCCTCCACTTACTTATCAGTTCCCCAACCTTCTTCCTTTGTGCCAAAGATTTCTCGAGGCTGGCTGGGCTAAGGTGAGTGACTTCAAGTGTACTGCTTCTTTTGGTTAGTTGGAGGTAGCTCATTGGAAGGATCACAATGTGGCTAGATTTGGGACTTGCGGAAGAAAGTGCTGAGCTTCACAAGATTCTTCATAGTAGGAGTTGTAGTTCTCTTCTAGAAGAGGATATTCTTCCTTGGACCTATAATCCTAAGGGGGTTTACTCTGTGGCTTCTGGTTATCAGGTATTATTGGCTCAGAAGCTAACTGGGGTAGAGGTTCATTGGTGGAAAAGGGTGTGGAATAAACTCTCATGGCCTAAATGCAACTGCTTTGTTTGGACTTTGGCTTGGAATAGGTGCTTGACCTGGGATAACATTCGTAAACAGGGATTTCAAGGACCTTTAATTTGTGTTTTGTGTGGGGGAGCGGAAGAGGATTCTTTGCATTTGTTCTTCCGGTGCCCCTTTGTTGTGCAGCTTTGGCATTGGTGGTGGGAGGTGTGGAAGCTTCCTTGTATTCATGTGTGCTCTTTGGTTGAATTCTGGGATAGTATGGGAAGACCTCCTTCTATGGCTTCCTTTTTGTAGGAAGTTTGGTTCGTGGGCCCTACCTTTCTGCTTTGGCAAATTTGGCTAGAGCGGAACTGCCAAATTTTTCGTGATCAGAAGTTGGTGGGTTGGCAAGTTTGGATGCGTATGCTAGGAATGTTGCAGGAGTCAGTTTTAGCTAAATGTGATGTAGTTTTCCCCTTGGTGAGAGGCGATGCTGAGTTGGTGGCCAAACTGGGTCTTCAAGAAATTCATTCTTCTTTTATCAGTTCCAAGAGCTATAGGCATGGGAAAAAGAGGGTTCAATAGGTTGGAAGGTGGTTACCTCCCCACAATGGATTTTTAAAGATCAATACTGATGGTTCTTCTAGGGGAAATCCTGGGCCTGCTGGAATTAGTGGGGTTGGCAGGGACTCAGCTAGGTCGGTGATTTTTCTGTTCTCTATACATGAGGGGGTGAAGACTGTTAACTTCATGGAGGGTCTGGCAATTCTTCATGCTATTGAGAGGGCCCTTGCTTTGGGATGGCAAAAGGTTATACGTGAAGTTGATTCACAGATTTTGATTAATCTCTTGAATGAGAGAAAGATTTCTAATATAAATTGGCAGTTGGCTTCAGTGGTTCAGCGGATTCTTCAGGTTAGTTCTCAAATGGAGGAAGCATCCTTTGTGCACATCCCAAGGGAGTGGAATCATGCTGTCGACTGCTTGGTCAAATGGGCCTCTGAGCATGATAGTGGTTGGAAGGTTGAGGACTGGGATTAGGTTAACCCTGAGTTGCATCTGGATTTAGTTCGGTTCTTGGAGGAGGATAGGAGGATGCATGGGGATAGTTGATGTTGTTTTATGCTGTGGGGTTTTTGCCTTTTTCTGGGGTTGGGTCCCTTGGTTATTATTGTAATGCTCTTTTCTAATTTCTAATAAAGTTTTTACCCCTTTGATTCAAAAAAAAAATTATTTAAACTATGAGGAAAAGACATGTATGAGGATGAGGATAAAGGTGATATAATTTAAATAATAAAATTATTTAAATTATATTGTAGTGGTGAATTTAAACAAATATAATTTTACTCATTTAAATTAGGTGATGGAGGAATAAGTGGGAATTAATTAAATAAATATAATTTATTTAATTAATTGGTTAAATGAGATTAATTGGGGATTAGTTAAAAATATGATTTATTTAATTAATTAGGTGATGGAAGAGTTACTAGGACAAAATGTGTTACAAAATGTCTCAAATGATGTTGACAAGGCGATGTCACAAAACACAGTTAATTTTAGGTGTCTACATTATCAATGGTGGCAGTCTTATAAACTCAACAAAACTTGATTCCTTGTCAAATACTCAACTTCACCATTGCAAATTTGTATGGATTTCTTGCAATATCCCCAATTTTTAAAAAGAGACTTTTAATTACTATTTTTTTAAAGAAATTCAATTCAAAGAATGAATTTGAATTTAGGTTGTTGATAACCACCTTTCTTGAATTACTTATATTTTCATTATTGTTAAATTATGCAGAAATTTAACCTAAGGATTATGGAAGATAATGCAAATAAATCAAAACTTTCTCCTCAAGTTAAAACCCTCACACTTAGAACGAAGTAAAATACACCCTAGTTCTACTAGCTTTGTTCTATAGATAAAATATGCATTGTGGATTGCCTATAGAACCAGCATAATCTAGGTATGAAAAGGCTATAATGAAGATAATGAAGATGATCGAAGTAACATGTACTTGCATATGAAAGATTGATGTTGATGTGATATAATAATATCAAATTATCGAAAGTGGAGGATAAGGATTGGTGGCTACGATTAAAAGAGGAACTGTGTGATATAGACGGCTAAGATTAAAAGATAATTTAATAAGTGGGATAGTGTGACCAAACATTTAACAACAGTTGTAGTGTGACAAAGATTATAATAAAAAATGACTTAAACTATGAGAGAGGTACAAGTGTGAGGATGAGAATAAAGGTAAGGGCTAATTTAGATAAATATTTTATCCACTTAAATTAGAGGAAAGGTGAGAATTAATTAAATAAAAAAGATTTATTTAATTAATTGGGTAAAGGGGATAAATGGGTTTATGATGGGATTAAAAGGGAATTAGTTAAATAAATATGATTTATTTAACTAACTAGGTGATGGAGGGGGTTATATAAGGGTCCTAGAACAAAATGTATCATGAGATGTCTCAAGTGATGTAATGACTAGGTGATGTTGTAAGACATGTCAATTTTAGGTGTCTAAATTTTACCCCTATTTGAGATGATGTTGTGACTAAGAGAAGTAACATCATTTCAAACAAGATAAAGTATGGATAGAGGAAAAAGATGCTCTAGCCACTTGAAAGAGTGACAAGGAGGAATGAATGAAGGGATGAGATGATGATATAAGGGTAGGATGACGATGTAAGGATAGGATAATGCCCCCTCGAGAGGATAGGTGGGTTGGAAGAACACGGGCAGGCTCTCAAAAATAAAAGGTAAGGATTAGTCAAATGATAGTAGGAGGAATGGAATGGTAGGATTTGATATATGGTAAGAAGGGGGTATGGATTATGGATAAAATAGGGATATGAATATAAGTAATGGGATATGATTATGCTGGTATAATATTTAGAGCAATCCTAGTCTAATATAACAAAAGGATATTATGCACCAAGGTATATGGAACTAGGGTGATGTTGTATCCATTGCATGGACTTGATATGACAAACAAAAGGCTATCCTTACACATGCCCAGCATAATACAACCTTGAGTCTAACTATGTAAGGAATAAACTCAAAGCATTAAATCCAAAGGCACAAAAGGTATAAAATGGCCTTAGATGCATAGGATGAGTGGAATGGGAAAGTGATCCCTCTACATAAGAGATACGAATATTATCTAAAGTAATAAGAACATCCAACAAACACACAAAATGTTATGCCCCATTCCATGTTAGTCTAACACACCAAGCTATGAATGGATCTGGGTGGTCTTGATAAAACATAAGAAGGAGATAGAAAAGATAAAAATTGAAACTAAAAAACCAAATGACAACATAAGTCACACAGCCATTGTATTTCTTGTCAAAAAGTTTAAGTGTTGTTTGGATAAGCCCCTAATGATTAGAATAATGTATCTCTAGAAGAGGCTTGATGATGATTGTTTGCTTGTTACCAAATGATGTAGCAATAGATAAAGTGACTAAATGTCATTTCATCCTCTAGCCTAATACTTCTGATTTTCATAAATGTACAATGTGTGTGTTTGGTGTGAATGTCAACTGTTGTTTTGTGGGATGGGAATGGAATGTTTATTATGATCATGTAGAAAATTTTATTATGGAATGTTGTATAGGTGAGTGACAAATTTGTTGTTTGGATATTTGGAACATTTATTTTTTTTGTATTTTTGAAATGTTTTGAATTTTTTGGTATTTTTTGAAATATGGGTGAAGTAGTGCATGAGACTTGTACCATAGACTAGCCTTCCAAAATATCTAAAAGAAACTTAGGAGAAGGTTTTATTATGACATGTATAAGTATGGTGAAGGTGATTAGGTTTATGGGAATGGACTTATTATTGGATGACAAGAAATGACACTAAGTGAATATTTCAAGCCATGAGAGGACAATGAAATGGAAGATGGAAGATGGATGAAACCTAAATGAGGGAAGGCAAATGTCCAAATGGATAAATGAGGGAAGGCGAAAGTCCAAATGGATCATAAATGCAGGCCTACTAGGGCTATAATTATTATACTTAGGAACTATCATGTACTATTAAATTAAGGACCATGTAAACCCTTGTCACCCATCACATATCCCACTATATCATAGGAGTTAAGGGCCTAATGCCCCTCTCTTCAAATAAGTGTTATCCTCAATGCTTAGCTATGGATACTTCTTAATGAATTCGTCATCTTCCTATGAGGCATCATCATGTGGTTGATAATTATTCTATAATTGTCCTAGTTTGTAGTTGCTTTCTCCTTGTTTGAATCATTGCCTCTATCTCCAAAATTATTCTTCCCTCTTCATCAAAATTTGGAAATTTATCCCCAATGACCTTCAACCATGACACATGGAAGATTGGGTGTATTTTTTTAGATTTTGAGAGCCCAAATTTGTATGCATTGCACTATCACTCTATTGTAGTAATTTGTAAAGACTCTAGTGTTGGGTGTCAATTTTTTATCCTTCTTTTGTTTCTTGAGATGCATCTGTTTGTATGATTATAGCTTAAAAAAATGCAATCACCCACTTGAAAATGATGTTCATTTCTTTGTAGATCTACTTGTTTCATCCTATTTTGTGCCACTGGTAAATTTATTTTTAAGGTGAAATGAACTTCTTGTTGATGTTTAATATAGTTCTCCATTCCATGCATCTATGGTTGTATTCTCATTAAAGACAACATAGATGAAGAGTACTTGTAGAGTTCAATGAATAGTCACATCTTTGTAGAAGTATGAAAAGAAGTGTTATAGCATCACTCTACTAGTGGTAAGAAGTCATCCCATTGACATTATAAACACTTAACCACCTATATTTGTCCATCTAATTATGCCAAGAGGCGTAACCTACAGTGACAACAAGGGGTATAATGAGATGCATGTAAATAAAACAATGTTAACTTTTTCAATTAAATTGCCGACAAATAAAACAATAAATAAAGATTAATTGAAAAAGTGCCAACAAATAAAACAATTATAAAAGTGAATTATTATTTTATTTATTGAAGAAGGGCAAAAGTGAATTGAAAGGTAAGTACATTATATTTGATAGATTTAGATTTTACTACATAGTCATTAATTTTGTTATATTTATTGTACAATTTTTTTTTAATTTTATGAATCATTCCAATCCATAAAATGATGGTTCAATACATATATTTTTGTAAAAACACTATATTTTATTTACTAGATATCTCTCAGCATCTTTTACATAGATTTTCCTAAAGATAGGTATACTAGTTATAGGTGGTAGGAAGAGCTATAAGCATGTTATGTCCCCAAACAAGAGAATAAATCTTTCAAGAAATTACTAGTAAATATAGGTCATAGTCATTGACTACATTCTTTGGAAAGCCATGTAGCTTCTAAATTGTCTCTCAAAAAGTTGCAACAAATATACTAGCTATGAAGGAGTGAGATTAAGCACAAAACAAAGCATATTTAGTCAATCTATGCACTATAACCATGATGACATTCTTTCCTTTTGACTTGGATAAACTTGTGATGAATTCCATTGAAATGTCCTCCCAACAATGAGTTAAGTTATAATTATTTCACCTTTAATTTTTTGGCACACCAAACATTACATGAGAAATTTCTTCACATTTCCTTTGATACACTCCCAAAATAAATGATGTTTAACTTGATGACATGTTTTTAACAACCTTGATTGTCTAACCCATAGAGATGCATGAAGTTCTCCCAACATCTTATTTTTGAGAAGAGAGTTTCAACAAAGAAATAAATGATCTTTGTACCACAAGGTGTCTCCTTACAAAACAAATTTTTGACACACAAGGATCTTGTTGCAAGTGTTGAATGATTTGTGTAGTATCTTGATCTTATTTCCATTCTTGTTGAGTCTCATTTACCCATATTACTTTGAATTATTGCAATAACATAGTAGTGCTTCCATTTTTCTTCTCTCTCTTATATGCATCAACCACCACATTCTTCCTCCCCTTCTATATACAATCTTGAAGTCATATATTAACATCTTAGTAACCCATTTTTCTTTCTCCTATGAAGAAAGACTTTAAACTCCAAAAAGTATTTGAGATTTTCATGACTTGTTTTGACCTTCAAATGTCTTCCCATCAAATAATGTTGTCATTACTTGATTGCATGGAAAATTGCCAACATTTCAATTTTTCATAAATGGTCTAGGTGATATTATTACCTTTGTGTTGTTAAATTTAAAATGTAATAGGTTTCCCTTCTTGCATTAGCTCTATCCTAATACCATGAGCCAAAGAATCACATTTCACAATGAATGTTAGTAAAATTTTGAGTAGCTAAAGTTGGATTAGTGCACATAGATCTCTTGAGTTATTTAAAGGCTCATTTGGCCTCCGCATTCTATTAGAATGTATCCTACAATAAATTTGTAAGTGGAGTAGCCATACAACCATAGTTCTTGACACAATCTTCTATAGTAGCATGTAAGACCTAAAAAACCACTTAAGTTCTTGAGTGTTGTGTAATAATCCATGAATATGCAACCAATTTTTTTTAAAATCAGATCTTACTACAAATAACATACATGTAAGATTGCAATAGCACAAGTTTGAAGATGATTGAAAATGCATGCATGGTCATTAGGCCTTCATGAAGAATTTGAGTTGAAACATTTACAAACTAGCTGAGAATTTGTAGCAAGAAAACATGACATAAATTTGTAACAACAATAAGAGAACATGGCAGAAATTCATAACATCAATATGGAATTTCCAATAATTCATTTGTTCATCATACAACTAGCAAGAGGAGGTAAGACTATTTCATTTACAGTCCATTTATCCATCTATTGTATCCCACAAGCACATTTACATTCTTTCATCCTGGAAGCCAAGTATACATGTTCAATACATTAGCCATAATTCTCTCTTCCTATTCTCCATTGAAAGTATAATCTAAAATATGCATGATTACCCATAAATTATGTAGAAATATTAAGGAAATGTAAATAATGAACAATTCTCACATGGATGTTACCTTAAATAAGATAGTTGTAAGAAAGTGGTAGTTCACATCATAGAATTAGTAGCCCTCTACCATTTAGAGTGCATGGTGAATCTCACCTTAAGGATAAGAATTCCATATCCCAACCCACCAAAGGACTTTGGGATCCACAAAGAGAGAGATGATTATTTATGTCAAAGCTTTTAGAAACCGCATAACTACTAACCCATGCTGTCTAGCTTCCAAAAAGGCATCCTATTACTATATTAGCAAGACTAGACCAACAACCACAAAGAGTAAGAAAAACTAGAAATTGACACTTGAAACAAATTGGTCCTTTAATTAATTTCAACTATGCCAGTATGACTTTCCATTAATTTTAAAATCTATAGAATAGTGAATAATGGCATCCTTAACAAGCATGCCTCTAGCTCTAGAACCTGCATGCTACTGGTGATAAGCATTCAAGCTTGAGAATTCCTTGGCATTTTTTATCGATATACTTGCATGATAGCCTACTATCTCTAGATATAGCCATACCAATCTACTCATAGAGCACGCTCCCTAACTACTGTCAAGATGGAGCATCGATAAGGTTATCCTAATGTGGGTCATAAGATTTACAAGTTGGTGATCACCACGGAAGGAGCACAAATACTACATTATAGGAGTAATGCAATCCTCCTACCTATGCCCTCGTAGAGGGCATACTCCAATAATTATGTGATGCCATAGAGGTCAGCATATGTATCTGGCTTGGTTCTGTAAGTGGACTAAGTCATCCTAGAGTTAGATAAACTAGACAAGCCATATAGTTTACCTATTTATGGTTTTGACCTATTAATTATGGAGTCCAGCTTAATATTAGGAGCGGATAACCATTTTTCCCTTGCATAGAGAGACATTTTTATGTGAGTACATAAACTTGGGAAAGGATTCATTATTGGATTTATATATATTCCAACCAGCCCTTATTTACACCAATAGTCTCTTGTCATCACATGGGCCTAGCATGTTCTTCTTCCTGCAGATATTTAGGGTAAAGAATTTGACCTTAATTCTACCCTGGCTATCCTAGCTTTTAGCCAACATTTCTTTACAAAAAATGGAAAAATAGGAAGGTGTGGCTAGTATATATATCCTTCCCATATTCAATAACAAAGGCTCTTAATCTACAATGACAACCAATGGTTTAACTTATTAAGACAAGGGAGGTTAAATTCAAATAAGGAAAGAATCACAAGAAGTTGAAATAGAATTCTAAACCAATTTCATAACCTATTGAACGTCATGTTAGTTGTTTGCAACCCTAACCTATTCACAATGAAATTGACAACTAACACATATTCAAGTTATACACAGCAACTTGACAGTAATGAAGTATGTTGATTGGATTCCAAGATAGTAAGAGATTACAAGTAGCTTTTCCAGTTCTATTTCCCTAATATGATTAACAAGAAATATTATTTAGAACCTGAGATCATCATAGATTGAATTAAGTAGATTTCCATATTAAGTAATACTAATAAATCCAAGAAGGTTATGATGATAGAAAACAATGATTTACACCCTCCTAATCACAAAAAATACTTTTAGTTGAGTTGCCAAATGTCAAACCCTCTTCCACAACCTCGATTCATACCCAGGCCAATAAGAACTAACTTACCCACACTTGGAAGTTCTAATGACTTATATTTATCTATTTTTGACAACCACTTATCCTAATGTGGCATTTCTAGTGGTCTCATTCCTTGAAGCATTTTCTCAAACAATTCACAAAACTAATCTAGGCATCCATATTACTTGCAACTACTAACACGTTAAGCTGAAGGGTTTATTTTGTCAAATAACTCCCAAGCATGATCAAAATGTACTTGAAGATCTGGAAAAGTAATACCATCAAACTAAGAACCCTTCCTACACTAGCGTTTATTTCCTTAAAGGCTCTGGTTTTTCAATTCTATGCTGGTAAAAATTAGTGAAAGGTCAGAATAGCATAAATATCTATCTGCAGCCATTAAAAATCCTCTAACTCTAATGCCATCATAAAATACATAACTAATACACCATTTGAATGAAGGTGCATCAATATAACAAAGGAGATACTTGTAAAAATGAGTGTTTGGAAGCAGCCCAGGCATCTCAAATTGTTGTAATAGTTTACTATGAACCTAAATCAATTTTCCTACACATGTTTTCTTCTTCCTCAACTAATTTTTCACTAGACTCGCTTACTAGTTAAGTTTTAAAGAATACAGTGAACACTAGCATGGATAAAAAAATAATTACCATTCTTATTGCATGCTTAACAATAGTAATATATATAATTTTATAAAAGGAAACAACAATAAAATATTAAGTTTAAGCTTCTACTCCAACCATACAAGTTGAATTCTATGAGTTATAAAAGTAACAGCAATAAAACTTGTCCTAGGGAGTGAATATCCACTCCCAAAGGTTAGAAAATTGTGCTAAAATGTCCAGACTCAGTCCGAATGCCTCCCAAACTCATGTTTCTCCTACTCATGTCTACTTCCCTTCCAAATGATGAGAAACATTGCTGAAAATGTCTAGTAACTCACCTCTTTATTTTCCCATTCCTTATCCTTATGTCTCTTCTACTTACTCAATCTCTTGTTTGTAGCACATGCTTTGGAGTGAATATTTATTGAAGGCATGGGTGCCTCTTTTTGTCTTTATGAGGGTCAATCAGTATTGAATGTTGGCCACCCTCCTCTTTCATATCCTAGGCATAGCTTGGCCCTTCAAAAACCTATGGACTCCTGAGTTTTCCCTTCTTTTCTTCTCACGTGATTTCTTTCTTTTATTCACTTCTAGTCTTTCATTATTTTCCGTCGATTACCTATTTTGATTTAATAATAATTTTAAAAAAAACTATTGATAATAATTAATCATTATAATAATGTATTTATTTAATACTTAACACTCAAGATATTTAGAATGCCATTGATAAGATAATAATAATAATTTCTTTATTAATATTTATAACTGATTTCCTAGATACATATTTAAATTTATAATGACATCTCTACGGACTGGCAGGTGAAGTCAATGAGACCTACAGACTTTACAAATCCACAAATGAGACTGACTAAGTGTTGGATAAGTGTACCAATTACTACTTAATACAAATCTTAAGTTAAGCTAGTTTCTTGACAAGGATTTGGCATAAAAATCTTTTCTTCTTACGGATCCAGAAAGTCCACTCCACCATGAACCCTATCACCTGTGCACAAAAACATTATTCCTTGCAACGTTCATAATTTAGTTAGTCTAGGGTAGTTGAAATATGGTCAAATATATCTATATATAAATCAAATGAGAATGGATATCTCTAACCTCTTCTACCTATAGTACATACCAATCAATTACATGTGTGGGTTCAACATATATTTCTTAAGCAATGATACATGAAACACATTATATATGTTAAAGAGAGATGGTGGAAGAGCTAGTCTGTAAGCCACACAACTAATCTTTTCAAGAATCTCAAATGGTCCAATATATTGTCAGGATAATTTGGTAGCCATCCCAAAAAATTTTAAACTTTTTTTGAGGTTTTACATGAAGAAACACTCTGTCTCCAATTGCAAATTCTCTTAGAGTTTGCTTAGCATCTACATATTTCTTTTGTTGATGTACTAAGTTTTACATTTATCAAGGGTTAAATCTTAGTGACAACAGTTTTTGGCATGCCCAGTGGGACCCTGAAACAAGTTTTAGGCCATAAATTACTTTATTTTCAATACTGTCTTGGTATGTGTAGTTGTTTTTCTAGCATTTTGAGGTGATAAAACATACCTAGTGACTCTACACTTTGTTTTGTAGTAGATCTAGTGCAATCAACACATCAAAAGAGTGCAAACAAGAAGAAGTTTGACTCCTTTCAAGTATTTGTAACTGTCACCACCTAGGAGGGGAAGGATAACAAGGAGAAGTCCTACCCCAGTGGTAACGACACATTCTACACCTCAATATCATAGAGCTGCAATTCTTTTGGCTACAAAATAAGAAAAATATCAGGTATCAAGTCCTCAAGCACCAACAAATCCTATGGAAAGGTTGTTTGATTTTGCACCATTTAATGGGGATAACCCATTAAATCCTTCCCAACATGATGATATACCTATGGAAGCCCTTAGAAGCTTGCCTTTTTTCACTAGAGAGGATCAAACCACACCTATTAAGCACATTAGAGATGTGACCACACTATGTGTAGTCCACAAAATCATCACTAAAAATGCGGTAATCAAGATTCTAGTTGCCTCTTTGAAGGGAAAAGCACTGCAATGGTTGAGAAGTTTGGCTCTCAATTCAATCACAACATGGGACCAACTTGGAGATTCCTTACACAAGCAATTTGAAGATAAATCAGATCACTTATCCTTGGTAGAACAACTGACTACCATCAAAAGAGCTCCATAGGAGCACATGACGGATTTCAATTTCTATTTACAGAAGACTTGGAATAGAATTCCTCAAACAATAAGGCCTTATTCTAAGCATCCATTTATATATTTTCTTAAAGCCCTAAATAGTGATATGTCCATATTGATTTAGTCTATGGGGTGAACTACACTTCCAAATGCATTTGATATTGCTATAAGGGCATAAAACAACCTCATACAAGTTACCGTACCTAAGGTACACCCACCTATACCATTAAAAATACCTCCATTATCTACCATACCAATTGTATCAGCACTGGATTACCAAGCATCTACGCAAGTAAAAGCTATCACAACTCAATCTCAAGACTTCCAAGAAATAAAAGGCCTATTGCAAACCTTTGCTATTAAGTTGGTAAAAACTAAGAGGCAACAAAGCTAAAATTTTAGAACTTATCAAGCCCCACATCAACATAATTAACCTAATAGGCCTCCCTACAAAGTTGATCCTCAAGATCAAAGGAGGAATGTCAATGCTAGGTCATATCAGCTCTACAATCAAAATGACATGAACACTTCTAGAGAGCTTGTACTAGTACAAAACAACATGGCAGAAGACTATGAATGGTGTTTTCCATGCAACTAGCTTCACATCAACATAATTAACCTAATAGGCCTCCCTACAAAGTTGATCTTCAAGATCAAAGGAGGAATTTCAATGCTAGGCCATATCAGCTCTACAATCAGAATGACACCAACACTTGTAGAGAGCTTGTACTAGTACAAAACAACATGGTACAAGACTATGAATGCTATTTTGAATAGTAGTGGGTAAAAGTAGGTATGCAAGTAATGTTATTTTTTTCAGTCAATTATTTGCAAGTGATAGTGCCCTTAATGTGCAATGGGTATGCCAAGATAACATGTAGATAAAAGTAATTAGTGGAAAAAGACATGAAGTGAGAGCTCACTATAGAGAAAACAGAGAAAACAAAATGGAAAACTAAGAAAGGGTGGAAGAATTAGAAGAGTTGTATGCAAGTAAATTTTTTTTTTTTTTCGATCAATTATTTGCAAGTGATAGTGCCTTTAATCAGTTCTCTTCTTATTACCCAAGCATGTTTAGCCCATCCATTTGAAATGGTATGCCTAGATATAGAATTGACAAGACTTGCCATTCATCAGGGCTTTTGTCTTGCATTTCATGTCCCCATTCAAAAGGAGTTTCATCATTAGTGTATGTCAATGGATCTAGAGATGTACAGTGCAAATTACATGGATGATAGTCATTTGAAATTATTTTCCAATGAGATGTAATATATTTATCTAATGAACCAATATCATTGTGAATGTTTTTGAATGACTGGTATAGAAGCAATTTACTCCAACATAATGATTGAAAACATTGATCATTTGCTAATAAGATGGTGATGAGATGAGGGGAGACATGAACAATAGCTAGTATTAAGTGTTTTTTCAATTTGTTGGACTTTCGAGATGCTGCAAATGTCCATTTTTGTCACGTCTCATTTTATGGACTATATAATTATTCTAGATTAGTGAACATTTACTATGATTGTTTTATTTTGAGTAAATTCCATGTGTGTGAATGTAATTATCATGCATTTATAGTTGCGTAAATTGGAAAGTTGATTTAAATAATAAATATTATCGATATGATTATAATGTTTTTCTTTGGCTATGTTTTGGATAACTAACCCATTGATGTCAAGTTGAGTGCAAATGAATGCAGGTACTCATCAAAGATGAGAACATGGTTGAGGTAGAGATGTTCTAGCCACTTGGCAATAACTATTTGAGATGGCTAAACTCTGATATAGTCACACACTCACATAGTATCATATTGCATTATAATGAATGGTTTAATGTGCATTAAATTGTGGATAACAAATGCGATTGAGGGTTAGATACTTAGAAAAATATTGTATTTTAATTATTTCAGCGAGTCTATTTCGAATGTATGATTTAGTTATAATATTAACGATTGTTTTGATTTATATTTGAAAAATTGTGTGATTTATATTATTTAATAATAATAAATAATGTTTTCCTATTTATACAAATATGGATGTTTGGAAGACAATATTTAAATTAGACTTAAAACAATTGTATTTAAATTGCAATAATTATATATATCTATTATTTTAATATTATTGTAAATACTTCTTGATTGATTAAAGTAATTATGTATTAGTAATTGTGTTTTATCAAAAAAGGTTAAATTATATTAATAATATCAATAATATCAATATTATATTTAGAATTTTAAATAAAGAGAATTAAAAATAAGTTATTATTATGCATGTGATAGAAAGCTAATAAGTTATTTTATTCTACTAAATAGAAATTGAAGAGATTTTCTAAATGCAAACTCATGTAAACTCAAACAAAATCTTCAGTTGTCAAAAAGTAGGGCAAAAACCTGAATCTCAACGCCAAAAATAAGGGAGAGATTTTTAATAAAAGAAGAAGTTTTAGCAGAAAAAAAAGACCACGATTTCTAGCATAGAAAGGAATATTTTTGGCAGAAAAGAGAAGGATGTGGGTTGTATTTTGGTAGTGACAGGAGAAGAGCTTCGTCAACAACTGCAAAAAAGAATAGAACGCATTTTTTGGCAAGTAAATCTGAGTATTTTCATAGTTTTTCATTGCAAAAAATATGGTAGATTAAAACTGTTAAAAACATAGATGAATTTATCCTATGAAACTTTTAGTTTCTAGCCTATGTGTGTGTGGGGATTAGCTCCCTCTTCCTAGAATTGACCTATCTTCTCTTTGGATGCTAAGTAGCAGACTCAAGCTAGCGTTTGTTTCTTTTGTTCTGATCGACCACCTTAGTTTTATCTTCTGCCGCTAGTCTCCTTTATCCTCAGTATTTGATGTGATTTGACTTGCCAATCCAACAAGAAGGAACTAAATTTTGGCTATGTGGGTGTTGGACCCAGTCATCTTCTTCTTTTCCTACCGTAGATTTAATCTGGCTACCTGTTCCTGACTTCCACCGCTAAGTTTCCAATTTGCCATCTATTCTAGTTTATACCTCTGTTTTCTTTCCTAAACCTTGTCTTATTAAATTTATGTTCTTGTGTTTCTGTGTGGGTCAAACCTGTGCCAAGTAACCTGTCCACTAGTTTTAGATCTGTTGAGAGTTTATGTCATTGCAAATTAATTCTAAACTACCTATAACAACAAGTTTTATTCCTCTTTTGATTAGATTTGGAGTTCCTATTGCAGCTATGTTTAATGATTTTAATGTCATCTCAAACCTGCTTAATTACTATTGCTAGTTAGATAGTAACTTCCTTGTAAATTCAGACCTCTATATAGTTCTTGTTACAAGAGCGACAGTAACATGTTTTGACTTCCATAGTTCCTGTTGCCAGTGCAACAATAAGCCTATTTATGAGTTTCCTCAGTTTCCTGTTATACTACTGACAGTAAGGTTGTTAAATTATTTAGGAAACCTATTACTTACAAAACTTTTAATGAATAAATTATAAGTTAAAATTATCATTTCCTTATATGTTATTATGATGGAGTAAACTCTGAGATGTAAATATCATTATCTTATTAAAATTTCTTGAAGAGAATTGGCATACTTGATTGGAATGATTTAGAAAACCTAATACATATTATGGAAATTGAATGAAATATGAACTACAAAATACAGCTGATTTAATAGCCTTATAGATGCAATTATATAATCCAATGATGAATTATTTCTTGAAAGTGTGTTTTCTCGATTGATGTTTTGGAAAGGGATTTAGAGATGAATTATAGGAGAACATTGACTGTTTTATTTTATTATTTATTTATTTACTTGTTTTTTGGGGAAAGAAAGTAGATTTTATCTAGGAATGTTATTGAGTTACTTTTGGGCTAGGATGCTGAATGTGGATTATTAGAGATGTCTTTTCCTCTTTTCGAGAATTGATCGGTTACTATGTTTTAAAGGTTTAGATCTAAATGAGTTTCCATTGAAAAAGATGAATATTTTGTCTAGAAAACTTATTTATATATATCTCTGCCACATCCTGTTGTGAGACAATCTGCATCTCATTATTTATAATTGCACATTACACATCAGGTTGTATCTGGTGTTCCCACCTGCTAGTTGTTCTAGGTAGCTAGGCATTTCATGGAAGGCTGGGTTTCCTTCGTGTCATGAAGGGATCAGGGGAAGTGTAATTGCTTCATCGTTAGGTGGAAAAGCCCCTGAGCCATGTTCCTGTCTCTTGGCTTGCCGGAGAACCATTTGGTTTGTGTCAACTAGAGAGTATATTGATTTATTTATACTTGTTGTACATGATTATTGTAACTTGTAAATTGGATGTATTGTGGCATGAATGCCCATGGACTTTGTATATTATTTTATAGTGCTTTCACCTAAATTGAGCACGAGATTTGTAAGATTTAATGACTTTTATTGATTCATATTTATGAGATTTATCTTTTACTCGTGAAGTTGTAATTAAGAAGATTAATTACCTCTAATTTACTTTTGTTACTTGTGATGTTGTAATTTAAATGGATTATTTACTTTATTTACCTTATTTACTTTTATGATGGTTTGAGTGGCTTTTAGATTTGGTATCAGAGCTCTACGTTTAATACTAGGGCGTCTTTTTTGGGACTATTATGCTAAGTTGCAAACTTGATGCAGATTATTCGTCATGAATACTAGAAATATTGATCGTAGTAGAGGACCAAGAAGTGGTCAAAATAGAAGAAACTATGGAGGTGCAAATAGTGGTCAAAATGCAAGGAATTGTCGAGATGCTAACAATTATCAAATGTGAATATTGGACTATATTCTTGCTCTCTTGACCCAATAGGATATGAGGATGAATGCTCTTGAGTAGGAGATCAGAGGGAATCCTAGAGGGTAGAATGCTAATGAAAACCATGGAGGTGCTAATGCAATTGAGAATCTGAGGATAGAAGTTCAGGTTCCCGAGGTTGGATTAGTGCTAACAAACATGTAAGGATTGCAAAGGAGTTGGGGAAAGACCTCAAGAAGGTCTCACCAACTAAATTTGATGGAAAGACAATTGGAGATGGAGTTGAAGCATTGATCATAGAAATGGAGAAATACTTTGGGCTTTGAAATCTTTCTGATTATATGAAAGCAATGTGGGGAGCATATCAGTTGACTAGTGAAGTAGCAACATGGTGGATAATGAGAAGGCAGATAAGAAGTTGTTACCTGGTGAAATAACTTGGGAGATTTTCCTACAACTTTTTAGGAAAAGATGGTTACCACAACTCTTCTTTGACAAGAAGATGACAGAGTTTCAAAAATTGGTTCAAGGAGGTATGTCTATAACCAGTTATTAGGAGAGGTTCTCGCATCTACTTAAGTATGTTCCACAGTACTAGACAAATGAGAGAGCTAGATCAGAAAGTTTATATTAGGCTTAAAGCCCCAGATTGGAGCAGAAGTACACATGCATAATCCACTTACTATGGATGCAGTTTTTGAGAAAGCAAGTAAACAAGAGCAGAAGTTGCAACAAGTAGCCGGTTACTGTAAGTAGAGAGATACAAAGTTTGGCAATAAAAAACCTTAGAATAATCAACATAAATATAATCATAATAACAACCAAGGTAATAAGAATCAATAGATCAGGAATTTGAAGAGGTAATAACTCTTAGGATGGAAATGGTGGAAACTAGCATGGAGGAAACAAAAGAGGTGGCTATAACAACTGAAACAACAATCAGAGAGAAAGAACTGAAGGACCAAAAGCACCTAAGGGTGGATGATACATTTCTGGAGGAGAGCATTATCCTAATTCATGTCCATAGAAATAAGTTAGAAGAGGAAACAAAAATCAACAAGAAGCACCTCAACATCAGATTCATGCCGCAGTGGACAATCGACAAGATGACTTTCAGGTAGCACCTATTTAGTTTATAGATAAGCTCCATGGACTACCTGTTTCTATTTTGATTGACACTAGTGCCAAAGAATGTTTTGTAGATCATAGAGTAGTATCTAAGTTATCTATTAAACCTGGGCATATGGAAAAATCTTGGATGGTACAATATGACAATAGAATAGAAAAGAGAGTAGACTCATGTCTAGTATGCAGTGAGTTAGAGCTTTCAAGTTTTTAGATGCAAGTTAATCTGTATGTAGCACCTTTAGGGTCTTATGATGTAATTCTAGGAATTAATTGGTTATCTGAACATAAGTCTCTAGTAAACTATGAAGACAAAGTTGTTAGATGTTTGGATGACCTAAGAGACTTTAGAGCTTAGACAAATCTTGGCTATGCAATTGAAGAAAGCGAAGAGGAAAGGGTGTGCCATTTATGTCGTTTAAGCAAAGGACCTTGAGAAATAAGAACCAACATTCAATGACTACCCAATCCTTAGAGATTTCAGAGATGTATTCCCTATGGGGTTGACAGAGTTAGCATCGAAGAGAGAATTTGACTTCTCCATTGATTTGCTACCAAGGACTGAGCCTCAACCTAAGGCACCCTAGAGGATGACTACTACAGAATTGTATGATCTTAAAGCACAATTGCAAGAGTTGCTAAATTAAGGGTACATTATACCTAGTGTGTCACCATGGGGTGCACAGGTTATCTTTGTAAAGAAGAAGGGTGGGACTTTGAGGTTATGCATTGATTATAGGATGGTTAAAAAAGCTACTATAAAGAATAAGTACCTAGACTACCAAGAATAGATGAGCTCTTTGATTAGATGAAAAGAGCTATGATGTTCTTGAAGATGGACCTTAGATCTAGTTATTACCAATTGTAGATTAAGGATGAGGACATCTCTAAAACAACTTTTAGGACTCGATATGGTCACTACGAGTTCACAGTGGTACCATTTGGGTTGACTAATGCTCCAATAACCTTCATGAATTTGATGAATATCATTTTCAGAGATTGTTTAGATGATTTTGTGTTGATCTTCCTTGATGACATATTGATATACTCTAAATCAGTGGAAGAGCATGAAAGGCATTTGAAGATAGTCTTGTAGTGCTTGAGAGAGCAGAAGTTGTATGGTAAAATATTTAAGTGTACATTCCTTCAAGATAAAGTGCACTATCTTGGTCATGTGATCACAGAAGAAGGGATTGCAGTTGATCCTGAGAAGATAAAAATGATAATGAAATGGCCTACATCTCAGAGTGTGATAGAATTAGAATATTTATGAGACTTGCAGTTTATTATAGAAAGTTTGTGGAAGGTTTCTCAACTATAGCAGCATCGATTACCTCACTACAAAAGAAGGGTAAGAAGTTTGAATGGACAAAAAGGTGTGATTAAGCTTTCCAAGTGCTGAAGGAAAATCTCACAACTGCTCCTATCTTGACCATACCAGATCCTAATGGTTACTTTACAGTTATAACAAATGCTTCAAGAGAAGGAGCAGGAGGAGTGTTGTTGCAGAATGAGCAAGTTGTTGCATATGAGTCAAGAAAGTTAAAGCAACATGAGGCTATGCACTGCATGATCTTGAGTTAGTCACCATAGTTTATGCACTTCAGATGTGGAGGCATTAACTTCTAGGTAAGCCCTTTGAGTTGAAGATAGATCATTTATGGCTCAAGTATATCTTTACTCAACCTAACCTTAATGCATGATAGAGAAGATGGTTAGAATTCCTTAGGGAGTATGACTTTGGAATTGAGTATATAAAAAGAAAGGAGTATAAAGTAGCAGATGCTCCTAGTAGAAGAAGACATCTAGCTGCCATGGTTACAATGAGAACTATTTTGATACAGAAAGTAATTCAGAATCTTCAAGGGGATGAGCATTATGAAACAGTGAAGCAAGCTTTGGAAGTAGACCCCTTAGATCACATGTTTGATGGTTATGTGATTGAGTCAGATGGACTTTTGATATATTAGGGAAGGATGTATATTCTTAACTTAGGAGAGTTGAGGAAGTTAATGCTTAAGGAGATCCACAATGCACCTTATTCGAGGCACCCTGGAGTGACCAAAATGGTTGAAGGTTTGAGACCCTTATACTTTTGGCCTAGACTTAAGAGGGATGTGATAGAATTTGTGGCTCAATGTTTGTAGTGCCAATGAGTCAAAGCTGAGCATGTGCATCTAACAAGATTGTTGTACCCACATAGTGTTCCTAAGTATAAGTGGCAAGTAATAAGTATGGATTTTATTCAGGGGTTTCCCATGTCTAAAAATTAGCATGAGGTCATCTTCGTGGTTGTGAACAAGTTAACTAAGGTAGCACATTTTATTTTGGGGAATCTCATAGATGGTTCTTTTGTTTTAGGTAAAAAGTTTATTCAGGAGATTTTTCGATTGCATGGAGTGCCTGAGACAAACATTTCAAATCAAGACACTTGCATGACATCTAGATTTTGGATAACTCTTAATGCAGCATTGGGAACCAAGTTGAATTTTAGTTCGGCCTATCATCGTTAAATGGATTTTCAAATGGAAAGAGTTAATAAGGTTGTAGAAGACCTTCTAAAGATGTAGTGTATGGATCAACACTATAAATAGAAGGATTATCTTCCATTGGTAGAGTTTGTATACAACAATTCATACCATGCATCTTTGGAAATAACACCGTTCGAAGCTCTTTATGGGCTTAGGTGTCAAACACCTATCAATTGGAATAAGGTAGAGGATAGAATAGTGATTGGTCCAGATATGTTAAGGGAAATGGATGATCAGATGAGATTGATCAAAGAGAAGTTGAAGCAAGCTTTTGATCATCAGAAGAGTTATGTAGATAGAAATAGGATGCTTAGATAGTTCTCAGTTTGTGACAAAGTCTTCTTAAGGGCCAAACCTCAGAAGAGTTCAGTTTCATTTGGCAAAGAGTCCAAACTTGCTCCTCGTTTTGTAAGACCATTCGATGTCTTGGAAGTGATGAATCATGTAGCGTATAGACTTGCTCTACTGCCTGCACTTTCTAGAATCTATAATATTTTTCATGTGTCCTTGCTTAAGCTTTATCATCCTGATGCTTCACATAATCTTGATTGGCATGCTTTATAGGTTCAGGATCCAGGAGTGGTGTTGGTGGAGCCCACTTGAATCTCAGAGAGGTGCAACATTAAGTTGCGAAGCGGAGACATTGTACAATATAAGGTCCAATGGGACCAATATTTAGAGGATAGTGCCACATGGGAGGATGCAAAGGAGATTGATAGATGTTTTTCTCATTTGAGGATATAGCATAGATTTCTTATTTATGCTTGATTATGATACTTTGAGTTATTGTTATTATTTTAAGATACTTTGATACTTTATTGGTGGTGGATTGACACATTATTATTTTGTTGTGTAATAAGACATTGGGACGATGTCTCTTCCTAGTGGGGAAGGATGTCACATCTCATTTTTATGGACTATATAATTATTCTAGATTAGTGAACATTTACTATGATTGTTTTACTTTAAATAAATTCTACATGTCTGAAGGTAATTATATCATGAAGTTATATTTGCATAAATTGGAAAGTTGATTTAAATAATAAATATTATTAATATGATTATAATATTTTGTTTCGGCTATGTTTTGGGGAGCTAACCTATTGATGTCGAGTTGAGTGCGAATGAATGTAGGTATTTCAGATATCTAAGCTAGTTAATAACCTTTAATTCTATCAAATTTAGTGAGAACTTGAACTTTAGTTCCATTATACTATATATTTTTGTAAATTATACATTTATTCAATTAGTGTTAACAAATAGAAATGAAGTATAGACAAGCTTTACGAAGGACTCCAAAAGAAATAAATATATAATGTAAATAAAAATAACTATTCAATTTAAAAAACTAAAACAAAACAAAAATAATTATGCAAATAATGGTTGGTGGCTTTTTCAAAAATAAATTAAATAACATAACTCTTTATTTAGGAGTTATTTTATTTTTAAAGAGTTATTTTATTTTGTTTATTAAGAGTTATTATATAGTTATTTTATTTAATTTTAATTTTATAGGCCTTTACATTTCTTAATAATAATTTAATTAATACTATAAATTAATTATCATATTACATGTTGTACATAAAATTTTAAATATTTTATCAATATTAATATAATATTATTGTTATTCAAACTATTTAATTCAAATATATTATTAATATACATAAATATAAAATACATTTTATAATATTCATATTGATAATATATTATATATTATTTTATATTTATAAATATTATTTATAAACATATATTAAATATAATATTGTATTATATTTATATAAAGCTTATACATATTTATACATATTTGAAAACTTTTAAAACTCCATACACTTACCTAGAGTGGCAATACATGTCAATAAAGGGAGTGTAATGGTGTGAGTGTGTTAACAAAAACAAATTTAAAAAATAATTATATAGTGGACATATTAAAATAATAATCTTAAACATTAGACAAATACAAATTAATAGTTAAAACATGATAGGAATACACTTACTTTTAGATTTCTCTATTTATAAGAATACACCTATTTTTAGATTTCTCTATTTTTAGACAACTCACTAGAAACGTAGCTCATGGTGACTACTTTTTGGTGACTACTAAGTGGATTGTAATGTTGTGAGTGTTAACAAAAACAAATTTTGTAATGTTGTGAGTGTGTTAACAAAAACAAATTTAAAAAACCTAGCTGAGGATGACTACATTGTTAAAGACCCACACAGGTGGATTGTAATGTTGTGAGTGTGTTAACAAAAACAAATTTAAAAAACCTAGCTAATGATAACTACATCGTTAAAGATTGTGAGTGTGTTAACAAAAACCTAGCTGATGATGACTACATTGTTAAAAGACTGAAATAGGTAGATTGTAATGTTGCAAGTGTGTTAACATGTGAGTGTGTTGACAAAAACAAATTTAAAAAACCTAGCTGATGATGACTACATTGTTAAAGACTCCAGACAGGTGGATTGTAAAAAACCTAACTAATGATGACTACATCGTTAAAGACCCAAATAGGTAGATTGTAAAGAACCAGATAGGTGGATTGTAAAAAACCTAGCTGATGATGACTACATCGTTAAAGACCCACACAGGTGGATTGTAAAAAACCTAGCTGATGACGACTACATCACTAGCTAATGATCACTACATCGAAGTGGATTGTAAAAAACCTAGCTAATGATGGCTACATCCTTAAAGACCCACACAGGTGGATTCTAAAAAACCTAACTGATAATGACTACATCGTTAAAAGACCGAGACAACTGAATTGTAATGTTGTGAGTGTGTTAACATGTGAATGTGTTAACATGTGAGTGTGTTTACAAAAACATATTTGAAAAACGTAGCTGATGATGACTACATTATTAAAGACCCAGACCGTTTAAGCCCCCAACTTGACTTTGAAGGGTGGGATGCCGCTTCCACCACGAAAAGTCACACTGGATATTCAACTAGTTAAAAATTAGAATTGCAAATTTATTTGCAGAACAGGAATGCCAGCAAATTTTATTGTTATCATGGATTGGATGTTCTCATGAATGGACTCAAATTAGCTGCTGTGAAGCCATCACTCCTATCTCAATCCAGTACCAAAAACAAAATCTAAATACCAACCTTGTGCCATAACCATGTAATAATAGCCACACTGTGCTAACAAATGTTGAAGGATGAAATTTCTGAAAGGTGAAAAAACATGGTCAATTGTTAAACAATATAGATTTTCTGGTTGTGTGCGGCAAAATTGCATAAACAATAGAATGGTCTGCCTTTAATAGATCAAGCAGAACTAAGTTTTTATCATCCCTAATAATAGTTATCCCTCCAAGCAGTAGTAACATTCAAACACTGGATTAAAGAAAAATGCTTAACAAATGGTAGATGGAAAAACAGGGCAGGAAAGAATGTACAAAACATTGCCTCTCAAGTATTCATAGATCATTCACATAGAAAGAGAAATCTAACTTTGAAGAGAAATACGCCAGAGATGATAACTATATATCAAAACATACAAGAAATTGAGAAAAATAAAAATTAAGTTCAAACCATGAGCACTGTTTACCAGTAGTTTGTATTTGTGGTTAGCGGTCCACATTTTCACATGACTTAAAAAAAGGGGGTCCATTAGCAATGCTATCACCTCCATTAAGAAAAATAGAGGAGATCCATTTAAACTTTTTATGTTTTAATTTGATTTCTGAATAAGTGAAAAGCAAGAGAATGATTATAACAGCAAAAATAATCCATGGGAGTGCCAGAGACTGGTCACGTATACCACCACGGTAGGTATTTTGAACCAATAGATGGAGTCACCTATAAGAAGGAGATGTTGCAAAGCCAAATCTTAACAGTGGTAATGTTGGAGGCTGATCTAATATTCAACAAACTTCACAAAGCAGAAACAGAGGAAGTTACAATGACGGAAATAACCCTTGTTTGATTAATGATCCTGTAACACAACAAAGGTTCCATATACAAATTATTCATGAATGGAACATAACTGGTGCATCTAGAAACATTAAACGATGCCTGAATGAATGAAATAACCCCTGTTTGATTAACGATCTTGAGGTCCATTTCAAAAGAAAAGAATTTACAGTTACATAATATGTGGACACATCAAAGGTTCCATTTAATAGAAAACAGTGATTGCAGACCAAAATAGAAAACAGAAAACATAAATTAGAAATATACAAACTAGTCCACACTTTATTCTTTGTTGATAGAAATGTTTACTTATGCAAATACAGTGGTAGAGTCATAGCAGAAGTCTCAAACCTCTACACTAACAGACTGCCCTATAATTACTCATAAACCTACACCTAACTGCTCATTTATGTGAACTGTCTATACACACTAACCGTTCACTACACTCACTACACTAAACAGCTCACCATTACATATATTCATGTTGGAGCGTCTATTCCAACACCATATATAAATTATTTATTTAAGAATGAAACATAACTGGTGCATCTAGAGAGATAGTGGGGCACAAATAATCTGTGATGTGATTTCTTCTTTCTTCAATCATTCGACAAGTACTGTCATAATCTTGCCTACAAAAATTTCTTGGAATGTGAGACGGTAAGTGGGATTCGTCAAACTTTACTAGACCCAGTCCCACACGAACTTTTGCTCTTTCATCAAACATCCGATAAATGGCTTCAAAATCTTGCAAAGAAAGAGTTTGGGAAGCCATGGAACTTGCAGCTTCTGCTTGAATTTGTGTACCTCCTGCTTCAAACATCCCATAAATGCAAGCAACATATTCCCTAGCATGTTCCTTCGGATCTGTTTGAGAAACCTTGGAGGCCAAGAATTTTGCTGAACGCACTTGATCAGGATGAAGTAAAATAAGCTTCTTCTGTAATTTGGACTCAAGCACCTCCAAACCCTTAGTAGGTGTAGACCTAATGACAATGAGGATGTAGCTCTCCTTAAATTGAAAGAAACAAACATGATCTCCACTTTTTAAAGCTTTACCACGTCTAAGTTCCACCCATCCTCTTGACAGCTTGTAATTTCCAAATCTTCCCCTATAAAATTTAATTGAACGTTCGTACACGACAATCCATGCATTCATTCTTTATTCCAGAAATACGAGATTCATGCAGTTACTGCCTTTTTCAAACTTAAGGAAATGAAGCTGTGCGCTATCTTTTTTAAGTGAACAGTAACTCAATCCCAGCGCATAATCTTTGAAACATTTGGGAAAAAGGAATTGTGGCACATCCACATTGGGTGCCCCAGATGCTTGGCCATGTGACATGGTATCTGTATGCAGAAATTTGACCCAAGGACAATGGAAGATAATGTAAGTAACTCAAAACCCTAAAATTTGATCCAAGGACAATGGAAGATAATGCAAGTAACCCAAAACCCTCTCTTCAGATCTAACCTCACAATGGAAGATAATGCAAGTAACTCAAAACCCTGAAATTTGACCCAAGGACAATGGAAGATAATGCAAGTAACTCGAAACACTGAAATTTGATCCAAGGACAATGGAAGATAATGCAAGTAACCCAAAGCTCTCTCTTCAGATCAACCCCAACAATGGAAGATAATGCAACATAACATTAAGATGAAGATGGTTGATGGAAGATAATAGATATAGATTGAGCAGAGAATTCGAGAGGATGCATGAAAAATGTGAATAATCAAATGGCTTGTAGAAGGCTTGATTTATAGGCAAGATTTGGTTCAAAGGGATGGTTGAGATTGAAAGGCTAATTGAATGATGTGGATGGCTAGAATTGATTCGGTTATCCCACTCTTCAAGGGAGTTGTAGTCATGTGACAAGTGTAAGGAAGACGATAAAGCTCATGTGTGACCGTGTACACAAAAACTCTTATTACTAAGTTTATGTGTGATTGTGTACACAAAGAAGATATTAAATGAAATGTAGTACCACACATGATTTAAGTTAGAGGTGGACAAGTGTTGGAATGTGATGAGAGGTGAGGACCTAATTCAAATATTTTATTTGAATTAGTTAGAAAATTAATTAAATAAATAAAATTTAATCAATTAATTAGAAAGTGGGATATGGATAGGATAAATGGGATTATGAATGAGAAATTAATTAAATAAATATAATTTATTTAATTAATTGACTAATGGAATAAGGATGATTAAGAGTGGGATTAGGAAAAAAATGCTACATAATGTCTAGATAATGTATTTGACTAGTTGTTACAAGACATGAACAAATTTGGGGACAAATTTGGGTGTCTACATTTTGCCTCTCTTTGAGATGATGTTCGAGATGATAAGATTTATGTCAAGTAACATCATATCAAAGAATCTAAGGTATGGATAGAGGAAAATGGATAACATGATGAAATGAGATGATGATAGAAAGATAGGATGATGATGCCCCCTCGAGAGGATAGGCAGGTTGGACAAACACGGGTAGGCTCTCAAAATGAAAAGGATTGGTCAAGGAAGAAATCTAAGGGAGTTGATAGAAGAAATGAATGATGTGTTATGCTGCAATGAAAGTGAGCAACCATGATGTTTGATATAGCACTAAACATTATACACCAAGGTATAAGGACCAGGGTGACGATGTGTCTTGTGCACCAGCATAATACAACCTTGTCTAACGTATGAGGAAGTAAACTTAGAGCATTGAAGTCCTAATGTACAAAAGGTATGATATGACCTTAGATGCAAAGGATAATGTAAAAAGCTATTAGAACATACACAAGATATGAATATTAGCTAGAATGATACTGATGTGATACAAATGCAAGATAAAAAGATCACACACAAACAAGCAAACATGCACAAATGATACAAAAACAAACAAGGTATTGCCTTTGTCAAGTTGTAAACCAAGGATTAATTGTTGATTGTTTGATAGTAGTGTTGTCATGGCAGGGAACAATATATCTCATTGGTGATGATTGATTGATTGATTGAATTGGTTTACGACAAGATTAGGATCAAGACTATTTAATGTGATTGGATCATTTAACTTGATTGATTGACTTGATTGGTATGGACTAATGATTGACTTGCATTTGGATTATTGCATGGATTGACTTGATGAAATGATTTGATTGAAATAATGAATTTGATGGAGATTGATATGAAGAAGAGATTGAAGAATTGATTGATGAATTGGATTGATATAAATGAATGAATTTGAATTTGAATTGATTTGAAGGATAGATGATGATGATTGGATTTGAATTGAGTGGTGATTAGATTGATGAATTGGAATTGATGTGCTTTGATTTTGATGATGATAGAAAGATTGGATGAAGACATGGACAATTTTAGGTGTCTACACAAGTAACTTAAAACCTTGAAATTCGACCCAAGGACAACGGAAGATAATGCTAGTAACTCAAAACCCTTTTCTCAATAGAATGGAATAGAATGTACCCTACTTCTACTAGCTTTGTTCTATAGGTATGAAAAATATTATAATGAAAGCAACAAAAATGATTAAGATGATAGCATGTACTGGCATATGAAGATATGATGTTGATGTGATATGAGAAGCTCAACTTATAGAAAGTTGAATGATAAATGGATAGTTAAGATTAGAAGAAGAATATTGTGATATGGAAGGCTAGGATTAAAAGATGATTTAATTCAATGCTACTTCATTTAATAAAATGTAGTAGTGGTTTTACAATGGGATATTGTGATAAATGATTTAAATAAAAAATTATTTAAACTATGAGGAAAAGACACGTATGAGGATGAGGATAAAGGTGATCTAATTTAAATAATAAAATTATTTAAATTATATGGTAGTGGTGAATTTAAACAATTAATTAGGTGATGGAGGAATAAGTGGGAATTAATTAAATAAATATAATTTATTTAATTAATTGGTTAAATGAGATTAATTGGGGATTAGTTAAAAATATGATTTATTTAATTAATTAGGTGATGGAAGAGTTACTAGGATAAAATGTGTTACAAAATGTCTCAAATGATGTTGACAAGCTGATGTCACAAGACATGGTCAATTTTAGGTGTCTACAATATCAATGGTGGCAATCCTACAAACTCAACAAAACTTGATTCCTTGTCAAATACTGAACTTCACCATTGCAAATTTGTATGGATTTCTTGCAATATCCCCAATTTTTAAAAATAGACTTTTAATTACTAATTTTTTTAAAGAAATTCAATTCAAAGAATGAATTTGAATTTAGGTTGTTGACAACCACCTTTTCTGAATTACTTATATTTTCATTATTGTTAAATTATGCAGAAATTTAGCCTAAGGATTATAGAAGATAATGCAAATAAATTAAAACTTTCTCCTCAAGTTAAAACCCTCACACTTAGAATGAAGTAAAATGCACCCTAATTCTACAAGCTTTGTTCTATAGATAAAATATGCATTGTGGATTGCCTATAAAACTAACATAATCTAGGTATGAAAAGGCTATAATGAAGATAATGAAGATGATCAAAGTAACATGTACTTGCATATGAAAGATTGATGTTGATGTGATATAAAAATATCAATTTAACTAAAGTGGAGGATAAGGATTGATGGCTAGGATTAAAAGAGGAACTTTGTGATATGGATGGCTAAGATTAAAAGAAAATTTAATAAGTGGGACAGTGTGACAAAACATTTAACAACAGTTGTAGTGTGACAAAGATTATAATAAAAAATTACTTAAATTATGAGAGAGGGACAAGTGTGAAGATGAGAATAAAGGTAAGGGCTAATTTAAATAATTATTTTATCCATTTAAATTAGAGGAAAGGTGAGAATTAATTAAATAAACAAGATTTATTTAATTAATTGTGTAAAGGGGATAAATGGGTTTATGATGGGATTAAAAGGGAATTAGTTAAATAAATATGATTTATTTAAATAATTAGGTGATGGAGGGGTTATATAAGGGTCCTAGAACAAAATGTATCATAAGATGTCTCAAGTGATGTATTGACTAGGTGATGTTGTAAGACATGTCGAGTTTAGGATGATGCCCCCTTGAGAGGATAGGCGGGTTGGAAGAACACAGGTAGGCTCTCAAAAATAAAAGGTAAGGATTAGTCAAATGATAGTAGGAGGAATGGAATGGTAGGATTTGATATATGGTAAGAAGGGGGTATGGATTATGGATAAAATAGGGATATGAATATAAGTAATGGGATATGATTATGCTGGTATAATATTTAGAGCAATCCTAGTCTAATATAGCAAGAGGATATTATGCACCAAGATATATGGAACTAGGGTGATGTTGTATCCATTCCATGGACTGGATATGACAAACAAAAGGCTGTCCTTACACATGCCTAGCATAATACAACCTTGAGTCTAACTATGTAAGGAATAAACTCAAAGCATTAAATCCAAAGGCACAAAAGGTATAAAATGGCCTTAGATGCATAGGATGAGTGGAATGTGAAAGTGATCCCTCTACACATGAGATATGAATATTATCTAGAGTAATAAGAACATCCAACAAACGCACAAAATGTTATGCCCCATTCCATGTTAGTCTAACACACCAAGATATGAATGGATCTGGGTGGTCGTGATAAAACATAAGAAGGAGATAGAAAAGATAAAAATGGAAACTAAAAAATAAAATGACAACATAAGTGACACAGACATTGTATTTCTTGTCAAAAAGTTTAAGTGTTGTTTGGATAAGCCCCTGATGATGGGAATGATATATCTCTAGATGAGGCTTGACGATGATTGTTTGTTTGTTACCGAATGATGTAGCAATAGATAAAGTGACTAGATGTCATTTCATCCTCTAGTCCAATACTTGTGATTTTGATGAAGGTACAATGTGTGTGTTTGGTGTGAATGTCAACTATTGTTTTGTGGGATGGGAATGGAATGTTTATTATGATCATGTAGAAAAACATTTTATGGAATGTTGTATGGGTGAGTGAAAAATTTGTTGTTTGGATATTTGGAACTTTTTTTTTTTTGTATTTTTGAAATGTTTTAAATTTTTTGGTATTTTTTGAAATATGGGTGAAGCAGTGCATGAGACTTGTACCATAGACTAGCCTTCCAAAATATCTAAAAGAAACTTAGGAGAAGGTTTTATTATGACATTTATAAGTATGGTGAACGTGATTAGGTTTATGGGAATGAAGGACTTATTATTGGATGACAAGAAATGACACTAAGTGAATATTTCAAGCCATGAGAAGACAATGAAATGGAAGATGGAAGATGGATGAAACCTAAATGAAGGAAGGCAAATGTCCAAATGGATAAATGAGGGAAGGAGAAAGTCCAAATGGATCATAAATGTAGGCCTACTAGGGCTATAATTATTATACTTAGGAACTATCATGTACTATTAAATTAAGGACCATGTAAACCCTTGTCACCCATCACATATCCCACTACATCATAGGAGTTAAGGCCCTAATTCCCCTCTCTTCAAATAAGTGTTGTTCTTAATGCTTATCTATGGATACTTCTTAATGAATTCACCGTCTTCCCATGAGGCATCATCATGTGGTTGATAATTATTCTATAATTGTCCTAGTTTGTAGCTGTTTCCTCCTTGTTTGAATCATTGCCTCTATCTCCAAAATTATTCTTCCTTCATGATCAAGCTTTGGAAATTTATCCCCAATGACCTTCAACTATGACACATGGAAGATTGGGTGTATTTTTTTAGATTTTGAGAGTCCCAATTTGTATGCATTACACTACCACTCTATTGTAGTAATTTGTAAAGACTCTAATGTTGGGTGTCAATTTTTTATCTTTCTTTTGTTTCTTGAGATACATCTGTTTGTATGATTATAGCATTAAAAATATGCAATCACCCACGTGAAAATGATGTTCATTTCTTTATAGATCTACTTGTTTCATCCTATTTTGTGCCACTGGTAAATTTACTTTTAAGGTGAAATGAACTTCTTGTTGGTGTTGAATATAGTTCTCCATTGCATGCATCTATGGTTGGATTCGGATTAAAGACAACATAGATGAAGAGTACTTGTAGAGTTCAATGAATGGTCACATCTTTGTAGAAGTATGAAGTGTTATAGCATCACTCTACTAGTGGTAAGAAATGATCCCATTGACATTGTAAACACTTAACCACCTATATTTTTCCATCTAATTACGCTGAGAGGCATAACCTACAGTGACAACAAGGGGTAGAATGAGATGCATGTAAATAAAAAAATGTTAACTTTTTCAATTAAATGGCCAACAAATTAAACAATAAATAAGGGTTAATTGAAAAAGTGCCAACAAATAAAACAATTATAAAAGTGAATTATTATTTTATTTATTGAAGAAGGGCAAAAGTTAATTGAAAAGTAAGTACATTATATTTGATAGATTTAGATTTTACTACATAGTCATTAATTTTGTTATATTTATTGTACAATTTTTTTTTATTTTACAAATCATTCCAATCCATAAAATGATGGTTCAATACATATATTTTTGTAAAAACACTATATTTTATTTACTAGATATCTCTCAGCATCTTTTACATAGATTTTTCTAAAGATAGGTATACTAGTTATAGGTGGTAGGAAGAGCTATAAGCATGTTATGTCTCCAAACAAGAGAACAAATCTTTCAAGAAATTACTAGTAAATATAGGTCATAGTCATTGACTACATTCTTTGGAAAGCCATGTAGCTTCTAAATTGTCTCTCAAAAAGTTGCAACAAATATACTAGCTATGAAGGGGTGAGATAAAGCACAAAACAAAGCATATTTAGTCAATCTATGCACTATGACCATGATGACATTCTTTCCTGTTGACTTGGATAAACTAGTGATGAATTCCATCGAAATGTCCTCCCAACAATGAATTAAGTTATAATTATTTCACCTTTAATTTTTTGGCACACCAAACATTGCATGAGAAATTTCTTCACATTTCCTTTGATACACTCCCAAAATAAATCATGTCTAACTTCATGGCATGTTTTTAACAACCTTGATTGTCCAACCCATAGAGATGCATGCAGTTCTCCCAACATCTTATTTTTGAGAAGAGAGTTTCAACAAAGAAATAAATGATCTTTGTACCACAAGGTGTCTCCTTACAAAATAAATTTTTGACACACTAGTATCTTGTTGCAAGTGTTGAATGATTTGTGTAGTATCTTGATCTTATTTCCATTCTTGTTGAGTCTCGTTTACCCATATTACTTTGAATTATTGAAATAGCATAGTATTGCTACAATTTTTCTTCTCTCTTAAATGCATCAACCACCACATTCTTCCTCCCCTTCTATATACAATCTTGAAGTCATATATTAACATCTTAGTACCCCATTTTTCTTTCTCCTATGAAGAAAGACTTTAAACTCCAAAAAGTATTTGAGATTTTCATGACCTGTTTTGACCTTAAAATATCTTCCCGTCAAATAATGTTGTCATTACTTGATTGCATGGACAATTGCCAACATTTCAATTTTTCATAAATGGTCTAGGTGATATTATTACCTTTGTGTTGTTAAATTTCAAATGTAATATTATTGCCAACATTTCCCTGGAATCCAAGTATACATGTTTAATACATTAGCCATAATCCTCTCTTCCTATTCTCCATTGAAAGCATAATCTGAAATATGCATGATTACCCATCAATTATGTAGCAATATTAAGGAAATGTGAATAATGAACAATTCTCACATGGATGTTACCTTAAATAAGATAGTTGTAAGAAAGTAGTATTTCACATCATAGAATCAATTGCCCTCTAGCATTTAGAGTGCATGGTGAATCTCACCTTAAGCATCAAAATTCCCTATCCCAACCCACCAAAGGACTTTGGGATCCACAAAGAGAGATGATTATTTATTTCAAAGCTTTTAGAAACCACGTAACTACTAACCCATGGTGTCTAGCTTCCAAAAAGGCATCCTATTACTATATTAGCAAGACTAGACCAACAACTAAAAAGAGTAAGAAAAATTAGAAATTGACACTTGAAACAAATTGGCCCTTTAATTAATTTCAACTCTACAAGTATGACTTACCACTAATTTTAAAATCTATAGAATGGTGAATAATGGCATCCTTAACAAGCATGCCTCTAGCTCTAGAACTTGCATGCTACTGGTGATAAGTATTCAAGCTTGAGAAGTCCTTGGAATTCTTCATCGGTATACCTGGGTGATAGCCTACTATCTCTAGATATAGCCATACCAATCTATTCATAGAGCACGCTACGTAACTACAGTCAAGATAGAGCATTGATAAGGTTATCTTAATGCGGGTCATAAGATTTACAAGTTGGTGATCACCATGGAAGGAGCAAAAATACTACGTTATAGGAGTAATGTAATCCTCCTACCTATGCCCTCATAGAGGTGATACTCCAATCATTATGTGCTTGAATAGAGGTCGGCATATGTATTTGGCTTGGTTTTGTAAGTGGACTAAGTTATCCTAGAGTTAGATAAACTAGACAAGCCATATAGTTTACCTATTTAAGGTTTTGACCTACTACTTATGGAGTCTAGCTTAATATTAGGAGTGGATAACCATTTTTCCCTTGCATAGAGAGACATTTTTCTGTGAGTACATAAACTTGGGAAAGGATTTATTCTTAGATTTATATATATTCCAACTAGCCCTTATTTACACCGATAATCTCTTGTCATCACATGGGCCTAGCATGCTCTTCTTCCTACAGATATTCAGGGTAAAGAATTTGACCTTAATTCTACCCTAGGTATCCTAGCTTTCAGCCAACATTCCTTTACAAAAAATAGAAAAATAGGAGGGTGTGGCTAGTATATATATCCTTCACATATTCAATAACAAAGGCTCTTAATCTACAATGACAACCAACGGTTTAACTTATTAAGACAACGGAGGTTAAATTCAAATAAGGAAAGAATCACAAGAAGTTGAAATGCAATTCTAAACCAATTTCATAACCTATTAAATGTCATTCAGTTGTTTGCAACCCTAACCTATTCATAATGAAATTGACAACTAACACTTATTCAATTTATATACAGTAACTTGACAGTAATGAAATATGTTGATTAGATTCCAAGATAGTAAGAGATTACAAGTAGCTTTTCCAATTCTATTTCCCTAATATGATTAACAAGTAATATTATTTAGACCCTGAGATCATCATAGATTGAATTAAGTAGATTTCCATATTAAGTAATACTAATAAGTCCAAGAAGGTTATGATGATAGAAAACAATGATTTACACCCTCCTAATCACAAAAATTACTTTTAGTTGAGTTTCCAAGTGTCAAACCCTCTTCCACAACCTCGATTCATACCCAGGCTAGTAAGAACTAACTTACCCACACTTGGAAGTTCTAATGACTTATATTTATCTATTTTTGACAACCACTTATCCTAATGTGGCATTTCTAGTGGTCTCATTCCTTGAGGCATTTTGTCAAACAATTCACAAAACTAATCTAGGCATCCATATTACTTGCAACTACTAACATATTAAGCTAAAGGGTTGATTTTGTCAAATAACTCCCAAACATGATCAAAATATACTTGAAGATCTGGAAAAGTAATACCATAAGACTAAGAACCCTTCCTACACTAGCTTTTATTTCCTTAAATGCTCTAGTTTTTCAATTCTATGCTGGTAAAAATTAGTGAGAGGTCTTAATAGCATAAATATCTATCTACAACCATTAAAAATCCTTTAACTCTAATGCCATCATAAAATACATAACTAATACACCATTTGAATGAAGGTGCATCAATATAACAAAGGAGATACTTGTAAAAATGAGTGTTTGGAAGCAACCCAGGCATCTCAAATTGTTGTAATAGTTTACTATGAACTTAAATCAATTTTCCTACACATGTTTACTTCTTCCTCAACTAATTTTTCACTAGACTGGCTTACTAGTTAAGTTTTAAAGAATACAGTGAACCCTAGCATGGATAAAAAAGTAATTACCATTCTTATTGCATGCTTAACAATAGTAATATATATAATTTTATAAAAGGAAACAACAATAAAATATTAAGTTTAAGCTTCTACTGCAACCATACAAGTTGAATTCTATGAGTTATAAAAGTAACAGCAATAAAACTTGTCCTAGGGAGTGAATATCCACTCCCAAAAGCTAGAAAATTGTGCTAAAATGTCCAGACTTAGTCCAAATGCCTCCCAAACTCATGTTTCTCCTACTCATGTCTACTTCCCTTCCAAATGATGAGAAACATTGCTCAAAATGTCTAGCAACTCACCTCTTTATTTTCCCATTCCTCATCCTTATGTCTCTTCTACGTACTCAATCTCTTGTTTGTAGCACAGACTTTGGAGTGAATATTTATTGAAGGCATGGGTGCCTCTTTTTGTCTTTATGAGGGTCAATCAGCATTGAATGCTGGCCACCCTCCTCTTTCATCTCCTAGACATAGCTTGGCCCTTCAAAAACCTACAGACTACTAAGTTTTCCCTTCTTTTTTTCTCATGTGATTTCTTTGTTTTATTCGCTTCTAGTCTTTCATTGTTTTCCATCGATTACCTATTTTGATTTAATGATAATTTAAAACAAAACTATTCATAATAATTAATAATTATAATAATGTGTTTATTTAATACTTAACACTCAAGATATTTAGAATGCCATTGATAAGATAATAATAATAATTTATTTATTAATATTTATAATTGATTTCCTTGATACATATTTAAATTTATAATGACATTTCTACGGATTGGCAGGTGAAGTCAATGAGACCTATGGACTTTGCAAATCATCAAATGAGACTAACTAAGTGTTAGATAAGTGTACCAATTACTACTTAATACAAATCTTAAGTTAAGCTAGTGTCCTGACAAGGATTTGGTATAAAGATCTTTTCTTCTTACGGATCCACAGAGTCCACTCCACCATGAACCCTATCACATGTGCACAAAAACATTGTTCCTTGCAATGTTTATAATTTAGTTAGTCTAGGTTAGTCGAAATATGGTCAAATATATCTATATATAAATCAAATGAGAAACATAACTAGATTTTCATTATGTATACATCACTATCAACCATTAAAAGTTTAGTCACTTAAGTATACACACTCATATAGGCACTTCCATAGACTCACACACACATAGAGTTAATATAAAGTTTCAACTTCCCCACCCCTAGTCCAAATTGCATTAGGACTATAGAGCCTTAGAAAGGGTTCATACAAGGATGTGACATCCTCCCCCCCTTAGAATTAAGTCATCTTGGCTTAACTAAAATAAGTCTAGATATTCTAGTCCAATTACATTTTCATCTTCCGAAGTAGCTCCTTGCTCCCCATATTGGTCCCAAAGGATCTTAACTTGTGGGATTGTTCTATTGCGTTGTTGTATATTGAACCTATCTATGATTGCGAGTGGTTCAAGATGGATATCTCTGAGCTCTTCTACCTATAGTGCCTACCAATCAATTACATATGTCGGTTCAACATATATTTCTTAAGCAATGATACATAAAACACATTATATATGTGAAAGCGAGATGGTGGAAGAGTTAGTCTATAAGCCACACAACTAATCTTTTCAAGTATCTCAAATGGTCCAATATATTGTTAGGATAATTTGGTAGCCATCCCAATTTTTTTTGAACTTTTTTTGAGGTTTTACATGAAGAAACACTATGTCTCCAATTGCAAATTCTCTTAGAGTTTGCTTAGCATCTACATAATTATTTTGTTGATCTGCTAAGTTTTACATTTATAAAGGGTTAAATCTTAGTGACAATAGATTTTGGCATGCCCGGTGGGACCCTGAAACCAGTTTCAGGCCATAAATTAATTTATTTTCAGTACTGTCTTGGTATGTGTAGTTGTTTTTCTAGCATTTTGAGGTGATAAAACATACTTGATGACTCTTCACTTTGTTTTGAAGTAGATCTAGTGCAATCAACACATGAAAAGAGTGCAAACAAGAAGAAGTTTGACTCTTTTTGAGTATTTGTAACTGTCACGACCTAGAAGGAGGGGAAGGATAACAAGGAGAAGTCCTACCCCAGTGGTAAGGACACATTCTACACCTCGATATCATAGACCTGCAATTTTTTTTGCTACAAACTAAGAAAAAAATTAGGTATCAAGTCCTCAAGCACCAACAAATCCTATGGAAAGGTTGTTTGCTTTTGCACCATTTAATGGGGATAACCCGTTAAATTCTGCCCAACATGATGATATACCTATGGAAGCCCTTAGAAGCTTGCCTTTTTTCACTAGAGAGGATCAAACCACACCTATTAAGCACATTAGAGATGTGACCACACTATGTGTAGTCCACAAAATCATCACTGAAAACGTGGCAATCAGGATTCTAGTTGTCTCTTTGAAGGGAAAGGCACTACAATGCTTGAGAAGTTTGGCTATCAATTCAATCACAACATGGGATGAACTTGGAGATTCCTTACACAAGCAATTTGAAGATAAATCAAATCACTTATCCTTGGTAGAACAACTGACTACCATCAAAACAGCTCCATAGGAGCACATGATCGATTTCAATTTCTATTTACAAAAGACTTGGAATAGAATTCCTCAAACAATAAGGCCTTATTCTAAGCATTGATTTATATATTTTCTTAAAGCCCAAAATAGTGATATGTCCATAATGATTTAGTCTATGGGGTGAACTACACTTCCAAATGCATTTGATATTGCTATAAGGGCATAAAACAACCTCATACAAGCTACCATACCTAAGGCACACCCACCTATACAATTAAAAATACCTCCTTTAGCTACCATACCAATTGTACTAGCACTGAATTACCAAGCAACTACACAAGTAAAAGCTATCACAGCTCAATCTCAGGAGTTCCAAGAAATAAAAGGCCTATTCTAAAACTTTGGTAATGAGTTGGCAAACATTAAGAAGCAACAAAGCTAAAATTTTAGACCTTATCAAGCCCCACATCAACATAATTAACCTAATAGGCCTCCCTACAAAGTTGATCCTCAAGATCAAAGGAGGAATTTCAATGCTAGGCCATATTAGCTCTACAATCAGAATGACACCAACACTTCTAGAGAGCTTGTACTAGTACAAAACAACATGGCACAAAACTATGAAGGGTGTTTTCCTTGCAACCAGCCTCACATCAACATAATTAACCTAATAGGCCTCCTTACAAAGTTAATCCTCAAGATCAAAGGAGGAATTTCAATGCTAGGCCATATTAGCTCTACAATCAGAATGACACCAACACTGCTAGAGAGCTTGTACCAGTACAAAACAACATGGTAAAAGACTATGAATGATATTTTGAATAGTAGTGGGTAAAAGTAGGTATGCAAGTAATGTTATTTTTTTTAGTCAATTATTCGCAAGTGATAGTACCCTTAATGTGCAATGGGTATGCTAAGATAGCATGTACATAAAAGTAATTAGTGGCAAAAGACATGAAGTGAGAGCTCATTATAGAGAAAATAGAGAAAACAAAATTGCAAACTAAGAAAGGGCAGAAGAATTAAAAGAGTTGCATGCAAGTAAATTTATTTTTTGTTTCGATCAATTATTTGCAAGTGATAGTGCCCTTAATCGGTCCTCTTCTTGTTACCCAAGTATGTTGAGCCCATCCATTTGAAATGGTATGCCTAGATATAGAATTGACAAGACTTGCCATTCATCAGGACTTTTGTCTTGCATTGCATGTCTCCCTTCAAAAGGAGTTTCATCATCAGTGTATGTCAATGGATCTAGAGATGTACAGTGGAAATTACATGGATGGTAGTCATTTGAAATTATTTCCCAATGAGATGTAATATATTTATCTAATGAACCAATATCATTGTGAGTGTTTTTGACTGACTGGTATAGAAGCAATTTAATCCAACATAATGATTGAAAACATTGATCATTTGCTAATAAGATGGTGATGAGATGAGGGGAGACATGAACAATAGCTAGTGTTAAGTGTTCTTTCAATTTGTTGGACTTTTGAGATGCTACAAATGTCCATTTTTGTCACATCTCATTTTTATGGACTATATAATTATTCTAGATTACTGAACATTTACTATGATTGTTTTATTTTGAGTAAATTCCATGTGTGTGAATGTAATTATCATGAATTTATATTTGTGTAAATTGGAAAGTTGATTTAAATAATAAATATTATCGATATGATTATAATGTTTTGCTTCGGCTATGTTTTGGGAAACTAACCAATTAATGTCAAGTTGAGTGAGAATGAATGCAGGTACTAATCGAATATGAGAACATGATTTAGGTAGAGATGTTCTAGCCACTTGGCAAGAACTATTTGAGATGGTTAAACCCTGATATACTCACACACTCACATAGTATTATCACATTGCATTATATTGAATGGTTTAATATGCATTAAATTGGGGATAACAAATGTGATTGATGGTTAGATACTTAGAAAAATGTTGTATTTTAATTATTTCAGTGAGTCTATTTCGAATGTATGATTTAGTTATAATATTAATGATTGTTTTGATTTATATTTAAAAAATTGTGTGATTTATATTATTTAATAATAATAAGTAATGTTTTCCTATTTATACAAATATGGATGTTTGGAAGACAATATTTAAATTAGACTTAAAACAATTGTATTTAAATTGCAATAATTATATATATCTATTATTTTAATATTATTGTAAATACTTTTTCATCGATTAAAGTAATTATGTATTAGTAATTGTGTTTTATTAAAAAAGGTTAAATTATATTAATAATATCAATATTATATTTAGAATTTTAAATAAAGAGAATTAAAAATAAGTTACTCTTATAAATGTGATGGAAAGTTAATAAGTTATTTTATTCTACTAAATAAAAATTGAAGAGTTTTTCTAAATGCAAACTCATGTAAACTCAAACAAAATCTTTAGTTGTCAAAAAGCAGGGCAAAACCTGAATTTGAATGCCAAAAATAAGGGAGAGATTTTTAATAAAAGAAGTTTCAGTAGAAAAAAAAAACCATCATTTCCAGCAGAGAAAGGAATATTTTTGGCAGCAAAGAGAAGGATGTGGGTTGTATTTTGGCAGTGACAGGAGAAAAGCTTGGTCAATGACTGTAGAAAAGAATAGAATGCCTTTTTTGGCAAGTAAATCTGAGTATTTTCATAGTTTTTCATTGCAAAAAATAAGGTAGATTAAAACTGTTAAAAACATAGATGAATTTACCCTACAAAACTTTTATTTTCTAGCCTATGTGTGTGTGGGGATTAGCTACCTCTTCCTAGAATTGACCTATCTTCTCTTTGGATGCTGAGTAGTAGACTCAAGCTAGTGTTTGTTTCTTTTGTTCTGATCGACCACCTTAGTTTTATCTTCTGCTGCTAGTCTCCTTTATCCTCAGTATTTGATGTGATTTGACCTACCAATCCAACAAGAAGGAACTAAATTTTGGCTATGTGGGTGTTCGACCCAATCGTCTTCCTCTTTTCCTACCACAGATTTAATCTGGCTGTCTATTCCTGACTTCCACTGCTAAGTTTGTAACTTGCCATCTATTCTGGTTTATACCTCTATTTTCTTTCCTAAACCTTGTCTGATTAAATTTATGTTCTTGTGTTTCTGTGTGGGTCAGACCTATGCCAAGTAACCTGTCCACTAGTTTTAGATTTGTTGAGAATGCATGTCATTGCAAATTAATTCTAAACTACCTATAACAACAAGTTTTATTCCTCTTTTAATTAGATTTAGATTTCCTATTGTAGCTATGTTTAATGATTTTAATGTCATCTCAAACCTGCTTAATTACTATCGCTAGTTAGACAGTAACTTCCTTGTAAATTCAGACCTCTATATAGTTCTTGTTGCAAGAGCGACAGTAACATGTTTTGACTTCCACAGTTCCTGTCGCCAATGCGACCATAAACCTGTTTATGACTTTCCTTAGCTTCCTGTTATACTAGTGACATTAAGGTTGTTAAATTATTTAGGAAACCTGTTACTTACAAAATTTTGAATGAATAAATTATAAGCTAAAATTATCGTTTCCTTATATGTTATTATGATGGAGTAAACTCCGAGATGTAAATATCATTATCTTATTAAAATTTCTTGAAGAGAATTGGCATACTTGATTAGAATGATTTAGAAAACTTAATACATATTATGGAAATTGAATGAAATATGAACTAGGAAATAAAACTAATTTAATAGCCTTATAGATGCAATTATATAATCGAATGATGAATTATTGCTTGAAAGTGTGTTTTCTAGATTGATGTTTTGGAAAGGGATTTAGAGATGAATTATAGGAGAACATTGACTGTATTATTTACTGTTTATTTATTTACTTGTTTCTTAGGGAAAGAAAGTAGATTTTATCTAGGAATGTTATTGAGTTACTTTTGGGCTAGGATGCTGAATGTGGATTATCAGAGATGTCTTTTCCTCTTTTCAAGAATTGATCAGTTACTATGTTTTAAAGGTTTAGATCTAAATGAGTTTCCATTGAAAAAGATGAATATTTTGTCTAGAAAACTTATTTATATATATCTCTGCCACATCCTTTTGTGAGACAATCTAAATTTCATTATTTATAATTGCACATTACACATTAGGTTGCATCAGGTGTTCCCACCTACCAGTTGCTCTAGGTAGCTAGACATTTCATGCAAGGCTAGGTTTCCTTTGTGTCATGAAGAGATCAAGGGAAGTGTAATTTCTTCATGGTTAGGTGGAAAAGCACCTGAGCCATGTTCCTGTCTCTTAGCTCGCAGGAGAACCATTTGGTTTGTGTCGACTAGAGAGTGTATTGATTTATTTATACTTGTTGTACATGATTATTGTAAGTTGTAAATTGGATGTATTGTGGCATGAATACCCATGGACTTTGTATATTATTTTATAGTGCTTTCACTTAAATTAAGCACAAGATTTCTAAGATTTAACGACTTTTATTGATTCATATTTATGAGATTTATCTTTTACTCGTGAAGTTGTAATTAAGCAGATTAATTACCTCTAAATTACTTTTGTTACTTGTGATGTTGTAATTTAAAAGGATTATTTACTCTATTTACCTTATTTACTTTTATGATGGTTTGAGTGGCTTTTAGATTTGGTATCAGAGCTCTACGTTGAATACTAGGGCATCTTTTTTGGGACTATTATTCTAGATTGTGAACTTGATGCAGATTATTCATCATGAATACTAGAAATATTGATTGTAGTGGAGGATCAGGAAGTGGCCAAAATAGAAGAAACTATGTAGGTGCAAATAGTGGTCAAAATGCAAGGAATTGTGGAGATGCCAATAATTATCAAGATGGAATATTGAACCGTATTCTTGCTCTCTTGACCCAATAGGATATGAGGATGAATGCTCTTGAGCAAGAGATCAAAGGGAATCCTAGAGGGCAGAATGCTAATGAAAACCATGGATGTGCTAATGTAAATGAGAATATGAGGATAGAAGTTCAAGTTCCTGAGGTCTGATTTAATGCTAACAAACAAGTAAGGATTGTAGAGGAGTTAGGGAAAGACCTTAAGAAGGTCTCACCAGCTAAATTTGATGGAAAGAGAATTGGAGATGTAGCTGAAGCATGGATCATAGAAATGGAGAAATTCTTTGGGCTTTGAAATCTTTCTGATCACATGAAGGCAATGTGGGGAGCATATCATTTGACTGGTGAAGAAGCAACATGGTGGGATAATGAGGAGGCAGATAAGAAGCTGTTACCTGGTGAAATAATTTGGGTCCTACAACTTTTTAGGAAAAGATGGTTACCTCAACTCTTCTTCGACAAGAACATGAGAGAGTTTCAAATTTTGGTTCAAGGAGGTATGTCCATAACTAGTTATTGGGAGAGGTTCTCGCATCTACTTAAGTATGTTCCATAGTACTAGACAAATGAGAGAGTTTGGATCAAGAAGTTTATAATAGGCTTAAGGCCCTAGATTGGAGTAGAAGTAGACATGCATAATCCACTTACTATGGATGTAGTTTTTTAGAAAACAATTAAACAAGAGCAGAAGTTGCAACAAGTAGCCAGTTACTGTAAGCAGAGAGATGCAAAGTTTGCCAATAAGAAACCTTAGAATAATCAACAAACCTATAATCATAGTAAGAACCAAGGTAATAATAATCGATAGATTAGGAATTTGAAGAGAGGTAATAACTCCCAAAATGGAATTGGTGGAAACTAGCATGGAGGAAACAAAAGAGGTGGCTATAACAACTGAAACAACAATCAGAGAGAAAGAATTGAAGGACCAAAAGCACCTAAGGGTGGATGATACATTTGTGGAGGAAAGTATTATGCTAATTCATGTCTACAGAGATAACTTATAAGAGGAAACAAAAATCAACAAGAAGCACCTCAACATCAGATTCGTGCCGCAGTGGACAATCAACAAGATGACTTTCAGGTAGCACCTAATTAGTTTCAAGATAAGCTCCATGGACTACCTATTTCTATTTTGATTGACACTATTGCCAAAGAATGTTTTGTAGATCATCAAGTAGTATCTAAGTTATCTATTAGACCTGGGCATATGGAAAACTCTTAGATGGTACAATATGACAATAGAGTAGAAAAGAGAGTAGACTCGTGACTAGTATGCAGTGAGTTAGAGCTTATGAGTTTTTAAATACAAGTTAATCTGTATGTAGCACCTTTAGGGTATTATGATGTAATTCTGGGAATTAGTTGGTTATCTGAACATAAGTCTCTAGTAAACTGTAATGACAAAGTTGTTAGATGTTTGGATGACCTAAGAGACTTTAGAGCTTAGACAAATCTTGGCTATGCAATTGAAGAAAGCTAAGAGTAAAGGGTGTGCCATTTATGTCATCCAAGTAAAGGACCTTGAAAAAGAAGAACCAGCATTCAATGACTACCCAATCCTTAGAGATTTCAGAGATGTATTCCCTGTGGAGTTGACAGAGTTAGTATCGAAGAGAGAATTTGACTTCTCCATTGATTTTCTACCAAGGACTGAGCCTCAAATTAAGGCACCCTATAGGATGACTACTACAGAATTGTATGAGCTTAAAGTACAATTACAAGAGTTGGTAAATTAAGGGTTCATTAGACCTAGTGTGTCACCATGGGGCGTACCAGTTATCTTTGTAAAGAAGAAGGCTGGGACTTTGAGGTTATGCATTGATTATAGGATGGTTTAAAAAGCTACTATGAAGAATAAGTACCTGGACTCCCAAGAATAGATGAACTCTTTGATCAGATGAAAGGAGCTATGATGTTCTTGAAGATAGACCTTAGATCTGGTTATTACCAGTTTTGGATTAAGGATTAGGACATCTCTAAAACAACTTTTAGGACTCAATATGGTCACTACGAGTTCACAATGGTACCATTTGGGTTGACTAACGCTCCAACAACCTTCATGAATTTGATGAATAGCATTTTCAGAGATTATTTAGATGATTTTGTGTTGATCTTCCTTGATGAGATATTGATATACTCTAAATCAGTGGAAGAGCATGAAAGGCATTTGAAGATAGTCTTGCAGTGCTTGAGAGAGCAGAAGTTGTATGGTAAAATATTTAAGTGTACATTCTTTCAAGATAAAGTGCACTATCTTGTTCTTGTGTTCTCGACAGAAGGGATTGTAGTTGATCTCGAGAAGATAAAAATGATAATAGAATGGCTTGCATCTTAGAGTGTGATAGAAGTTAGAAGTTTTATGGGACTTGTAGGTTATTATAGAAAGTTTGTGGAAGGTTTCTCAACTATAGCAGCATCAATTACCTTGCTACAAAAGAATGGTAAGAAGTTTGAATGGATAGAAAGGTGTGATTAAGCTTTCCAAGTGCTAAAAGAAAATCTCACAACTGCTCCTATCTTGACCACACTAGATCCTAATGGTCACTTTACAGTTATAACAAATGCTTCAAGAGAAGGTGTAGGAGGAGCGTTGTTGTAGAATGAGCAAGTTGTTGCATATGAGTCAAGAAAGTTAAAGCAATATGAGTTAAACTATGCACTACATGATCTTGAGTTAGCCGCCATAGTTTATGCACTTTAGATGTGGAGGCATTATCTTCTAGGTAAGCCCTTTGAGTTGAAGATAGATCATTTAGGGCTCAAGTATATCTTTACTCAACCTAACCTTAATGCATGATAGAGAAGATGGTTAGAATTCCTTAGGGAGTATGACTTTGGAATTGAGTATATAAAAGGAAAGGAGAATAAAGTAGTAGATGATCCTAGTAGAAGAAGACATCTAGCTGCCATGGTTACAATGAGAACTATTTTGATGCAGAAAGTAATTCAAAATCTTCAAGGGGATGAGCATTATGAAAGAGTGAAGTAAGCTTTGGAAATAGACCCCTTAGATCACATGTTTGATGGTTATGTGATTGAGTCAGATGGACTTTTGAGATATTAGCGAAGGATGTATATTCTTAACTTAGGAGAGTTGAGGAAGTTAATGCTTAAGGAGATCCACAATGCATCTTATTCAGGGCACCCTGGAGTGACCAAAATGGTTGAAGGTTTGAGACCCTTATACTTTTGGCCTAGACTTAAGAGGGATGTGATAGAATTTGTGGCTCAATGTTTGAAGTGCTAATGAGTCAAAGCTAAGCATGTGCATCCAACATGATTGTTGTAACCCACACTATGTTCCTAAGCATAAGTGGCAAGTAATAAGTATGGATTTTATTCAAGAGTTTCCCATGTCTAAAAATCAGCATGATGTCATCTTAGTGGTTGTGAACAAGTTCACTAATGTAGCACATTTCATTCAGGGGAATCTCTTAGATGGTTCTTTGGTTTTAGGTAAGAAGTTTATTTAGGAGATTTTTTGATTACATGGAGTGCCCAAGACAAACATTTCTGATCGAAACACTCGCATGACATCCAGATTTTGGGCAACTCTTAATGCAGCATTGGGAACCAAGTTGAATTATAGTTCAGCCTATCATCCTCAAATGGATTTTCAAATGGAAAGAGTCAATAAGGTTGTAGAAGACCTTCTAAAGATGTAGTGTATTGATCAACACTATAAATGGGAGGATTATCTTCCATTGGTAGAGTTTGCATACAACAATTCATACCATGCATCTTTGGAAATAACACCATTCGAAGCTCTTTATGGGCGTAGGTGTCGAACACCTATCAATTGGGATAAGGTCGAGGATAGAATAGTGATTGGTCTAGATATGTTAAGGGAAATGGATGATCAGATGAGATTGATCAAAGAGAAGTTGAAGCAAGCTTTCGATCATCAGAAGAGTTATGCAGATAGAAATAGGATGCTTAGATAGTTCTCAGTTGGTGACAAAGTCTTCTTAAGGGTCAAACCTTAGAAATTTTAGTTTCATTTGGCAAAGAGTCCAAACTTGCTCCTCCTTTTGTAAGACCATTCGATGTCTTGGAAGTGATCAATCATGTAGCGTATAGACTTGCTCTACTACCTACACTTTCCAGAATCCATAATGTTTTTCATGTGTCCTTGCTTAAGCTTTATCCTCCTAATGCTTCACATATTCTTGATTGGCATGCTTTATAGGTTTAGGATCCAGGAGTGGTGCTGGTGGATCCCACTCGAATCTTAGAGAGGTGCCACGTTAAGTTGTGAAGCAGAGACGTGGTACAATATAAGGTCCAATGGGACCAATATTTAGAGGATAGTGCCACATGGGAGGATTCAAAGGAGATTGATAGATCTTTTTCTTATTTGACGATATATCATAGATTTCTTATTTATGCATGATTATGATACTTTGAGTTATTGTTATTATTTTAAGATACTTTGATACTTTGTTGGTGGTGGATTGACACATTATTATTTTGTTGTGTAATAAGACATTGGGATGATGTCTCTTCCTAGTAGGGAAGGATGTCACATCTCATTTTTATGGACTATATAATTATTCTAGATTAGTGAACATTTACTCTGATTGTTTTACTTTGAGTAAATTCCATGTGTGTGAAGGTAATTATATGATGAAGTTATATTTGCGTAAATTGGAAAGTTGATTTAAATAATAAATATTATTAATATGATTATACTATTTTTCTTTGGCTATGTTTTGGGGAACTAACCTATTGACGTCGAGTTTAGTGCGAATGAATGCAGGTACTTATCGAAGATGAGAATGTAGTGCCCCTCATCTCGTCATCCATCAGATTGATGTTTGCTTAGACTTTATGACAGTATCTTAGACCGTAGATGATGGATCTCTTGTCATGTTGTTAATTCATTAAGGACCTAATCAATATAGTAACAATTGTTGATGTTGAATTCTGTTATTTATGCTTTACAATTTGATGAATGAACTAGATGTTATAGATGTTTTGATGTCAATTGTGATATTGGATTGTAAGAGGATTGAATGTTTTATGTTGTTGACTAGTAATCAGATATCTTGTTCAACATAGTTGATCGTTTATTCATAAACGTGAATGGAACAGTGTTGTATTACTCGCTCTCGAGTACCCTACACCACTGCGATTTCCATTCACTATAGGACTGTATGTGGATATATATCTTGTTATGTTTAACCGTGCGTTGTTGCAGGAATGCAGGTACTAGGCATCGACTCCACCTGATTACCAGGTCTGAGCGTGCCTTCGCCAATGGATTAGTTGATTGGAGTTAACGTGAGGTCCCATGTCAGTGTGGTCTAGTTGTCAGTTTACCCTTTTGGTCGTTGTCTGTCATTTGATCATGATTTGCAGACAAGTAATATTGCACCTTGGAGTCTAACTAGGTTAGAAAGTGTCTAAGAGTGTAAGGTATCGTTGTGCATTAAATAGAATCATATTACGGAAAGTATAATGTTGATAATTAAATGTATTGATAAAAGATAATATGGAGTTGATAGTTGTTAATTATTGTTGTAAATAAATTATTATTTTATTAGAAGTATAGTTGTTAAATAAAGATTGTAAGAAATTTTGTATTATTTAATATAATATTATTTACAATAAATATTTAAATAAATAAAATAATTGTAAGTTATGTCGTAATTTGTAATTTACAACTTAATTAATAAAATAAATTAATTTATAGTTGTATAATTATAGATTGTTGTAATGTTATAACTTTATTAAATACAATATGGTTGGTCGGCTATAAAGTAATTAAATGTTGTCGGAATTGTGTGTTAATATTTAAAAAGAGTAACCTCTTGGGATTATGAAATTAAATAAATATATATTTTTAGAAGGGAGATGCATGGGATTGCGTGCCGAGTTCCTTGGTAGATGAGAGAGACTGTGTTATAAAAGAAAAGCTTGTAGAGGCAAAGAGGACAGCATTTTAGGTAGAAGAAGAGAGTAGAAGGCTGGGAAAAGAAGAGTGGAACTTTAGCAATTGAAACAGACTCGGCGATTCGATAATCAAGGCCAGGTTCCACTGAATGCCTAATTTCTGAATCTGAACCTGTGTGGTTGATTGCTTCTTTTATTGCTACAAAATTATTTTGGTTAAATGGTTTTCTGCTTGAACCTTCTGTCACTTCTGCAAATGTTTATTTTCTGTGGGTGGATTTAGATGCAGATCATTGGGTCTGTAATAAATGGAATGTTCCTTACAATTCTTCCACCATCCTCCAAACCTATTTACTGATTAGTGTTTCTATCTACGATTTAGACGACTTGATATCCAAGGAGTAGATAAGATCATTGCATTCTCATTGACATTTATACTATAATCAACAGCTTTGTAATTGTTTCCTAGGTTACATTCGAAGGAGATCACCTTTGTGATGTTTTCATTCGTAGATGCCATGATGTGTTTCTGTATTTCACCATCTCTCTCAGTCATTAGATACATACATCTTACTACAGTTTTTCCTCCTCCACGTTGTATCCTCCTAACAACTTCTATGCATTCAATTAGAAATGCCAAAACATTGCCATGATGAGTGGAATGCTCATTGAACTCTCTTACATGGCATTGATGGTGTATTTTTGCCGATTCTATAAGTAATCTTAGATCGATTGGGAGAAGTTGCAGGTAACACTGGACCCTGGATGCTATATATTCTCTCAGGCCTGTATAGACATCTTTTTTTGAAGCTTTGTTTTATAATATTTTTCTCTCCTGGTCGGAATTATGCGAGAAATAAGTTTTAGTCTTTAGAGAAAGAAATCTTGAGTGTTACGGATATCAATATTGGTTGAGGGGCGAAGGCATCCATGGCTTCGAAGATTTCAAGTATGATGATGAGGATTGTGCTGGCGCGGCAAGGTCTTTTGCGCAGTAACACCAATTTTATCATGACTCACTGTTATAGCAGCGGAATACCTGCTTTGTGATTTTTCAAGGTGATTGTTTTTCCTGGAAAATGAGAGGAACGATTGCCTTAGCATTAAAAAAAAGGATTTACATAGTCTCTTATTAACAATTTTACTCTGAGTTTAATAACATCGATGACCATATCAACTGCCGTGGTTAGAAGGGGCACAGCCAACCTGTGTATGCAAATTCTGGTAACTCCTTGCAGTTTGGTCACTTAAACCTGCGATCATGCTATTGTAATGATCATGTTTTTCTCATGAGCGTACTTCTAGAGAGGTCCCATGATACCGATCCCAGCACACAAAAAGTTGAAGATTTCCTTGTAAAGATCCATGGCCATGCTGGTTTCTCATGGAATGCAATGATTACAGAGTTGTATAAAATGGATTCATTGAAAAAGATCCGCATAAAGCCATTTCATTGAAAAGTTTCTAGAAAGCTGTTAAGGCATACAAATGGCCTTTTTAAAAACCTGATCCCATTTTCCTTCATCAGCGTACAATCTATCTCTGAATAATGCAACATAAACAATATTGTTTTCAGATATTATAATTGAAAATGTTCTGGTAGCATGTAGGCATTTGATGCTGTGGAAATAACACTTTAGATGAAATAAGTAGATTAAAAGAATACCTGAGAAGTGCAGGAGTTATTTGCTGGGATTATTTGGCATAGAAGACATGTCCACAAGTGTGAGTAATGTGGATTCTAGTGTGATTGACCTGAGCAGTGACGACGAGGATTCACTTCAGGAGAAAACTCCAACAGAAATACATTTGCAATCGTCTATGGGAAATTTAAAAATGAGTGCTCTGAAAATTTTTGTGATACACAAATAGAACAGCCAATTTGTACCTAGACAGTTCAAGATGCTGCATTTTCAAGATCAGCTGGTCATGAATTCCACTGGTATTTCAAAGATACCAAACCTAACCTTGACAATAGGATTCAAAGAACTCTGCCATCTGTATCTTTAGCTAAGGAACAACATGAAAGTGAATTGGAGCAGGATGGATCGAAGCAATCTAATGGCATTACATATTCTGCTCTTGGTTCACCATCTCATTATGAAAGGTCTGCACGGCAAGCTTTTAGTGCAACAGATAGTCAGTAGATATTAAATCAGCAAGGAAGGCATACATTGCCAACATCTTCATCAAGGTCAAATTGTCTGGGCCAGCAAGGCCAGGAAATTCAAAACAGGACCGATACACTTAGAAATCTACTCAACTATGAGAAGTTTTAGACCTGGCGTTGGGGCTGCCTAAAGAAATCTACTGCCAGTCCTTGGATATTAGGAAAGGTAGAAGAAGCTGAGGCAAATTAGGTGAGCATAAGAATAGAAGCAGTCTTTGCGTAGGGACAAATCTAACAATAGAGGACAAAACTATAGTTGCAGACGTAACCCTAGACAGTTCTCAGACTCTGTGCAGAATCTGATGCACTTCACTGAGAAGAGGTCACATTTTGGAGGTAGAAGCAGAGTTTTCTTATTTACTTTCCGTGCATTAAGGTTTATCGTTTCAATTCTAGGCTGCAGAAACCCGTCATTGTTAATCTAGGTTAGTTGTGCTTTCTTGTATGCATTTCATTTGATTGGCTTAGATTAACCCTAAGGAATGTTTATTTTCTTTACAATGTGTTTGAATGCATGTGTGTATTAATAGTAGTACTATTGATATCCATGTTATTATTAGTATCATTATTATAATTATAGTTATTATTATTATCATTATTGGTATTATTACAATAATAATAATAATAATAATTTTTATTATTCTTATTATTAAGTCAAAATGGAAAGATGATGGCCAAATACCTAATTTTATAATAATGTTATTTGCTATTCCATTGTAGGAACGATTAGGTTTTATGGTAGGATAATTTGTTTTGTATTATTGCTTTCTAGAGCCAATTCAAGGAAAGGGTTTATTGAGGATTTAGTGAGCAACATGATTTGGAAGTTATGAGTAATTAATTCATAATGTTCTTGATTAGTGCAATAATACTTTTAATGCTTCAACCGTATAATTGATCCATAATCCTTTTAAGTCTAGCTATTAGCATTCTCTATAAGTTCAATTTCTTATAACCTTGAAACTTTAGAAATCCTTGGAGGATATGATAATCGAGTGCATGAGTACTAGGGAACTATGGAGAAATGATATAGGATACTTCAATTATTTTTTTGTTTTGAGTTTTATACTATAGAAGGATTTGTATAATCTAATGAGCTGTTTTAATAGATGGATTTGTTTAATTTAAATATTTATTGGTGATGAATCAATTGATGAATGTTTTGAAGTTATTGATCATTATTGTTTGGATTCTGGTTTAGGATCTTGATACAGAAGGAACTTACTATTGGTTGCGAAAAATAGTTATAAACTAGGATGGTAATTGTTCAGATCATTGATATATTTATATTTTGAAGAGGAAATTGAATTAGATAATTAGTTGATATGTTATTATTATTATTATTATTATTTCAAAAGTATAGTTGATTGTTTAAAAGCCAAATAAAATTGGGAATTTAGAATAATGTTGTCATTATTTATTTGATTAAAAGAAAATCATTGTGATTATATATATTATTAATTCTTGTTGTCGTTATATGATAAATTGCTAGTGGTCAAAATTCCAGAGGCATAGTATGTCGTGTCTGAGTACAACCAACACGTGGATAGATGTTCTAGTGTTGTGTTGTCTTAAACATGTGATTCTAATTGAGTATGAAGTACAATCTATCACGAATGAAGAATTATCGAAAGTCGTTAATGTATTTTGTGGATATAATATTCTCTGGATGAGATATTTAACCAGTTGTGACTATCTTGTATCTGTTTTATCGTAATTGTTGTTGGAGAGACCTGGTATCTGTAAAAGTGTAAAGTGTTGTAATGCTATAGGCGATGGATAACAATTGGTGGTATGATTCTGTTTGTAATGCAAGAGGGTTTATGCCTTGCAATGAACATGTATGTGTATTGCTATAATGCCCTGTATGGTGGTTAGGGTTTACTAGGTGTTAGGAAGGAGAGTGGCTTTCAACGTGGGGCCAGCGCCCAAAGTGGCAGTCAGGATAACCTGTTGAAAGTAGATTAATCAAGTGATAACCTAAAATGAACTAGGGGGTTAAGGGTAGATTTCACATTAAACAAGATTAATGGATTCCTCTCCCATGGCCTGTAGTGCTTGTTTAGACTAAGGATGGGTAGAGAAGGCCTGGTCGGCATGATTGACTTCCTTGTCCTCATGAAAGGAAGGTTGATTCCACATGTGTCACCCTATGGGGCCAGCGCCTAGTGAGAGGTTGTCAGGATAACCATAGATGGGGGCCGGCGCCTAGTGAGAGGCTGTCAGGATAACCCATGCTAGGACCGTGTAATGACACTCTCCCTACTACAACCTAGCATTCCTTGTTTGGTCTCTCCACTTACGTTATGTTTCGCCTCTGGAAGTTAAGTTGTGTTGTGATGTTATATTATTGTCATGTGTTGTATTGATATTTGGTCATCCTTTGTTAGTCTTGTCTACCTGACTGTTATTGTTTGGGACCTCATGTTAACTCCTAGCTCGGGGGGTGGACCTTAGGGTTCCACATGGTTGGGTGGAAGAGCTATTTTTATCCATTGGTTTTTCCTCGTCAAGTTCATGTGCAGAAAAGATTTATTCTAGTTTTCAGACAATTGTACTTGTCCCAGTTGGTGAAAATATATGTGTATAATCTTGTACTAGATTTGTGTAACAGATCAATCATAATGTATGTGATTCGGATGTAGTCTGAAAATGGCAATGTAATGTTGTACTTATGAGTAAGGAAAGCATTTCAGTTATGTATTTGATCATGTATCATTTAACGATATGTAATGAATATGAATAAGTTATTGTGCATTGGATTCGAATCAGTTACTGATGAATGTTAAATTATGTTAGTTGGTTTGTTAAGTAATGCAGCCTTGAAACCTTGGAGAGTATGTCGTAAGTGTAATGGTGTAAATAGTTATGTTAACATTTCTTTGTTATCTTAATCATTTAAAAAAAAAAAAAAAAAAAGTTCCTGTTTCATGTAGCATAAATGCGTATTTCTTTAAGGTGTTCAAGGCGGGCGTTACAGAGAACATGGTTGAGGTACAGATGTTCTAGCCACTTGGCAAGAACTGTTTGGGATGGTTAAACCCTGATGCACTCACACACTCACATAGTCTCATAGTGCATTATATTGAATAGTTTAATATGCATTATTGTGTGGATAACAAATGCGATTGATGGTTAGATACTTAGAAAAATATTGTATTTTAATTATTTTAGTGAGTCTATTTTGAATGTATGATTTAGTTATAATATTAATGATTCTTTTAATTTATATTTAAAAAATTGTGTGATTTATATTATTTAATAATAATAAATAGTGTTTTCCTATTTATACAAATATGGATGTTTGGAAGACAATATTTAAATTAGACTTAAAACAATTGTATTTAAATTGCAATAATTATATATATCTATTATTTTAATATTATTGTAAATACTTCTTGATTGATTAAAGTAATTATGTATTAGTAATTGTGTTTTATAAAAAATGTTTAAATTATATTAATAATATCAATATTATATTTAGAATTTTAAATAAAGAGAATTAAAAATAAGTTATTGTTATGCATGCAATAGAAAGATAATAAGTTATTTTATTCTACTAAATGGAAATTGAAGAGCTTTTCTAAATGCAAACTCAAACAAAATCATCAGTTGTCAAGAAGAAAGGCAAAAACCTAAATCACCAAAAATAAGGGAGAGATTTTTAATAAAAGAAGAAGTTTTGGAAGAAAAAGAAAAGACCATGATTTGCAGCAAAGAAAGGCATGTTTTTGGTAGCAGAGAGAAGGACGTGGGTTCTATTTTGCTAGCAACAGGAGAAAACCTTGGTCAATGACTGTAGAAAAGAATAGAGTGCCTTTTTTGGCAAGCAAATCTAAGTATTTTCCTAGTTTATCATTGCAATAAATATGGTAGATTAAAACTATTAAAAACATAAATGAATTTGGGCTGTAAAACTTTTATTTTCTAGCCTGTGTGAGTGGGGATCGACTCCCTCTTCCTAGCATCGACCTATCTTCTCTTTGGCCGCTGAGTAGTAGACTCAAGCCAGCATTTGTTTCTTTTGTTCTAATCAACCACCTTGGTTTTATCTTCTGCCGCTAGTCTTCTTTATCCTCAATATTTAATGTGATTCAACCTACCAACTTAGCAAGAAGGCACTGAATTTTGGCTATGTGGGTGTTAGACCCAGTCACTTTGCTCTTTTCCTGCCGTAGATTTAATTTGGCCACTTGTTCTTGACTTCCACCACTAAGTTTCTAACTTGCCATCTATTCTAGTTTATACCTCTATTTTCTTTCCTAAACCTTGGCCAACTAAATTTATGTTCTTGTGTTTCTATGTGGGTTAGACCTATGCCAAGTAACCTGTCCACCAGTTTTAGATCTATTGAGAGTTCCTGTCATTGCAAATTAATTCTGAACTGCCTATAACAACAAGTTTTATTCCTCTTTTCATTAGATTTAGGGTTCATGTTGTAGCTATGTTTAATGATTTTAATGTCATCTCAGACCTGCTTAATTACTATCACTAGTTAGACAGCAACTTCCTTGTGAATTCAAAACTCTATACAGTTCCTGTTGCATGAGCGATATTAACGTATTTTGACTTCCACAATTCCTATCGCCAGTGTGACAATAAACTTGTCTATGAATTTTCTCAGCTTCTTGTCATAGCAGTGATAGTAAGGTTGTTAAATTATTTAGGAAACCTATTACTTACAAAATTTTAAATGAATAGATTATAAGTTAAAATTATCTTTTCCTTTTATGTTATTGTGATGGAGTAAACTCTAAGATGTAAATATCATTATCTTATTAAAACTTTCTGAAGAGAATTGGCATACTTGATTGGAATGATTTAGAAAACTTAATACATATTATGGAAATTGGATGAAATATGAACTAGGAAATAAGACTAATTTAATAGCCTTATAGATGCAATTGTATGATCAAATGATGAATTATTGCTTGAAAGTGTGTTTTCTCAATTGATGTTTTGGATAGGGATTTAGAGATGAATTATAGGAGAATATTGACTATTTTATTTTAGTATTTATTTATTTACTTGTTTCTTGGGGAAAGAATGTAGATTTTATCTAAGAATGTTATTAGGTTACTTTTGGGCTAAGATGCCAAATGTGGATTATCAGAGATGGCTTTTCCTCTTTTTGAGAATTGATCGGTTACTATGTTCCAAAGGTTTAGGTCTAGAAATGAGATGTTATTGAAAAAGATGAGTATTTTGTCTAGAAAACTTATTTATATATATCTCTATCGCATCCTATTGTGAGACAATCTGCATTTCATTATTTAGAATTGCACATTAGACATCAAGTTGCATTGGGTGTTCCCACTTGCCAGTTGTTCCAAGTAGCTAGACATTTCGTGTAGGGTTGGGTTTCCTTTACGTCATGAAGAGATCTAGGGAAGTGTAATTGCTTCATAGTTGGGTGGAAAAACACTTGAGCCATGTTCTCATCTCTCAGCTCGTAGGAGAACCATTTTGTTCGTGGCAACTAGAGAGTATAATGATTTATTTATACTTGTTGTACATGATTATTGTAACTTCTAAATTAGATGTATTGTGGCATGAATGCCAATGGACTTTGTTTATTATTTTATAGTTCTTTCACCTAGATTAAGCACAAGATTTGTAAGATTTAAGGACTGTTATTAATTCATATTTATGAGATTTATCTTTTACTTGTGGAGTTGTAATTAAGCAGATTAATTACCTATTTTTACTTTTGTTACTTGTGATGTTGTAATTTAAATGGATTATTTACTCTATTTACTTTTGTGATGGTTTGAGTGGCTTTTACAAATTTTCAGCCACTTCAATAAACAACATTGTTTTCAATTGTATTGGTCGTGCCATGTATGAATCAATGAATCTTGGAGATGATATGTTGCTATTGTCATAGATAGATACACTTTATTGTGCAATGGGTACACTAAAGAGGTCTTAATGGTGAATTATTAGGTCCTTAAGAAAATTATATGTTTCCCTAAGTGTAGTTCCCAATGGACAGATGTCATCTTTGGATTATTGGCATGAAATGACTAAATGAAAGTCACTCTTTCTTTTCTTCATCCATTATTTTCTTTATATCTCTTATCTCTATCTCTCTCCCTTATTCTATCTCTCTTTCTCTATTCCTCTCTCTATTGTTGTAAACATACCATCTTTAATGTAGGGAACTATCCATTAGAATGCTTGGCCACATACCCAAGTCTATCACACAATGGAACACTTTTCGCCACTATATTTATGTAGTTAAAAGTAGTTTTTTAATCCCATGATAATAAACATTTTTTTTGTTTTAAGAAATGCCTCTTGAATTGTCCTGGGTGGTAAAGGTGAAATCTGAAAATAATTATTCATAGGAAGGTTATGCATGTAGCCATGTTTTCTACTTGAAACTAAAAGGTAGTTTGAATCCATAAATTATAGTTCAACATCATACATAAATAAGGATATGGTTTGTCCATACACCCTTTCAAATACTTTGTACACATATTCAAAGTAAAGGCAAGGTGGGCCCTACTCAAATTATTTAAGCCTCCACTACTAACCCACAAGGTGATCTGGAACTTGAAATCCAATCAATCCTTTAATATGGTGTTGTAAACAAAATTTTTCAGAAAAAAGCATTCTTAACATCCATTTGGTGAAGAGACCAGGTGCAATGAGCTAGCAATACTATAGTAGTCCTGACAATATTGATATTTGTTGTTGGCCCAAAAGTTTTTGTGTAGTTAATTCCCTCCTTTTGGTCACTTTAATCTTGACTTATGGTTTTCAATGCTTCCATTAGACTTGAACTTAATTTTATACACCCACTTGATTTTTATGCATTCTTTCCCTTGGGTAAGTCCACCAATTCCCAACTCATATTCTTTATCAAAGAGTCATATTTATTTTGCATAGCTTGTTCCTATTCATATTTTCCCTTATCCTCATCATAAGTTTGAGGATCATTAGTCTTCATTATTGTGGTCATTAGGGCATAATTAACTTATTGAGTTCTTTGATAAATTTCTCAAGGACTTTTGATCTTTTGAGAAAGGTTACATTCTTCAATTGTATTGGAAGTTGACTTTGAACTTTTGTTGGTTTCAAAAGTACTATAGGATATGTCATTACTTGTGAACACTTGTGGGATAGGATTTGGAGAGGATTTTATCATATCCTTGAACCCTTGATTAAACTTGACATCCCTACTTGTGAACACATCCTCCACACTAGGATCATATAACCTATATTGTTTCATGTGATCATCATAGACAACAAAGATACTCTTAACACTCTTACTATCAAATTTATTTTGTCTAATCTTATTAGGGATCTGAGAAAATGCTTCACATCCAAATACCCTAAACTACTTAACATTTGGTTTCTCACTGCTCTATGCTTCCTTGGCATTTTGTAAACAAGTTGTAGTAGATCTATTTAAGACATGAGTTTCCATATTGACAACCTCAACAAAATAGACGACCTTAACAAATCCTTCAAAACTATGAAAATTGTGTCTATTATGGATCTAAATTCTACAATTTTCTAGTGCACAATGAATTCAATAATGAACTTTAACAAAAGAATTCTTTGATATGTTAATTTTTAGATAACCACTCTAAACATTTGACAAGAGAAAAATTATCAATCCTAAGGAAACTTCCAACTACCTTGCATAAAATCACTTCAAACCTTTACTAACACACAAAGATTAATGTAGAATTTTTAGTTACAGTCTATTCTCATTACTATAGGGGACAATATCCAATAGTAGTGTGGGTACCAATAGTTGTCAAAGAGTTGGTACGTTCGAAGCCTGATACTTGAAAAGTATGGTATTGATACATACTCATGCAATATGCTTTGCGAAGGCAAAAATAACTATTTAGCTTAGATATAATTCACTACTCTCTTGTATTGCAGAGGTACATGTAGTAAAAGATAATGGAAAGTTGCATGCAATTTTTTAAATCTTGTGAGTAAAATTTAACTAAGAAGAGCAGAACATAGAAATATAGAAATAGAAAGGATTATAGTTGTGTAAATTTATTTGGTAGTAAATTACACGTCAACATAACAGAGAGTTTGCCTTAGATTCAAACACTTTCTCAATCAAATATGTATGAAATTATCCTGCTACCTTAGTTTTCAAATATCAACAAATGTGGAAAGGTTCATGACACCCCTAGATGAATGTTACGATGAAATTACTTACCAGTTGTTGTGTCCATCTATTTTGAGAGTAAACTAGTGAGGCAGAGGTGCCAGGTTTGAAACCACTCTGAAGCTACACTCCAGCAATTTCCAACACTACGAGTGGTCTATTTCCCTTCCAAGGTAACTTGAAGGATCCCCCTTTGAATAGTATTATTATTATTTTTTCGCATTAACAGTTTATGTCCCTATACCAAAAACTATACCTAATGTAATTTAAACTATATATTGCACCAAAAATAAAAAAAGGAAAGAACAAATTATCAATTAAATTTAAGCTACAATTATAGAGTAAGAAATGAAGTGCAATTATAGTATTTTAATATAGTTTTACCTTTTCTTATGGTACAATATATTTTTGTTATGGTCATTCAATAAAGTAATATTTGTCTTGGTATTTAATTCGTTTAGGTCTTTGCTTTTACCCTACAACATTGCATTGGGGATCTTGGTAATTATGTTTTTTATTACTTACTCAGATTCATTATATTTTAGGTTTGTTTTTACAGGGATGCCAAAATGCTTTAAATTTGATGGTTATTCATGAATTTTAATAAAAAATAATTATTAACTAAGTTTGAAAAGAAAACTCATACATAATGAATTTCAGAACAAACCATTAATTTTAAAGCTTAACAATACCAACTATGTTTTAAGATAAGTAGGATTTTACTCATTAGAAAAATATATTTTATCTTTTGAGAAATTAATTTAATATTATAAGTATAATTGATCTAGTTTTGCCATTGATCTATTGGTGATATTTGGACTTGTATAAACATAGTGGCAAAAAAGTGTTACGTTGTGTGATACAGTTGGGGCTATAGTCAAACATTGTAATAGAAAACCCAACATTAAAGATTAGGCTATGGGTTTTAGAAATGTCACAACAACACATTGACCATCAATAAAATTGTATGATCTCTTCTCTAGAAATTACTTATTGCTTTTATCTACATGTTATTTCAGCGTACACATTGCACACTAAGGTGCCATTGCTAGTAGTATTTGTATGATCTCTTCTCTAGAAATTCTTATTGCTTTTATCTTATTGGCTTTAAAGTGTGGTAAAAATATTTGTTGTATTTTTATTGGTCAAAAGTGACCTTTAATTACACTGATAAGTGTAACCTACAATGACAGCAAGGGGTAGAATGAGATGCATGTAAATAAAAAAATGTTTAAAAGTGCAATTATCAATTAAATTTAAGCTACAATTATAGAGTAAGAAATAAAGTGCAATTATAGTATTTTAATATAGGTTTACCTTTTCTATGGTACAATATATTTTTGTTATGGTCTTTCAATAAAGTAATTTTTGTCTTTGTATTTAACTCGTTCAGGTCTTTGCTTTTACCCTACAACATTGCATTGGGGATCTTGTTAATTATGTTTCCTATTACTTACTCAAATTAATTATATTTTAGGTTTGTTTTTACAAGGATGCCAAAATGCTTTAAATTTGATGGTTATTCATGAATTTTAATAAAAAATAATTATTAACTAAGTTTGAAAAGAAAACTCATACATAATGAATTTTAGAACAAACCACTAATTTTTTTCAACTCATCCTTATAGTGCAAAGAAAACTGCCATCTATTTTAATAGTTTCCTAATAAATACATAGTGCAAATCAAGGGAAATGAAGCAATATTAAGAAATTCGCAAAGTGATTATAGTTTAAAATAGAAAAAATGTAACAATAGTGAATTTTAAATCTTAACAATACTGACTATGTTGTAAGATAAGTAGGATTTTACTCATTAGAAAAATATATTTTATCTTTTGAGCAATTAATTTAATATTATAAGTATAATTGATCTAGTTTTGCCATTGGTCTATTGGTGATTTTTGGACTTGTATAAACATAGTGGCAAAAAAGTGTTGCATTGTGTGATACACTTGGGGCTATAGTCAAACATTGTAAAAGAAAACCCAACATTAAAGATTAGGCTATGGGTTTTAGAAATGTCACAACAACACATTGACCATCAATAAAATTGTATGATCTCTTCTCTAGAAATTACTTATTGCTTTTATCTACATGTTATTTCAGCGTACCCATTGCACACTAAGGTGCCATTGCTAGTAGTATTTGTATGATCTCTTCTCTAGAAATTACTTATTGCTTTTATCTTATCAGCTAGAAAGTGTGGTAAAAATATTTGTTATATTTTTATTGATCAAAATTTACCTTTAATTACACCGATAGGTGTAACCTACAGTGATAGCAAGGGGTAGAATGAGACGCGTGTAAATAAAAAATGTTAAGTTTTTTGGCTAACAAATAAAACAATAAATAAGGATTAATTTAAAAAGTGCTAACACATAAAACAATAAAAATAAGGATTAATATAAATGTAAAAGACATTTGAATGGATACATCACTTTGCAAATTATAAAGTAGAAATAAATTAAGAGCCGAAAACAAATAAGAAAGTGCATCAAACAAGAAGAATAAATCAGAAAAAAATCCAAGTAAGTCATTTCAATAATAATTATTTTGGAAAGTGCACCAAATAAATTATAGTTGAAAAAATCCAAGTTACTATATTGTTATTTATGTTTACATATACTTTTTTCTTTACTTTTGAAAATTCCATTTAATATTTGTAATTATATATTATATATTTATGAAATATTTAATTGTTTTTTGGGATTTCACATTTCATATATTTAATTTGCAAAAAACATAGTTTGTTTAAATATTTAAATAACTTGATTGTTTTTGGGATTTCACTTTTCATATATTTACTTTGCAAGCAATAAATATTTGTTTTGCATAGAAAAATTTTACTTTCTTTCAAATAATAGACAAACTCAAATATGTATTATCTATGAGGGTTTAGGTGCACATTTGACCTTATTTATTAGTTAATTAATAAATTATCTTAAATATAATATATAAATATTATATTTATATAGAATAGATATATTAACATTTACACTTCAATATTTTGTATGATAAATATGTTAAATTTTAAACACATCTTAGAATTGATTACAAATGTTGGTGATAGTTTAATTTGAAATGTGATAAATATATTTTACAAGATGTCTCGCGCAAAGCTAAATTTTGAAAATGAAGAGCAACGAAGAGAATACAGAAGACAATATGCTCGAAATTATATGAGACAACGATGTGAATAAATGGTTGATGCATGAAGAGAATATAATCAAAATTATATGAGACAACGACGTGAACAAATGAGTGATGTACAAAGAGAGGAAGAAAGAAATCATCGTAACCAAAGTGATAAAGAAAGACGTGTTAAGTGCAATGTTGACATGACAGTGGAAGAGATTGAAGCAAAAAAAGGACAACACACTGATGATATAATAACACATCATGCACAAACATATCATGAGGAACAAAATATATTGAGAAGAAGACATCATCAATCTCATGGGAATGCTGAGGTTAGTTCTAAAGGGATGAATTCTATTTCAATAGACCGTGTGCTAGATACACCGAATAATAGATTTGAAGTTGCAATGAACGTTGATAATCAAAATCATGTTAATAATAATAGAAATGTTGAGATTGATTTGAGGACTTTACAAATGATATTTTGACAAGGACTAGATAAACTTTCTACACTAGGTACGTGCTACATTTGTAATAGATGTCGACAAGAGAAACAAAAAACATCAATTTTCTGCAACAAACAACATGGATCCTTGGCTACAACCATTAGAACTTAGAAACTTAACACAAATTGAGGAAATGTTGATAGCACGCATCAACCCAATTCTTCAAGTCACACATGCAACTGGAGGTCAGTATAAATATAAAGGACTACACCATGGACAAATTATGGGTGTAATAGAGATAGATATGTTGGGTAGAAGAGATGTTGATAGACAAAATCTATGGACTACTTAATATAAAGGAGAAGATTATACGAATAACACAAAAAAGTTTATCAATAACATGAAAGAGATTTGGATTATTATTACCAGAAGATATGATGTCAAGTATCTCTTATGGAAACTTAGGTACTAAGCAAAAAAGAGCACTTGATATTATTATGTCACATTATTATCAAGATGAAAATGTCATGCCATTGTACATGATAATTCAAGGAATAGATGGAATAGGTAAATCATATCTAATTCATGTAATTCGTCAAGCTCTTCAAGATGCATCAACACCACAACGCTTTCCCTTATTATTTCTAGCACCAACTGGAGTTGCAACTTTTAACATTGGTGCATCAACTAATCATTCAACATAGAGAATTCCACTTACAGATTTTGTTGAGTTAGAAGGCACAAGGCTCACAACCTTCCAAGAAGAGTTGCAACATATAAAGTCTATATTGATTGATGAAATGAGGTTGATTAGACAAAATTTGCTTAAAAATATTGATTCAAGACTACACCAAGCTTTTCCAGAAAAATCAAACTTGAGTTTTGGAGGAAGATCAATCATTTTGGTAGGAGATTTGGGTCAACTACCTCATGTTAGTGACAAACCACCTTATGCTAGTAATGTACATGCAAAATTATTATCAGAGGAATTTAAGATAGTTGTTGCTTTGGATAAGATATTTAGACAAGAAGCTGAAGGTGACGATCAACAAAGGTTTTTGTAGTGCCCCTCACCTTGCTTCCGTCAGACTGATAGTACTCCTAGTAGGATTAGATATCATGACATGGATTCTTTGTTATTTCCTTGAGTTGTTTATGGACCTATTTCTATGATGACGATTGATGATATTAGATTATTGATATTTTATGTTTCATAGTTTGATGGACATGTATGATATAATGGATTAATGTTATTTCTAAGTTTACTGTGATATTGAATCAGGGTTATGATGCTTGATCGTATTGTTATTGATTATTCTATTTTCTTGTAGACAACTGAATATTTAATTGTGGATGTATGTGAACAGAACAGTGTCGCATTACTCGTGTCTGAGTACCCTGCCACGCTGCGATTTCTATTCACTGTGTGCATGACTTCATGGTTGTATATGTATGTTTAACCATGAGGTTTGCTGCAGGATGCAGGTACCGGGCATCGACTCCACCTGAACTAGCAGGTCTGAGCGTGCCCTAGCCAATGGAATTGTTGATGGGAGTTAACATAGGGTTCCCCAGTCATCCGCCATCCTTGTAGAGGATAAGTCTTCAGTTTTGCGTCTAGTCATTGTTCTCAGTTTCGTTTGTTCCTTGGGTTGTCGTCTTGTTTTCTCTACATGCTTGTTGGTCGGGTAATTGCATGATTATGATTGGTTGATTGTGGTATATAAAAGGATAAATTTGATTAATGCTTATTAAATAGATTCATAAATAATCATTGGTTGTTATATAAAAAATATATATTAAATAATTAATAAATAAAAATAAATAATAAAGGAGATAAAATAGTTATAAAGTGGCATTATAATTGTGAAATTGTTCTATAATTAATAAAATCAAAATGAAAGTAAATATATGTGGCGAAGTAAATAAATGATTTAATAAAATAAAATGTATTTATGAGTTGTTGTATATTAAACATCTGTATAAAGTACTAAATTAAATAAAATAAACATTATAAGTTGTATTTTATTAAATGAAAGTTACCCTTGAGTAAATAAAAATATAAGAGGTTACATTGTGATATTAATAAAAAAAAATTAAAAGTATGTAGGCTATATTTTTCATTGGCGGTGGGCATTGGATCGTGTGTTTATGCCCTAAAAGGGGAATGCTATAATATAAGGAGAGAGAAGGAGAAGAAGGGGGGAGGAATTGGAGATCAGGGAAGGAAGACAGAGCTGCAAAGAACAGCTTGAGGACATTGCAGCGTATACAGGTTCCACTGAATGCCTAATTTCTGAATTTTATTTTAAAATTTGAAAATGTTGTTGTTGGATTGAATTTCTGCTCAGAGGGTTCGTTGTTTAATTGTTTCCTCCCACCCCATTGCCGGATCCTTCTATTTATCTCCAAAGAATGGAATCATGTGTGGATTTTTGGGTCTATGGCAGACTTTGCCTTGGCATCGGGTGTGCTTTGTTTGCAATTTTCTTGAGGTCATGTTCATTAAACCAATACAGATCTTAGTAGAGAGTTAATGATATAGTCTTTAAGGCACCTCAGATCGCTAGTGTGTTATATCCCTGTCGCTTATACAACAGGGTATTCTTCTACAATTTTCAATTCTTCTCTCAGCCATTAAACTATTCTGTCAGACTCCAACTCCGCTCTGTAACCTCCTAACTGTTTCATAGCATTCGAATGGGGTTCTCCATTTATCTGGTTTCCATATGCACATACAATAGAGTTCTCTTTGTAAATATCTTGCCTCTCTCAGCCATGAAACCTATCCACATCAAACAATAGACTCCTACTCTGCACTACAATCTTATGCCAAGCAAATTTTTCTATGTGAAATCGTTGTGCTTTAGGCAGTACAGTAGGAGTTAGTTCTTATGCAAATCTGGCGGTCTCCTGAGTTAACCTTGCGGTTTCGCTGCACAAGATCACTTGGGATCCAATGTTGTAGAATCTTGGGATGCCAACTTTCAAGCAAATTACACACTGATGGCACCAGCATACCCAAAGGAATAGTGCGATTAGGAAGGAAGCCTCGAAAGCCTTTGCAACGAATTTATTATGTGTACATCCCATATGCTCAATGACTACAATTCCCTGTATAATTGCACTGAAATTTGTATTTGACAGATATATGGAAGACATCTATGTAACATGATAAATGGTTACATTCCCATTGGTAGCGGACTTTCAGCTTCTATGCCATCTAGGCAACCTAGTTACCTTGAAACTGAGAAAACTAAACATCCTATGCCATTCACACAGCTGTATTTTTATGTCAAAGCACATCTCTTAGGTGATAATAGGAGACGTCATGTTTGCTTCTACCCTCCAAAAGCAGGAATAGACAGTACTAATTCTATCAATGTTTCTAAAATTTGCTAGACATTACTAAATCAGGTAAGAGGCCTGAACTAGGGGTTTTAAACATGGCAATGAGTATCTAGATCTTTCAAGCCTCTATTCTTTTGCAGCTAATAGAATGGCATGGGAAATACTTACATGTGATTCTGGAGAAACTAATAGACATGGACATCATGAATAAATTTGTATTTGAAGCATATTCTGTCATAGTTTCCACGTAGATGCGAACATTCATGGAGAATCATTTAGAAGTATGCCATGAATGTTCCTATTTTCTAGAAGTTTACAATTACATTTCATTTTACTTTAGGAATTTTTCGCTGGTAGGGTGTAAGATATTTCTACCAGTTTCTCTCAATTCATGGAAAACAACTTATGTTCTTGTTTGAAATTTGTAGAAATTGTCGTCCTCTTTTCTATTTCGAAATTGGGTGATTTGTGCTCTTTAGAGTTATGAGACCGTCCCTGTTAACTGGCTGATCTGTTTATAGCTACTTTGCAAAAATTCAAATCCTTTTTACCTAGCGCCATTGTCTGAGTAGCTTTATATTAGCATCCTCCGTGTGATTTTTTTTGTATTTCCAGTCCGGGCGAGCTAGTCACTCCTAACGGTGGCTTTGGCTCCTCGATTCCTTTTCCTGCTAATGTCATATTAAAAGAAAAAGAAATCAGTTAGACTCTTTTACCTGAGACTTTTTCTTCATTAAAACCATATTTACCTCTGCCTTGGCGTTGAGTCACTGGCAGCACATTCCTTCTGAAGGCGTCAGAACTATTTGTTTCGCTCCAGATTATGCTGTTTGCCTTATCACTGACCAAAATGCATTAATAGTAATCACTTCATATGTCATTACAGCAGCTTGGTTTTGCATGATGACCAATAGCTCTTATATGCTAATTGTGCACTTCCCACCAAGACCATTAATTGCAATCAAATCTGATCCTAACATTACTTCTGATTTGTGGAGTTATTGATGAAATTCATTGAGCTAACTGGAATTAAAGATATTCCATCTAGGGATATTGCAAACCATAGTAGCATAAATCACAATTTCTTGCAACTCAGTCTGCACAGTAATTTTTGCATTGAAAACCTCTGAAAACTTCTTTTGGTTGCCTTCCCTCTGGCTTAAATGCATCAATTGCAGTTATATCATTTTTGCCTGTTACTGAATTAGCAAGAGCCTTTTAGAATTGCAGTTAGGAGAAGTGGAAATGAAGTCATCATAGGAAGCTGCCATATTAGATTCCACGAATATCTGGTAGTAAACATTTGCATAGGTGATTATAGTAATGTGTTAAGTAAGTGGTTTAAATAATATTTTTAGGGTGTTCTCTTATATTAGAATTAAGTAATGTATTCCTTTTTTGTTAGATTATATTAGTTTTTTTTCTCAGAAATGAAATATAGGTTGATGTTATTTTTAAGGTTGAGATTTAAATTACAGGAAGATATTTACTTAATTTACTTTATTCTAGTGTTGTTATTATAGTTTTAAAATTATGGATTTGATATGTAATTATAACTATTTTCTCGTAATTTTGTTTAAATCTTAAATAATATTTATATCGTGTTTAGAGTGTAACTAAATATAGAAGTAAATTGTTCTAAACTAAAAATGAATTGTGAGTTATGTCTAAATCTAATTTACTTAAATGATATTGTTGATTGTAAAATAAACGTAAATTATTTATAAATGGGGTAGATAGGATGAGAGCAATTTGTATATATATTAAGGTCACACAACTTGATTTACAAAAGTAATTTAATTATGTCATCATGGAGCCTATGTTATTGCATGTACCCGAGTGGTTAATTCCAGAGGCATAGGTTGTTTGTGTTTTGATTTCATGAGACGTGTTGATAAGTGTTCAAGACCCTGAAGTTCTATAAGTATGTTGCCTCTCGTTGATAATGTGACCATTCGATGTCGTGATGAGGAGGTGATAATCCTCTTTGTGGATGTATTGATTGTAATTATCTTATATTGAGATTTGTGTTATGGGGAGACATTGAGTACTTTTGTAGGAGTAATGTTTATGTAGTGCTATGGACAAGGTTTTGTTAGTTGTCCTTGTGATAAAGTTGATATGCAAGATGGATAATTCCTTGCATTGTTATATATACACATGTTGGTATGAGGATAATTGAGTGCAAGATGGTTAATGCCTTGCATGGATCATGTTTCCTTGTTGACATGATGATGGTTATTGTTCTTGTTGAGAGGGGTTTTCTAGTTGCAGGTAGGGGAGTGGCTCTCAATGGGGGCCGGAGCCCAAAGTGGCATCCAGGACAACCCATGTGGGAGTTTGGTAACTCAGTGATAACCTAAATAATGAATTAGGGGGTTGGGTAGCTAATCACACTAAACAAGATAAGTGGATGCCTCACTCATGGCTCAAGTGCTCGTTTGGGCTTGAGATGAGATGAGAAGGCCTGGAATGGCAAGATCAACTACCTTGTCTTCACGAAAGGTAAGTTGATTCTGCATGAGCGTTGTATGGGGGCCGGGAGTTGGGAAAGGCTGCCAGGACAACCCAAGATGGGGGTCGGGGCCTAGGAAGGCTTACCAGGACAACCCATGACAAGCCATGTGATGACACTCCTCCCTACTGCAGCATAGCACTCCCTAGTTGTACTCTCCCCATTCGTCGTGCTTACCTCTGGAAGTGTTGTTAAGATGTTTGTGAGATTGACTTGTGTTGTTGGAGTTATGTCTTGTCTTGTTCTTTTAGTCTACTGTTTACCTGACTGTATGTTGTAGTGGGAACCTTATGTTAACTCCTAGCTCAGGGGGTGGACCTTAGGGTTCCACATGGTCGGGTGGAAGAGCTTTTATCCATTGGTTTTTCATTGCTATTGTTCATGTGCGAGGATGTTGTATCTTGTGTATTAGCTGTCAGATCTTGTACCAGATATGAAGTAAGTGATTTGTATTCATGTATTTGTCTATGTATTAGTTGATTTATAATGTTTGCCTTCAGAAGGTGTTAAGTAACAATGTAATGATGTCCTCGTATCTAAGAAGAAATTGTATCTTTGTACTAGATCCTAATGATTACTTATCTGATGTTATGGAGATGTAAATGATTAAATGCAATAGGTTAGAATGATCTATTAATGTTAGTTAATGATGGTTGTCAGATTATGTTGTTGATTTGTCAAGTAATGCTCCCATGATATCATAGAGTAACAAGTTGATAGTTTAATGATGTATAATGCTGTGTTAAATATTACTTTGTTACTTTATTCTTTTAAAAAAAAAAATTATTCTGTTTAATTAGCGTAGATGTGTTGTTCTCTAAGGTGTTCATGTGGGGCTTTACAGTTTTGCCAATTACTTACAAATATTAGAGATGCACATCCAACAATCAATGATTAGAAATTATTGATGACAAGGATATATGCTTCATTGCATCAAATAGTTTGAGAAGAGTTTGATAACAGTATCCATCTATTTGCAACAAATGATAATGTACATAACCATAACAAGAAAAAAATATATTCATTAAGAAGACTGATTGCCCATAGCATTGCAACAAAAGAAGGTAGCATTAATCCAGTAGGAGGTCAAAATGATGAATTAGATGTTGAATTATTAATTACAAAGGATGCAAGAGTCATGTTAACATCTATTCTATGGATAGAAGCAGTCCTTGTAAATGGAGATTTAGGATACATTCGAAATATCATATACAAACCTAGAAGTGCCCCACCAGATCCACCAACATATGCCATGGTTGAATTTGATAATTACTTAGGAATGCCATTTGAAGATGCAACACCAAATATAATTCCAATTGCACCGATACATAGGGGACGCATATGTCAATTGCCATTATGATTAGCTTAGGCACTAACAATCCATAAATCACAAGGATTGATTCTTTCCAAGGCAACAATTGATATAGGACTGAAAGAAAGAATAGGATTAACATTTATTTCTATTTCATGTTTTAAATCCTTGGATGGACTCAGAATCTCACCACCATTTTCATACGATCGTTATGAAAAATGAATATAGGGAAGCAACTCACCAAATGGAGAGCTGAGTAAAAAAGACTCAAATCTTTGGAAGCACAATAAGTTTATGTAATGTATACATTATTGGATATAATTCTTCTATTAAACTCTATTGATATAGCATGAAGATTTTTTTTTTGGTTTAATGTAAAATGTCTTATTTAATATTTGCAAAGGATAAAAATACTTTTTCCAAACACAATAAAAACATGTTAATGTAATATTTTACATACCGCACTGTGGATGCTACTAGCTTAGATATCTTAAATACATCTATCTAATTTTAGATAGATGTATTTCAGATATCTAAGCTAGTTAATAACCTTTAATTCTATCAAATTTTGTGAGAACTTAAACTTTAGTTCCATTATACTATATATTTTTGTAAATTATACATTTATTCAATTAGTGTTAACAAATAGAAATGAAGTATAGACAAGCTTTATGAAAGACTCCAAAAGAAATAAATATATAATGTAAATAAAAATAACTATTCAATTTAAAAAACTAAGACAAAACAAAATAATTATGCAAATAATGGTTGGTGGCTTTTTCAAAAATAAATTAAATAACATAACTCTTTATTTAGGAGTTATTTTATTTTTAAAGAGTTACTTTATTTTGTTTATTAAGAGTTATTATATAGTTATTTTATTTAATTTTAATTTTATAGGTCTCTACATTTCTTAATAATAATTTAATTAATATTATAAATTAATTATCATATTACATGTTGTATATAAAATTTTAAATATTTTATCAATATTAATATAATATTATTGTTATTCAAACTATTTAATTCAAATATATTATTAATATACATAAATATAAAATACATTTTATAATATTCATATTGATAATATATTATATATTATATATTATTTTATATTTATAAATATATATTAAATATAATATTGTATTATATTTATATAAAGCTTATACATATTTGAAAACTTTTAAAACTCCATACAATAACCTAGGGTGGCAATACATGGAAATACATGAAGTGTAATGGTGTGAGTGTGTTAACAAAAACAAATTTAAAAAATAATTATATAGACAAATGCAAATTAATAGTTAAAACATGATAGGAATACACTTATTTTTAGATTTCTCTATTTATAAGAATACACCTATTTTTAGACAACTCACTAGAAACGTAGCTCATTGTGACTACTTTTTGGTGACTACTAGGTGGATTGTAATGTTGTGAGTGTTAACAAAAACAAATTTAAAAAACCTAGCTGACGATGATGACATTGTTAAAGACCCAGACAGCTGGATTGTAATGTTGTGAGTGTGTTAACATGTGAGTGTGTTAACAAAAACAAATTTAAAAAACCTAGCTAATGATGACTACATCATTAAAGATTGTGAGTGTGTTAACAAAAACCTAGCTGATGATGACTACATTGTTAAAAGAGGTGGATTGTAATGTTGCAAGTGTGTTAACATGTGAGTGTGTTGACAAAAACAAATTTAAAAAACCTAGTTGATGATGACTACAACATTAAAGACCCATAAAAAACCTAGCTAATGATGACTACATCGTTAAAGACTCCGGATAGGTGGATTGTAAAAAACCTAGCTAATGATGACTACATGTTAAAGACCCAGATAAGTGGATTGTAAAAAACCTAGCTGATGATGACTACATCGTTAAAGACCCACACACAGGTGGATTGTAAAAAACCTAGCTGATGATGACTACATCGTGAAAGACCCACACAGGTGGATTGTAAAACACCTAACTGATAATGACTACCAAGACAAGTGAATTGTAATGTTGTGAGTGTGTTAACATGTGAATGTGTTAACATGTGAATGTGTTAACATGTGAGTGTGTTTACAAAAATAAATTTAAAAAACGTAGCTGATGATGACTACATTATTAAATACCCAGACCGTTTAAGCCCCCAACTTGACTTTGAAGGGTGGGATGCCGCTTGCACCACGAAAAAGTCACACTGGATATTCAACTGGTTAAAAGTTAGAATTGCAAATTTATTTGCAGAACAACAATGCCAGCAAATTTGATTGTTATTATGGATTGGATGTACTCATGAATGGACTCAAATTAGCTGCTGTGAAGCCATCACTCCTCTCTCAATCTAGTACCAAAATTAAAATCTAAATACCAACCTTGTGCCATAACCATGTAATAATAGCCACACTGTGCTAACAAATGTTGAAGGATGAAATTTCTAAAAGGTGAAAAAACATGGTCAATTGTTAAACAATATAGATTTTCTGGTTGTGTGCGGCAAAATTGCATAAACAATAGAATGGTCTGCCTTTAATAGATCAAGCAGAACTAAGTTTTTATCATCCCTAATAATAGTTATCCCTCCAAGCAGTAGTAACATTCAAACACTGGATTAAAGAAAAATGCTTAACAAATGGTAGATGGAAAAACAGGGCAGGAAAGAATGTACAAAACATTGCCTCTCAAGTATTCATAGATCATTCACATAGAAAGAGAAATCTCACTTTGAAGAGAAATACGCCAGAGATGATAACTATATGTCAAAACATACAAGCAATTGAGAAAAATAAAAATTAAGTTCAAACCATGAGCACTGTTTACCAGTAGTTTCTATTTATGGTTAGCTGTCCACATTTTCACATGACTTAAAAAAAGGGGGTCCATTAGCAATGCTATCACCTCTATTAAGAAAAATAGAGGAGAGCCATTTAAACTTTTTATGTTTCAATTTGATTTCTGAGTAAGTGAAAAGCAAGAAAATGATTATAACAGCAAAAATAATCCATGGGAGTGCCAGAGACTGGTCACGTATACCACCACGGTAGGTATTCTGAACCAAAAGATGGAGTCACCTATAAGAAGGAGATGTTGCAAAGCCAAATCTTAACAGTGGTAATGTTGGAGGCTGATCTAATATTCAACAAACTTCACAAAGCAGAAACAGAGGAAGTTACAATGACGGAAATAACCCTTGTTTGATTAATGATCCTGTAACACAACAAAGGTTCCATATACAAATTATTCATGAATGGAACATAACTGGTGCATCTAGAAACATTAAACGATGCCTGAATGAATGAAATAACCCCTATTTGATTAACGATCTTGAGGTCCATTTCAAGAGAAAAGAATTTACAGTTACATAATATGTGGACACATCAAAGGTTCCATATAATAGAAAACAGTGATTGTAGACCAAAATAGAAAACAGAAAACAGAAATTAGAAATATACAAACTAGTCCACACTTTATTCTTTATTGATAGAAATGTTTATTTATGCAAATATAGTGGTAGAGTGGTAGAGTCATAGCAGAAGTCTCAAACCTCTACACTAACAGACTCCCCTATAATCACTCATAAACCTACACCTAACTGCTCATATATGTGAACTGTCTATACACACTAACAGTTCACTACATTCACTACACTAAACAGCTCACCATTACATTTATTCATGTTGGAGTGTATATTCCAACACCATATACAAATTATTTATTTAAGAATGAAACATAACTGGTGCATCTAGAGAGATAGTGGGGCACAAATAATCTGTGATGTGATTTTTTGGCAATGAACTATGAAGTTTCATTCCTTTGCAGCTCCTCCCTCTCCATCTGGATCTCCACTTTCACCATGATCCTCTTTTTCCGTCAATTTGGCCCTCTTAGAAGGTTGTGGATTGATGTCTGCACCAGACTGTCTGAGCTGTGGACATGGACTGATAATTGTACCAAACAATTTGGATTGTGTCCCTCCTGATTGAAGCTCCTGTGGAGAGTTTCCTAGATCATGTGAAGATTGAGGATGAGTGGCATATGAAGTTTCAGCAGCTTCTTGATTTTGTGCTCCTCTCTCTTGAGCCATCCCATAACTGCAAAGAGGATATTGTCCAAAAGCAATTGTTGCAGGGGGTAGTGAAATTTGTGAGACCATGGAACTTGCAGATCCTGCTTGAGTTCGCTGACGATTTCTTCTTTCTTCAATCATTCGACAAGTACTGTCATAATCTTGCCCACAAAAATTTCTTGGAATGCGAGACGGTAAGTGGGATTCGTCAAACTTTACCTGACCCAGTCCCACACGAACTTTTGCTCTTTCATGAAACATTCGATAAATGGCTGCAAAATCTTGCAGAGAAAGAGTTTGGGAAGCCATGGAACTTGCAGCTTCTGCTTGAATTTGTGAACCTCCTGCTTCAAACATCCCATAAATGCAAGCGACATATTCCCCAGCATGTTCCTTCGGATCTGTTTGAGAAACCTTGGAGGCCAAGAATTTTGCTGAACGCACTTGATCGGGATGAAGTAAAATAAGCTTCTTCTGTAATTCAGACTCAAGCACCTCCAAACCCTTAGTAGGTGTAAACCTAATGACAATGAGGACGTAGCTCTCCTTAAATCGAAAGAAACAAAAATGATCTCCACTTTTTAAATCTTTACCACGTCTAAGTTCCGCCCATCCTCCTGACAGCTTGTAATTTCCAAATCTTCCCCTATAAAATTTAATTGAATGTTCATACATGACAGTCCATGCATTCATTCTTTCATCCAGAAATACGAGATTCATGTAGTTACTGCCTTTTTCAAACTTAGGGAAATGAAGCTGTGCGCTATCTTTTTTGAGAGAACAGTAACTCAATCCCAGCGCATAATCTTTGAAACATCTGGAAAAAAGGAATTGTGGCACATGCACATTGGTTGCCCCAGATGCTTGGCCATGTGACATGGTATCTGTATGCATAAATTTGACCTAAGGACAATGGAAGATAATGCAAGTAACTCAAAACCCTGAAATTTGATCTAAGGACAATGGAAGATAATGCAAGTAACCCAAAACCCTCTCTTCAGATCAAACCCCACAATGGAAGATAATGCAAGTAACTCAAAATCCTGAAATTTAACCCAAGGACAATGGAAGATAATGCAAGTAACTCAAAATACTGAAATTTGATCCAAGGACAATGGAAGATAATGCAAGTAACCCAAAACTCTTTCTTCAAATCAACCCCAACAATGGAAGATAATGCAGCATAACATTAAGATGAAGATGGTTGATGGAAGATAACAGATATAGATTGAGGAGAGAATTCGAGAGGATGCATGAAAAATGTGGATGATCAAATGGCTTGTAGATGGCTTGATTTATAGGCAAGATTTGGTTCAAATGGATGGTTGAGATTGAAAGGCTAATTGAATGATGTGGATGGCTAGGAATGATTCGGTTATCCCACTCTTCAAAGGAGTTGTAGTCATGTGACATGTGTAAGAAAGAGGATAAAGCTCATGTGTGACCGTGTACACAAAAACTCTTATTTAATAAGTTTATCTGTGATTGTGTACACAAAGAGGATATTAAATGAAAAATGTAGTACCACACATGATTTAAGTGAGAGGTGGACAAGTGTTGGAATGTGATGAGAGGTGAGGACCTAATTCAAATAGTTAGAAAATTAATTAAATAAATAAAATTTATTCAATTAATTAGAAGTGGGATAAAGATAGGATAAATGGGATTATGAATGAGAAATTAATTAAATAAATATAATTTATTTAATTAATTGACTAATGGAATAAGGATGATTAAGAGTGCGATTAGGACAAAATGCTACATAATGTCTAGATAATGTATTTGACTAGGTGTTGCAAGACATGAACAAATTTGGGGACAAATTTGAGTGTCTACATTTTGCCTCTCTTTGAGATGATGTTCGAGATGATAAGATTTATGTCAAGTAACATCATTTCACAGAAGCTAAGGTATAGATAGAGGAAAATAGATAAGATGATGAAATGAGATGATGATGGAAAGATAGGATCATGATGCCCCCTCAAGAGGATAGTGGGTTGGACAAACACAGGGAGGCTCTCAAAATGAAAGGGATTGGTCAAGGAAGAAAGCTAAGGGAGTGGATAGAAGAAATGAATGACGTGTTATGCTGCAATGAAAGTGAGAAACCATGATGTTTGATATAGCACTAAACATTATGCACCAAGGTATAAGGACCAGGGTGACGATGTGTCTTGTGCACCAACATAATACAACCTTGTCTAATGTATGAGGAAGTAAACTTAGAGCATTGAAGTCCTAATGTACAAAATGTACGATATGACCTTAGATGCAAAGGATAATGCAAAAAACTATTCCAACATACACAAGATATGAATATTAGTTGAAATGATACTGATGTGATACAAATTCAAGATAAAAAGATCACACACAAGCAACCAAGCATGCACAAATGATACAAAAATAAACAAGGTATTGCCCTTGTCAAGTTGTAAACAAAGGATTAATTGTTGATTGTTTGATAGTAGTGTTGTCATGGCAGGGAACAATATATCCCTAGATCAACACAATGATGTGGGAACAATATATCCCATTGGTGATGATTGATTGATTGATTTGGTTTACGACAAGATTAGGATCAAGACCATTGAATGTGATTGGATAATTTGACTTGATTGATTGACTTGATTGGTATGGTTTAATGATTGACTTGATTGGTATGGATTAATGATTGACTTGCATTTGGATTATTGCATGGATTGACTTGATGAAATGATTTGATTGAAATAATAAATTTGATGGAGATTGATATGAAGAAGAGATTGAAGAATTGATTGATGAATTGGATTGATATAAATGAATGAATTTGAATTTGAATTGATTTGAAGGATAGATGATGATGATTGGATTTGAATTGAGTGGTGATTAGATTGATGAATTGGAATTGATGTGCTTTGATTTTGATGATGATAGAAATATTGGATGAAGACATGGACAATTTTAGGTGTCTACACAAGTAACTTAAAACTTTGAAATTCGACCCAAGGACAATGGAAGATAATGCTAGTAACTCAAAACCCTTTTCTCAATAGAATGGAATAGAATGCACCCTATTTCTACTAGCTTTGTTCTATAGCTATGAAAAATATTATAATGAAAGCAACAAAAATGATTAAGGTGATAGCATGTACTGGCATATGAAGATATGATGTTGATGTGATATGAGAAGCTCAACTTATAGAAAGTTGAATGATAAATGGATAGTTAAGATTAGAAGAAGAATATTGTGATGTGGAGGGCTAGGATTAAAAGATGATTTAATTCAATGCTACTTCATTTAATAAAATGTAGTAGTGGTTTGACAGTGGGATATTGTGATAAATGATTTAAATAAAAAATTATTTTCAACTATGAGGAAAAGACATGTATGAGGATGAGGATAAAGGTGATATAATTTAAATAATAAAGTTATTTAAATTATATGGTAGTGGTGAATTTAAACAAATATAATTTTATTCATTTAAATTGGGTGATGGAGGAATAAGTGGGAATTAATTAAATAACTATAATTTATTTAATTAATTGGTTAAATGAGATTAATTGGGGATTAGTTAAAAATATGATTTATTTAATTAATTAGGTGATGGAAGAGTTACTACGATAAAATGTGTTACAAAATGTCTCAAATGATGTTGACAACATATGTCACAAGACATGGTCAATTTTAGGTGTCTACAGTATCAACGATGCCAGTCCTATAAACTCAACAAAACTTGATTCCTTGTCAAATACTCAACTTCACCATTGCAAACTTGTATGGATTTCTTGTAATATCCCCAATTTTCAAGAATAGACTTTTAATTACTATTTTTTTTAAAGAAATTCAATTCAAAGAATGAATTTGAATTTAGGTTGTTGATAACCACCTTTTCTGAATTAATTATATTTTCATTATTGTTAAATTATGCAGAAATTTAACCTAAGGATTATGGAAGATAATACAAATAAATCAAAACTTTCTCCTCAAGTAAAAACCCTCACAATTAGAATGAAGTAAAATGCACCCTAGTTCTACTAGCTTTGTTCTATAGATAAAATATGCATTGTGGATTGCCTATAAAACCAACATAATCTATGTATGAAAAGGCTATAATGAAGATAATGAAGATGATCAAAGTAACATGTACTTGCATATGAAAGACTGATATTTATGTGATATAAGAATATCAATTTATTGAAAGTGGAGGATAAGGATTGATGGCTAGGATTAAAAGAGGAACTATGTGATATGGATGGCTAAGATTACAAGATAATTTAATAAGTGGGATAGTGTGACAAAGATTATACTAAAAATTTACTTAAATTATGAGAGAGGGACAAGTGTGAGGATGAGAATAAAGGTAAGGGCTAATTTAAATAAATATTTTATCCATTTAAATTAGAGGAAAGGTGAGAATTAATTAAATAAACAAGATTTATTTAATTAATTGGGTAAAGGGGATAAATGGGTTTATGATGGGATTAAAAGGGAATTAGTTAAATAAATATGATTTATTTAACTAATTAGGTGATGGAGGGGTTATATAAGGGTCCTAGAACAAAAATGTATCATAAGATGTCTCAAGTGATGTATTGACTAGGTGATGTTGTAAGACATGTTGATTTTAGATGTCTAAATTTTACCCCTGTTTGAGATGATGTTGTGACTAAGAGAAGTAACATCATTTCAAACAAGATAAAGTATGGATAGAGGAAAAGGATGCTCTAGCCACTTGAAAGAGTGACAAGGAGGAATGAATGAAGGGATGAGATGATGGTATAAGGATAGGATGATGATGTAAGGATAGGATGATGCCCCCTTGAGAGGATAGGCAGGTTGGAAGAACACGGGTAGGCTCTTGAAAATAAAAGGTAAGGATTAGTCAAATGATAGTAGGAGGAATGTAATGGTACGATTTGATATATGGTAAGAAGGGGGTATGGATTATGGATAAAATAGGGATATGAATATAAGTAATGGGATATGATTATGCTGGTATAATATTTAGAGCAATCCCAGTCTAATATAGCAAGAGGATATTATGCACCAAGGTATTTGGAACTACGGTGATGTTATATCCATTGCATGGACTTGATATGACAAACAAAAGGCTATCCTTGCACATACCCAGCATAATACAACCTTGAGTCTAACTATGTAAGGAATAAACTCAAAGCATTAAATCCAAATGCACAAAAGGTATAAAATGGCCTTAGATGCATAGGACGAGTGGAATGCAAAAGTGATCCCTCTACACAGGAGATATGAATATTATCTAGAGTAATAAGAACATCCAACAAACACACAAAATGTTATGCCCCATTCCATGTTAGTCTAACACACCAAGATATGAATGGATCTAGGTGGTCTTGATAAAACATAAGAAGGAGATTGGGTGTATTTTTGTAGATTTTGAGTGTCCCAATTTGTATGCATTACACTATCACTCTATTGTAGTAATTTGTAGACACTCTAATGTTGGGTGTCAATTTTTTATCTTTCTTTTGTTTCTTGAGATACATCTGTTTGTATGATTATAGCATTAAAAATATGCAATCACCCACTTGAAAATGATGTTCATTTCTTTATAGATCTACTTGTTTCATCCTATTTTGTGCCACTGGTAAATTTACTTTTAAGGTGAAATGAACTTCTTGTTGATGTTGAATATAGTTCTCCGTTGCATGCATCTATGGTTGGATTCTCATTAAAGACAACATAGATGAAGAGTACTTGTAGAGTTCAATGAATGGTCACATTTTTGTAGAAGTGTGAAAAGAAGTGTTATAGCATCACTCTACTAGTAGTAAGAAATGATCCCATTGACATTATAAACACTTAACCACCTATATTTGTCCATCTGATTACACCGAGAGGCATAACCTACAGTGACAACAAGGGATAGAATGAGATGTGTGTAAATAAAAAATGTTAACTTTTTCAATTAAATGGCCGACAAATAAAACAATAAATAAGGATTAATTGAAAAAGTGCCAACAAATAGAACAATTATAAAAGTGAATTATTATTTTATTTATTGAAGAAGGACAAAAGTGAATTGAAAGGTAAGTACATTATATTTGATAGATTTAGATTTTACTACATAGTCACTAATTTTGTTATATTTATTGTACAATTTTTTAAAAATTTTACGAATCATTCCAATCCATAAAATGATGGTTCAATACATATATTTTTGAAAAAACACTATATTTTATTTAATAGATATCTCTCGACATCTTTTACATAGATTTTTCTAAAGATAGGTATACTAGTTATAGGTGGTAAGAAGAGCTATAAGCATGTTATGTCCCCAAACAAGAGAACAAATCTTTCAAGAAATTACTAGTAAATATAGGTCATAGTCATTGACTACAATCTTTGGAAATCCATGTAGCTTCTAAATTGTCTCTCAAAAAGTTGCAACAAATATACTAGCTATGAAGGGGTGAGATAAAGCACAAAACAAAGCATATTTAGTGAATCTATGCACTATGACCATGATGACATTCTTTCCTTTTCACTTGGATAAACTAGTGATGAATTCCATTGAAATGTCCTCCCAACAATGAATTAAGTTATAATTATTTCACCTTTAATTTTTTGGCACACCAAACATTGCATGAGAAATTTATTCACATTTCCTTTGATAAACTCCCAAAATAAAGCATGTTTAACTTAATGATATGTTTTTAACAACCTTGATTGTCCAACCCATAGAGATGCATGAAGTTCTCCCAACATCTTATTTTTGAGAAGAGAGTTTCAACAAAGAAATAAATGATCTTTGTACCACAAGGTGTCTCCTTACAAAACAAATTTTTGACACACTAGGATCTTGTTACAAGTGTTGAATGATTTGTGTAGTATTTTGATCTTATTTCCATTCTTGTTGAGTCTTTGTTTACCCATATTACTTTGAATTATTGAAATAGCATAGTAGTGCTTCATTTTTTCTTCTCTCTCTTATATGCATCAACCGCCACTTTCTTCCTCCCCTTCTATATACAATCTTGAAGTCATATATTAACATCTTAGTAACCCATTTTTCTTTCTCCTATGAAGAAAGACTTTAAACTCCAAAAAGTATTTGAGATTTTCATGACTTATTTTGACCTAAAATGTCTTCCCATCAAATAATGTTGCCATTACTTAATTGCATGGAGAACTGCCAACATTTTAATTTTTCATAAATGGTCTAGGTGATATTATTACCTTTGTGTTGTTAAATTTCAAATGTAATAGGTTTCCCTTCTTGCATTAGCATTATCCTAATACCATGAGCCAAAGAATCACATTTCACAATGAATGTTAGTAAAATTTTGAGTAGCTAAAGTTAGATTAGTGCACATAGATCTCTTGAGTTATTTAAAGGCTCATTTGGCCTCCACATTCTATTAGAATGTATCCTACAATAAATTTGTAAGTGGAGTAGCCATACAACCATAGTTCCTGACACAATCTTCTATAGTAGCATGTAAGACCTAAAAAACCACTTAAGTTCTTGAGTGTTGTGTAATAACCCATGAATATGCAACCAATTTTTTTTAAAATCAGATCTTACTACAAATCACATACATGTTGTAAGATTGCACCAACACAAGTTTGAAGATGATTGAAAATGCATGCATGGTCATTAGGGCTTCACGAGGAATTTGATTTGAAACATTTACAAACCAGTTGAGAATTTGCAGCAAGAAAACATGACATAAATTTGTAACAACAATAAGAGAACATGGCAAAAATTCATAACATCAATATGGAATTTCCAATAATTCATTTGTTCATCATACAACTAGCAAGAGGAGGTAAGACTATTTCATTTACAGTCCATTTATCCATCTATTGTATCCCACAAGCACATTTAAATTCTTTCATTCTGGAAGCCAAGTATACATGTTTAATACATTAGCCATAATTCTCTCTTCCTATTCTCCATAGAAAGCATAATCTGAAATATGCATGATTACCCATCAATTATGTAGCAATATTAAGGAAATGTGAATTTAATGAACAAATCTCACATGGATGTTACCTTAAATAAAATAGTTGTAAGAAAGTGGTAGTTCACATCATAGAATCAGTTGCCCTCTAGCATTTAGAGTGCATAGTGAATCTCACCTTAAGGATAAGTATTCCCTATCCCAACCCACCAAAGGACTTTGGGATAAACAAAGAGAGAGATGATTATTTATGTCAAATCTTTTAGAAACCACGTAACTACTAACCCATGGTGTCTATCTTCCAAAAAGGCATCCTATTACTATATTAGCAAGACTAGACCAACAACCACAAAGAGTAAGAAAAACTAGAAATTGACACTTGAAACAAATTGGTCCTTTAATTAATTTCAACTCTACCAGCATGACTTTCCACTAATTTTAAAATCTATAGAATAGTGAATAATGGCATCCTTAACAAGCATGTCTCTAGCTCTAGAACCTACATGCTACTGGTGATAAGCGTTCAAGCTTGAGAAGTCCTTGGTATTCTTCATTGGTATACCTAGGTGATAGCCTACTATCTCTAGATATAACCATACCAATCTACTCATAGAGCATGCTCCCTAACTACTATCAAGATGGAGCATCGATAAGGTTATCTTAATGCAGGTCATAAGATTTACAAGTTGGTGATCACCATGGAAGGAGCAAAAATACTATGTTATATGAGTAATGCAATCCTCCTACCTATGCCCTCGTAGAGGCCATACTCCAATCGTTATGTGCTGCCATAGAGGTCAGCATATGTATCTGGCTTGGTTCTCTAAGTGGACTAAATCATCCTAGAGTTAGATAAACTAGACAAGCCATATAGTTTACCTATTTATGGTTTTGACCTATTACTTATGGAGTCTAGCTTAATATTAGGAGTGGATAACCATTTTTCCCTTGCATAGAGAGACATTTTTCTGTGAGTACATAAACTTGGGAAAGGATTCATTCTTATATTTATATATATTCTAGCCAGCCCTTATTTACATCGATAATCTCCTGTCATCGCATGGGCCTAGCATGTTCTTCTTCTTGCAGATATTCAGGGTAAAGAAATTGACCTTAATTCTACCCTGGCTATCCTAGCTTTCAGACAACATTCCTTTAGAAAAAATAGAAAAATAGGAAGGTGTGGCTAGTATATATATCCTTCCCATATTCAATAACAAAGGCTCTTAATCTACAATGACAACCAATGGTTTAACTTGTTAAGACAAGGGAGGTTAAATTCAAATAAGGAAAGAATCACAAGAAGTTGAAATGCAATTCTAAACCAATTTCATAACCTATTGAACCTCATGTCAGTTGTTTGCAACCCTAACCTATTCACAATGAAATTGACAACTAACACTTATTTAAGTTACATACAACAACTTGACAGTAATGAAGTATGTTGATTGGATTCCAAGATAGTAAGAGATTACAAGTAGTTTTTTTAGTTCTATTTCCCTAATATGATTAACAAGTAATATTATTTAGAACCTGATATCATCATAGATTCAATTAAGTAGATTTCCATATTAAGTAATACTAATAAGTCCAAGAAGGTTACTATGATAGAAAACAATGATTTACACCCTCTTAATCAAAAAAATTACTTTTAGTTGCATTGCCAAGTGTCAAACCCTCTTCCACAACCTCAATTCATACCCAAGCCAGTAAGAACTAACTTACCCACACTTGGAAGTTCTAATGACTTATATTTATCTATTTTTGACAACCACTTATCCTAATGTGGCATTTCTAGTGGTCTCATTCCTTGAGGCATTTTGTCAAACAATTCACAAAACTAATCTAGGCATCCATATTACTTGCAACTACTAACATATTAAGATGAAGGGTTTATTTTATCAAATAACTCCCAAACATAATCAAAATGTACTTGAAGATCTGGAAAAGTAATACCATCAGACTAAGAACCCTTCCTACACTAGCTTTTATTTCCTTAAGGGCTCTAGTTTTTCAATTGTATGCTCGTAAAAATTAGTGAAAGGTCTAAATAGTATAAATATCTATCTACAGCCATTAAAAATCCTTTAACTCTAATGACATCATAAAATGCATAACTAATACACCATTTGAATGAAGGTGCATCAATATAACAAAGGAGATACTTGTAAAAATGAGTGTTTTGGAACTAGCCCAGGCATCTAAAATTGTTGCAATAGTTTACTATGAACCTAAATCAATTTTCCTACACATGTTTACTTCTTTCTCAACATTTTTTTCACTACACTGGCTTACTAGTTAAGTTTTAAAGAATACAGTGAACCCTAGTGTAATGACTCACCACTCAACCCCAAGGTGCTACAGTGATACCTATGCAAGTGCCCCATACTAACTTACACTAACTTGATGAAAACTACCCAATTTTTTTCTAAATCTTTTTTTTAATATAACGCTACATTTTTTCAACATTAGTTGTCTAATGTAAATTAACTTAACCAAAAGATCATCTATTTTTAATAACATGCATAAAATGCAAGCCCATGAAATTTTAACTCAAATGTCATAAAACTAATAATGTATTTCCAAAAATCATTAGAGCTTAACAGTCTTAATATTCTTACTATTCACCAAGCTAGATAGAAGGAGATTATATTACTTGTAAATAAAATTAAATTATTCTTAAGTAAATAAATTAACTCTAGGGTAAATGAAATAATTTGTAAGTAAATAAAATCATTCTTAAACGTAAAATCAAATTACTCTTAAGTAAATAATTAACATAATTCTTAAGTAATAGAAATAAAACAATTTTTTGCACATTGTGAAATAATAATACTCATTATAAACAATATATTCTTAAAAGAAGATAATGCCAAGTTATTATAAACTAAACATATAAACACCCGTAGCAACTCTTTTTAAAAAAAAAAAAAACTAAAACATATAAAATTTACCTTTACTAGATTTTTATAATCACCACAATTGTCTATAGTGGATACCCCCTTTTTTCTCCAAAACTAATTATTTATTCATTTTATTAATTTTTGTATCGACATAATAATAGTTCACCAATTAAAATAACTCTCTTATTTTACAAGGAATATTAAATAATTGAAGAGTTAGTTATATATATTTATATATATATTCCAAGTAAAGAAAAATATAGACTTATGAGCATTTAAAACTTATTTATATTTATTTTTCAAACATAACCTATTATTTTATAATTAATAAAAATTTCCTCAAATTTTTTAAAAAATATAATTCAATTATGAGAGAACAAATTTTCTACACTTCTTTTCTTAAATGAAAAAAAAGACATCCAAACATATTTTTAAATCAATAGGGACCAGCACGATTTGAAAATATCAAAATCATAAAATTTCATTTTATAGGAAAAGAGTAAATAATTGCATTGTTAATGGAGCGGCATAAAAAAAATAGGTATCCCCCTCTCTTTTACCATAGCCCCACCTAGGATTCCCATTGCCCCTCTAAACAAAACCTTAATTAAATGAAAAGAAGAAGAAAAATCTATAGTTCCTAAGCGCAGCACACAACTACGGATAATATGTTTCTTATAAAAAAAAATATTCCTTCTTATTTCACATGAGGAGAAAGGGTTAAGCTTTGCCCTAATAGCTCTAACATTAGCAAGAAGCCTTAAAAGTTAAACAAATAATACGTTTCTTATAAAAAAATATTCCTCCTTATTTCACGTGAGGAGAGAGAGTTAAGCTTTGCCCTAATAGCTCTAACATTAGCAAGAAGTCCTAAAAGTTAAACACTAAAGAAAGATTCATCTTTTAGAGACTTACATAGTTTCATACCCACCATAGAGGTTTTTCCTTCATACACTGGCTGCCATTGCCATCCTCCACCAAGTAGTTGTACACTTGGTGTGAGCATGGGTGTAAATTCCTCAAATTCATTACCTTTTTAGATTTTTTTTTTATCTGTTTGTTATATGTAGGACTCCAAAGGAAGGATAGAGGACAGGGAAGACACTGTGCTTCAGACTTCTTTGATCTACTATAATTTTCTTTGTTGTTTCATTTTTGTTTAGTTAATACCCACAATATGGGTTTTGAGTGGGGAGAAGCCAACATAGGTGTCCCATACTCAAAACATTTAGGTTGTTTTTATTTAAAACCTCCTCTGCACACTCAGAGAGGAGACATCCTCTAAGAGGCACACCTTGAAGTGGGTATTGCGGTCTCTCTAGAGAATCTTTTAAATGTTTTAGTTAAATATTAACTCTTTTTTTTAATAAAAGAGGTTTAAACAGGTGGTTTCAGTGAGGAACATGTGGGCTAAGTTTAAACAGTAAGGATATGTTGCTTCTCTCACAAATTTAAACCTTAATATAGTATTAGTTCTTTTTCAATCAACCATTTAGCACATATGTGGGTGTCTCCAAAACCAACATTATACACATGATGCAACTCACTCAATTATTCTTTTTCCTTTGATGTAATGAGAAGGAAACAATGGTATGAAAGGAGTGATGGAGTACTACAAGTATGGCTACAGAGGAGAGAAGGGTTTGGCTCAGATTTAAGCATGCTATTCTAAACATACACCAAATGTTATGCTTAGTTCCTATAAATAACCAGTGACCTTTTTGCCATTATGAATAGAAATTTGTTCTATAGAATATCTGAGTAATGCAAGATCTAAATGATGTAGGGAATAGATTGTTTTCATGGACATGCAAATCTTTCTCTTCTATTTTTTTTTTTTTTTGCAAATGCATAAAATCTCACATATAGGTTCTTTTAGTTATTTGTAATTTACAGATTTTCATCAGAAAATGATAAATTTACACTTTACAAGTTGGGCATAGCACTCAAATAAAACTCAAAAAATTAATGTCTCTTCCCTGGACTTAGCATGTATGGACTTTGAACAGAGAGTTTTCCCTCCACACATTTCTTCATGGCTGCATGTTCTAATAGTTGTAGCATTTAGTCCATTATTCTTCTAGCACTTGTACAGTCCTGTAGCAGGGTAGGATCACAACAAAAGAAATCTTCAGATATAGCCAATGGGAGCTCACCTCCCAGCCTAGGACAGTAGCTGCCCACCCCTGAGCTAGGGGAAGACATGGAAGTTCCAGGTATATCTCACCACAACCCCCTTACCCTTACTAACATACAACAACCATACTCATACCTCAAATTCCACCAATTTCACACAGGTAATTACACATTCACTGGGTATCCAGAACACAGGCACAAGAAGACTTCATAGAAGGCCTTTACAAGGGGATGATAGAAGTTAGCATCCTGAAGGAATAATTTTGCCATCACAGAAAAGTAACTACATTTTTTTTGTCGAGGGTACTCTTACCCATTTATTCTGCTATTGGGTACTCTTACGCATTTGTTTTGAGCTCATTTCAAATTAATATTTTGGGTAGTCATACCCACTCAACATATATGTATATATACAGATAGAATATGAGGATGAGGTACTCTTACCCAGTTGATTGTTCAGATTCCAACAATACTAAATTTGGGGTACTCATACCCATTAATCACCTTCAGGACCTCTTCTTCTATCCCCACATACAGACTTACAACAGATTTACAAGTAGCAGTAACCACTTATTTCTAACACTTACAACAATAAACATAGCATGGAAACAACAACAACATTTTTTTTTACTAGCAAAAAGGAAAATTCTGATAGCAACAATTGTCATAACAAACAAGAAATGACTCAACATCGCTTATCCCATATAAATTTTAGAGTAATTCAGTTAATGTCTCCAACCTGGAACTTTCTGCAGGCTGATTTAGTTCTACAAAAAGCTCTAGGTCCTCCAGATTTACTACTTCTAGTTCATTCTTCCTTCTCCAATTTAGTCTAGTTCCTCTCCAGTCCTAGTAAGTAAAAAGTAAGAAAGAAAAGTAAAAATTAAAACCAGAATACTCTCTCCTTTTATTTACCTCCTTTCTACCTCAATTTACAGCTGTCCCTGTAGGCAACATGTGTCCATCCAAATGGATAGCATGTATCCAAATGAGGGCATCATGTTGTCATAATGGGTGGGTAACAAGTGCTCTCCCATGAGCCAAATTTCTCCCAAAATTAAAAATGTATTCCCCTCCATAAGTTTAGGGCTGTTTAAGGAGTGTTTCATTTTTATTTATTTTTTATTCTTATTGCATTTCCTTGAGGGGTCCACCTAGGTCTATGAAAATGTTTAATTTTCTTCCATTAATAGGCATAGTTTGGACTATATAATAAGTTTTACAATTTACTTAAACTTCACACCTCTCAACAAACATCACACAACACTCTCCAAAAAACATGGACACATAACAACATTATGCATGGACATTACAGGTTCTAAGAGAAACTCCCTCATAAATACTAACAAGACAACTTACATAACTCCCTTCCCAAGACACACACACACACATGACTAACAAGAGGCTTATCCCTTTATGCAGGCTAGGCTGACTCACTGGGAACTTACAACGGAACTCAACATGTTTTCCCCATTTCCACTGGCTTCCTACACACTCAATGTTATATTGTCAGTATAATTAACAATAAATAACCGAAGCAAAAATATAGTATTAACCATAGCTACATCATATATCAGTATAAATAATTTAATTCTAGATCATATAAAAGAACACACACACATTTTCATTATCACTAACTCTAAATATCACAATTCTAGCTACAACTAGATACATCTAATCAGTGAATGACACCATTTACAAAAAGTAAGTAACCTTTGCCAAGAAAATTAAGGATTACATATATACAACCTTAAGTCAAAAGCAACATACTACTTACATATATAGATAAAGATTGGACATCATCACATAAACTTAAATAAGCATGTAACATCCAAGTGCATACACATATAAATATAACATCCATGGGTCTACATCAAAGTTAAATAACCAAGATGGCCAACCACATAATTCACCATGCCAAGAGTCTGAAGGAAATCAAAATATACAACTACCCTGTCATAGTGACAATATCAAAGAGGGGCCTTACATCTGCCCCCCTGGGCTAGGGCTTCCTCCTGGAAGTCCTCAAAAAGGTGAGGATGGATAGTCCTCATAACAGTAGTGTCCTCCCAAGTGACTGTAGTCTCATCATAACTATCCCACTGGACCTGGACCTGATCCAGCTCTTGACCTCAAAGGCCCAGGGTCCAATGAGCCAAGATACGAATGGGATCCAATCTCTGTATTCCGTCCTCCTCTACCTGAAGAGCATCCCAATCCAAAACATGAGAAGGATCATGAATATAGTGTCTCAAAATAGAAACATGAAATACATCATGAATGTGTGACAGGCTAGGTGGCATGGCTAAACAATAGGCTATAGGTCCTATTTTCTCCAATATCTCAAAGGGGCCCACAAAATGAGGTGCTAGCTTGGAGCCCTTTCCATAATAGATTGGACTCTTATGCAGCCGCACTCTCAAGAAAACTTTGTCACCCACTGAAAAAGACCAATCAATCCTCTTAGTGTCTGCATACATCTTTTGTTGATCCTAGGCCTCTTGTAACCTGTGATGAATCACTAGTACCTGTCTCTCCATATCCTATAATAGCTCTGGCCGAATAGCAATTCTATCCTTCAAGCGATCCCAACTCAATGGAGTCTTGCACAGTCTACCATATAGTGCCTGGTAAGGTCCCATACCCAAAGAACTATGAAAACTATTATTGTAGGTGAACTCTACTAGTACAAGTACTCCTCCCACCTAGACTGATGATCCATAACATACATCCTCAGCATATCCTCAAGCACCTAATTAACTCTCTCTGTCTGTCCATCTGTCTCAGGATGATAGGATGTACTAAAATTAAGCTGGGTACCCAAGGCTCGCTGAAGTGTTGTCCAAAAGGTGGAAGTAAACACTGGATCCTTGTCTGATATGATCCTGTGAGGTACCACATGCAATCTAACAATCTCATCTAACAATACCCATGCTACTGATGTTGTTGTATACATAGTGCATATGGGTGAAAAGTGGGTTATTTTGGTCAACTTGTCAACCATTACCATGATGGCATCATGGTGTCAGGCAGACATGGGTAGACCAACTACAAAATCCATGGAAATAGTATCCCACTTCCACTCTGGAATCTCATGGGGATATAATAATCCTGTTGGATGTTGATGCTCGGCCTTGACCCTCTAACACTCAAGGCATTGAGCCACAAACTCTGCAATATCTCTGCACATGCCTGGCCAGTATTATAGTTGTCAAAGATCAGAGTGCATCTTCCTAACCCCTGGGTGAGCTGCATATGGTGCTCTATGAGCCTCTGAAAGGATCAATCTCTGTACATCCCCAATCTATGGCACGTAGATATGCCCCCTGAATCGTAACAAGCCATCTGCCTCAAGAACAAATCTAGAATGCTTTCCCTCAAGGGCCCTCTGTGACTATATTAAACTCTGAATCTCCTGATACCAATCATCCTTTGGCAGCTGTTGGAGAATATGTGTCCTCAAATCAGTACCCATCGTAATGGCCATGATCTCATGATGTCACCTACTCAAGGCATCCACCACTACATTCTCCTTTCCTCTAATATAGTGCACATCAAAGTCATATTCACACAAAAATTCCATCCACTGTCTCTGTCATGCATTCAGATTTGGCTGAGTGAATATATATTGAAGACTACAGTGGTCAGAATGAAGCTAAAAATGATGTCCAAGGAGGAAATGTCTCCATCTAGTGAGTGTCTGTACTACAGCTACAAGCTCTAAATCATGTGTAGGATAATTCTGCTCATGAGACTTGAGTTTTCATGACTCATACGCGATAACTTGTCCCTCCTACATAAGCATTGCACCCATACCATCCAACGAAGCATCAGTACATACCACAAAATCTCGAGTAAGGTCTGGGACTGCTAAAATGGGAGCACTAGTGAGACACTCCTTAAGGGTCTGAAATGCCCTCTCACACTGCTCTGTCCACCCAAATCTCTTCCCCTTACACTGAAGGGAAGTAATAGGATGAGTTGTCCTGGAGAAACCCTCTACAAATCTATGGTAGTACCCTGCCAAACCCATGAAACTTCTAACCTCTGTAACACTGGTGGGTGCTGGCCACTCTACAATCACCCTAACTTTTGATGGATCTACTGAGATACCATCGCTAGATATGATGTGCCCTAGATACTGTACCGCAGACTGGAAGAATGCACACTTAGCCAAATTGGCATAAAGATGATGTCTCCTCAAACACTGCAATACCTGTCTCAAATGATCCTCATGCTCCTCAGAGTGAGAATAAATCAATATGTCATCCAAAAATATCAATACAAAATGATCCAGAAAAGTGTGAAACACCCCGTTCATCAAACTCATGAACACTGTAGGGCCATTCGTCAAACTGAATGGTACCACTGTAAACTCATAGTGACCATACCGGGTCCTGAAAGCTATCTTATGAATATTGGCCTCAACAATCCTCAACTGGTGATAACCTAATTTCATATCTATCTTGGAGAATACTCTAGCTCCCCTCATCTGGTCAAATAGATCATTAATCCTCAGCAAGGGGTAGCAATTTTTTATCGTTAACTTATTTAACTTTCGGTAGTCAATGAATAAGCGAAGGGATCCATCCTTCTTCTTGACGAAAATAACTGGTGCATCTTAGGGTGAGATGCTAGGATGGATGTGGCCCTTCTCTAATAACTCCTCCAACTGAATCTTGAGCTCATTGAGCTCCTGAGTGGTCATCCTATAAGGTGCCCGAGAGACTGGTTGAGCCCTTGGAACCAAATCAATATGAAAATCCACCTCCCGATGGGGTGGCATCCCTATCAACTTTGATGGAAAGACATCTGCAAACTCCCTGAGAATAGGGTGATCATCTAAGGATATCTCTATCAGTCCCTCTGATCTATCGCTAATGGTAATGGCAAATATCTGGCACCCCTTACGCATGCTCCGCTTCAACTACATAGCGGATATCATATGAAGGGATACGGATCTCTGTACTCCTGATAACACCACTGGCATGCCGCAATCATCAATACACTTAATCCTGTTATGCCTGCAGTCTATCCTAGCATGGTGTGCGTCAAGCCAGTCCATGCCCAAAACTATATCATATGACCCCAATGGGGTAATCTGAAGATCTACTGATGTGGTGAAGGTCCCAAAAGCAATCATACAATCTCTGACCATGGAGTCCACAACCACTCTAGCCCCTAATGCTAACTCAACCTCCCACCTATCATCTTGCCTATATGTCACTAGCCTGCAACACTCCACAATAGTGTGGGAAATGAAAGAATCATATGCTCCGGAATCAAATAAAATACTAATAGATGTGTCACCAATCATACCTGGAGCCTCAATAATAGTGGCCTGATGATCAGCCTGGCTATTCTCGACCACCATAAAAACCTTGTGGGTCCTCCCCACATCACCCATTGTGTACTCTGAATCCCTGTGGGCACTCTTGAGCCAAGTGTCCAAACTCCCCACATACCAAACAAGCTCCTCTAGAATATCCCTGTGTAGATTGAGCCCTCCCAACCTGTGATGGTCCTCCTCTGGAACCACTGCTAAAACCTCCCCTGTGCGTCTGTTGACTCCATGGTGGCCCTGGTTGCTGTCCATGTGCCCTTTGATCTCTAGAGGGTCCCTGAGACTGCCAAGGCCTAGTCTGACTACTTTGGGTGCCCTGCTATGGCCTAGGCATGTGCCTCTGCTATTGTTGCTACTGCTATCGCTAAGGTACCCTCAGGGGTCCAAAAGAAGACCTGAATTCCCCTTTAGAGGGGTGTGAAACTCGAGGAGTGGAAGAATCCTGCTGCCCTTGGCTGCGGTTTTGAAACCGCTCTCGTGCCTCCTGGGACCTCCCCTGTATCTCCTCAGCTATAAGGGCCTTTTCCACAGCATCACCAAAATCCACTGGATCGGCCATCCGAACAGATCCCACAATGCTGGGGTTCAGACCCCTAATGAAACAGTGGACAAGAAGCTTCTCGTCCTAAATATAGTCCACATATTGTTGGAGTTTAAAAAAATTGTTCTCGTACTGAGCCACTGTGAGGCCCCTCTAATGTAAATCATGGAACTCATCAATGTGCCTCTATCTAAAATGCTCAGAAATGTAGCACGCTCTAAAGCGCTTGAAAAATGTCTCCCAAGTCAACGTGTCTATGGATAAGTGAAATTTTTGTTCCTCCTATTGCCACTAGGTAGAAGTGGGTCCCCTCAACTGATGAATGGAAAATCTAGCCCTTAGGTTGCTTGTGATAGGTTGCAACTGAAAACAACCCTCCAAGCCAAGTATCCAAGACTCTGCCTCCCCCCCGTCGGTGGTTCCTAAAAAAGTGGGAGGTTGTAATTGAAGCAACTCTTGAATCCTATCCCAAGTGCCTCGAGAACCCCCTGGTGCTGTATCTGGTGCTGTCTGAGTCTGAGTATGTCAAGGTAATGGAGGGCAATGGCCCTCGCCCCCCTGTATGTGCGGTATACACGGTGGACTCCTACTCTACTCTCAAATCTCTGGTATATGCTCTCTACCCCTAGGTCAATCCCCTTGAGCTTTCTCTACAAATGGAGGGAGTCTAGCCTTGAGTACTCCCATTAGGCCTTGCAAGGCCTGAAGAATCTGGGGGCCATAGTCCTATCCCCTGACCTGATCGATACTCTCAGAGTGATGAGATTCTACTAGTCTTTCTGGTGGTCGTGCTCCACCTGAACCTCTGGCAGGAGAATCATCTCTCCCCTCTTATGTGACATCCTAAAAACAAAATAAATTAATATTAATTACCAATTCGAACAGTGTATTCCCAGAGTTCCCAGAGTTGGGAACTTGGCTCTAATACCTATGTAACAACTCACCACTCAACACCAAGGTGCTATTGTAATGTCCCCTTCTAGCAAGCCAAAATTTTCACACCCTTGCAAACAATTTCAACTTACCAAAAGAGAACATTAGTATTCCATTTTTCATTTCCTTTTAATCTTGATGATATTCATAAACATAACCCTATACTATTTGCCATTTCATAAATCTATTTTTCCATACATCATGATTCTCCTTGGGTGAGATAATCCTTAGGCCTCTTATTAACCTCACCTTCCACCTTGTGAGAGAAGATTCGTTGGGTAGGTGATGTCATCTCAATCCTAAGGGTCCATTAATAATATTCCTTAGTTTGTCAACCAATGCCCATAATTCCCTAGTTCATCAACTAAGGCCTATAATTCCTTAGTTCCTCAACTAAGGCCCATTCCTTCGATACTTAAAATCGAAGGTCCATAGTAATATCCTTGATTCATCAATCAAGGCCCATTCCCATGGAATGATCAATACCTACCATAACTATCTACCACACATTTTTAGTGTTAGGTGGTTAATTAGGAAGTCTCGTATCTACCCTTAGGAATTCATGCCTTTATTAATCTTAGGGTTTTACCCTAAAGCCTTCATTAATCTTTAGGTTTTATCCTAGAGCCTTCTCCCTAGGTTTTACCCTAAGGCCTTAATTAATCTTCATCTATACATATACATACTTGTTATCTCCCATACGTCATTTATTAACAACTTATGAATTCAAATCATACAAGATACATATTTAAAATATAAATTTCAGACATAAATGTATATATCACATATATCAGTTTCTACTTAATAACCTTATTATTTATATCTTTCAAGTTATAAATTGAACAAATAATTATAAATTCTTACAAATCATAAATTGAATAAGCAAATATAAATACTTACTAACCTGCTTTACCTGAGATTCCTTACCTATGCTGTGGTAATATAGTCTTTATTGTATTGATGTTATAAAATGCAGATCTAAATATATGTATTTATCCCATACTCTTTTTATATTTTCTCCCCATGATCCTTTTCCTTGGCTGCCCTCGTGTCTTCCTTGTGATATTTTCTTGTTGTGTCTTTGATGAATTCAAATGATGTTTCTTCTTTATTGCCTTTATTGAATTCACAGCTGTTTATTTATTTCTCTTTATTACTTCATTCTTTCGATGATGATTTCCTTCTATCTCACAACCTTTATTTATTTCCCTTTCAAGGGATATGTTTGAAGAGGTATGTCTCTTATTATTTTTATTACTTTATATTAATTCCCTTTTATGGTAAAACTAATTCTAACCATACGTAACTCCCTTATCATAAGAAGATAGGTTAAAAGATGTTTATTATTATTTATTTACCTTATTTGTATTTATATTATATCATTATAATAAATGATATATTATTTATATTTATATTACAATATAAGATAATAATAATAATAATATTTGTATTTATATTATTAGATATATTTATAATATATTATTTATTAATGTGCTACACTTATAAATATCTTCCTTTGACCTCCCCTTAATCTTTTTAAAGTACATTATTTATATAATATATATAGTATAAATAAATACTTTTGTTATTAAGTACGGGAGCTCTTTTATTTTATTTTATTTCCAAGCACATAATATGGTGGGATAATGTTTGTCTTATTAGACTTTTATTTTTATATGATTTTATTTTGAATTTAACCTTTTGTTTAACCGTATTACTTTGTCTTATTCCAAATTACTTTACTTTCTAACTTTAATAGGTAAGACTCTTCATAATATTTATTTTTATATATAATAATATATCTTATTAATTACTCACATAAATATTATATTAAAATATTTATATTTATAATATATCTAGTTAATTAAAATATAAATATAAATAAATATATATATATATATTTCATATATTTTATAATATTTAAATTATATTAAATTAATAATATTATTTATTAACTAATACATATTAATAATATATTTTAAATAAATATGTTATATATTTAGTTTATATAAGGCTAACTTATTATTTAAATAAACAATTCAATTATAAATCATTATAGGGACATGACAACCCTCCCCACTCAAGATTGCTCGTCCTCAAGCAATTATAATTAGGTATCCTAAAGTAATATTTAATAACATTATATTTTATTAAGTTTCCTTATATAAAATAAGGTTTCACTCACCGATAATATAAAATAACCTCTAGAAAATGTAACAAATTAATATAGCTAATAAACTATAGTGCTATAAATAATATAGGGGCCTAAAATAATAATTTATAAATTTGGGTTTACCCTTTTAAATTTTCAACACTAAATTTGCATAAAGGCATTTCTATTTATTTAATTATCAAAAATGTTTTAATGACTACTAATATTATTTTAATGCCATGATTAACCAATAGCATCAAATGAACAATCCAAACCAAATAATCAAATGTCAAACATACCTGACACAACCCAAGTGAAAACGGAGGGGCACTACATCCTCCCCCCCTAAAACTTGACTTACTCCTGGAAGTCACAGCTAAGGTGGAAACATTACAAGTTAGTAACAACATTAAAGCTGATTCATTTCATACAATAATACACACTAAAATATAACTTATATACTCCATTTCAAAAATAATCTACACTTGCAATTTCAAAAGTGGTTTCATAATGCATAAACCACTCCCAATCCTTACAAGTTAGGATTGACACCCAACCAGTTTCTTCAGAACAAGGAAAACATTGCACCTTTTTATTCCTAACTTGTAAAAATTATCATATCATAAACATATGAAGCATTCTATTTCAAATACACCACCATTGTAATTTCTCTACCAATCTGCTGTTAAGCAAACCATAGGTCAGAATGCTACATTTTCACAAAATATCAACATATTCATACACCTAAAACACACCTTTTTCACTAAATCTCATAGCATCTTCAACAAGATCATGAATTTCTTTCACCTTTTAAAGCATGGAAACACACTTTATCATTTCATCTATCCATTTTCATGATTTACCATATATTCTTCACATACACACAAATTAACATTACCAAGATTCACATCACAAGGCTACACAGCGGTTCATTTGGATACCAGAAAAAATACTAATCCATGATACATAATCCATGAGCCAAGAGCCAAAATCCATCTCACATAATCTATACCTCACACGTAGTGGTTTGATGGTGTTAATCCACACACACATGGTGAGACCATCCAAACAAGACCACAATGACCTATCTCTTGTTGTATAAGGTAGTTAGCCTCTAAGAGATAGTCATCACACATAGGTGGGTAGTGGGTCCTAGTTGTGTAACAGCCTCACATACCCCCATCCTCAAGGTTCCCTATGTCTGCTTCCTCATATACACTCATCAAGTATGCCTCATACGTCCTTGGAGAGGAATCACAATACGACACATGGCCGACATCAAAAACAATAAGAACTAGTTTAGCCACCAATGTCATAAAAAAAGATCAAATAAAAATTTAATTTCAACAATAAAGAAAGAAATGTGTGTAATTTCAACACTAAATCAAATGTAACCACAATGGCTAGATGCAAATAAGATCACAAGGTGTGGCTAAATCATCACAATTAAATATAAACAAAGTGTCAGCCTTCACAATCAATAGAAAATCATCAACAACCATAAAGAAAGTCCACAATCTTCAAAATTGCACTATACAACACTACGTGACTAGATACTAGCCACCAAACAAGGAAGGAGGGAACAATGTCAGGCTATAGCAATAGCCCTCATGTGGTGCGGAGTGAGCACGCCATCCACATGGCTCAAGGTGTACTCCTCAGCTACACCCTACATCACGTTGTCATGCGGCATGGACTAACCAAGTGGTCCACACACTCCTTGGCTGCTTGCATGGAACGTGCACCTTGGCCACATCCTGCATCGCATCTTAGTGCAGTATGGTCATACGCCAGTTGGAGAAGGCACATACTGGCCGTATGCTGCATGGTAGTGTGTCTGTGGCTCCACGGAAGTAGGCACGCGCAGAACACACCCCACATAGCAATACCTTGAAGAAGGCGCACACAGGTACTCACCATAGCCAAAGGTATACATGGCAAGGACCTACCCATATGCTAACTGACCCAACACTGTTGAAAGCAAACATGGGTATCCCTCTACAAGTGTGCGAGGCCCCATTACGCTCATCACACAAGTAGGCTATAACACAATCTCATAGTGCACCTTCAAATGGCTATACACGTGGCATCGTGTCCTCAAGCCCAGCTCACTACCATCAGCAACACAATATCATCACCAACACTGTGTCAGAACATCAGTGGGGTGTGGCATCGTACCTATTGCATCATGGTAGAACATGTACAGATACAGAATCTGTCTCAACATGGGTAATGTTGTGATGTTCACAACATGCCCCATTTTGCTCCTTAACAAAATGAGGACCCCTGCTATTGCTTTACTTTTTGCTTCTGCTTGTGTTGTTTTGCTTGGTGGTGAAGGGGAAAAGAGAGTCAAATTTGCAAACCTTGTTAAAAATATGGAAAAATACATTTTCAGTACCATTGCATGATATGGTTGGATTCCTTGTGAAAAATGAGCTAGGGTTGCTTTTTGAACCATCTTAAAATTCGCCATATTTTGCAAGTTATGATCATTTTAGTAGAATGTACATCCAGGTTTGTCTATCGCTTAGCATATACAAAGTCCTTTGTATGTGCAAAGTCATATTTTCTTATACTTGGTTGCTTTTGCATTTCAGGCTTGTATATTTGGGAGATACAATGATAATATGCATTGGCGGACCCGAAGGAATAATCAAAAACTGCAAATTCGTTGTATATTCGAGCTTGTATGTTTTTACATACAAGCGAAATATACATGCAGCTGTTCACATACAATGCACTATTCACATGCAAGTACGAAAGATGCAAGCGCTATATACAAGCGCCGGACCCGAAGCAGTTATTCAACAAGGTTAAATCCTTGTATATTTGCGGGCTTGTATATTGGCGGGATACAAATGGTTTTATACATTAGTGGACTCAAAATCATTATCAAATGGAATTAAACTCTTCTATATTCGCATTTGTATATCACGATATACAAGGCAATGTACAAGCGCAATATACAACGCTGGAATTGAAAGGTTATCAATTGGAGTTTTTTGCTTGTATATCAGTGATATATAGTGAAATATACATTGCAGAGAAGGACTTAGCCGAATGCATTATGAAATAGACATCGGTGAAACTCTTGCCGATAAAGGAACATCGGCCAAGGTATGGCCATCGGCGTAGGAAGTTTGGAGTTCGCCGATGGGCGATCTCTCACCGATGGTGAACAATGAAGGGGTCGTCGGCATGAGTCAGGCTGACGAAAAGCACATCGATGAAACAAGAAGCATCGGCGGACAAAATAAAGAGCTCGCCAATAGTATAAACTCTTGCCGATGGAGGAGGATAAATGAAGCAAGGGGCCATCGGCCAAACAATAGCGATCAGCAGAGAGGTTTCTTTGTCCCACCGATAATAGGACTCTGCCCGATTGGAAAACAAAGAAAAAACAAAGGAAAAGGGCCATCGGCCCAACTGCGGGCATTGGCAAATATATTTTTTGGCACGCCGATGGCGATTCTCATGCCGATGGGTAGGAAATAGAGTGCGATGGAGTTTTTTTAAACATATTTTTTGCGCCCGTGGCATTTTTTTTTGGTCAGCGATAGTTGACCCGACTGATTTTTTAGCAGTCTAAGTGCATTTTGAATGCAGTTTCTGAGTTTTTTGGATCCGATTTCCACATTTTTGCACAGTCACCTTGATTTAAACAATATATTAATTTCTTGTTGTTTATTTGATAAATTGGTACTTATTGCTTGTCTTGTCTTGCAGGCTTGCAGTTGAGGAAGTAGCTGGAAATTCAACACAGTGACATCATGGAGGAAATCTGATTTCAGGAGCAGGAAGATAAAGATAAAGTGCGAAGAAGTCAAGGCCATTCAAAATAAGGACAGGTTGCAGCTGAGAACATTACTGCAGTAGACAAACAAAAGTTATTGCTGAGCTGCCAGAGCTTCTCAGAAGGGGCAATATTTTGCCCAGATTTGACATTGCTCAGAGATATTTTGGAGGACTGGTTCACCTGTATTTATTGCTATAAACAGAGGTTTGAACTAGGGGTTTAGTTAGTTTTTTTTGCTGTAGTGAGGACAATTAGAAAGTCTTTATACGGTGCCTCTCTACACTGTAATACTCTACAACAGGAGATACAACAAGGGCTACAACAGGGATTTTTAGGAACATACAGCAAGTTAGCTTAGTTTAGATTAGAAGTAGAAGGAGGTTGCCTATTTGTCTGCAGTAAGGTGTGCGTGGAATGTCTCGCTTCCTTACTGTATCTGTAAAGCTTGTAAGTTCTCTGTAGTTTGATCAATAAAACTAAGAGTCATTCCTACATTGTAAATCATGTATGACTATTTGTTTCTAATACAATAGAATCTGGAGTTCTGCATCTATCTTCTGAGTGTTCTCCTGCTCTTCTTTGTGTTTTGAAATATTTTCTTTGAGAGCTTGCAATTTTAAATGTATGTTTGTGAAAATGCTCAGAACTTGCATTTAAGGTTTTTACTGTGGATTTGATCAAATTACTGTGGTACTTACATAGTGCATAACAAAACAATTAGATCCTTTGGTAGAATAAATGAGGTATAGATTAGATCTTTCTAACTTTTCCCAACCCATCTGAAATATTTAGCTAAAAACGTAGAAATCTAAAGGAAATTGTCTCAAATTTGAAGAAGCATACATAACAGAGTTTAAGGTAGACAGTTTTCATAAGTGTATGAAGGAGAAAGCTGCAATAATTCAAGAAAACCATTTAGAACTTGCAGCACGGTAACACTTGTATGCAAATGAACAAAATACTTGTTGATATCTATGACTTTTTGCATAAACTTAGTCCAGAAAATCACAAAGCAGCTCTAAACTACGTAAGGCCCCTTGAACATTACAACTTCACATTGACCAACTGAACTTGACCAACCGAACCATTGTAGATTTGGGATTAATTGAACCTTAAATGATTCCTTCTTATCTTTCAAGTGTAGTTTCAATTCATTATATGTGAATTTAAACTTATTGTTATGATTGCATCAAAATAATCATCAACAGTTTTCTGGTGCTAGAAGGAGGGCTAGAAGACTGTATATTGCAATCATCAACAATTTTTTGGTGCTAGAAGGAGGGCCTTCTTGAGTTAGAGTTCATTCCAAACTGGCTAATAACAGTAATAGAGTGACTAGGTCTAGATCCAGTTCAAGAGATATATTTGTACAACTACCTGATATAAGGCAAAGTAGAAACCCTTTAATTTGGAATCCAAAAATTTTGCAAGCAGGAAGTTCATATGGAACACCTCCTGGGTCACCTTTTAACATCTGTAGTATTGTGAGTCCTAACAGATCACTGTTTAGATCTTTAAATCTTGATTCAGGCACTCCTGGAGGTCTCAATCCTCCTGTAAATCCTAATCCACCAATCAATCCAGGTATTCCTACAAGTTCAAGTCAAGCTCAAACACCTGCAATGGCTTATTTCGATGTCAATTCTCCCATATTCTTCAATGATTATCACGAGATGCCCAAAAATCTAGAAAAGATATGTCCCAAATACCAGTTGCATCAGGACCCAGAGGACCATATTAGAATATTCAAGGAAGCATGTTTTAGAGCTAGGTTAGAGCACGAGGATGTGGTGTGTAGATTGTTTCCCTACACCTTTAATGAGCAAGCCTCTAGCTGGTATGTAAACTTGCCCAATGGTTATATTTCTTCCTGGCCGCTTATGGAAGAAGCATTTCTGTCAAGATTTAGGGGACCCATTGATCCTTGCGCTTTGTATCATAAATTAGCTGCTATAAAACGAGGTGAGGGAGAGCTGATTGATAATTTCAAAGACAGATTTCAAAAGGCTTATTCTAGGCTGGTAGCCCCTTATACCATAGATGATGATCCCTTGTTGGCTATGTACTATGCTGCCTTGGATCCTTTAACTGCCATGTTTGTCAAAAGAAAACCTGACATAGATTCAATATCCAAAGCCTATAAAGAGGTAGCCTCAGTAAACCAAGAGATGAGACATACAACTTATAACCCATTTGTTAATGGAGGAAGTTGTGAGGTGTAGAATCAAGGACAACCATGGAATGGAGCCTCTATGCAACACACTCCACTATTAAATCTGGTCCCTTCTTACACACCTGTGTATAGTCCTACCCCAATCCAAACTATAACTCCTTACACGGCTAGCACTTCCAATAACAGTCAAAATAATGGTTAGCCTTTCTTCCAACCTCCTAGGGATACAACTGTGGCAAAAGCACAAGAGGATAGGGAAGAAATCAAAGAGATCACTGCACATTTGAAAAGGTTAACAACCGAAGTGACGCAACTAAGAAATGAGAACCTCTATGGAAGAGGCAACCAAAACTACAATCAACATCAAAATCACAACCAAGGCCAAAATCAGAGCTATAGTTTCAATCAAAATCAGCAGAACAATTAGAATCAAGGCCCCAACTAGGGGCAACCAATGCAAAATAGAGGGCCAGTGATAGATAATAGGACCTGGGGCAATAATAACAGAAATCAGAATCAACCTAGGCCACCCAAGACATGGAACACTGGGCCCAACAACGGTACTCTAGCTTCTCCTTTTGAGAACATAGAAAATCATGATGCAAAACAAACGGCTAGCATATAGATGACCAATACAACACCCAAAATTTGGTGCAGATTTCACAATACCAATGCCCATGCTGAGCACAATTGTCCACAGTTCCACTTGGCAGCCAGCATTTTTAACATAGATGTGCAGCCTCCTACCTCTGAATTTCTCATTCCCAAGGGTAATGAGGTAGTACCCTCAGGATATGACACAGCATTAGTCTTAGAAACGTTTACCTTTGCAACTGCAGAAGAGAAAGAGGATGAATTGCTGGAAGATGAACCATACTATTGTGAAAGTCTTTACCCTGAATCAGCCTTTGTGTTAAATGCTTTTCAGTTTCCCTTTGAATCTGAAAACGAGATATTAAATGAAACAGAAGAGGTGCAGGCCTTTCAACAGACAAATAAAAGCTACACCTACAATTTGAGGAACAACCCTAGGCCAGGAGGACCTTTTACCACTTCCATTCCTCCGAATAACACCAATACAACCCCAGATCAGAATGCTAGCAACAATCCTGCCATACTTAAGGCTAATCTGCACACCAATAATGGAACAGCAATACAAAAGGATCGAACAAGTAAAACTGAAGCAATAGAGACAACAAGATTAATGAGTTACTTGTCAAAGGAAATAAAGAAAATCAAGGTCAGTATACCTCTGAATGAATTATTGAAGACCCCAGGGATCAGAAATGCTTTTATAAAATCTCTGGACACATCCATGATGAACGAGATGTCCGCTGGTATAACTGTTCCTAATAGAGATCCACCACCTAAAGAGAAGAATAAGAAAGTTGAGCAGCCTTCCAATACAAATGTAGTAATACATGCAGATAAAAGGGATACTCCCCCTTTCTTGTTAACTATTAGATTGTGTGGGAAGAACATACACAATTGCATGGTAGATTCTGGTGCTTCAGCCAATGTAATGCCCTTAGGAATATGTAAAACTCTCGGGCTGACTCCCACCAAATCTGCCAAGGTTGTCACACAATTAGATAAAACTGAGGTTAGTGTGATAGGAGAACTCATGAACATTCAAATGCAATTAGCTTCGGACCCTAGGGTAAGCCAAATCATTGATATTCAAGTAGTGGATGTACCCGTAAATTATGGAATGTTGCTAAGTAGGGATTGGTCCAAGACATTAAACAGATATATGGCCACCAACTTTTCACACATGTGGTTACCTTAGAGAGGCATCCCAAACCAGATTAGAATAGAGGCAGAGCCCAGAATGAAACATATGATAACAGAGTATAATCGAGCTAATGAAATATTATATGCTGCTGTTGAATCGGGTGTCTATAGAATTACCAACAATGGGGTACAAATTGAAGAGATCATGATGTTAAACAGTAGAAAGAAACGTGTCAGCAATAGGACAACATTATTCATTGAGTCTGATGGAAATTCCTCAAATGAAGAAAACAATGCAATAGACAAATTTGGTCATGCCATTAGACAAGAGGTGGAAGAGTGCATTAAACACAATCTCCCGGTCCAATGTAAATTATATAAAAACAGGTGTAGAGTTCATGATAGGCAACATTCTGAAGAGAGCTGTGAAATGTGCAAAGACATCATTGAATACGAATACAAAAAATGCATGGGGGGGTAGAAATACAAGAGGAAAATGAGAATCCTGATCCAACACAGAAATATGTTCAGGATGATGTAGGTGCCTTGATTCCAGATTTAGGAGAAGAAATAAAAGGCAGGGATAGTTGTCTTTATGATTAAACAGATGGAAATACACATATGTAGGTTAAGCAAACAGAAAAACCCATGAATAAACATGACAACACCCCACAGGCAATAAAAGAGACCATGCATGCTAAGATAAAAGGTCAGAAAAGTAAAGACGGCATGTGGACGTTAAAATGTGATGGGTCTAAATCAAAACAGGGCGCAGGTGCAGGTGTTGAACTCATAGATCCTCAAGGTAAATCACATTTGGCAGCATATAGATTACAATTTTCCTGTACTAACAATAGTGCTGAATATGAGGCCCTAATTTTAGGACTCATCATGGCCATCAAAAAAAGAGTAAAAACCATCAGAGTATTTTCAGACTCTGAATTAGTAGTCAGACAAGTGAGGAAACCATATGCCTGCAATTACAAGAAAATGATTAGTTACAGACATAGAGTATGGGGTTTAATAGATTCGTTTGATGCTTTTAACATAGAGCACATCCCCAGAGAGCTGAATCACAGGCCGGATGCGCTAGCAGTTGCTGCTAGTACATTAGAACCATTGACACTGTCAGGATTGAGACGATTTGTTGTTGAGCTAGTTAACGTGCCTAGTATACCAGACAATGTTACACACTTTCAGGTATTTGGAGGAGATCAGCAAATTATTGATTTTCTGACTTGTAATGAGGCATTTGAGGCTCAAATCATTGATGAACAAGAAAGACCTGAAGTAACATGGGACGAAGAGGATATGATCAACTTAAAGAGAAACTTCTTACCAAAAGGAGTAATTGAATTAGAACACATCTTTGACTTCGATGGAGTAATGAGACAGAAAGACTTGCCCAAAACAGGAGGGGGTAGGTGTGATTTACATAACTTAGGGACAGAGCAAAATCCACAAAATGTACTAATTGGGAAAGCTTGCTCTAAAAAAATTAGAAAAGAGGTTTTTGACGTGCTGAAAGAATATAAACATGTCATAGCATGGACGTATGAAGACTTGAAAACATTTGATGAGTCCATCATAACTCACGTAATACCTTTAAGAAAAGAAGTCAAACCATTTAGGCAGAAACAAAGGCCTGTGAACGCTATTCTAGAGCCTTTAATCTTTGAGGAAGTTAAAAAATTGCTGTCTGCTGGAATAATTTTTTCAGTCAGACATTCTGTCTAGGTAGCTAACTTAGTACCAGTAAGGAAGAAAAACGGAGACATCAGGTTATGCGTAGACTTTAGAAATTTAAACAAGGCATCTGAAAAGGATAATTATCCTCTGCCCCCAATAGACGAAGTGCTGCAAGCAGTAAATGGCACAAGGATGATGTCTTTTTTAGATGGTTTTTCAGGTTATAACCAGGTCTTAATTGATAGAGAAGATAGATTAAAAACCACTTTCACTTGTAAGTGGAGAAATTATGCGTATAGAAGAATGCCGTTTGGTCTGATCAATGCAGGTGCCACTTTTCAGAGAGCCATGGACATTGCATTCAGTGGATTATCAGGTAAGTGCATTGTTGTGTATATGGATGATTTAACTGTGTATTCCAAGGATGCATCCACTCACACTGAAGATCTCAGGAAAGTACTCAAGCGATGTGAAAGGTATGGGATTTCCCTTAATCCTAAAAAAATGTATGTTTGGTGTAACTGAAGGTAAATTATTAGGCCATGTCATTTCTGAAGGTGGAATTTCAATTGATCCAGATAGAATAGAATCCATAAAAAAATTGCAAATACCAAACATTAGGAAAGAGTTGAAATCATTTTTTGGCAAAATTAACTTTGTTCGGAAGTTTATAATAGGTTTTGCAGAGATCGTGCAGCCATTAAATGCCATGTTGAAGAAGGATGCACAGATGGAATGGACGCCAGTGGCCAGAGCCGCATTTGAAGATATCAAGGAGGCAATTTCTGATGCCCCTGTATTGGCAAGTCCAGACTACACAAGCCCGTTTTACATCTACTCCTTTGCATCTTCTCATTCAGTCGCGGCTACCTTAACACAGAAAGGTGAAAATAATGAAGAGAGGCCCATAGCATTTACGAGCACACCTCTGAAGGATGCGCAGCTGAGGTATCTAGACACCGAGAGGCAGGCATTCGCATTAGTAAAGGTTATGAAAAAATTTAGACAATACATTCTATGCAACTAGGTCAAAGCCATAGTGCCAGACGCAGCAGTAAAGATGTTGCTGATGCAGAATGAGCCTGGAGAAAAAAGAGCCAAGTGGATCACCACACTGCAAGAATTCAACATGGAAATCATTACCATGAAGTTGGTCAGAGGGCAGGTGTTGGTGTAGACAATAGCAAATACAGATCCTGATTTGATAAAACAGCAATATATATTGAATTCCCAGAGCGCATCAGGCTGGTATGATGATTTAAGCACCTTCTTGATAGCTGGAAAGTACCCAAACAGGATGAAATCTTCTCAGAGGAGAGCTTTGAGGATTAAGGCACAAAAATATATGGTGCAAGGAGGTCTTCTATTCAAGAAGAACCATGATAGAATTTATCTGAGATGCATAAACAGAGCTGAAGCTGATAAAGTGTTGACAGAACTACATTACAAGTATGGAACCGCTCATGGTTCCCATCTAGCTATAGCACACAAAATACTAAGGGCGGGATATTACTGGCCCACTATGTTCAAAGACACTAAGAGTCACATCAGAAGTTGCCACACCTATCAGACTGCAGTAGACAAAGGGAGAAATCAGGCCAATCCACTACAACCTGTGATCGAATCCAGACCGTTTGCACAGTGGGGCTTAGATTTTATTGGAGTCATAACCCCCCATCTTCTGCAGGACACAAATTCATACTAACAGTAACAGACTACTGTACAAGGTGGACTGAGGCCACCTGCTGCAAATTTTCCACAACTGAGGTAGTTATCAAGTTTCTTGAAGAAAACATCATCACCAGGTTTGGAACTCCCTATTCATTGGTATGTGATAACGGCCCTGCTTTCTCTTCTTTAAAGTTTTCTAAATGAGCATTTGAATACGGGATCATTTTAAGGTTTTCTTTGAATTATTACCCTCAAGGTAATGGACTGGCTGAATCAACAAACAAAATTTTATTAGACATAATCAAGAAGTTAATTGCAAAGAGTCCTAGAGAGTGGAACACCCTGTTAAGATATGCATTATGGGTAGATAGGACCAAGTTCAAAATAGCTTTAGGTAGCACACCTTATCATTTAGTTTATGGGACTGATCCCATACTTCTAGTAAATCTAAGAATACCAACCTGGAAGTTCGCCAATGAGTATCTAGACTTTGATAACCATAGGGAAGCCAGAATAGTGCAAATGTTACAACTAGAGGAGAAAAGAGGTCAAGCCATCGAGAAGTTTGCCAAACACCAAGCGGTCGTTAAGAGGTGGTTTGATAAAAGGTTAAGAGTCAAAACATTTAGGATATCAGACTTAGTGCTGTGCTGGGACAAAGCACATGAAAAGAAAGGAAGCCATGGAAAATTTGATAAATTATGGTTGGGTCCATTACAAGTCTCAGAAATAATAGGAGATAACACATTCAGACTTAAGACCTTGACTAGAGAAGATGTGCCATTACAAGTTAATGGCCAGCATTTAAAACACTACTTCCAGGCTTGAGGTAAAAGGGCAGTCCATTTTTTAGTGTAAAGTGCTGTAAGTAGTGTACAGTTCTTCTTTGCTATTTTCTTTTTTGGGTTGGTTGTTTGTACAGTTTGTCTTATGTTTGTTTCTATTTTCTGTTTCTTTCTGTTTGTATAGTTTTTCTATTTTTTTGTGTTGTTTGTACAGCTTGTTGGTTTGGTTTGTTTGTTGTCTCCTCAGTAGGGATCTTTGTTTTACTTTAGAGTATTAGGGGGCAAACTAGCAACCATTCAAAATAGTATAAAATTTAGGGTATTCAAGTTAATCATTTGCAATCTACGCATAACTTGTTACTGTCATGAATGTAGAGAGTTATTTATCTTCTGAAGTTTTGTATTCAATAAATGTGATTGAGAATTTGAAGCACGTTTCTCATGATGACACACCTAAAATCCTTGGGTTTGTTGAACCTACCAGTGTAGATATTAGGTGAAAAATCAGAGGTTACCCTTGCTACCATTATAATTCTCAGCTTAATTTCAGCAAGTGTCCACTCCTTGCATCATGAAGTTACAAATTGCTATATCCTGTGAAATCTTTCAAAATATATATTAAAAAAAAAAGCGGATTATACTGAAAATCTAGATTAAGCCATCTAAGTAACTCTACCAGGGCTATAGACGCTCGCTGGCAGTGGGGCTCTACTTAGGAGAATTGTAACGATAACCTTGCCGAGGCTATGGATGCTCGCTGGCAGCAAGGCTCTATCCGGTCGGCTATGAGGGAATATCCTCACCTACGTAGGCTAATGTCAGTCACTGGTTTGTTCAACCGATCTTCAAGATGAGGATAATTAATCACGTGCACACAATTAAACTGAAAATGGAAATTCATGCACCCTTATTGAATACCTTAAGTCTCAAGCTGAATAGTAATTTGCAAGAAAGATAGTCGGAAGTTATGGATTCATTTCATCTAGTTTTCTTGAACACTTTAAATTTAATTGTTTTGTTTTGGTTGCTAGTTGTTGTGATGTTCACAACACGCCCCATTTTGCTCCTTAGCAAAATGAGGACCCCTGCTGTTGCTTTACTTTTTGCTTCTGCTTGTGTTGTTTTGCTTGGTGGTGAAGGGGAAAAGAGAGTCAAATTTACAAACCTTGTTAAAAATATGGAAAAATACATTTTCAGTACCATTACATGATATGCTTGGATTCCTTGTGAAAAATGAGCTAGGGTTGCTTTTTGAACCATCTTTAAATTCACCATATTTTGCAAGTTATGATCATTTTAGTAAAATGTACATCTAGGTTTGTCTATCACCTGGCATATACAAAGTAGTTTGTATGTGCAAAGTCATATTTTCTTATACTTGGTCGCTTTTGCATTTCGGGCTTGTATATTTGGGAGATACAATGATAATATGCATTGGCGGACCCGAAGGGATAATAAAAAACTGCAAATTTGTTGTATATTTGGGCTTGTATGTTTTTACATACAAGCGAAATATACATGTAGTTGTTCACATACAATGCACTATTCACATGCAAGTGTGAAAGATGCAAGCGCTATATACAAGCGCCGGACCCGAAGCAGTTATTCAACAAGGTTAAATCCTTGTATATTCACGGGCTTGTATATTGGCGGGATACAAATGGTTTTATACATTAGCAGACTCGAAAACATTATCAAATGGAATTAAACCCTTGTATATTCGCATTTGTATATTGCGATATACAAGGCAATGTACAAGCGCAATATACAACGCTGGAATTGAAAGGTTATCAATTGGAGTTTTTTGCTTGTATATCGGTGATATACAGTGAAATATACATTGCGGAGAAGGACTTAGCCGAATGCATTACGAAATAGACATTGGCGAAACTCTTGCCGATAAAGGAACATCGGCCAAGGTATGGCCATCGGTGTAGGAATTTTGGAGTTCACCGATGGGCGATCTCTCGCCGATGGCGAACAATGAAGGGGTCGTCGGCAGGAGTCACGCCGACGAAAAGCACATCGATTAAACAAGAAGTATCGGCGGAGGAAATAAAGAGCTTGCCGATAGTATAAACTCTCGCCGATGGAGGAGGATAAACGAAGCAAGGGGCCATCAGCCAAACAATAGCGATCGGCAGAGAGGTTTCTTTGTCCCGCCGATAATAGGACTCTGCTTGATTGGAAAACAAAGAAAAAACAAAGGAAAAGGGACATCGGCCCAACTACGGGCATCGGCAAATATATTTTTTGGCATGCCGATGGCAATTCTCAAGCCGATGGGCAGGAGATAGAGTGTGATGGAGTTTTTTTAAACATATTTTTGGTGCCCATGGCATTTTTTTTTGGTCAGCGATAGTTGACCCGACTGATTTTTGAGCAGTCTAAGTGCATTTTGAACGCGGTTTCTAAGTTATTTGGATCTGATTTCCACATTTTTGCACAGTCACCTTGATTTAAATAATATATTAATTTCTTGTTGTTTATTTGATAAATTGGTACTTATTGCTTGTCTTGTCTTGCAGGCTTGCAGTTGAGGAAGCAGCTGGAAATTCAACACAGTGACATCACGGAGGAAATCTGATCTTAGGAGCAGGAAGATAAAGATAAAGTGCGAAGAAGTCAAGGCCATTCAAAATAAGGATAGGTTGCAGCTGAGAACATTACTGCAGCAGACAAACAAAAGTTATTGCTGAGCTGCCAGAGCTTCTCAAAAGGGGTAATATTTCGCCTAGATTTGACACTGCTCAGAGATATTTTGGAGGACTGGTTCACCTGGATTTATTGCTATAACCAGAGGTTTGAACCAGGGGTTTAGTTATTTTTTTTTACTGTAGTGAGGACAATCAGAAAGTCTTTATATGGTGCCTCTCTACACTGTAATACTCTACAATAGGGGCTACAACAGGGGCTACAACAGGGATTTTTAGGAACATACAGCAAGTTAGCTTAGTTTAGATTAGAAGTAGAACAAGGAGGTCACCTGTTTGTCTACAGTAAGGTGTGCGTGGAATGTCTGGCTTCCTTACTGTATCTGTAAAGTTTGTAAGTTCTCTGTAGTTTGATCAATGAAATTAAGAGTCATTCCTACATTGTAAATCATGTATGACTATTTGTTTCTAATACAATAGAATCTGGAGTTCTGCATCTATCTTCTGAGTGTTCTCCTGCTCTTCTTTGTGTTTTGAAATATTTTCTTTGAGAGCTTGCAATTTTAAATGTATGTTTGTGAAAATGCTCAGAACTTGCATTTAAGGTTTTTACTGTGGATTTGATCAAATTACTATGGTATTTACATAGTCATAACAGAACAATTAGATCCTTTGGTAGAATAAATGAGGTATAGATTAGATCTTTCTAACTTTTCCCCACCCATCTGAAATATTTAGCTGAAAACGTAGAAATCTAAAGGAAATTGTCTCAAATTTGAAGAAGCGTGCATAACAGAGTTTAAGGTAGACAGTTTTCATAAGTGTATGAAGGAGAAAGCTGCAATAATTCAAGAAAACCATTTAGAACTTACAGCATGGTAACACTTGTATGCAAATGAATAAAATACTTGTTGATATCTATGACCTTTTGCATAAACTTAGTCCAGAAAATCACAAAGCAACTCTAAACTACGTAAGGCCCCTTGAACATTATAGCTTCACATTGACCAACTGAACTTGACCAACCGAACCATTGTAGACTTGGGATTAATTGAACCTTAAATGATTCCTTCTTATCTTTCAAGTATAGTTTCAGTTCATTATATGTGAATTTAAACTTATTGTTATGATTGCATCAAAACAATCATCAACAGTTTTCTAGTGCTAGAAGGAGGGCTAGAAGACTGTATATTGCAATCATCAATAGGTAACAAATCTCCCTCCACATGCTAGACCTCAAATATACATGGGGCACATGGTCTCACTTGGGTTATCCATGTAAGTCCTAGACCCTAGCCCCTAAATGACGACTCATGTCATCACAGAGTTCCAGTTGGGTTATCCTTGCAGGTCCTAAACCCCAACCCCTAACTGACAACTCATGTGGCATATCATACCTTTTGTGAAGACAAGGTAAATGATCCTCCAAGAAATACCATCCAGATGCTCAGAAACTGTGGGGATTAGGCTAACACCTATGAATCAAGTACCCTAATCCATCATAAGGGAAAGTAGTGAGTATGTTTCCTCAAGTTCGGTTGAGCGAGGGACCACTCTGCGCCATCATAAGCGTATGCTATACACTTCACCCAAGGAAATTTGTGGCTGCTACTAACCCTTCATAGATTGAGGGACTAGTGAACCAAAAGAAGAGAATCTATGAATTTAACTTTTGGATACTCTTTTATATATATTTTTTCAACCATGGAAGGGTTGGCCCTCAATCGAGTAACAAACATACAAACACACATAATGGTATGGTTGATTCCACACCTAAAATACACATTTCCCCATGGATGGGTACCGAGTATCACCATCTCAAGGGCACACAAAGCAAGTACGAGGTATTCACAACACTCAACCAATGCATAGTTACTGGTTTCACACTTTTACATGGGAAGATTACTTTTATATACACAATTCCATTACTACCAATATGATTCCTATTTGCAAAATCATAACATTACCTGTTATCCACTTCCCTATTCTAGTTTCCTTCCACTCTACTTTTCTGTGTATCACATGATGCTAAATCTCAATCTCATGATCATCTATCCAATACATCAATCTAGGTGTATAGATCAAGTATAGTATCCTACTCAGGAGTTTCCTACCACTTGCATAAAAAGTACTACTATAGCTAAACATGGGCAACAACATTAATCCAGAGGTCCTAGTGCTAAAACTTTGCTCTAATACCAAATGTAATGTTCCCTTCTAGCAAGCCAAAATTTTCGCACCCTTGCAAATAATTTCAACTTACCAAAAGAGAACATTAGTATTCCATTTTTCATTTCCTTTTAATCTTGATGATATTCATAAACATAACCCTATACTATTTGCCATTTCATAAATCCATTTTTCCATACATCATGATTCTCCTTGTGTGAGATAATCCTTAGGCCTCTTATTAACCTCACCTTTCACCTTGTGAGAGAAGATTCGTTGGGTAGGTGATGTCATCTCAATGCTATGGGTCCATTAATAATATTCCTTAGTTTGTCAACCAATGCCCATAATTCCCTAGTTCGTCAACTAAGGCCTATAATTCCTTAGCTCGTCAACTAAGGCCCATTCCTTCGATACTTAAATCGAAGGTCCATAGTAATATCATTGATTCGTAAATCAAGGCCCATTCCCATGGAATGATCAATACCTACCATAACTATCTACCCCACCTTTTTAGTGTTAGGTGGTTAATTATGAAGTCTCGTATCTACCCTTAGGAATTCATGCCTTTATTAATCTTAGGGTTTTACCCTAAAGCCTTCATTAATCTTTAGGTTTTATCTTAGAGCCTTCTCCCTAGGTTTTACCCTAAGGCCTTAATTAATCTTCATCTATACATATACATACTTGTTATCTCTCATACGTCATTTATTAACAACTTATGAATTCAAATCATACAAGATATATATTTAAAATATAAATTTCAGACATAAATGTATATATCACATATATCAGTTTCTACTTAATAACCTTATTATTTATATCTTTCAAGTTATAAATTGAACAAGTAATTATAAATTCTTACAAATCATAAATTGAATAAGTAAATATAACTACTTACTTACCTACTTTACCTGAGATTCCTTACCTATGCTGTGGTAATATAGTCTTTATTGTATTGATGTTATAAAATGTAGATCTAAATATATGTATTTATCCCATACTCTTTTTATATTTTCTCCCCATGATCCTTTTCTTTGGTTGCCCTCGTGTCTTCCTTGTGATATTTTCTTGCTATGTCTTTGATGAATTCAAATGATGTTTCTTCTCTATTGCCTTTATTGAATTCACAGTTGTTTATTTATTTCTTTTTATTACTTCATTCTTTTGATGATGATTTCCTTCTATCTCACAACCTTTATTTATTTCCCTTTCAACGGATATGTTCGAAGAGGTATGTCTCTTATTATTTTTATTACTTTATATTAATTCCTTTTTGTGGTAAAACTAGTTCTAACCATACGTAACTCCCTTATCATAAGAGGATAGGTTAAAAGATGTTTATTATTATTTATTTACCTTATTTGTATTTATATTATATCATTATAATAAATGATATATTATTTATATTTATATTACAATATAAGATAATAATAATAATAATTGTATTTATATTATTAGATATATTTATAATATATTGTTTATTAATGTGCTGCACTTATAAATATCTTCCTTCAACCTCCCCTTAATCTTTTTAAAGTACATTATTTATATAATATATATAGTATAAATAAATACTTTTGTTATTAAGTAGGGAGCTCTTTTATTTTATTTTATTTCCAAGCATATAATATGGTGGGATAATGTTTGTCTTATTAGACTTTTATTTTTATATGATTTTATTTTGAATTTAACCTTTTGTTTAACCATATTACTTTGTCTTATTCCAAATTACTTTACTTTCTAAATTACTTTACTTTCTAACTTTAATAGGTAAGACTCTTCATAATATTTATTTTTATATATAATAATATATCTTATTAAGTACTCAGATAAATATTATATTAAAATATTTATATTTATAATATATCTAGTTAATTAAAATATAAATATATATATATATTTCATATATTTTATAATATTTAAATTATATTAAATTAATAATATTATTTATTAACTAATACATATTAATAATATATTTTAAATAAATATGTTATATATTTAGTTTATATAAGGCTAACTTATTATTTAAATAAACAATTCAATTATAAATCATTATAGGGACATGACAACCCTCCCCACTCAAGATTGCTTGTCCTCAAGCAATTATAATTAGGTATCCTAAAGTAATATTTAATAACATTATATTTTATTAGGTTTTCTTATATAAAATAAGGTTTCACTCACCAATAATATAAAATAACCTCTAGAAAATGTAACAAATTAATATAGCTAATAAACTATAGTGCTATAAATAATATAGGGGCCTAAAATAATAGTTTATAAATTTGGGTTTACCCTTTTAAATTTTCAGCACTAAATTTGCATAAAGGCATTTCTATTTATTTAATTATTAAAAATATTTTAATGACTACTAATATTATTTTAATGCCATGATTAACCAATAGCATCAAATGAACAATCCAAACCAAATAACCAAATGTGAAACATACCTGACACAACCAAAGTGAAAACGGAGGGGCACTACAGCTATAGTGATACCTATGCAAGTGCCCCATACTAACTTACACTAACTTGACAAAAACCACCCAATTTTTTTCTAAATCTTTTTTTTAATATAACGCTACATATTTTCAACATTTGTTTTCTAATGTAATTTAACTTAACCAAAAGATCATCTATTTTTAATAACATGCATAAAATGCAAGCCCATGAAATTTTAACTCAAATGTCATAAAACTAATAATGTATTTCTAAAAATCATTAGAGCTTAACAGTCATAATATTCTTACTATTCACCGAGCTAGATAGAAGGAGATTATATTACTTATAAAGTAAAATAAAATTATTCTTAAGTAAATAAATTAACTCTAGGGTGTATGAAATAATTTGTAAGTAAATAAAATCATTCTTAAACGTAAAATCAAATTACTCTGAAGTAAATAAATAACATAATTCTTAAATAATAGAAATAAAACAATTTGTTACACATTGTGAAATAATAATACTCATTATAAACAATATATTCTTAAAAGAAGATAATGCCAAGTTATTATAAACTAAACATATAAACACTCGTAGCAACTCTTTAAAAAAAAAAAAAAAAAAAAAAACTAAAACATATAAAATTTACATTTACTAGATTTTCATAATCACCACAATTGTCTATAGTGGATACCCCCCTTTTTTTTCCAAAACTAATTATTTTTTCATTTTATTAATTTTGGTATCAACATAATAATAGTTCACCAATTAAAATAACTCTCTTATTTTACAAGGAATATTAAATAATTGAAGAGTTAGTTATATATATTTTTATATATTCCAAGTAAAGAAAAATATAGACTTATGAGCATTTAAAACTTATTTATATTTATTTTTCAAACATAACCTATTATTTTATAATTATTAAAGCTTTCCTCAAATTTTTAAAAAAATATAATTCAATTATGAGAGAACAAACTTTCTACATTTCTTTTCTTAAATGAAAAAAAAGACATCCAAACATATTTTTAAATCAATAGGGACCAACACGATTTGAAAATATCAAAATCATAAAATTTCATTTTATAGGAAAAGAGTAAATAATTGCATTGTTAATGGAGTGGCATAGCTCTTTTACCATGACCCCACCTAGGATTCCCATCGCCCCTCTAAACAAAACCTTAATTAAATGAAAAGAAGAAGAGAAATCTATAGTTCCTAAGCACAACACACAACTACGGATAATATGTTTCTTATATAAAAATATATATTCCTCCTTATTTCACATGAGGAGAGAGAGTTAAGCTTTGCCCTAATAGCTCTAACATTAGCAAGAAGCCTTAAAAGTTAAACAGATAATACGTTTCTTATAAAAAAATATTCCTCCTTATTTCACGTGAGGAGAGAGAATTAAGCTTTGCCCTAATAGCTCTAACATTAGCAAGAAGCCCTAAAAGTTAAGCACTAAAGAAAGATTCATCTTCTAGAGACTTCCATAGTTTCGTAGCCGCCATAGAGGTTTTTGGGTGTGTGCACGATCATGATGGGCCAAACACTACCCCTAAGTGGCAATGTAAATGTGAAAAATAGACTTAAATAACTTCATGTCAAAAATTGAATGAGTTATCTACATAATCTAGAAATAAGATAATAATAAAAGTTGTAATAAATTGAATGTAGTTTATGGGATACTACTTTTTTCTTGAAAATTTTGAAAATAGTTTGGTGAAATTTGGATATTTCAATGAAGCACTACTAAAATTTTTAGAAAACCATAAAATGTAAGTGTCATTCTGGCCAACTTAAGTATGAGAAAAAGATAATATTTTTCCTCCATGATTTGGATTTAAGTAAAGGACACATGAGCGGATGTGACGCATATTTTTTTTGAATTTTTTATGTAAATAAATAATTATTTATGATTTTTTTACTGTGACTTTTTTAAAATATTAAAAATTAATTTTCTAGCCAACCTAACTTGGTCAAAAATATATGAAACTCAAAAATTTTAAACTTTAATGTATACCTAATAAATCCAAGAATGTGACACATCTTTTGGATTTAAGAAAGAATTAATATATTGAAAGTTATGGATGTTTTTCAATATGTATATTTATCAGGAAATCAGACATAGTGTATGTAGAAAATTAATAATAATCACCTATTAAAATTATTATAAGGTATATATTATATTTTTAGAATCTTAGTAGCTTCATCTATAAACCCTTTTCAGTTGATTAAATTTAGTTACAAAAAAGTCTATCATCTTCAAGGATGAAATTGTGGAAAATTTCAGGATAACACTAAATAGGTGGTTTTACAAATTTCTTTGGCAAGTTTTGGGACTCCCACATGCCTAAATATAAGGTAATCCTAAGGCATTATCGGAGGGAATCCATATTTGAGCTAGAAATATTAACATCCTTTCCATCCAAATCTAAATATTAGTCTAAATGTTAGAACTTTGTCATCCAACAAGTTTTTTCTCCATTGCCACTGTTTGGCCCATCATGATCTCGCACTCACCCTTTTCCTTCATACACTGGCTGCCATTGCCATCCTCCACCAAGTAGTTGTACACTCGGTGTGAGCATGGGTCTAAATTCCTCAAATTCATTACCTTTTTAGATATATATTTTTTATTTGTTTGATGTATGCAGGACTCCAGAGCAAGGATAGAGGACAGGGAAGACACTGCGCCTTAGACTTCTTTGATCTACTATAATTTTCTTTGTTGTTTCATTTTTGTTTAGTTAATACCCATAATATGGGTTTTGAGTGGGGAGAAGCCAACATAGGTGTCCCATACTCACAACATTTAGGTTGTTTTTATTTAAAACCTCCTCTATACACTTAGAGAGGAGACGTCCTCTGAGAGGCATGCCTTGAAGTGGGTACTGCGGTCTCTCTAGAGAATCTTTTAAACATTTTAGTTAAATATTAACTCTTTTTTTTTAATAAAAGAGGTTTAAACATGTGGTTTCAGTGAGGAACATGTGGGTTAACTTTGAATGGTAAGCATATGTTGCTTCTCTCACAGATTTAAGCCTTAATACAATATTAGTTCTTTTTCAATCGACCATTTAGCACATATGTGGGTGTCTCAAAAACCAACATTGTACACATGATGCAACTCACTCAGTTATTCTTTTTCCTTTGATGCAATGAGCAGGAAACAATGGTATGAGAGGAGTGATGGAGTACTACAAGTATGCTTACAGAGGAGAGAAGGGTTTGGCTTAGATTTAAGCATGCTATTCTAAACATACACCAAATGTTATGCTTAGTTCCTATAAATAACCAGTGACCTTTTTGCCATTATGAATAGAAATTTGTTCTATAGAATATCTGAGTAATGCAAGATCTAAATGATGCAGCGAATTGATTCTTTTCATGGATATGCAAATCTTTCTCTTCTATTTTTTTTTTTTTTGCAAATGCATAAAATCTCACATATAGGTTCTTTTAGTTATTTGTAATTTACAGATTTTCATCAGAAAATGATAAATTTACACTTTACAAGTTGGACACAGCACTCAAATAAAACTCAAAAAATTAATGTCTCTTCCTTAAACTTAGCACGTATGGATTTTGAACAAAGATTTTTCTCTCCACACATTTCTCCATGGCTGCATGTTCTAATAGCTGTAGCATTTAGTCCATTATTCTTCTAGCACTTGTAGAATCCTGTAGCAAGGTAGGATCACAACAAAAGAAATCTTCAGATATAGCCAGTGGGAGCTCACCTCCTAGCCTAGGGCAGTAGCTGCCCACCCCCAAGCTAGGGGAAGACATGGAAGTTCCAGGTACATCTCACCATAACCCCCTTACCCTTACTAACATACAACAACCATACTCATACTTCAAATTCCACCAATTTCACACAAGTAATTACACATTCACTGGGTATCCACAACACAGGCACAAGAAGACTTCATAGAAGGCCTTCACAAGGGGATGATAGAAGTTAGCATCCTGAAGGAATAATTTTGCCATCACAGAAAAGTAACTACATTTTTTTTTGTCGACGGTACTCTTACCCATTTGTTTTGAGCTTATTTCAAATTAATGTTTTGGGTACTCATACCCACTCAACATATATGTATATATACAGATATAGAATATGAGGATGAGGTACTCTTATCCAGTTGATTGTTCAGATTCCAATAATACTAAATTTGGGGTACTCATAACCATTAATCACCTTCAGGACCTCTTCTTCTATCCCCACACACAAACTTACAATAGATTTACAAGTAGTAGTAACCACTTATTTCTAACACTTACAGCAATAAACACAACATGGAAACAACAACATTTTTTTTTTACTAGCAAAAAGGAAAATTTTGATAGCAACAATTGTCATAACAAACAAGAAAGGACTCAACATCACTTATCCCATATAAATTTTAGAGTAATTCAATTAATGTCTCCAACCTGGAACTTTCTGCAGGATGATTCAGTTCCACAAAAAGCTCTAGGTCCTCCAGATTTACTACTTCCAGTTCCTTCTTCCTTCTCCAATTTAGTCCGGTTCCTCTCCAGTCCCAGTAAGTAAAAAGTAAGAAAGAAAAGTAAAAATTAAAACTAGAATACTCTCCCCTTCTATTTACCTCCTTTCTACCTCAATTTACAGTTGTTCCTGTAGGCAACATGTGTGCATCCAAAGGGATAGCATGTATCCAAATGAGGGCATCATGCTGTCATAATGGTTGGGTGACAAGTGCTCTCCCATGAGCCAAATTTCCCCCAAAATTAAAAATGTATTCCCGTCCATAAGTTTAGCGCTGTTTAAGGAGTGTTTCATTTTTAATTATTTTTTATTCTTATTGCATTTCCTTGAGGGGTCCACCGAGGTCTATGAAAATGTTTAATTTTCTTCCATTAATAGGCATAGTTTGGACTATATAATAAGTTTAACAGGTTACTTGAACTTCCCACCTCTCAACAAACATCACACAACACTCTCCAAATAACATGGACACATAACAACATTGTACATGGACATTACAGATTCTAAGAGAAACTCCCTCATAAATACTAACAAGATGACTTACATAACTCCCTTCCCAAGACACACACACACATGACTAACAAGAGGCTTATGCCTTTATACAGGCTAGGCCGGCTCACTGGGAACTTACAATGGAACTCCACATGTTTTCCTCATTTCCACTAGCTTCCTGCACACTCAATATTACATTGTCAGTATAATTAACAATAAATAGCCGAAGCAAAAATATAAAATTAACCACAGCTACATCATATATCAGTATAAATAATTTAATGCTAGATCATATAAAAGAACACACACACACACATTTTCATTATCACTAACTCTAAATATCACAATTTGAGCTATAACTAGATACATATAATCAGTAAATGACACCATTTACAAAAAGGTAAGTAGCCTTCGCCAAGAAAATCAAGGATTACATATATACAACCTTAAGTCAAAAGCAACATAGTACTTACATATATAGAGAAAGATTTGACATCATCACATAAAATTAAATAAGCATGTAACATCCAAGTGCATACACATATAAATATAACATCCATGGGCGTACATCAAAGTTAAATAACCAAGATGGACAACCACATAATTTGCCATGCCAAGAGTCTGAAGCAAATCAAAATGTACAACTACCCTGTCATAGTGATAATATCAAAGAGGGGCCTTACACCTAGCATGGATAAAAAAGTAATTACCATTCTTATTGCATGCTTAACAATACTAATATATATAATTTTATAAAAGGAAACAACAATAAAATATTAAGTTTAAGCTTCTACTCCGACCATACAAGTTGAATTCTATGAGTTATAAAAGTAACAGCAATAAAACGTGTCCTAGGGAGTGAATATCCACTCCCAAAGGCTAGAAAATTGTGCTAAAATGTCCAGACTCAGTCCAAATGCCTCCCAAACTCATGTTTCTCCTACTCATGTCTACTTCCCTTCCAAATGATGAGAGACATTGCTCAAAATGTCTAGCAACTCACCTCTTTATTTTCCCATTCCTCATCCTTATGTCTCTTCTACTTACTGAATCTCTTGTTTGTAGCACAGGCATTGGAACGAATATTTATTGAAGGCATGGGTGCCTCTTTTTGTCTTTATGAGGGTTAATCAGTATTGAATGTTGGCCACCCTCCTCTTTCATCTCCTAGACATAGCTTGGTCCTTCAAAAACCTACAGACTCCTAAGTTTTCCCTTCTTTTTTTCTCATGTGATTTCTTTCTTTTATTCGCTTCTAGTCTTTCATTGTTTTCCGTCGATTACCTATTTTAATTTATTAATAATTTAAAACAAAACTATTGATAATAATTAATAATTATAATAATGTATTTATTTAATACTTAACACTCAAGATATTTAGAATGCCATTGATAAGATAATAATAATAATAATTTCTTTATTAATATCTATAGTTGATTTCCTAGATACATATTTAAATTTATAATGACATTTCTATAGACTAGCAGGTGAAGTCAACGAGACCTACAAACTTTGCAAATCCACAAATGAGACTGACTAAGTGTTGGATGATTGTACCAATTACTACTTGATACAAATCTTAAATTAAGCTAGTGTCCTGACAAGGATTTGGCATAAAAATCTTTTCTTCTTACGGATCCACAGAGTCCACTCCACCATGAACACTATCACTTGTGTAGAAAAACATTGTTCCTTGCAATGTTCATAATTTAGTTAGTCCAGGTTAGTCGAAATATGGTCAAATATATCTATATATAAATCAAATGAGAAACATAACTAGATTTTCGTTATGTATAAATCACTATCAACCATTAAAAGTTCAATCACTTAAGTATACACACTCATATAGGCACTTCCACACACTCACACACACATAGAGTTAATATAAAGTTTCAACTTCCCCACCCCTAGTCCAAATTGCATCAGGACTATAGAGCCTTAGAATGGGTTCATACAATGATGTGACATCCTCCCCCCCTTAGAATTAAGTCATCTTGGCTTAACTAAAATAAGTCTAGATATTCTAGTCCAATTACATTTTCATCTTCCTAAGTAGCTCCTTGCTCCCCATATTGGTCCCAAAGGACCTTAACTTGTGGGATTATTCTATTCCATTGTTCTATATTGAACCTAGCTATGATTGCATGTGGTTCAATGTGGATATCTCTGACCTCTTCTACCTATAGTGCCTACCAATCAATTACATGTGTGGATTCAACATATATTTCTTAAGCAATGATACATGAAACACATTATATATGTGAAAGAGAGATGGTGGAAGAGCTAGTCTGTATGCCACACAACTAATCTTTTCAAGTATCTCAAATGGTCCAATATATTGTCAGGGTAATTTGGTAGCCATCCCAAAAAAATTTGAACTTTTTTTGAGGTTTTACATGAAGAAACATTGTCTCCAATTGCAAATTCTCATAGAGTTTGCTTAGCATCTACATAATTCTTTTGTTGATCTGCTAAGTTTTATATTTATCAAGGGTTAAATCTTAGTGGTAACATTCTTGGCATGCTCGGTGGGACCCTGAAACTAGTTTCAGGCCATAAATTACTTTATTTTCAGTAATGTCTTGGTATGTGTAGTTGTTTTTCTAGCATTTTGAGGTGATAAAACATACCTGGTGACTCTACACTTTGTTTTGCAGTAGATCTAATGCAATCAACACATGAAAAGAGTGCAAACAAGAAGAAGTTTGACTCCTTTCGAGTATTTGTAACTGTCACCACCTAGAAGGAGGGGAAGGATAACAAGGAGAAGTCCTACCCCAGTGGTAAGGACACATTCCACACCCCGATATCATAGTCCTGCAATTTTTTTTGCTACAAAATAAGAAAAAAATTAGGTATCAAGTCCTCAAGCACCAACAAATCCTATGGAAAGGTTGTTTGCTTTTGCACCATTTAATGGGGATAACCCATTAAATCCTACCCAACATGATGATATACCTATGGAAGCCTTTAGAAGCTTGCCTTTTTTCACTAGAGAGGATCAAACCACACCTATTAAGCACATTAGAGATGTGACCACACTATGTGTAGTCCACAAAATCATCACTGAAAACGTGGCAATCAGGTTTCTATTTGCCTCTTTGAAGGGAAAGGCACTACAATGGTTTAGAAGTTTGGCTCTCAATTCAATCACAACATGGGACCAACTTGGAGATTCCTTACACAAGTAATTTGAAGATAAATCAAATCACTTATCCTTGGTAGAACAACTGATTACCATCAAAAGAGCTCCATAGGAGTACATGACAAATTTCAATTTCTATTTACAGAATACGTGGAATAGAATTCCTCAAACAATAAGGCCTTATTCTAAGCATCCATTTATATATTTTCTTAAAGCCCTAAATAGTGATATGTCTGTAATGATTTAGTCTATGGGGTGAACTACACTTCCAAATGCATTTGATATTTCTATAAGGGCATAAAACAACCTCATACAAGCTACCGTACCTAAGGTACAGCCACCTATACCATTAAAAATACCTCCTTTAGCTACCATACCAATTGTACCAGCACTGAATTACCAAGCATCTACACAAGTAAAAGCTATCACAACTCAATCTTAGGAGTTCCAAGAAATAAAAGGCCTATTGCAAATCTTTAGTAATGAGTTGGTAAACATTAAGAAGTAGCAAGGCTAAAATTTTAGACCTTATCAAGCCCCACATCAACATAATTAACCTAATAGGCCTCCCTACAAAGTTGATCCCCAAGATCAAAGGAGGAATTTCAATGCTAGGCCATATCAACTCTACAATCAGAATGACACAAACACTTCTAGAGAGCTTGTACTAGTACAAAACAACATGGCACAAGACTATGAATAGTGTTTTCCATGCAACTAGCCTCACATCAACATAATTAACCTAATAGGCCTCCCTACAAAGTTGATCCTCAAGATCAAAGGAGGAATTTCAATGCTAGGCCATATTAGCTCTACAATCAAAATGACACCAACACTTCTAGAGAGCTTGTACCAGTACAAAACAACATGGTACAAGACTATAAATGGTATTTTGAATAGTAGTGGGTAAAAGTAGGTATGCAAGTAATGTTATTTTTTTCAGTCAATTATTCGCAAGTGATAGTGCCCTTATTGTTCAATGGGTATGCCAAGATAGCATGTAGATAAAAGTAATTAGTGGCAAAAGACATGAAGTGAGAGCTCATTATGGAGAAAACAGAGAAAACAAAATGGCAAACTAAGAAAGGGTGGAAGAATTCAAAGAGTTGTATACAAGTAAATTTATTTTTTGTTTCGATCAATTATTTTCAAGTGATAGTGCCCTTAATTGTTACCCAAGCATGTTGAGCCCATCCATTTGAAATGGTATGCCTAGGTATAGAATTGACAAGACTTGCCATTCATCAGGACTTTTGTCTTGCATTGCATGTCCCTAGTCAAAAGGACTTGCATCATCAGTGTATGTCAATGGATCTAGAGATGTATAGTGGAAATTACATGGATGGTAGTCATTTGAAATTATTTCCCAATGAGATGTAATATATTTATCTAATGAACCAATATCATTGTGAATGTTTTTGAATGACTGGTATAGAAGCAATTTACTCCTACATAATGATTGAAAACATTAATCATTTGCTAATAAGATGGTGATGAGATGAGGGGAGACATGAACAATAGCTAGTGTTATGTGTTCTTTCAATTTATTAGACTTCCGAGATGCTGCAAATGTCTATTTTTATCACGTCTCATTTTTATGGACTATATAATTATTCTAGATTACTGAACATTTACTATGATTGTTTTATTTTGAGTAAATTCTACGTGTGAAGGTAATTATCATGAATTTATATTTGTGTAAATTGGAAAGTTGATTTAAATAATAAATATTATCGATATGATTATAATGTTTTGCTTCAGCTATGTTTTGGGGAACTAACCCATTGACGTCAAGTTGAGTGCAAATGAATGTAGGTACTCATCGAAAATGAGAACATGATTGAGGTAGAGATGTTCTAGCCACTTGGCAAGAATTATTTGAGATGGTTAAACCATGATATACTCACACACTCACAGAGTACCATATTGCATTATATTGAATGGTTTACTATGCATTAAATTGTGGATAACAAATGTGATTGATGTTTACATACTTAGAAAAATATTGTATTTTAATTATTTCAGTGAGTCTATTTCGAATGTATGATTTAGTTATAATATTAACGATTGTTTTGATTTATATTTAAAAAATTGTGTGATTTATATTATTTAATAGTAAATAAATAATGTTTTCCTATTTATACAAAATATGGATGTTTGGAAGACAATATTTAAATTAAACTTAAAACAATTATATTTAAATTGTAATATATATATATATATATTATTTTAATATTATTATAAATACTTCTTGATTGATTAAAGTAATTATGTATTAGTAATTGTGTTTTATTAAAAAAGGTTAAATTATATTAATAATATCAATATTATATTTAGAATTTTAAATAAAGAGAATTAAAAATAAGTTACTATTATGCATGTGACAGAAAGCTAATAAGTTATTTTATTCTAGTAAATAGAAATTGAAGAGCTTTTTTAAATGCAAACTCATGTAAACTCAAAGAAAATCTTTAGTTGTCAAAAAGCAAGGCAAAAACCTGAATCTGAAGGCCAAAAATAAGGGAGAGATTTTTAATAAAAGAAGTTTTGGCAGAAAAAAAAAAGAGACCACGATTTCCAGCAGAGAAAGGAATATTTTTGGGAGAAAAGAGAATGATGTGGGTTGTATTTTGGCAGTGACAGGGGAAAAGCTTGGTCAACAATTGCAAAAAAGAATAGAACGCCTTTTTTGGCAAGCAAATCTGAGTATTTTCATAGTTTTTCATTGCAAAAAATATGGTAGATTAAAACTGTTAAAAACATAGATGAATTTAGCCTGTAAAACTTTTATTTTCTAGCCTATGTGTGTATGGGGATTAGCTCCCTCTTCCTGGAATTGACCTATCTTCTCTTTGGATACTGAGTAGCAGACTCAAGCTAGCATTTGTTTCTTTTGTTCTGATCGACCACCTTAGTTTTATCTTATGCCGCTAGTCTCCTTTATCCTCAGTATTTGATCTGATTTGACCTTCCAATACAACAAGAAGGAACTAAATTTTGGCTATGTGGGTGTTGGACCTAGTCATCTTCCTCTTTTCCTACCATAGATTTAATCTGGCTACCTATTCCTGACTTCCACCGCTAAGTTTCTAACTTGCTATCTATTCTAGTTTATACCTCTATTTTCTTTCCTAAACCTTGTCTGATTAAATTTATGTTCTTGTGTTTCTGTGTGGGTTAGACCTATGCCAAGTAACCTGTCCACTAGTTTTAGATCTGTTGAGAGTTCATGTCATTGTAAATTAATTCTAAACTACCTATTGTAGCTATGTTTAATGATTTTAATGGCATCTCAAACCTGCTTAATTACTATCACTAGTTAGATAGTAACTTCCTTGTAAATTCATACATCTATATAGTTCCTGTTGCAGGAGCGACAGTAACATATTTTGACTTCCATAGTTCCTGTCGCCAGTGCGACAATAAGCCTATTTATGAGTTTCCTTAGCTTCCTGTTATACTAGTGACAGAAAGGTTGTTAAATTGTTTAGGAAACCTATTACTTCCAAAATTTTGAATGAATAGATTATAAGTTAAAATGATCATTTCCTTATATGTTATTGTGATGGAGTAAACTCCGAGATGTTAATATCATTATCTTATTAAAATTTCTTGAAGAGAATTGGCATACTTGATTGGAATGATTTAGAAAAATTAATACGTATTATGGAAATTGAATGAAATATGAACTAGGAAATAAAATTGATTTAATAGCCTTATAGATGCAATTATATAATCCAATGATGAATTAGTGCTTGAAAGTGTGTTTTCTCGATTGATGTTTTGGAAAGGGATTTAGAGATGAATTATAGGAGAACATTGTCTGTTTTATTTTATTATTTATTTATTTACTTGTTTCTCAGGCAAAGAAAGTATATTTTATCTAGGAATGTTATTGAGTTACTTTTGGGCTACGATGTTGAATGTGGATTATCAGAAATATTTTTTCCTGTTTTCAAGAATTGATCAGTTACTATGTTTTAAAGGTTTAGATCTAAATGAGCTTCCATTGAAAAAGATGAATATTTTGTCTAGAAAACTTATTTATATATATCTCAGCCACATCCTGTTGTGAGACAATCTGCATTTCATTATTTATAATTGCACATTACGCATCAGGTTGCATCAGGTGTTCCCACCTACCAGTTGTTCCAGGTAGCTAGGCATTTCGTGCAAGGCTGGGTTTCCTTCGTGTCATGAAGGGATCAGGGCAAGTGTAATTGCTTCATGGTTAGGTCGAAAAGTGCCTGAGCCATGTTCCCATCTCTCAGCTCGCAGGAGAACCATTTGGTTTGTGTCGACTAGAGAGTGTATTGATTTATTTATACTTGTTGTACATGGTTATTGTAACTTGTAAATTGGATGTATTGTGGCATGAATGCCCATGGACTTTGTATATTATTTTATAGTGCTTTCACCTAAATTGAGCACAAGATTTGTAAGATTTAACGACTTTTATTGATTCATATTTATGAGATTTATCTTTTACTCATGAAGTTGTAATTAAGTAGATTAATTACCTCTAAATTACTTTTGTTACTTGTGATGTTGTAATTTAAATGGATTATTTACTCTATTTACCTTATTTACTTTTGTGATGGTTTGAGTGGCTTTTAGATTTGGTATTAGAGCTCTATGTTGAATACTAGGGTGTCTTTTTTGGGACTATTATGCTAAGTTGAGAACTTGATGCAAATTATTCATCAAGAATACTGGAAATATTGATCGTAGTGGAGGATCAGGAAGTGGTCAAAATAGAAGAAACTATGAAGGTGCAAATAGTGGTCAAAATGCAAGGAGTTGTGGAGATGCTAATAATTATAAAGATAGAATATTGGACCGTATTCTTGCTATCTTGACCCAATAGGATACGAGGATGAATGCTCTTGAGTAGGAGATCAGAGGGAATCCTAGAGGGAAGAATGCTAATGAAAACCATGGAGGTACTAATGCAAATGAGAATCCAAGGATAGAAGTTCAAGTTCCCGAGGTTGGATTTAATGCTAACAAACAAGTAAGGATTTCAAAGGAATTACAGAAAGACCTCAAGAAGGTCTCACCTCCTAAATTTGATGGAAAGACAATTGGAGATGGAGCTGAAGCATGGATCATAGAAATAGAGAAATACTTTGGGATTTGAAATCTTTCTGATCACATAAAGGCAATGTGGGGAACATATCAATTGACTGGTGAAGTAGCAACATTGTGGGATAATGAGAAGGCAGATAAGAAGCTGTTACCTGGTGAAATAACTTGGGAGGTTTTCCTACAAGTATTTAGGAAAAGATGGTTACCACAACTCCTCTTCGACAAGAAGATGACAGAGTTTCAAAAATTTGTTCAAGGAGGTATGTCCATAACCAATTATTGGGAGAGGTTCTCGCATCTACTTAATTATGTTCTATAATATTAGACAAATGAGAGAGTTTGGATCAAGAAGTTTATATTAGGCTTAAGGCCCTAGATTGGAGTAGAAGTAGACATGCATAATCCACTTACTATGGTGCAGTTTTTGAGAAAGCAATTAAACAATAGTAGAAGTTGCAATAAGTAGCCAGTTACTATAAGTAGAGAGATGCAAAGTTTGCCAATAAAAAACCTCAGAATAATCAACAGAACTATAATCATAATAACAACCAAGGTAATAATAATCGACAGATCATGAATTTGAAGAGAGCTAATAACTCTTAGGATGGAAATGGTGGAAACTAGCATGGAGGAAACAAAAGAGGTAGCTATAACAACTAAAACAACAATCAGAGAGAAAGAACTGAAGGACCAAAAGTACCTAAGTGTGGATGATATATTTGTGGAGGAGAGAATTATGCTAATTCATGTCCACAGAGATAAGTTAGAAGAGGAAACAAAAATCAACAAGAAGCACCTCAACATCAGATTCATTCTGCAGTGGACAATCGACAAGATGACTTTCAGGTAGCACCTATTCATTTTCAAGATAAGCTCCATGGACTACCTATTTCTATTTTGATTGATACTAGTGCCAAAGAATGTTTTGTAGATCATAGAGTAGTATCTAAGTTATCCATTAGACCTGGGCATATGGAAAACTCTTGGATGGTACAATATGACAATAGAGTAGAAAAGAGAGTAGATTCATGTCTAGTATGTAGTGAGTTAGAGCTTCTATATTTTTAGATGCAAGTTAATCTGTATGTAGCACCTTTAGGGTCTTATGATGTAATTCTAGGTATTAATTGGTTAGCTGAACATAAGTCTCTAGTAAACTGTGAAGAGAAAGTTGTTAGATGTTTGGATGACCTAAGAGACTTTAGAGCTTAGACAAATCTCGGCTATGCAATTGAAGAAAGCCAAGAGAAAAGGGTGTGCAATCTGTTAGGTCTCAAAAATGCAAGTTACTAATCCTACGAGGATGCCAGGCTCTATATTTGGATTTGCAACGTTTTTGAACTAACTTGACGAAATCAACCTTCAAGGTTTGATGATTTCCTACACTTTAGGTCCTGCTACACCTAGGTGGGTTAACCTTAAAATATTAAAGCAGTCTGAGTGTGGATGAATGGACTAACTAGGTCTATCTACAATGGCATAGGATGTATGATAGATGACAAAGCTGACTAATTAATTCTATGTGTAATGTTTAATAGGTGATTGGCAGAAATTGTATAAGCAATATCAAAAAAAGGTTTTAATTAATGAGTTGAATAAGACCAGTGCCTTGTTGGGTAACAGAGTCAATTTGAAGGACTAAGACCAGTAGTTTCTAAATGGTAATAATTCTAGATATTTGGCACAGTTCTGGTTTATAGCTTGTACAAACGTGCAAGTAAATGACTGACAGACTCTTCTTGATAATCCAACCAAATAAAATCAGATATCTTTATAATTCACCAGAAGGTACTTTAATCCTTACTTGAAGGAACCAAATGAAATGAAAAGACAAGATTACAGATAATATTTTACTGGAGACAGTGTGTCAATCCTAATTATATGGCTCTACTTAGTAATCCCAACTTACTACTTCCAGGTTACTGTGAATAAATCAGAAGGGTTTAATTCCTTAGGATGGACACCAACCGAATTGATCACACAGATACAGCGAATGTGTATTGACAGATTAAATATATACTTGATAGTTTAATCTGAATAACAGGGAAATGCAGAAATGGAGACAGCCACACAACTGAATAATTTCAACAAATAACTGATACCCAAATGGAAATACTGAATCAGAGAACTTCAAATTTCTTCTTCAAAATAAAATATGCAACATGATCATTCTGGAATATTATGTATATGTATATCTAAATATCTTCTACTGCTGATGAATTTTTCAGCATAGATTGTTTGAACTTATATAGATATTTTCAAGAAGAGATACAACTCTTCAATAAGTCTCTTGGGATTTTAACCAATACAAACAATAATTACATAATCTTAGTTAGGCTCTGTTTAGCCATAAATAGACTTTTGTTATATGATCCAAGTACTCCTGCGCACGGTGAGAATCAGTAAGCTCGACTGCACTCCTGGTGATTATATCGAGGGTGATCATTTCCTCCAGTTGCTTGCAAACTTCTGTAGATACAGAGGCTTTATCTTTTAGGGCTCCTGTGGCTTTGTGTAATATAACTTGACAATCAATAGTCCACTCTTCTTTGCTCTTTACCTCTCCATTATCTTTGAATATTCTGGGCACCCCTGCGTCTGATGCATCAGTCCCTTCCTTAGCATCAGCTTTGAGTTTATCATAATAATTCTGGTGCCTTTTGAGCAATGCTCTTGCATCAGAGATATCTGTGCTATCAGTGGTACCTCTGTTTTGCAACTCGATCACCTTTTCTTGTATCCTCTGATCAAGCCTCTCATGTTCTTTGACTGCTTTATGATTTTCCGAGTAGTTATCCCAAAACTGGTTTAACCACCGTACCATGTTTGCATACCTGCTCTGCAGTATTGTAACAAATGCATCTATTTGAATTTGTTTGGCTTGATCATGGGATATCTCTTGACTACTTTGTGAGCTCTCACCTTGAGTTATTCTCTTCATAGATTGCCCAAAGGTGCTCTTAACAGCGTCCTTCAAGTAGTCATTCTCCTTTGTTAATCTTTCACAATTCAGCTTATAAGCATCCCTTTCCTTGATTAACATCTGAGCTTGTGCTTTATTCAATTTTGCAACATTGATACCAATGTCTGCAGTAATTATGGGGTCAGTCTCACCTGCTCTAAAAGTCATAACATGGCCAAAAGTTTTTTCAGTGTCTATGATGGCCGTCTTCTTATGGGGAGGATACAATGCCCATATCATTAAAGAATTTTCATCATTATTGTATCTCGTTCCCATATAGACTTCATTAACTCCTTCTGGAGTAAGCTTATACTTATCATCAGCATTATTCAAAAAACTATCAAAAACCAGAGCAGAATTTAAATCCAAGCCAGGAAAAATCATAACCCCCGCATCTTTAAGCAGCTGTCTGCCTCTGCTTGGTGTCATATCCTACATTTCCTTGTCCACTGTCTCCTTTAACATCTCTAATAACTGTTTTTCATTGTCAGCAGAAACATTATCTACTGACTCTCTAATTTCCTTTCCCTTGTATTTATACAGGAATGATTTAAATTCCTTCGAATGAATGAACGTATCATCTAACACAAAAGAATCATAAGCCTTTTGGCGTGGATCTTCATCAGCAAACCCCTCCTCATCATGTATCACAACTGGAGGCTGATATTGTTGCATTTTTCTTTTAGACATTTCTATTGTCTTATCTTGTGGCTGTTCAGTCAATTCTTCCTCTTCAGAGGATACCACTTCAACTTCTGCCAACTGCTTTTTCTTTTCATTCAAATCTCTGTTATATTTCTCCACCACCAAATTGACTTCAGCCTCTTCCAAATTTCTAATGACATCATCATGTGGATAATGTATGTGCATGTATCCACTGAGATTTTGTTTTCTTCTTGCATAGTCAATGAAACCCTCAGGGTCAAACCCTTTCCTCACCTCAGCAGTCACCATGTTATAATGCATTAGTTTATCCAAAATGAGATTGTACCCTTCTTTTGAAACCACAGTAAAATCTCCAAAACACAAAGTACTAGGCATGAATGATTGTTTATCATGCGAACTTAGATGCATGACATTGGAACAATGCATTTGCCTAATTATTTCCAAATATGCAATCCTGTCAGGGACAGTTTTAGGCAATATAAAGGGAGCATCCTCAAAACCATACACTCTGATCATAGTAGCATCCTCAAAACAATACCAGTCTCCCCAATTATGAGTGACAGCAGGGGGGCCACCAAAATCTTTTGGTCTGAGGAATCTTTTTATTTCATCTGAAATTGAATATTCACAGGGGTGGTTGAAATACCTATACAGCACTTTAACACAATGCTCTTCAAATTGAGCATAGCTGGAGTTAGCATACCTGCTATCCCAGATTCTGGTCCACATTTGTACAGGTATCTTCTCCCCTTTCTTACCCGCAGCAACAACTTGAAGCTCATTTGGCCACAATCCTACTTCCTGGCCGTAGTATAAGACCATATGCATGAGCATCGAGTAATGCTCAAAAGAGCATGCTGGAGCATTGTTTTTCATTGCAGATAGACCAGAGTCTATTCTAGTAGCAACATAGGAGGCATAATCAAACTGTCTGGCATTGTGACATTGAATATCAGAGGTTATGACCATTAGAGGAATAGCCATGAACTCAGGGACCTCTGAGCCAAGGACTTGGCCTACTGAATAGTAAGTATATTGAATGTATGGTTCAAAAATGGATACATGAAAGGGAGGGCCATCATTCTCAGTCAAGGGTATCACTTCTCCTTCAATCCTGGGTCTATGAATGGGTAACCTCCATCCATTGTAGGTTGTATCCATTCTCCAGTATTCTTTATCCAAATCTTCATAAACAACAGGGACAGTGCACAAATCATCCAAATCATACACCTCACAAATAGCATTTTTTGATAGGTGTACAATTGGTTCTCCCTGAGGGTTGCAGATAGCTTTCAGGCCTGAATTGTAATGCCTGGCTAACAGTTGCAGGAGTTCTACATTCAAGAATACATTAGGTACAACCAGTTTGCCTAAATTCATGTGCCATGGGTTTGACACAGGGGCATTTCTAAATCTTCTGTTGTAATGAAACCTGAAGAGTTCATATCCCCTAATTGGGGTCCAAATATCTCCCAGGCGCTTATGTTTGTCTTCTAATTTTTCTACTTCTGCCCTGAGTTGGGCAGACCTCCTGGCCTTGGGAGCTGACCCAGGCAACTGATCAATCAAGTCCTGATTTAGTTTCCTGTCTTTCACTTTTTCTTCAGGGGTTTGATCAGTTTTTTGCTTCTTTGGTTTACTGGTTTCCCCTTGTGATTTTCTTCCTTTTCCTTTCCCCGAAGTTTCCATTTTTGAAAAATTTGGCAGGAAATTCAAATACAGGTAATATAGTGGTTTGTGTATGTGTACCTGTCGCTCGATGGCTGGAATTGGAAGCCTTTGCTTTTGCCCTGAGAATTCTTCTGTATTCTGCTCTCGGACGGTTTTTTGCAATTATAATGATCGTATGAACTTTGTAGCCGTTTTGTATTAATTATCTGATCAATTCAATGTTCATCGCTGTGAAGTGTCACATCGCCATAACTCTTCCTATCGGCGTGCTTTTTGAAATGTCTGGACGACCTCAACCCTTTTTATGGCACGGACGGTCAATCGGCGTGATCCCTCAATAGTATCCCCGATGTCATGTAGTATCATATTTCAAGTGGGTGTGACCATCGGCATGATTTCCTTCATCGCCAAGGGTTTTAGATCTCTCCGCGATATGGCAAGTCCCACCGATATACTTTGCTTATCGGGAAGACTGAGACCATCGGGATACTAAAATTATGTCTCCCCGATCTTTATTGTCTTACCTATAGTCTGTTTATGTATGAACTTTTATCTTTATCGGAATGACATTCTCTATCGGGATAGCTTTCTCAAGATATCCCGATCCAAATCATCTCCCCGATGCCCTTTATCACATCCTTCATCGGGCAAAGTTTAGTAAAGTGTCACCGATATCTTTTGATCGCCGTGACTTATGAATCGGCAAGACTTGCTTCTTTTGTTCCGATATGTCAAGCTATCCCGATGAAGATGCATCGCTGAGAGTCTTGCCGATAACTTTCTTATCGCCAGGACTCTTGATCGTCGGAGACTTACTTGTTTTCTATTCCGATGGTTCATTTCTCACCGATGACTATTGCTTTGTTACCCTCGCATGCTGTTCGGTAAAACTCTTGCCGAAAGTGCTTCATCGGTATGATATATACCGTCGGGGCAACTTCTAAAAGATCATCCGATAGATATTTGTCATACCGATCGGCATGACCACTTGCCTTTCTTGCCGATGTAAAGTCATCGGTGTTGCTTACTCCATCGGTGAGCTCCATAATTCTTGCTCCGATCTCTATTTTCACGCCGATGGTTGTTTTCAAACAATTCCTTGTGTATCGGTGTAAGCCACACGACCTCATGCCGATGGATTGATTTTGATGATATTCGACACTGTTCATCCCTAGACATTTTATGAGATACAAAAATTTTATATTGTGGTCCTTTTGGGATATTCCTTAGGGTTTATTCAAATATGATGGAGTAAGGGAATAGTAAAATTTTGAAAATTTTACTGTGCTAACAGTGGCTCTGTCTGGGATGTATACTCCCTGTGAGTATACAAGGATCCAGATCTCCTGGGGAAGTAGACCACATCTTTTATTATTTTGGGGTGAGGTTTTATGGAACTGGAAAAAGGAAAGGAACAAATGATGGGGAGCGGGAATGATTCCTAGACTACTGTGCATGGAATAAAATATTTTTGAGAATTATTTGAATGTTGTCCATGCACTGGCAACACTTAATTCTCTTTGTACGTGTTTATGAAAAGAACTGCTTCAAGTATTGCCCATGTACTGGCAATTCCTGCTCCTCTCCTGACATATTCTGTACATAGTAAGAATCATCACCTCCCTTGCCAGTGATAACAAAAGGACCCAACCACAGGGCTTCAAATTTTCCATGTTTTCCTTTGTCTTGACATCTTGCATTCCACATTAGTACCAGATCATTAATTTCAAACTTTCTTTCTTTGGCCTTTTTGTCAAAGAGATATTTTACCTGTGATTGTAATTTAATATTCTGTTTCTGAGCCATTCTTCTTGTTTCATCAAGCTCTGCCAATTGTTCCAACCTTTCCTCCATTGGTTCAGGGATATTCAAGTCTTCCTGGAGAATGAATTTGTATATTGGTATAAGATTTTCTAATGGTAATCTTGCTTGGGTTCCGTATACCAATTCATAAGGGGATCTCCCAATTGCCCTTTTTATAGTAATCCTATCAGCCCATACTGCCATTCTTAATTTTGAATCCCAAGCCTTCTTATTTCTATCCAACATTCTTTTTATGATTTTCAACAGACTCTTATTACTTGATTCAGCTTGTCCATTGGCCTGTGGATGGTAAGGAGCAGCATAAGAAACAGTGATACCATATGTGCTGCAAAAACCTTTGAATTCATCAGATCTAAAGCACATCCCATTATCAGTAATCAGTCTTACAGGAGTACCAAACCTGCATATAATGTTATCCATTAGAAAATTTATCACAACTTTACTAGTAGCCTGTCTGGTTGGGATTGCTTCCACCCATTTTGTAAAGTAATCAGTAGCTACTAAAATCCATCGGTGCCCCCCACTTGATTTCTCTGAAATTTCACCTATAAAATCAATACCCCACTGATAAAATGGAGCCTCAACTTGCATAGGTTTTAAAGGTAGTGCTCCATGATACTTTAACTTCCCTGAGAACTTTTGGCATGCTTCACATTTTCTAGTGTACTGGTATGAATCGTTAAAGACTTTAGGCCAATAGTACCCTGCCCTCAAAATTTTGTGGGCTGTAGTTTTTGCTGAGAAATGTCCTCCGCACATGCCTTCATGCAATTCCTTCATAATATGTTTTGATTGATATTCATCCAAACATAATAGTAGAACCCCATCTCTATTTTTCCAATAGAGATCTCCACCAATGAGTACATATTTTGAAGCTTGTAGTTTGAGTGTCCTTCTTTTGTTATCATCATATCCTTTAGGACTCTTCATATGTGTTAGATAATATACTATATCAGTATACCAAGGAGTACGTTCAATACTGGTACTTGCATCAATATTACATATATGGGAAGCTTCTAGATTATTTTCAGTCATCAATTTGGCAAGACCCTGTCCTCTTACTAATTTAGTGATTTGGATTTCAATGTTGAACTCCTGAATCCTATTGATCCACCTACATCTCCTACCCGTGACCTCAGTTTGAATCAGTACATCTTTGACTGCAGCATTAGGAACATATGCTATGATTTTAGCCCCTACCAAATATGGTCTAAAGTTTTTTACTGCTTTTACCAATGCATATGCCTGTTTTTCAATAATGTCATACTTCAACTCTGCATTCTGAAGGGACTTGCTAAAGAAAGAGATTGGCTGTTCATATCCATCATTGTTTTTCTGCAACAACACTGCTGCCACTGTATGATAGGAAGCAAATGAAAAAAGTTGGAAAGGTTTGCCGAAGTCAGGGGATATTAATACTGGAGCTTGTTTGATGGCCTTCTTAATGTTACCAAATGCTTCCATTGCTTCTGTTGTCCATTTCATATCTGAGTTCTTCTTCAGCATTCTTGATATAGGACAAACAATCTCTGCGAAATTTGGTATAAATCTTCTGACAAAATTTATCTGACCAAAAAATGATTGTATAGCTTTTACATTTTTTGGAATAGGGACCTGATCAATTGCTTCCACCCTTTCAGGATCTATTTTAACTCCTTCCTTCGAGACTATATGGCCGAGCAATTTTCCTTCTGTTACTGCAAATTGGCATTTTTTAGGATTCAGTGATATTCCATATTCTAGGGCTTTGACAAATATCTGTTCTAGATGTGTGCAATGATCTTCAGCCTTTTTTGAATATGCTGTTAAGTCGTCTTGATAGACTATCATAATCTTATTTATTAATTCAGCAAAAGCTACATCCATCGCTCTTTGAAATGTTGCCCCAGCATTAGTTAATCCAAATGGCATTCTCAAGTATACATATGTTCCCCACGGAGTGGTGAATGCAGTCTTGAATTGTTCAGACTCCTTAACTTTTACCTGATTGTAGCCAGAGAAACCATCCATCATGGATAGTAATTCACATCCAGTAACTTTCTGTAATATCGCCTCCATATTGGGAAGAGGATAATTATCTTTGAGAGAAGATTTATTCAGGTTTCTGAAATCCACACACAGTCTAATGTCACCATTCTTTTTCCTGACAGGTACTAAGTTTGAGACCCAGGAAGAATGTCTAATAGGCTTGATTATAGCTCCATCCCTTAACTTTGTAAGTTCCTCCAGCATTTTCGGAGCCAATGTAGGATTAATCGGCCTTTGTTTCTGTCTGAATGGTTTTGCATCTGGTTTGAGTGGTATCTCATGTTGAAATAGATCCTCTCTATATGCCTTTAAGTCATCATATGACCAAGCAAACACATGCCTATACTTCCTAAGTAGATTGATAATTCTACTTCTGATTTTCTGGTCAAGATTCCTCCCAATATATACATTTTTTGGGGTTGTCTGAGTCCCCAAGTTCACTTCCTCAAGATTCTCAGGTATCACTGGTGTTTCTTTCTTCTTGTATCTATCATGCCCATCAAATGCTTTTTCTAATGCAATAAGCCCTTTGGGTATCTTATTTGTCTTCAGTTGAACTACTTCTTGACCAAATAGGGTTTCTTTCCCATCGTGTTTCTCCACAAATGCACTGAAATCAATTTCTTGATTTTCATAATAATCAGCACAATGTAAGAAATTGATTATATCAGCATCGCTGTCAAACACCTGCCAGTTCTGTATATTATCAGGGATGGTAGGTCTAGTTTTAAATTCTACTTCTGTGATCCCTCCTAATGTTAGATCATCTCTCTTTAATGCAATGTTTGCTAAAAAGTCTGCCATGATGTTTTTAGACCTATCAACCCAGCTGATTGAAAAAGCATCAAATAATTCAACACTATCCCAAACTGCATTTCTATACTGTCTTAATCTTTTATTCTTAGATAAATATTTTTCTCTTACTTGGGAGATGACCAATTCAGAATCACCATAGACAACCAACTTTTTTATTTTGTATTTGATGGCTATGTCTAGGCCAATGAGTAGGGCTTCATACTCAGCTACGTTATTGGTGCATTCAAATGTCAGTAAGAAAGAGTATTTGAATGTTTTCCCTCCTGGTGAGATAAAAACTACTCCGGCCCCATTTCCTATCTTGCTGCATGCACCATCGAAATACATTTTCCACAAATCATTTTCTTTTTTCATAGATTCAGTGTGTATTGGGTCAGTGTTATGCAATTCTGGGGTAGTTTCTCCAACTTTGAAAACCCCTAAATCTGTGTCACAAAAGAAATTCACCTGATGCCGGTCCATTCTTTCTATAATATTGTCATACCTTGGTTCTCTGCACAACTTGATTTCTTTGTCACCTACTGGTATGGTGGCATATGATAGATCTAATTGAACATTGCCTCCTGCCATTGCAGCCCACTGCCTTGATAACAGCATTCCATAATACGGTGGGATATCAACCACAGTGATGTCAATGTTATATGTTGCCTCAGGATATGAAGCAAGTTTTATTTCTACATCTTTCATAATACCAACTACTGGAATAGATCTGTTATCCATTGCATAACATTGGCCATACGTAGTATCAACCCACATCCCTAATTCTTTCATCACTGCTATAGGCATGATATTCATAGCAGCACCTGAATCAATCATACAATTCCTGACTATTCTGTTCTTGATTACTAGTGTAGTATAGAATGGATCTACCTGTGAGGGATTTTTTGTAAGTGTGTCACCAAGGTATACCTCAGGCATCTTAAAATTTTCTTGATGCACATTATTTGTTGTTTTTTCAAACCCTTTATGTTTTGGATTAGGTGTATCAGAAATCATCTTGACGACTGTACTCCTATATTTATCTATTTTCATCATCTCTAAGAGTGGGACTGATATCTTCACCTGAGACACTGCCTGTGCAATGTCAAAAGAAGGGGTTATGATTTGGTCATTCTTTTCTGTTTTTGTATTCTCTTTTTCTATATTTTCTTTCATTTTATTTTTATCCCCCTTTTCTGGTTCTTTAGGTGATGATTTTGTATTATTCCCCTTGTTATTCTGGTCTTTTATGAATACACTCCCAGGAGTTCCCTGCCCAGCATTTATTGTTCTATTCCTTAAGTTATAAGTGTTTCGAGCTTGAGCCACTGCAGCTACTGTGAGAGCTTCTTTTTCATCCTCAGTAGGTTTTCTCCATTGACCATATGGTTTATTGTCATAAATATCTTCCTGGTCTGAGAATACTTGCTGTTCTCCCATGTTAACATGATATTTTTGGTTCCCTACATCATACTCATACCCTTCTTCCTCTGAAGAAGAATAATCTTCTGTTACCACACATGGTGTATCCTGCATCATATTAATGGTGTGATTATCTCTATTATAGTTATATAGCATTTCCTCTTGCTGTATTGATTTAGCTACCTCACAGTATTCAGGTGAATGTGGCAAGTTACATACAGAACACCAAGGTTTATTTTCTGCCATATGTGCCATGTTTCTCTTCAATGGATCAGGAGTATCCTTTCCATATGGCTGCTTTCTGTTGTTGTCAATAGGTCTTCCATCCTTCCAATTTGTATTGTAAGGCATATCATGTAACCTAGGTCTATCCTGCCTATGCTGACCCTCTGGTTTAATCTGTTGAGCATTTGAATTCTGAAGACTTCTATGATTTTCCCTTTTATTGACCATTCCTGCAGCTTTTCTATTATTTTCAATAGTTATGGCTATTTTCTGTGCTTCAGCCAACGTTGCAGGACACCAGTTTCTGAGTTCATATCCTGTTTTGGGGTCAAATGCCTTCATATAGATACTCAGTGCTGCCTGGTCAGATAACTTGGCTCCATGTGGTACCTTATTATGTAACTTGGAAAACTTCAGGTTGAAATCAAATACTGATTCATTTTGATACTTCTGTATACTTATTAGTTCATGTAGTGCAAACTCAGGAGCGTATTGGTTACCATACTGATCCTTAAACTGGTTATGGAAATCAGTTATTGAATTGATTGATGCATCGGGCAAGCTATTAAACCAATCTCTGGCATCTTCAGTGAGGGACATCATAAATAACCTCATTCTAATGTCTTCCCAGTCCATACCTATATCCTGTACAAAAGCATTAAAACTTCTGATATGGTCTTCTGCAGATACTGCATTGTTTCCAGTAAACTTGGGAACCATGTTTCTCCAAGTACTATCCATAGGATATGGATATAACTGATATCCAGTTAAATCAAATTGACTGCATATATTAGCAAGGTTTTGGGGAGGAAAATTGAGATGTGGTGGATTGGGATAGTAATTATATCCACCTGGTGGCTGATGATATGCATATTGTTGATGTTGGTTCATATGGGGATTTATGTGTTGATTTTGTGGCCTATAATATTGTTGACCAGGGGGTGGGTAATTATTTGCCACATGTAGGGATGCATTACTTATGGGAGGTGGTCTGGGGATTTGGGAAATAGTGTTCTGATGACTTCCAGAAGCATGTGAGTTTTGAGCACTATTTGTATTTTGTTGTGTATTCCTTGAAATATTCCCTCTATGCGGGGGTACATATTTGGGGGGAGCTATTTTGGCTTTATTTCTCCTCTGTTGAATTTCTTGCTGCAATAACTCCTTCTCCTCTTGTATTTTGTACCTTTCGAGTTCTTTCCTGAGCATGAGTATTTCCTGTTTCTCATCACTCATGTCTTGATTATTTATTTCCTGATATTCTGGATTGTCATTTATTCCCTGATTTGACAATTCATATCCTATCTCTTCTCCCTGGTCAAACGAGACCTTGAAATCATGTTCAGCCTGGTTCCTATCAATATCCCTCATGACCTTTGCATCATGATCCCGCTGTTCTTGAGGAGTGGGTCTGTACCTTGCCAAAATATCATCAGTTGCTCCACTGAGGTTCTCGTTTGAATCATGTAGAGGTGTGAATTTATTGTGAATTGCAATATTTTGTTCTGAATCATTCTCCTGGATATCTAGATTATTGTCTTGGTGGGAATATTTTGGATTCATATTTCTTTTGGAGATGTTTCTAAGTGGTGGAGATGACTGCAAGTTTCTGCCTTCCATCTTGGATCTCCTACCATCCATTTGAAATTTTTTGTTATGATTGTAACTAGAGTCGCCACCTATTGAATAGGAAAAGTTTGTATTTTTATCTGTAAGGTTCTTTGTCACCAGCAGAGTTACCAAAAAGAAATTTTAAATGACTCTATGAAAGAAAGGACTAAATTCTAAGGTCTTTTTACTAAGTTCCCCAGTAGAGTCGCCAATTTGTTAGGTCTCAAAAATGCAAGTTACTAATCCTACGAGGATGCCAGGCTCTATATTTGGATTTGCAACGTTTTTGAACTAACTTGACGAAATCAACCTTCAAGGTTTGATGATTTCCTACACTTTAGGTCCTGCTACACCTAGGTGGGTGAACCTTAAAATATTAAAGCAGTCTGAGTGTGGATGAATGGACTAACTAGGTCTATCTACAATGGCATAGGATGTATGATAGATGACAAAGCTGACTAATTAATTCTATGTGTAATGTTTAATAGGTGATTGGCAGAAATTGTATAAGCAATATCAAAAAAAGGTTTTAATTAATGAGTTGAATAAGACCAGTGCCTTGTTGGGTAACAGAGTCAATTTGAAGGACTAAGACCAGTAGTTTCTAAATGGTAATAATTCTAGATATTTGGCACAGTTCTGGTTTATAGCTTGTACAAACGTGCAAGTAAATGACTGACAGACTCTTCTTGATAATCCAACCAAATAAAATCAGATATCTTTATAATTCACCAGAAGGTACTTTAATCCTTACTTGAAGGAACCAAATGAAATGAAAAGACAAGATTACAGATAATATTTTACTGGAGACAGTGTGTCAATCCTAATTATATGGCTCTACTTAGTAATCCCAACTTACTACTTCCAGGTTACTGTGAATAAATCAGAAGGGTTTAATTCCTTAGGATGGACACCAACCGAATTGATCACACAGATACAGCGAATGTGTATTGACAGATTAAATATATACTTGATAGTTTAATCTGAATAACAGGGAAATGCAGAAATGGAGACAGCCACACAACTGAATAATTTCAACAAATAACTGATACCCAAATGGAAATACTGAATCAGAGAACTTCAAATTTCTTCTTCAAAATAAAATATGCAACATGATCATTCTGGAATATTATGTATATGTATATCTAAATATCTTCTACTGCTGATGAATTTTTCAGCATAGATTGTTTGAACTTATATAGATATTTTCATGAAGAGATACAACTCTTCAATAAGTCTCTTGGGATTTTAACCAATACAAACAATAATTACATAATCTTAGTTAGGCTCTGTTTAGCCATAAATAGACTTTTGTTATATGATCCAAGTACTCCTGCGCACGGTGAGAATCAGTAAGCTTGACTGCACTCCTGGTGATTATATCGAGGGTGATCATTTCCTCCAGTTGCTTGCAAACTTCTGTAGATACAGAGGCTTTATCTTTTAGGGCTCCTGTGGCTTTGTGTAATATAACTTGACAATCAATAGTCCACTCTTCTTTGCTCTTTACCTCTCCATTATCTTTGAATATTCTGGGCACCCCTGCGTCTGATGCATCAGTCCCTTCCTTAGCATCAGCTTTGAGTTTATCATAATAATTCTGGTGCCTTTTGAGCAATGCTCTTGCATCAGAGATATCTGTGCTATCAGTGGTACCTCTATTTTGCAACTCGATCACCTTTTCTTGTATCCTCTGATCAAGCCTCTCATGTTCTTTGACTGCTTTATGATTTTCCGAGTAGTTATCCCAAAACTGGTTTAACCACCGTACCATGTTTGCATACCTGCTCTGCAGTATTGTAACAAATGCATCTATTTGAATTTGTTTGGCTTGATCATGGGATATCTCTTGACTACTTTGTGAGCTCTCACCTTGAGTTATTCTCTTCATAGATTGCCCAAAGGTGCTCTTAACAGTGTCCTTCAAGTAGTCATTCTCCTTTGTTAATCTTTCACAATTCAGCTTATAAGCATCCCTTTCCTTGATTAACATCTGAGCTTGTGCTTTATTCAATTTTGCAACATTGATACCAATGTCTGCAGTAATTATGGGGTCAGTCTCACCTGCTCTAAAAGTCATAACATGGCCAAAAGTTTTTTCAGTGTCTATGATGGCCGTCTTCTTATGGGGAGGATACAATGCCCATATCATTAAAGAATTTTCATCATTATTGTATCTCGTTCCCATATAGACTTCATTAACTCCTTCTGGAGTAAGCTTATACTTATCATCAGCATTATTCAAAAAACTATCAAAAACCAGAGCAGAATTTAAATCCAAGCCGGGAAAAATCATAACCCCCGCATCTTTAAGCAGCTGTCTGCCTCTGCTTGGTGTCATATCCTGCATTTCCTTGTCCACTGTCTCCTTTAACATCTCTAATAACTGTTTTTCATTGTCAGCAGAAACATTATCTACTGACTCTCTAATTTCCTTTCCCTTGTATTTATACAGGAATGATTTAAATTCCTTCGAATGAATGAATGTATCATCTGACACAAAAGAATCATAAGCCTTTTGGCGTGGATCTTCATCAGCAGACCCCTCCTCATCATGTATCACAACTGGAGGCTGATATTGTTGCATTTTTCTTTTAGACATTTCTATTGTCTTATCTTGTGGCTGTTCAGTCAATTCTTCCTCTTCAGAGGATACCACTTCAACTTCTGCCAACTGCTTTTTCTTTTCATTCAAATCTCTGTTATATTTCTCCACCACCAAATCGACTTCAGCCTCTTCCAAATTTCTAATGACATCATCATGTGGATAATGTATGTGCATGTATCCACTGAGATTTTGTTTTCTTCTTGCATAGTCAATGAAACCCTCAGGGTCAAACCCTTTCCTCACCTCAGCAGTCACCATGTTATAATGCATTAGTTTATCCAAAATGAGATTGTACCCTTCTTTTGAAACCACAGTAAAATCTCCAAAACACAAAGTACTAGGCATGAATGATTGTTTATCATGCGAACTTAGATGCATGACATTGGAACAATGCATTTGCCTAATTATTTCCAAATATGCAATCCTGTCAGGGACAGTTTTAGGCAATATAAAGGGAGCATCCTCAAAACCATACACTCTGATCATAGTAGCATCCTCAAAACAATACCAGTCTCCCCAATTATGAGTGACAGCAGGGGGGCCACCAAAATCTTTTGGTCTGAGGAATCTTTTTATTTCATCTGAAATTGAATATTCACAGGGGTGGTTGAAATACCTATACAGCACTTTAACACAATGCTCTTCAAATTGAGCATAGCTGGAGTTAGCATACCTGCTATCCCAGATTCTGGTCCACATTTGTACAGGTATCTTCTCCCCTTTCTTACCCGCAGCAACAACTTGAAGCTCATTTGGCCACAATCCTACTTCCTGGCCGTAGTATAAGACCATATGCATGAGCATCGAGTAATGCTCAAAAGAGCATGCTGGAGCATTGTTTTTCATTGCAGATAGACCAGAGTCTATTCTAGTAGCAACATAGGAGGCATAATCAAACTGTCTGGCATTGTGACATTGAATATCAGAGGTTATGACCATTAGAGGAATAGCCATGAACTCAGGGACCTCTGAGCCAAGGACTTGGCCTACTGAATAGTAAGTATATTGAATGTATGGTTCAAAAATGGATACATGAAAGGGAGGGCCATCATTCTCAGTCAAGGGTATCACTTCTCCTTCAATCCTGGGTCTATGAATGGGTAACCTCCATCCATTGTAGGTTGTATCCATTCTCCAGTATTCTTTATCCAAATCTTCATAAACAACATGGACAGTGCACAAATCATCCAAATCATACACCTCACAAATAGCATTTTTTGATAGGTGTACAATTGGTTCTCCCTGAGGGTTGCAGATAGCTTTCAGGCCTGAATTGTAATGCCTGGCTAACAGTTGCAGGAGTTCTACATTCAAGAATACATTAGGTACAACCAGTTTGCCTAAATTCATGTGCCATGGGTTTGACACAGGGGCATTTCTAAATCTTCTGTTGTAATGAAACCTGAAGAGTTCATATCCCCTAATTGGGGTCCAAATATCTCCCAGGCGCTTATGTTTGTCTTCTAATTTTTCTACTTCTGCCCTGAGTTGGGCAGACCTCCTGGCCTTGGGAGCTGACCCAGGCAACTGATCAATCAAGTCCTGATTTAGTTTCCTGTCTTTCACTTTTTCTTCAGGGGTTTGATCAGTTTTTTGCTTCTTTGGTTTACTGGTTTCCCCTTGTGATTTTCTTCCTTTTCCTTTCCCCGAAGTTTCCATTTTTGAAAAATTTGGCAGGAAATTCAAATACAGGTAATATAGTGGTTTGTGTATGTGTACCTGTCGCTCGATGGCTGGAATTGGAAGCCTTTGCTTTTGCCCTAAGAATTCTTCTGTATTCTGCTCTCGGACGGTTTTTTGCAATTATAATGATCGTATGAACTTTGTAGCCGTTTTGTATTAATTATCTGATCAATTCAATGTTCATCGCTGTGAAGTGTCACATCGCCATAACTCTTCCTATCGGCGTGCTTTTTGAAATGTCTGGACGACCTCAACCCTTTTTATGGCACGGACGGTCAATCGGCGTGATCCCTCAATAGTATCCCCGATGTCATGTAGTATCATATTTCAAGTGGGTGTGACCATCGGCATGATTTCCTTCATCGCCAAGGGTTTTAGATCTCTCCGCGATATGGCAAGTCCCACCGATATACTTTGCTTATCGGGAAGACTGAGACCATCGGGATACTAAAATTATGTCTCCCCGATCTTTATTGTCTTACCTATAGTCTGTTTATGTATGAACTTTTATCTTTATCGGAATGACATTCTCTATCGGGATAGCTTTCTCAAGATATCCCGATCCAAATCATCTCCCCGATGCCCTTTATCACATCCTTCATCGGGCAAAGTTTAGTAAAGTGTCACCGATATCTTTTGATCGCCGTGACTTATGAATCGGCAAGACTTGCTTCTTTTGTTCCGATATGTCAAGCTATCCCGATGAAGATGCATCGCTGAGAGTCTTGCCGATAACTTTCTTATCGCCAGGACTCTTGATCGTCGGAGACTTACTTGTTTTCTATTCCGATGGTTCATTTCTCACCGATGACTATTGCTTTGTTACCCTCGCATGCTGTTCGGTAAAACTCTTGCCGAAAGTGCTTCATCGGTATGATATATACCGTCGGGGCAACTTCTAAAAGATCATCCGATAGATATTTGTCATACCGATCGGCATGACCACTTGCCTTTCTTGCCGATGTAAAGTCATCGGTGTTGCTTACTCCATCGGTGAGCTCCATAATTCTTGCTCCGATCTCTATTTTCACGTCGATGGTTGTTTTCAAACAATTCCTTGTGTATCGGTGTAAGCCACACGACCTCATGCCGATGGATTGATTTTGATGATATTCGACACTGTTCATCCCTAGACATTTTATGAGATACAAAAATTTTATATTGTGGTCCTTTTGGGATATTCCTTAGGGTTTATTCAAATATGATGGAGTAAGGGAATAGTAAAATTTTGAAAATTTTACTGTGCTAACACAATCTATGTCATCTAAGTAAAGGACCTTGAAAAAGAAGAACCAGCATTCAATGACTACCCAATCCTTAGAGATTTCAGAGATGTATTCCCTATGGAGTTGAAAGAGTTAGCATCAAAGAGAGAATTTAACTTCTCCATTAATTTGCTACCAAGGATTGAGCCTCAACCTAAGGCACCCTATAGGATGACTACTATAGAATTGTATGAGCTTAAAGCACAATTGGAACAGTTGCTAAATTAAGGGTTCATTAGACCTAGTGTGTCACCATAGGGCACACCAGTTATCTTTGTCAAGAAGAAGGATGAGACTTTGAGGTTATGCATTGATTATAGGATGGTTAAAAAAGATACTATAAAGAATAAGTACCTAGACTCCCAAGAATAGATGAGCTCTTTGATTAGATGAAAGGAGCTATGATATTCTTGAAGATAGACCTTAGATTTGGTTGTTACCAATTATGGATTAAGGATGAGGACATCTCTAAAATAGCTTTTAGGACTCGATATGGTCACTACGAGTTCACAATGGTACCATTTGGGTTGACTAATGCTCTAACAACCTTCATGAATTTGATGAATAGCATTTTTAGAGATTGTTTAGATGATTTTGTGTTGATCTTCCTTGATGACATATTGATATACTCTAAATCAGTGGAAGAGCATGAAAGGCATTTGAACATAGTCTTGCAACACTTGAGAGAGCAGAAGTTGTATGGTAAAATATTTAAGTGTACATTCTTCCAAGATAAAGTGCACTATCTTGGTCATGTCATCTCAGTAGAAGGGATTGCAGTTGATCCCAAGAAGATAAAAGCAATAATGGAATGGCTTACATCTCAGATTGTGATAGAAGTTAGAAGTTTTATGGGACTTGCAGGTTATTATAGAAAGTTTGTGGAAGGTTTCTCAACTATAGCAGCATCGATTACCTTGCTACAAAAGAAGGGTAAGAAGTTTGAATGGACAGAAAGGTATGATTAAGCTTTCCAAGTGCTAAAGGAAAATCTCACAAGTGCTCCTATCTTGACCATACCAGATCCTAATGGTCACTTTACAATTATAACAGATGCTTCAAGAGGAGTAGGAGGAGTGTTGTTGCAGAATGAGCAAGTTGTTGCATATGAGTCAAGAAAGTTAAAGCAATATGAGTTAAACTATGCACTACATGATCTTGAGTTAGCTGCCATAGTTTATGCACTTCAGATGTGGAGGCATTATCTTCTAGGTAAGCCCTTTGAGTTCAAGATAGATCATTTAGGGCTCAAGTATATCTTTACTCAACCTAACCTTAATGCATGATAGAGAAGATGGTTAGAATTCCTTAGGGAGTATGACTTTGGAATTGAGTATATAAAAGGAAAGGAGAATAAAGTAGCAGATGCTCCTAGTAGAAGAAGACATCTAGCTGCCATGGTTACAATGAGAACTATTTTGATGCATAAAGTAATTCAGAATCTTCAAGGGGATGAGCATTATGAAAGAGTGAAGCAAGCTTTAGAAGTAGACCCCTTAGATCACATGTTTGATGGTTATGTGATTAAGTCAAATGGACTTTTGAGATATTAGGGAAGGATGTATATTCTTAACTTAGGAGAGTTCAGGAAGTTAAGGCTTATAGAGATCCACAATGCACCTTATTCGGTGCACCCTAGAGTGACCAAAATGGTTGAAAGTTTGAGACCCTTATACTTTTGGCCTAGACTTAAGAGGGATGTGATAAAATTTGTGGCTCAATGTTTCAAGTGCTAATGAGTCAAAGCTAAGCATGTGCATCCAACAGGATTGATGTACCCACACAATGTTCCTAAGCATAAGTGGCAAGTAATAAGTATGGATTTTATTCAGGGGTTTCCCATCTCTAAAAATCAGCATGATGTCATCTTAGTGGTTATGAACAAGTTAACTAAGGTAGCACATTTCATTATGGGGAATCTCTTAGATGGTTCTTTGGTTTTAGGTAAGAAGTTTATTCAAGAGATTTTTTTATTGCATGGAGTGCCTAAGACTAACATTTCAGATCAAGACACTTACATGACATCCAAATTTTGGACAACTCTTAATGCAGCATTGGGAACCAAGTTGAATTTTAGTTTGGCCTATCATCCTCAAATGGATTTTCAAATGGAAAGAGTCAATAAGGTTCTAGAAGACTTTCTAAAGATGTAGTGTATGGATCAACACTATAAACATGAGGATTATCTTCCATTGGTAGAGTTTGCATACAACAATTCATACAATGCATCTTTGGAAATAACACCATTTGAAGCTCTTTATTGGTGTAGGTGTCGAACACCTATCAGTTGGGATAAGGTGGACGATAAAATAGTGATTGGTCTTGATATGTTAAGGGAAATGGATGATCAGATGAGATTGATCAAAGAGAAGTTGAAGCAAGCTTTCCATCATCAGAAGAGTTATATAGATAGAAATAGGATGCTTAGATAGTTCTCATTTGGTGACAAAGTCTTCTTAAGGATCAAACCTTAGAAGAGTTTAGTTTCATTTGGCAAAGAGTCCAAACTTGCTCCTCATTTTGTAAGACCATTCGATGTCTTGGAAGTGATCAACCATGTAGCATATAGACTTTCTCTACTGCCTGCACTTTTCAGAATCCATAATGTTTTTCATGTGTCCTTGCTTAAGCTTTATCATCCTGATGCTTCACATATCCTTGATTGGCATGCTTTATAGGTTCAGGATCCAAGAGTGATGTTGGTGGAGCCCACTCGAATCTTAGAGAGGTGTAATGTTAAGTTGCGACGCAAAGACGTGGTACAAAATAAGGTCCAATGAGACCAATATTTAGACGATAGTACCACATGGGAGGATGCATAGGAGATTGATAGATCATTTTCTCATGTGAGTATATAGCATAGATTTCTTATTTATGCATGATTATGATACTTTGAGTTATTGTTATTATTTTAAGATACTTTGATACTTTTTTGGTGGTGGATTGACACATTAATATTTTGTTGTGTAATAAGACATTGGGACGATGTCTCTTCCTAGTGGGGAAGGATGTCACATCTCATTTTTATGGACTATATAATTATTCTAGATTAGTGAACATTTACTATGATTGTTTTACTTTGAGTAAATTCCACGTGTGTGAAGGTAATTATATCATGAAGTTATATTTGTGTAAATTAGAAAGTTGATTTAAATAATAAATATTATTAATATGATTATAATATTTTTGCTTCGGCTATGTTTTGGGGAACTAACCTATTGCCGTTGAGTTGAGTGCGAATGAATGCAGGTACTTGTCAAAGATGAGAACATGGTTGAGGTAGAGATGTTCTAGCCACTTGGCAAGAACTGTTTGGGATGGTTAAACCCTGATGCACTCACACACTCACATAGTCTCATAGTGCATTATATTGAATAGTTTAATATGCATTATTGTGTGGATAACAAATGCGATTGATGGTTAGATACTTAGAAAAATATTGTATTTTAATTATTTCAGTGAGTCTATTTTGAATGTATGATTTAGTTATAATATTAATGATTCTTTTGATTTATATTTAAAAAAATTGTGTGATTTATATTATTTAATAATAATAAATAATGTTTTCCTATTTATACAAATATGGATGTTTGGAAGACAATATTTAAATTAGACTTAAAACAATTGTATTTAAATTGCAATAATCATATATATCTATTATTTTAATATTATTTTAAATACTTCTTGATTGATTAAAGTAATTATGTATTAGTAATTGTATTTTATTAAAAATGTTTAAATTATATTAATAATATCAATATTATATTTAGAATTTTAAATAAAGAGAGTTAAAAATAAGTTACTTTTATGCATGCAATAGAAAAATAATAAATTATTTTATTCTACTAAATGGAAATTGAATAGCTTTTCTAAATGCAAACTCATGGAAACTCAAACAAAATCTTTAGTTGTCAAAAATCAAGGCAAAAACCTAAATAGCCAAAATAAGGGAGAGATTTTTAATAAAAGAAGTTTTGGAAGAAAAAAAAAACACCATGATTTGCAGCAAAGAAAGGCATGTTTTTGGCAGTAGAGAGAAGGACGTGGATTCTGTTTTGGCAGTGACATGAGAAAACCTTGGTCAATGACTATAGCAAAGAATAGAGTGCCTTTTTTGGCAAGCAAATCTAAGTATTTTCCTAGTTTATCATTGCAATAAATATGGTAGATTAAAACTATTAAAAACATAGATGAATTTGGCATGTAAAACTTTTAATTTCTAGCTTGTGTGAGTGGCGATCGGCTCCCTCTTCCTGGTGTCGACCTATCTTCTCTTTGGCCGCTGAGTAGTAGACTCAAGCCATCATTTGTTTCTTTTGTTCTGATCAACCACCTTAGTTTTATCTTTTGCCTCTAGTCTCCTTTATCCTTAGTATTTGATGTGATTCAACCTACCAACCCAGCAAGAAGGCAGTAAATTTTGGCTATGTGGTTGTTAGACCTAGTCACTTTCCTCTTTTCCTTCCGTAGATTTAATTTGGCCACTTGTTCCTGACTTCCACCACTAAGTTTCTAACTTGCCGTCTATTCTATTTTATACCTCTATTTTCTTTCCTAAACCTTGGCCGACTAAATTTATATTCTTGTGTTTTTGTGTGGGTCAAACCTATGCCAAGTAACCTATCCACCAGTTTTAGATCTGTTGAGAGTTCCTGTCATTGCAAATTAATTCTAAACTACCTATAAGAACAAGTTTTATTCCTCTTTTAATTAGATTTAGAGTTCATGTTGTAGCTATGTTTAATGATTTTAATGTCATCTCAGACCTGCTTAATTACTGTCACTAGTTAGACAGTAACTTCCTTGTGAATTCAGAACTCTATACAGTGCCTGTTGCATGAGCAATATTAACCTATTTTGACTTCCATAATTCCTGTCGTCAGTGTGACAGTAAACTTGTTTATGAGTTTCCTCAGCTTCCTATCACAGCAGTGATAGTAAGGTTGTTAAATTATTTAGGCAACCTATTACTTACAAAATTTTAAATGAATAGATTATAAGTTAAAATTATGTTTTCATTTTATGTTAATGTGATGGAGTACACCCTGAGATGTAAATATCATTATCTTATTAAAACTTCTTGAAGAGAATTGGCATACTTGATTGGAATGATTTAGAAAACTTAATACATATTATGGAAATTGGATGAAATATGAACTAGGAAATAAGACTGATTTAACAGCCTTATAGATGCAATTGTATGATCAAATGATGAATTATTGCTTGAAAGTGTGTTTTCTCAATTGATGTTTTGGAAAGGGATTTAGAGATGAATTATAGGAGAACATCAATTGACTGTTTTATTTTATTATTTATTTATTTACTTGTTTTTTGGGGAAAGAAAGTAGATTTTATCTAAGAATGTTGTTGGGTTACTTTTGGGCTAAGATGCCAAATGTGGATTATCAGAGATGGCTTTTCCTCCTTTTAAGAATTGATCGGTTGCTATGTTCCAAAGGTTTAGGTCTAGAAATGAGATGTCATTGAAAAAGATGAATATTTTGTCTAGAAAACCTATTGATATATATCTCTATCACATCCTATTGTGAGACAACCTGCATTTCATTATTTAGAATTGCACGTTAGACATCAGGTTGCATTGGGTGTTCCCACCTGCTAGTTGTTCTAGGTAGCTAGACATTTCATGTAGGGTTAGGTTTCCTTTGTGTCATGAAGAGATTTGGGGAAGTGTAATTGCTTCATTGTTGGGTGGAAAAGCACTTGACCCATGTTCCCATCTCTCGGCTCACAGGAGAACCATTTGGTTTGTGGCAACTAGAGAGTGTAATGATTTATTTATACTTGTTGTACATGATTATTGTAACTTGTAAATTGGATGTATTATGGCATGAATGCAAATGGACTTTGTATATTATTTTATAGTTCTTTCACCTAGATTGAGCATGAGATTTGTAAGATTTAATGACTTTTATTGATTCATCTTTATGAGATTTATCTTTTACTTGTGGAGTTGTAATTAAGCGGATTAATTACCTCTTTTTACTTTTGTTACTTGTGATGTTGTAATTTAAATGGATTATTTACTCTATTTACTCTATTTACTTTTGTGATGGTTTGAGTGGCTTTTACAAATTTTCAGCCACTTCAATAAACAACATTGTTTTCAATTGTATTGGTCGTGCCATGTATGAATCAATGAATCTTGGAGATGATATGTTTCTATTTTCATAGATAGATACACTTTATTGTGCAATGGGTACACTAAAGAGGTCTTAATGGTGAATTATTAGGTCCTTAAGAAAATTATATGTTTCCCTAAGTGTAGTTCCCAATGGATAGATGTCATCTTTGGATTATTGGCATGAAATGACTAAATGAAAGTCACTCTCTCTTTTCATCATCCATTATTCTCTTTATATCTTTTATCTCTATCTCTCTCCATCGTTCTATCTCTCTTTCTCTATTCCTCTCTCTCTATTGTTGTAAACATACCATTTTTAATGTAGGGAACTATCCATTAGAATGCTTGATCATAGACCCAAGTCTATCACACAATGGAACACTTTTTGCCACTATATTTATGTAGTTAAAATTAGTTTTTTAATCCCATGATAATAAACAATTTTTTCTTTTAAGAAATGGCTCTTCAATTGTCATGGGTTGTAGTGCCCCTCCATTCCCACCTTGGATGTACAGGTGAACTGATCAAGCGCATGAATATGAAGGTAAAATAACAGGAATAATTAAGGTAAGGTAAGGTAAACAATTGATGTTGTACAATATTGATAGATGTCTCATACATGTGTGGTTTCATATGATAGTTAATGTGTTTTATTGATAATCTCCATTGCGACACTGATAATGCAGGCTTTGACATTGTTTTGCATTCCAATGATTAAGATGTCGATCTTACTACAATTGTTATATGTTTGAATCTCATGGACTGATTCTGTTAGATTTATTTGTTATGATGGTACTTCTAAGACTTATTTAATTTCATGCACCTATATGTTCAATGTATGGTTCTGTTTAGATAATGAGGTAGATTTGATTTGGTTACAGTTATGTGTTATCTAATCTAGATTGATATAATGTGGAAAGGACGATGTCGTATCACTCACTTGCAAGTGCCCTACGATATTGTGATTCCTTTCTCACCTAGTGTCAACTTTTGTGTGTTTATATATGCTTGACTATGTCATTTGTTGCAGGATGTAGGTATCTGGCATCGACTCCACCTGAATTAACAGGTCTGAGCGTACCCTGAACCCAATGGATAACTTGTTCCAGAGATAACTTAAGGTCCCACATCCCAAGTCATCATCTTCAATTAGGATGCATGACATGTCTAGTTCAACCTGTCAGTATGTTAGGTCTTGCAACTAATTGATATTTGATGGAGCCTATTGGTTAAGTGTGTGTTTGGCCCTGGCTTGTGAACATGTTTTATTTGCCATTCGAGATCTATCTTGCTCAATGGGTTAATTATATATGCTTAGATTTGTTGTGGTGAAATAGAAATTATTATAGCATATAGTATATTATTATTTAATCCACTATAATATTTAACATGGTTATATCATATTATTATTATTATTATTATTATTATTATTATTATTTAATAAGTTATTTACGAACCAATAAATATAACAGATTATTGTTAATGTGTATGTAATGTTAAGTTAATAATAATAATAATAAATAATAATAATAAAAAGGCAAATAAATAAATATTATAAAATTAGGTTTTGTAATTAATTATATTATATAAGTGATGTCGGTAAATGGTTTTACCATTTGTGTGAACTTTGGTGTCAATTATATACACCCTAATCATATTGGTAACAAGATGCTTTTAATTATTGAACCATTGTTTTATTAAATTAAAGATTGATCCGTTTTGAGTTGGTTGGGATTCCCGTACAACGGACATCCCTCTTCTTCTAGAAAAATGTCTCTCTTTGGATTACACTAGGAATTCATCTAGTTCCAATAGAGCGGGGGGGAGAGAAGGTTTCAGGAGTTTATAAACCCTAATCTACTTCCATTTTATTTCTTCCCTAATATTATGGCGATCTGATTGAGCCGCGGCTGATCTCAAAAAAAAATCTATAGAAGCACATTCTTTTCAGGTATTCTCTCTTTCTTTCCAACATTCTCATGTGGTAAGCTCTAGCAAATTCTGCATATTGTCTACAAATTTTAAAATAAAACATTTTTCCAATCTTAAGCATGATTTGCCTTTCTCTCGTACACAGTATTGTAACAAAGCCTATTTTTCTTTGATTCTAATTTTCAACCCTATGATTTTGTCCTCTCTATTATGTTTGAGGTGTGTTCTAACTAGAGTACCATAGTTGTCTTCCTATATGTCTTTTGATGAGTGTGATTTCACAAATAATAACATTGCTGCACTTTAAAGAAACTATTTAGCCTATTGTTTGTCAGTGTAATTTTAATCATCTTTATGCATGGGAGTAGCTATGAATCAGTGAGCTCATTAGAAAAAAATGATATTGCATATAATGAGAAGGAAGTTTAATATTTGCAGCTGACTATTCCCTATGCTAGAGCAATGATTATGGCCTTGGATTGTAGTTGTAATTCAATTTCATTATTGATGTGGAAGCCTACTCCTTTGGATTACTAAAGGATAACATATCCACTATGATCTCTAATATTCTCGTGGTCATCCCAATTGCTAGTTGTGGGTCTCCATTGGTTGTTCCTTAGAGTTTGATTATATCAACTATCTATGCTTCTACATATGCGTACATGTCTACAGAGCATTTCCACTATAATATCTGACAAAAGAACACCTTCCATTATGCTATAATGGATGTCCATACCCAGTTCCAAAGCTCCCAATTTGGCACATGCCGCGAGGATGATGGCATAAGTTGTGGTGTTTGGCTTTACGCTTGCCAATTGCATTTGCTTGAAAGTTTTTAAAGTTTGTTCAACAAATCCCTTTTTGTGCATATTCTACACTCAACGCATTCCATGAGATCATATCTTCCTGAGATCTCTAGTCAAAACTATTTCTGTGGCTTGTTTATGCTTCCACATTTCGCCTCTTGAAGTATTCTATCAAACAGTCACATGCATTGTCTATGCTTCCAAATTTCGCATGCATGTCTGCTAGGGTAGTTGCAGCTGGACATCTGACAAAATGCCTCTATCATTTATCCTCTTTGGACATTGATACGTTGTTCCAAAGCTCCATTTGTGCATAGGTACATAGGATGCTAGCAAATGTTACAAAGTTTGGTCATACACTTTCCAAAAGCTTTTGCTTGAAAGTTCTTAAAGCCCTCTCCACGTACCAATTTTGAGTGTATCCTAAAATCATTGTACTTCATGATAACAACTTGAGAGCTTCATATATGTTCATTCCTTACAAAGTCATTTAATAGGTGGAGATGAGTTACGGGATTAGGTCTTGAATCTAATGCAAAATATAGTATATCTCTTATGTGTTATCTTCCTATCTCTGTTTATTTTTTACACTTGTTGTTGATTAAAATATGTAGTTTAAACTTTGAGGCATAAGTGAATTTCATGTTTTACTCTATGAAGAAAGAGCTCTTATACGTTCTTAGGTCCTTAATAATAATTCTAGTATTTATGAAGACAACTTTCTTTAGGTATTTTAATTAAGAATAGTTAACCAAGGTTAAAGATAGAACTTCTCTCTTGATTAGTGGATTAATATTATGCCATAATGGTAAAGATCACCATTGGATGATTTATCATTACTTATTGCATAAGCAAGGAAAATATTAAATATGTCAAAATGCTTACGTTAAACTTAGATGGAAACTTGTTCTTTTAGGCTTGCATCTTATGGCAATTGTAGTAAACCCTTATATGTATTATTATCTTATATCCTTATTATAAGTAGTTATTAGTGGAATTAGTTAAACTAAAGTGATTTGATTATTTCAAATAGATATGTAATTCTTATAGACATTATATTACACTTTTATATTAATTTAATTAGCTTGACGTTGTTATATATATATATATATATATTGATAATTAGTTTTATAAATTAATTAATTAATTATATACCTTTATGTGTTTTGTGACTACATAAAGAATGTGTCTCATTGGATAATAACATATATATATTATATTAGGGTTTTAGTATAAGAAATGCTTTAATTGGAATTAAATATATTATGTTTTCTTTTGTCAATAACATGAATGCATTATATACAATGTATCCTCTTTAATGAGCTAAGTTTGTTAATTCACTATTTAGGTAAGTAAATGGAATAGAACTTTATCAGATAAATTATTACATAGGTAAACTAGTGAAATGAGGTAATGTTTTACTTGATTTTGGGTTAGCAGTGAACCTATCGTTTGTATGGAAAATCTGTTTTAATTGGATTGATAGTTGGTCTTATGTTTTAATGCATTAGTAAGGTGACAATAAGGGTTTATGTGTGTGTGTTAAAGATAAAATGCATATTGTGGAATATCTTACTAACATTTATCAATTGGGCTTTCAGTTAACATAGGTATGTTTATAAATTATGCATTATTGGTTATTGAATGATGGTTTCTTAAACATAATTATAATGGTTTTGTTAGTAGAAATATGATATATGGGTTTGGATTATAAATGTTGTAATTAGCATTTAATTTATAAGTATTTGTAATTAATATTATCTATGCATTGTTTAGCTTGACGGCTATATGTAATTGATGATTGATTAATATAATAGATAGAATTAATATTGATTAAACTAGACCTAGGTTTTATGAAATTCTTGGTGGAGATATAACTTGAATCCAGTTGCTGATTTGATTAAATAGAATTGCTCTAGTAAGAAGAATTTATGTTGTCAATGAGTTGATTAGTAGAAATTGCTTATTGCAAGCAAAATTTTCTTGTGAGTTGGTCTATGCATAAATTGTCAAGTTTAGGTTCCAGAGGCATAAGGTAATATGATTCGATGGCATGTATCCTATTCATAGGTGTCTTGAAATGAAGATGTTGTAAGAACATGATGTCTTTTGTCTATGTATGTGGGTCTTGGTAAACAATAATGTGAGATGATGTACATACTGTGTTGTGAATATATTATGATGGGATTAAATCTCCTTCATGTATGTGTTGATATTGAGCTTGTGTTTAGTAATGTAATGGGGAGATCTTGGAAATCGTAATGAGAAACTATTTTGTTCATGGTTGAGATTTGCGAGCAAGATGACCCATACCTTGCTCCAGATATGTGTTGTTATGGTTATTGCGATTGATCAAGTAAAAGTTTTGGAACAATGAAGTAAAGGTTTGTCATTGTAATTATGTTTAATAAGCAAGAAGGTAATGTCTTGCATTGTTATGTATACTTATCAGTATGATAGTGATTGTCTTGCTTAATGGTTAGGGTTTCTAGATGCAGGTAGGGGAGTGGCTTTCAATGTGGGGCTGGCACCCAAAGTGGCCGTCAGGATAACCCATTGAAAGTTGTTAACTAAGTGAAAACCTAAAATGAACTGGGGGGAAAGGTAAATTACACATTAAACAAGATAATTGGATTTCCTCTCCCATCCCTGTAGTGCTCGTTTAGGCTAAGGATGGGTATGAGAAGGCCTAGTCAGCAAGATCGACTTCCTTGTCCCCATGAAAGGAAGGTTGATTCTACATGTGTCACCCTATGGGGCTGGCGCCTAGTGAGAGGCTGTCAGGATAACAATAGATGGGAGTCGGCACCTAGTGAGAGGCTGTCAAGATAACCCATGTTAGGACCATGCGATGACACTCTTCCTATTGCAGCCTAGCATTCCCTAGTTGGTCTATCTTTATTTGTTATGTGTCTGCCTCTGGAAGTGATATTGAGTTGCTTGTGGTGTTGTCATGTGTTGTGTTGGAGTCATGTTTAGTCCTTGTTTCTGTTAGGCAATTGTCTACCTGGTTGTTTGACATTTTGGGCCCTTATGTTATCTCCTAGCATAGGGGGTGGACCTTAGGATTCCACATGGTTGGGTGGATGTGCTTTATCCCCATTGGTTTTTCCTTGCCTTTGTTCGTGTGCAAGAAGGTTGTAACTCCTGTAGCAGATTCAGATCTTGTACCAGTTTATAAAGATAGTTATTTATGCTCATGTACTATCCTGTGTATCAGATTATTCGTCATGTATGTAATTTGATGTAATCAAAAGTTGATGATGTAAATAATGTAATACTGTTTCCTCATGTGTAAGGAAAAACTATAGTTGTACTTGATCTGGATGATTATTTATCTAATGTCATGGAAATGTATATGGTTATTCATTTAAATGCAATAGATACAGAATGAATTATTGTTGTCAGTTAATACATGATGTGTGAGAGAACATGATAGTAGTTCTGTCAGTAATGCAACCATGGAACCCTAGGAGAACGTTAATTAGTATAGATATGTTAAATGTTACCTTATTATCTCTTTCAAAAAAAAAATTGTCCTGTTTGTACGGTGTAATTGTGTTATTTTCTAGAATTCCTTGGCAGGGCGTTATATCTGGTATCAGAGCCATGCTTTGCAACATTGGGATCTCTGGTTCTTGTCGTTGTTTTAGGTTAAACATTTTTTTTCCTTATGGTGAGTTAGTAATAGTACCTTTCACCTATGTGCCTTAGTATGGTGTTAGAAGGTTGATAAATTCACAAACTTGTTCTATGCTTCTGGAAGAAATAAATTCTTTATGCCTTGTCTTACTTATGCTTCTGCTATGTGCTCTCTCTCCTTTTATGAGAATGTGATGATATATTTAACAATATGTGTATGTTTCTTGAATGCTAGTATTTACTGATTTGATGAGGTCTTGAGTTTCTCTTATGGTCTCTAGTGTTTTAGAAGAAAAGAAATTGTATTGCATTAAAGGTAGAAATTGTTGTAAATAAGTAATTATTTTGTTGCCGTAAATCCTTGTATAAAAGATGTTTAGGTATAAGGATGTAGATAACCTAATTATCTATGTGTTGGTGTACATTCTCTAATGCATTCTAGACCTTCTGTCCTAAGAGTTGTATAGCGAATACTCCCTTTTTGTGACTAAAGTTAGCCACTTTGTGATGTGGGTTTGTTTGCAATTTGGTTAATTTGAAATTTTGATGGTTGTTTCATGTGTTGTTATGGGCTAATAGTGAATTTGTTTTCTTTGAAATTTCTTATGATAGGAGTGGTCACCAAAACTCTTTTCTCTATACTTGAGTTATTGTTGGAAATTGTTGGCATTTTGTGACTTAAGATTGGATTTGGTTATTTTTCCACTTGGGTTTTCACCTTCTTTAAAACTTTGATGGTAACTATTCTGAATGTTTGTTTTTGTTAGCCCTGTATTGTGTCAAGTGTTGTTTCTATCATGTTCATTTCGAACCTCTGATAGTGTGTACAAGGGAGGACTCTGCGAAGAATTGTACTTGAATGCTGGTAACTAATCAGAACCAGGGTGGAAATAAGAAATGAGATGTAATTTTTTTTCTTGATAATATGTAAACACAGATCCCTGAATTGAAGGAAATTCTCAAAATACGTCTGATTAGTTATAAGTAGATTACATGATACACCTTAAAGGTAAGGAATTGATGTCTTTTATGCCTGTATAGAATGATTGTGCTTGTCTTGGGAACAATTGCTTAATGTGAATGCGTATGTTGGCAATAGAAAATTGTAATACTAATGTGTTATGTTTCCACCCTAGCCTGTGACTTCCAGGAGTAAGTCAAGTTTTAGTGGGGGAGGATGTAGTGCCCCTCCATTCCCACCTTGGATGTACAGGTGAATTGATCAAGGCGCATGAATTTGAAGGTAAAATAACGGAAATAATTAAGGTAAGGTAAGGTAAACAATTGATGTTGTACAATATTGATAGATGTCTCATCCATGTGTGGTTTCATATGACAGTTAATGTGTTTTATTGATAATCTCCATTGCGACACTGATAATGTAGGCTTTGACATTGTTTTGCATTCCAATGATTAAGATGTCGATCTTACTACAATTGTTATATGTTAGAATGAATCTCATGGACTGATTCTGTTAGATTTATTTGTTATGATGGTACTTCTAAGACTTATTTAATTTCATGCACCTATATGTTCAATGTATGGTTCTGTTCAGATAATCAGGTAGATTTGATTTGGTTACGGTTATGTGTCATCTAATCTAGATTGATATAATGTGGAAAGGACGATGTCGTATCACTCACTTGCGAGTGCCCTGCGATATTGTGATTCCTTTTTCACCTAGTGTCAGCTTTTGTGTGTCTATATATGCTTGACTGTGTCATTTGTTGCAAGATGCAGGTATCTGGCATCGACTCCACCTGAATTAACAAGTCTGAGCATGCCCTGAACCCAATGGATAAGTTGTTCCAGAGATAACTTAAGGTCCCACATCCCAAGTCATCATCCTTGATCAGGATGCATGACATGTCTAGTTCAACCTGTCAGTTCTATCAGTATGTCAAGTCTTGCAACTGATTGATATTTGATGGAGCCTGTTGGTTAAGTGCATGTTTGGCCCTAGCTTATGAACATGTTTGATTTGGCATTTGAGATATATCTTGCTCAGTGGGTTAATGATATATGCCTAGATTTTGTTGTGGTGAAATAGAAATTATTATAGCATATAGTATATTTTTATTTAACCCACTATAATATTTAACATGGTTATATCATATTATTATTATTATTATTATTATTATTTAATAAGTTATTTACGAACCAATAAATATAATAGATTACTGTTAATGTGTATGTAATGTTAAGTTAATAATAATAATAATAAATAATAATAATAAAAAGGCAAATAAATAAATATTATAAAATTAGGTTTTTTAATTAATTATATTATATAAGTAATGCCGGTAAATGGTTTTACCATTTGTGTGAACTTGGGTGTCAATTATATACACCCTAATCATAGTGGTAACAAGATGCTTTTAATTATTGAACCATTGTTTTATTAAATTAAAGATTGATCCATTTTCAATTGGTTAGGATTCTCGTACAACGGACATCCCTCTTCTTCTAGAAAAATGTCTGTCTTTGGATTACACTAGGAGTTCATCTAGTTCCCATAGAGCAGGGGGGAGAGAAGGTTTCAGGAGTTTATAAACCCTAATCTACTTCCATTTTATTTCTTCCCTAATATTTTGGCGATCTAATTGAGCCACGGCTGATCTTAAAAAAAATCTACAGAAGCACATTCTTTTAAGGTATTCTCTCTTTCTTTCCAACATTCTCATGTGGTAAGCTCTAGCAAATTCTACATATCATCTACAAATTTTAAAATAAAACATTTTTCCAATCTTAAGCATGATTTGCCTTTCTCTTGTACATAGTATTGTAACAAAGCCTATTTGTCTTTGATTCTAATTTTCAACCCTGTGATTTTGTCCTCTCTATTATGTTTGAGGTGTGTTCTAACTAGAGTACCATAGTTGTCTTCCTATATGTCTTTTGATGAGTGTGATTTCAAAAATAATAACATTGCTGCACTTTAAAGAAACTATTTAGCCTATTGTTTGTCAGTGTAATTTTAATCATCTTTATGCATGGGAGCAGCTATGAATCAGTGAGCGCATAAGAGAAAAATGATCTTGCATATAATGAGAAGGAAGTTTATTATTTGCAGCTGACTATTCCCTATGCTAGAGCAATGATTATGGCCTTGGATTGTAGTTGTAATTCAATTTCATTATTGATGTGGAAGCCTACTCCTTTGGATTACTCAAGGATAACATATCCACTATGCTCTCTAATATTCTCGTGGTCATCCCAATTGCTAGTTGTGGATCTCCATTGGTTGTTCCTTAGAGTTTGATTATATCAACTACCTATGCTTCTACATATGCGTACATGTCTACAGAGCATTTACACTATAATATCTGACAAAAGAACACCTTCCATTATGCTATGATGGATGTCCATACCCGGTTCAAAAGCTCCCAATTTGGCACATGCCGCGAGGATGATGGCATAAGTTGTGGTGTTTGGCTTTACGCCTGCCAATTGCATTTGCTTGAAAGTTTTTAAAGTTTGTTCAACAAATCCCTTTTCTTGCATATCCTGCACTCAACGCATTCCATGAGATCATATCTTCCTGAGATCTCCAGTCAACACTATTTTTGTGGCTTGTTTATGCTTCCACATTTTGCCTCTTGAAGTATTCTATCAAAAAGTCACATGCATTGTCTATGCTTCCAAATTTCGCATGCATGTCTGCTAGGGTAGTTGTAACTAGACATCTGATAAAATGCCTCTATCATTTATCCTCTTTGGACATTGATACGTTGTTCCAAAGCTCCATTTGTGCATAGGTACATAGGATGCTAGCAAATGTTACGAAGTCTGGTCATACACTTTCCAAAAGCTTTTGCTTGAAAGTTCTTAAAGCCCTCTCCATGTACCAATTTTGAGTGTATCCTACAATCATTGTATTTCATGATAACAACTTGAGAGCTTCATCTATGTTCATTCCTTACACAGTCGTTTAATAGGTGGAGATGAGTTACAGGATTAGGTCTTGAATCTAATGCAAAATATAGTATATCTCTTATGTGTTATCTTTCTATCTCTGTTTATTTTTTACACTTGTTGTTGATGAAAAGATGTAGTTTAAACTTTAAGGCATAAGTGAATTTCATGTTTTACTCTATGAAGAAAGAGCTCTTATACATTCTTAGGTCCTTAATAATAATTCTAGTATTTATGAAGACAACTTTCTTTAGGTATTTTATTTAAGAATAGTTAACCAAGGTTAAAGATAGAACTTCTCTCTTGATTAGTGGATTAATATTATGCCATAATGGTAAAGATCACCATTGGATGATTTATCATTACTTATTGCATAAGCAAGGAAAATATTAAATATGTCAAAATGCTTACGTTAAACTTAGATGGAAACTTGTTCTTTTAGGCTTGCATCTTATGGGAATTGTAGTAAACCCTTATATGTATTATGATCTTATATCCTTATTATAAGTAGTTATTGGTGGAATTAGTTAAACTAAAGTGATTTGATGATTTCAAATGGATATGTAATTCTTATAGACATTATATTACACTTTTATATTAATTTAATTAGCTTGACGTTGTTATATATATATATATATATATATATATATATATATATATATATATATATATATATATATATATATATATATAATTAGTTTTATAAATTAATTAATTAATTATATACCTTTATGGGCTTTGTGACTACATAAAGAATGTGTCTCATTGGATAATAATATATATATATATATATATATATATATATATATTATATTAGGGTTTTAGTATAAGAAATGCTTTAATTGGAATTAAATATATTATGTTTTCTTTTGTAAATAACATGAATGCATTATATATAATGTATCCTCTTTAATGAGCTAAGTTTGTTAATTCACTATTTAGGTAAGTAAATGGAATAGAACTTTATCAGATAAATTATTACATAGGTAAACTAGTGAAATGAGGTAATGTTTTACTTGATTTTGGGTTAGTAGTGAACCTATCATTTGTATGGAAAATGTGTTTTAATTGGATTGATAGTTGGCCTTATGTTTTAATGCATTAGTAAGGTGACAATAAGGGTTTATGTGTGTGTGTGTTAAAGATAAAATGCATATTGTGGAATATCTTACTAACATCTATCAATTGGGCTTTCGATTAAGATAGGCATGTTTATAAATTATGCATTATTGGTTATTGAATGATGGTTTCTTAAACATAATTATAATGGTTTTCTTAGTAGAAATATGATATATGGGTTTGGATTATAAATGTTGTAATTATCATTTAATTTATAAGTATTTTTAATTAATATTATCTATGCATTGTTTAGCTTGACAGTTATATGTAATTGATGATTGATTAATATAATAGATAGAATTAATATTAATTAAACTAGAGCTAGGTTTTATGAAATTCTTGGTGGAGATATAACTTGAATCAAGTTGCTAAGTTGATTAAATAGAATTGCTCTAGTAAGAAAAATTTATGTTGTCAATGAGCTGATTAGTAGAAATTGCTTATTGCAAGCAAAATTTTCTTGTGAGTTGGTCTATGCGTAAATTGTCAAGTTTAGGTTCCAGAGGCATAAGGTAATATGATTCGATGGCATGTATCCTATTCATAGGTGTCTTGAAATGAAGATGTTGTAAGAAAGTGATGTCTTTTGTCTATGTATGTGGGTCTTGGTAAACAATAATGTGAGATGATGTACATACTGTGTTATGAATATATTATGATGGGATTAAATCTCCTTCATGTATGTGTTGATATCAAGCTTGAGTTTAGTATTGTAATGGGGAGATCTTGGAAATCGTAATGAGAAACTATTTTGTTCATGGTTGAGATTTGAGAGCAAGATGACCCATACATTGCTCTGGATATGTGTTGTTATGGTTATTGCTTTTGATCAACTAAAAGTTTTGGGACAATGAAGTAAAGGTTGGTTGTTGTAATTATGTTTAATAAGCAAGAAGGTAATGTCTTGCATTGTTATGTATACTTATCAGTATGATAGTGATTGTCTTGCTTGATGGTTAGGGTTTCTAGATGCAGGTAGGGGAGTGGCTTTCAATGTGGGGCCGATGCCCAAAGTGGCTATCAGGATAACCCATTAAAAGTTGTTAACTAAGTGAAAACCTAAAATGTATTGGGGGGAAGGGTAAATTACACATTAAACAAGATAATTGGATTTCCTCTCCCATGCCTATAGTGCTCGTTAAGGCTAAGGATGGGTATGAAAAGGCCTAGTTGGCAAGATCGACTTCCTTGTCCCCATGAAAGGAAGCTTGATTCCGCATGTGTCACCCTATGGGGCCGGCACCTAGTGAGAGGCTGTCAGGATAACCTTTGTTAGGACCATGCAATGACACTCTTCCTACTGCAGCCTAACATTCCCTAGTTGGTCTCTCTTTATTTGTTATGTGTCTTCCTTTGGAAGTGATCTATTGAGTTGCTTGTGGTGTTGTCATGTGTTGTGTTGGAGTCATGTTTAGTCCTTGTTTCTGTTAGGCAATTGTCTACCTAGCTATTTGATGTTTTGGGACCTTAAGTTATCTCCTAGCATGGGGGGTGGACCTTAGGGTTCCACATGGTTGGGTGGATGTGCTTTATCCCCATTTGTTTTTCCTTGCCTTTGTTCATGTGCAAGAAGGTTGTAACTCCTGTAGCAGATTTAGATCTCATACCAGTTTATAAAGACATTTATTTATGATCAAGTACTATCCTATGTATCAGATTATTCGTAATGTATGTAATCTGATGTAATCAAAAGTTGATAATGTAAACAATGTAATATTGTTTCCTCATATGTAAGGAAAAACTATAGTTGTACTTGATCTGGATGATTATATATCTAATGTCATGGAAATGTATATGGCTATTCATTTAAATGCAATAGATACAAAATGAATTATTGTTGTCAGTTAATACATGATGTGTGAGAGAACATGATAGTAGTTCTGTTAGTAATGCAGCCATGGAACCTTGGGAGAACGTTACTTAGTATAGATACATTAAATGTTACCTTATTATCTCTTTCAAAAAAAAAAATTGTCCTTTTTGTACAGTGTAATTGTGTTATTTTCTAGAGTTCCTTGGTGGAGCGTTACATGGGTGGTAAAGGTGAAATCTGAAAATAATTATTCATAGGAAGGTTATGCATGTAGCCATGTTCTCTACTTAAAACTAAAAAGTACTTTGAATCCACAAATTATAGTTCAACATCATACATAAATAAGGATATGGTTTATCCATACACCCTTTGAAATACTATGTACACATATTCAAAGTAAAGGCAAGGTGGGCCTTGCTCAAATTATTTAAGCCTCCACTACTAACCCACAAGGTGATCTGGAACTTGAAATCCAATCAATCCTTTAACATGGCGTTGTAAACAAAATTTTTTAGAAAAAGACATTCTTAACATCCATTTGGTGAAGAGACCAGGTGTAATGAGCTAGCAATACTTTAGTAGTCCTGACAATATTGATATTTGTTGTTGGCCCAAAAGTTTTTGTGTAGTTAATTCCCTCCTTTTGGTCACTAATCTTGACTTATGGTTTTAAATGCTTCCATTAGACTTGAACTTAGTTTTATACACCCACTTATTTTTTAATGCATTCTTTCCCTTGGGTAAGTCCACCAATTCCCAACTCATATTCTTTATCAAAGAGTCATATTTATTTTGCATAGCTTGTTCCTATTCATATTTTCCCTTATCCTCATCATAAATTTGAGGATCATTAGTCTTCATTATTGTGGTCATTAGGGCATAATTAACTTATTGAGTTCTTTGATAAATTTCTTGAGGACTTTTGATCTTTTGAGAAAGGTTAGATTCTTCAAATTGTATTGGAAGTTGACTTTAAACTTTTGTTGGTTTCAAAAGTACTATGGGATATGTCATTACTTGTGAACACTTGTGGGATAAGATTTGGAGAGGATTTTATCATATCCTTGAACCCTTGATTAAACTTGACATCCCTACTTGTGAACAAATCCTCCACACTAGGATCATATAACCTATATTGTTTCATGTGATCATCATAGACAACAAAGATACTCTTAACACTCTTACTATCAAATTTATTTTGTCTAATCTTATTAGGGATCTGAGAAAATGCTTCACATCCAAATACCCTAAAATACTTAACATTTGGTTTCTCACTGCTCTATGCTTCCTTGGTATTTTGTAAACAGGTTGTAGTAGATCTATTGAAGACACGAGTTTCCATATTGACAACCTCAATAAAATAGACGACCTTAACAAATCCTTCAAAACTATGACAATTGTGTCTATTATAGATCCAAATTCTACAATTTTCTAGTGCACAATGAATTCAATAATGAACTTTGACAAAAGAATGCTTTGATATGTTAATTTGTAGATAACCACTCTAAACATTTGACAAGAGAAAAATTATCAATTCTAAGGAAACTTCCAACTACCTTGCAAAAAATCACTTCAAGCCTTTACTAACACACAAAGACTAATGTAGAATTTTTAGTTGTAGTCTATTCTCATTACTATAGGGGACAATATCCAATAGTAGTGTCGGTACCAACAGTTGTCAAAGAGTTGGTATGTTGGAAGCCCGATACTTGAAAAGTATGGTATTGGTACATACTCTTGCAATATGCTTTGCGAAGGCAAAAATAACTATTTAGCTTAGATATTATTCACTGCTCTCTTGTATTGCAGAGGTACATGTAGTAAAGGATAATGGAAAGTTGCATGCAATTTTTTTAATTTTGTGAGTAAAATTTAACTAAGAAGAGCGAAACATAGAAATATAGAAATAGAAAGGATTATAGTTGTGCAAATTTACTTGGTAGTAAATTACACATGTCAACATAAATAGAAAGGATTATAGTTGTGCAAATTTACTTGGTAGTAAATTACACATGTCAACATAAATAGAAAGGATTAAAGTTACACAAATTTCCTTGGCAGTAAAATTACACATGCCCACAGAAATAGAAGGAATTAAAGCTGCACAAATTTCCTTAGATGATGAGGCTTAGGGTCCAAATGGTACTAACCTCTAGGTTCAGCTTTGGAGAATTCCTCAAGAAGGGGATACACCACTGCTCAAGAGGACTTCTTCAACTAGATTGGGTGTAAGGATCAAGCCATTGTGCACATAAATATTAGGATTCTTAAATTTTATCAAGTGCAGGAACAAGATGTTGGTGCTTCACCAAGTACAAAACACTTCCATCTTTAAAAAATGATTTTAATTTTCAATGAACTAAATATGCTTTTCCTAAGCAAATAGCAACGATGAAGTTATATTTCTTTCTTTTACAATGAATTGTGAAATTCTAAATAACTCAAGGCCAACACATAACAAGAATTTGAAAATTGAAAACCTTGTTGGTTAAAGAACAGAGAGTTTGCCTTAGATTCAAACACTTTCTCAATCAAATATGTATGAAATCATCCTGCTACCTTAGTTTTCAAATATCAACAAATGTGGAAAGGTTCATGAGACCCCTAGATGAATGTTGAAATGAAATTACTTACCTGTTGTTGTGTCCATCTATTTTGAGAGTAAACTAGTGAGGCAGAAGTGCCAAGTTTGAAACCACTCTGAAGCTACACTGCAGCAATTTCCAACACTTTGAGTGGTCTACCTACCTTCCAAGGTAACCTGAAGGATCCCCCTTTGAATAGTATTATTAGTATTTTTTACATTAACAGTTTATGTCCCTCTACCTAAAACAATACCTAATGTAATTTAAACTATGTATTGCACCAAAAATAAAAAAAAAAAGAACAAATTATCAATTAAATTTAAGCTACAATTATAGAGTAATAAATAAAGTGCAATTATAGTATTTTAATATAGTTTTACCTTTTACTATGGTACAATATATTTTTGTTATGATCATTCAATAAAGTAATATTTGTCTTTGTATTTAACTCATTCAGGTCTTTGCTTTTACCCTACAACATTGCATTGGGGATCTTGTTAATTATGTTTTCTATTACTTACTCAAATTCATTATATTTTAGGTTTGTTTTTACAAGGATGCCAAAATGCTTTAAATTTGATGGTTATTCATGAATTTTAATAAAAAATAACTATTAACTAAGTTTGAAAAGAAAACTCAGACATAATGAATTTCAGAACAAACCACTAATTTTTTTCAACTCATCCTTATAGTGCAAAGAAAACCACCATATATTTTAATAGTTTCCTAATAAATACATAGCCCAAATCAAGGGAAATGAAGCAATATTAAGAAATTTGCAAAGTGATTATAGTTTAAAATAGAAAAATGTAACAATAGTGAATTTTAAAGCTTAACAATACCAACTATGTTGTAAGATAAGTAGGATTTTACTCATTAGAAAAATATATTTTTATCTTTTGAGCAATTAATTTAATATTATAAGTATAATTGATCTAGTTTTTTCATTGATCTATTGGTGATAGTTGGACTTGTATAAACATAGTGGCAAAAAAGTGTTACATTGTGTGATACACTTGGGGCTATAGTCAAACATTGTAATAGAAAACCCAACATTAAAGATTAGGCTATGGGTTTTAGAAATGTCACAACAACACATTGACCATCAATAAAATTGTATGATCTCTTCTCTAGAAATTACTTATTGCTTTTATCTACATGTTATTTTGGCGTACCCATTGCACAGTAAGGTGCCATTGCTAGTAGTATTTGTATGATCTCTTCTCTAGAAATTACTTATTGCTTTTATTTTATCGGCTTTAAAGTGTGGTAAAAATATTTGTTATATTTTTATTGGTCAAAATTGACCTTTAATTACGATGATAGGTGTAACCTACAGTGACAGTAAGGGGTAGAATGAGATGCGTGTAAATAAAAAAATGTTAACTTTTTTGGCTGACAAATAAAACAATAAATAAGGATTAGTTAAAAAGTGCTGACAAATAAAACAATAAAAATAAGGATTAATATAAATGTAAAAGACATTTGAATGGATACATCACTTTGCAAATTAGAAATAAATTGAGAGCCGAAAACAAATAAGAAACTATAGCAAATAAGAAAGTTTATCGAACAAGAAGAATAAATCAAAAAAAAATCCAAGTAAGTCATTTCAATAATAATTATTTTTTTTCAGAACAATTATACATAGTAATAAATTATTTTGCAAAGTGCACCAAATAAATTAAAGTTGAAAAAATCCAAGTTACTATATTGTTATTTATGTTTACATATACTTTTTTGTTTACTTTTGAAAATTCCATTTAATATGTGTAATTATATATTATATATTTATGAAATATTTAATTTTTGGGGGGATTTCACTTTTCATATATTTACTTTACAAGCAATAAATATTTGTTTTCGATACCAAAATTTTACTTTCTTTCAAATAATAATAACTTGATTGTTTTTGGGATTTCACTTTTCATATATTTACTTTGCAAAAACACAGTTTGTGTTAATATTTGTTTCACTTTCATTGAAACAGCAAAAACATATTTACTTTGCAAGCAATAAATATTTGTTTTGCATAGAAAATTTTTACTTTCTTTCAAATAGTAATAACTTGATTAGTTTTTGGGATTTCACTTTTCATATATATACTTTGCAAAAATATAGTTTGTTTTAATATTTGTTTTAGTTTCTTTCAAATAGCAAAAGCATATTTACTTTGCAAGCAATAGATATTTGTTTTGGATAGAAAAATTTTAGAATAATAAATATTTAAGAAATCATGGTTAAAATAGTATAACTTTGAAATAGAAATACTAATAATAGACAAACTCAAATATGTATTATCTATGAGGGTTTAGGTGCACATTTGACCTTATTTATTAGTAATTTAATAAATTATCTTAAATAAAATATATAAATATTATATTTATATATTATAGATATATTAACATTTATATGAGGGTTTAGGAGCACATTTGACCTTATTTATTAGTTAATTAATAAATTATCTTAAATATAATATATAAATATTATATTTATATAGAATAGATATATTAACATTTACACTGAATATTGGAGGAAGGAAGGATGTCAATTTTTTGCTCAGCATGTCGAGCTAAGGCATTCGTGCCTTAGCCCGATCCTCTAGTTTTTTCTTGGTCGTGCGAAGTGTGGGGAGTGCATGCATTTTGGGGAGGTCTAGGTTGTGATTTTTATCAGTACAAAGTTTTTTTCATCTACATCGGTGTCTCTTTCTCCCTGAGCATGCGGGGGTTTTGTGCCTGTTAGAGGCCGCGGGTGGGGTTTTCATTTTGGTTGGTTTGGGTTTGCAGTTCGAAGGTAGTGCTGGGTGGTGGGTTGGTTAAACCCTAGTGGTGATTCTTTTTTTCTTGGGGGCCTGCATGCCCGCCTTGGGTCTTGTTTAGTTTCAATGCCGATTGGGGAGTCTTCAGGGGTTAGTCCCAAGTTGGATTTTCACTCAGCAGTAGTTGGTGCGAATTCTCCTTTGCATGCTTCGAAGGTTTTTAATAATAACTTGTTCTCACCAGATCTGGGGTTGGTTGGTTCAGGTTTGTCTGGTGGTACATGGATTATGAAGATCAATGGATGTCTTGAACGCTGTGAGGAGAGGCCAAAATTGGTTATCCCACTAGAGATGATTGCAGAAGATATTGACTATTATTTGAAGCATGCATTGCTATGCAATTTTATGGGGATGTGTGTTTCATTACAATTTCTTGAATTGTGGGCCCAACGGACTTAGGGAGAAATGGAGGTTATGTTCTTAGCAAATAACTATTTAATGGTTTCATTCAATTGCTTGGCAGATCACAACAAGGCCTTTGAAGGAGGCCCCTATTTTCATAATCAGATTGGGTTATTATTAAACCTTGGCATGCAGGCTTCAATCCTACTAAAGAACTTCTGAACCGGGTTCCAGTGTGGGTTCAGCTTCTGAGGTTTCCTGTGGAATGTTGGCAGGATGATGTTTTGCACTTGCTTGCTTTGATGCTAGGAAAACCAATTGGTGCTTCACAGCAGACTCAAGTTAAAATGGTGATAACTTTTGCTCATATATGTGTTGAGATTGATTTAAGTAAACCTTTCCTAGATTCAGTGGATAGGTGTGTGGGTCCTTACTCTTGGGTGCAGCAGTTGGACTATGAGACTCTTCCTTTTCAGTGTCGTCTCTGTCATGAATATGGACATTTGCAGAGGAGATGCCCAAAGGCTAGGCCTGTGGATTCCTAGCCTTCTCAACCTCCCCACAATCCCCCTAGGGTTGAAAAGGGGAAGGAACCCATTCCTAGTGATGTGGATGGGGTTGATGGTTTCATTCCAGTCAAGGGTTGAAACAGGAATCGGGGTCAAAAGAGGACTTTGAAGGAAACGCAGGATGAAGATTCTTTCAATAGATTTGAAGTTTTAGATGATCTCAGCCAGCAAGAAGTGAATCCAAGCTTGGTGAATCTAGATTAGGGTGCTTTGGGTACAAGACAGGAGGGCCTTCTTTCTGAAGCTACTAAGGTTTTGCAGGATGATAGTGCTTTGTAAATGGACACAGACGTTCAAATGGAAGTCCAGGTGGAATCAGTTCCTATTATAGTAGGGAAGAAGGGTGGTGAGGATGGATCTCCTCTTGTTTTGAATGCAGGTACTAAGGGGGTGAAGAATAATAAGTGTTCTTCTCATTTGGGTCTTCATCAAAAGGATCCAAAAAAAGGCGCTGGGGAGAAGTCTTCCAAGCTTGGTAGAAAAAAGGATTTGGAAAAGATTAAATTAATAGGGGAAACTTTGGTAGAGTCAGGATCTGTTAAGACTCTGGATTCTCATTTTTTGAGCCCCTTGAAATGATTGCTCTATTCTAGAATGTAAGGGGCTTAAACAGTGGCCCTCGACAAAAAGTTGTTCATGATTTGGTTAGAAGTCAATCTCCTAATGTTCTTTTCATGCAGGAGACTAAGTTATCAGTGGAGTGTATGTTTGGTTTAGTGCCTAAGTTGTGTGGGAGTGGAGAGTGCTAGTGTATTGGTGCTCAAGGGTTTGCGGGGCAAGTGGCTTGTTTATGGAATCCTCAGAAGATCCGCCCTCTTTGGTGGTTGTCCTCTCAGTCTTCTATCTCTATGATTGCATCTTGTTTTGAGACGGGGGAGTCTATTCTCTTCTCCAATATCTATGCACCTACTAAACTTTAGGGTAAGCAACTTTTGTGGTCCCCTATCCAGTTTGTCCGAAGCATGGTTCCTTTCCATCCATGGATTATGACTGGAGACTTCAATGCTATTTCTGAGTTGGCTGAGAAGCGGGGTGGTATTGCGAGGCTTGAGCCTTTTGCATTGCTACTTCAGGATAACTTCTCATCTTAAAACTTTTTTTGATATCAAACCCATTAATGGCCAGTTTACTTGGAACAATTAGAGGATCAGGAATAATTGCATTGTGGAATGACTTGACTACTTTCTAGTTTCTTGCTACTGGGTTGGTGGGTTGTGGTGTTCTAGCTCTAAAATTTTAGATTGGAGGGGCTTAGATCATTGGCCTGTCAAGCTAGCTATTTCTTCAGCTCGTGTGCTTCGGTCTCCTTCTTTCAAGTTCCAGCTTATGTGGTTGCATGACTCCTCTCTCCATGACTATGTTGCTGAGTGGTGGAGGTATGGTAGACCTACTTATGGTACAACAATGTATACTTTTGCTAAGTTACTTCAATTTGTCAAGTATCATCTTAAACGTTGTAATCGGTAATGCTTTGGAAACATTTTCCATGCTAAGACTACTACCCAGGCTGAGTTGGATGGTATTACGAGGTTGATCAGGGAGGATGGAGTGACTGAGGACCTGTTGCAGGAAGAGACTAGGGCTTTGAAAGCATTGGAAGAGTGTGAACTACGAGAGGAAGTTTTTTGGAAACAAAAGGCTCGGATTGAGTGGCTTTAGGAAGGGGATAAAAATAGTTCTTTTTTCTTCAACTCGGTGAAAGCCAGGAGACATGGTAATTCTATTTCTGCTCTGGTGAATGACAAGGGTGAAACTCTTTCTTATTTTCATGCAATCACGTGTGAAGCTTTGCAATATTTTGCTTCATTATTCAGGGAGGACTCGCAGGGGGGTTCTGATGAGGAAGCTTAGGTCCTTTCTTGTATCCCTTCTTTTGGTTTCTAGGGAGATGAATGAGCAACTTATGAGTGATATTTTGATTGAGAAGCTAGAGGGGATTGTGTTTCAAATGAAGAGGGGGAAAGCTCCGGGCCTTGATGGTTTCCCGATTAAGTTCTTTCAAGAATTTTGGGAGATTATCAAGTTGGACTTGTTGGTAGTTGTTTAGGAGTCTCATAAGAATAAACAGATGTTATGGGCTTTGAATTCTACCTTCCTTGCTCTCATCCCAAAGTGTGATGGGGCGGATAGGTTAAGTCAATTTCATCCTATCTCTTGTTGCAATGTGATTTATAAAATTATCTCTAAATTGATTGTTGATAGGTTGAAAAAGTGGCTTAAAGTGCTGATCTCTAAGGAACATAGTGGTTTTGTGGTGGGGCAATAGATTCTAGATGGGGTTGTTATCGCAACTAAAACCATTCATTCTATGGCCAGTTCCAAAGATAAGGCGATGTTCATCAAACTTGATATGGCTAAGGCTTATGACAGAGTTTGATGGTCCTTCCTTTGGAAGGTTCTTGGTGCTTTTGGTTTTAGGGATGAGTGGATTTATTAGGTAATGAGTTTTGTTACTTCGGTCTCCTTCTCTATGTTAATAAATGGTGAGCACTCTAAGCTTTTTGGTGCCTCTCAGGGTTTGCAGCAGGGTGACCCCCTCTCTCCTTGCTTGTATCTTCTTCTTGCTAAAGGTCTAAGACATTTGATAAGAAGGAATGTGGAGTTAGGTTTCATTTAGGGGTGGGGGCGGGGGTGGGGGTGGGGAGGTGGTTTACCTCCACAGTCTCACTTGCAGTTTGTAGATGACACTACTAATGGGTATGGCTACAATTAGGGAAGCTTCAAATTTGCGCAAGGTGTTGGATGTTTATCTTGTTGTTTTGGGCCAATTGATTAATGAAGATAAGTCTTCCATCTTTTTCTTCAATACTCTAGGTTCCATTCATAGGTGAATTGCTCATATCTTGAGATTTCATACTAGGGTTCTCCCTTTGACCTATCTTGGTATTCCCATCTCTGTTGGAAGACTACACAGGGATTCTTGGCAGAATATTCTGGATAAATTTCGTGTGAAAGTTAATCATTGGACCCATCATTGGGTGTCCTTTGCGGGTCATGTTCAGTTGCTCAAGTCTGTGGTGCAGGCCCTCTCCATTTATAGAGGTATGATTCAGGTGGCCCCTTTGGGTTTTGTTAGGGAATTGGATTCCTTATTAAGATAGTTTTTATGGGCTGGTAGCTTATTATCCTCTAAATGGAGCCTTGTCAGATGGGACATTATTTGTAGCCTGAAGTAGTTTGGCAGCCTTGGGTTAAGGTAGTCATCATTGTCAGGGATGGCGTTGGCTACTAAATTGTATTGGCAGTGGTGTGTGGAGCAGGATGGGATCTGGGCTAGGATATTAACACAAAAATACTTCCTGGGGATCCCTCAGATTGATATTCCTCATTATCCCCTAGTGGGGAAAGGCTCAATGATTTGGAGTATGCTAAAGAAAGGGGCTGCTCTAGTCAAGGATGGCTTATTTTGGATTTGTAAAAGAGTAAGGAAAGCTCATTTTTGGTCTGATTCTTGGGATGGTTTTCCTCCCATTGTTTCTCAATTTCCTAATTTGGTGACTTTGTGCCAGAGGTTCTGTGAGGTAGGATGGTCAAGCGTGAGTGACTTCAAGTCCTTATCTTCTCATGGGTAGTTGGTGGTGGCGAGATGGAAGAATCCTGATGAGTGGCCTATTGTTGGTATGGAGGAGTGCGCTGAGCTTCATAGTATCCTTTCTCGTAGACGTTGTAGCTCCCTCTAGGAAGGGGATGTTCTTTCTTGGTCTCCTAATCCTAAGGGTGTATATACTGTTGCTTCTGGATATCAGGTATTGTTATCTCACCGGCTGGATGGGGTGGAGGTTCATTGGTGGAAGAAAGTGTGGAATAAGCTTTCTTGGCCGAAGTGTAACTACTTTATTTGGACTTTGGCTTGGAATAGGTGCTTGGCATGGGATAATATTTAGAAGCGGGGTTTTCAAGGTCCTTCTATGTGTGTTTTGTGTGGATGTGGAGAGGAGGACTCCTCTCACTTATTTTTTCATTGTCCCTTGACTTTGCAGCTTTGGCATTTTTGGTGGGGAGTTTGCAAAAGCCCCTGTGTTCATGCTTCCTCCTTGCTGGATTTTTAGAGTAGTCTGGGTAGACCTCCTTCTATGGCCTCTTTCTTGCAAGATGTGTGGTATGTTGGGCCTTCCTTCATACTATGGCAGATTTGGTTGGAACAAAATCAAAGAATATTTCAAGGCGAGAAGTTGTTGATTCAACAAGTTTGGCACAAAATTATGGGTATGATTCAGGAGACAGTTGAAGCTAAGTGTGATGTAGTGTTCCCTTTGGAGAAAGGGGATGTTGAGCTGGTGGATAGGTTGGGTATTTAGGGGTTGTCTCCAACTTCTGCTAGTGTCAGGAGAGGAAGGTGGGTGAAAAAGAAAGTTCAAAGGGTGGGAAGTTGGCTACCCCCTCCGGCTGGCATTCTGAAGGTCAATACTGATGGTTCTTCAAGGGGCAATCCTGGGCCTGCTGGGATTAGTGGGACTGGTAGGGATTTTTCAGGATCGGTGGTTTTTTCTTTTCTGTTCACGAAGGATTGTAGACTATCAACCTTATGGAAGGTTTGGCAATCCTCTATACTTTAGAGAGGGTTTATGCTTTGGGATGGTGCAAGGTTATCTGTGGTTCTGATTCACAGGTTTTGATTAATTTCCTGAATAAATAGAAGGTATTTGATGTTAGTTGGCAATTGGCTATGATGGTGCAGCAGATTCTATAGATAAGTTTTTTGATGGAGATGGTGTCTTTTGTCCATATTCCAAGGGAGTGGAATAGGGTAGTAGATTGTTTGGCTAAGTAGGCTTCTGAGCATTTAGATGGCTGGAAGATTGATGAGTGAGAGCAGGTTCCTCATGAGCACCAACATGACTTGGAGAGGATTCTTGCTGAGGATGGGAATGGTATTGGTGAAGGATGATGTTGTTTCATGCTTTGTATGGTTGTTTATTATGGATTCCTAGGGCCTTGGCCCTTTGATGTTTTGTAATGCTCTTCTTTGAATTTCAATAAAGTTTTTACCCATTTAAAAAAAAAAACATTTACACTTCAATGTTTTGTATGATAAATATGTTCAATTTCAAACACATCTTAGAATTGATTACAAATGTTGGTGATAGTTTAATTTGAAATGTGATAAATATATTTTACAAGATGCCTCGTGCAAAGCTAAATTTTGAAAATGAAGAACAATGAAGAGGATACAGAAGACAATATGCTCGAAATTATATGAGACAACGATGTGAAAAAATGGTTGATGCACGAAGATAATATAATCAAAATTATATGAGAACGGCATGAACAAATGAGTGATGCACAAAGAGAGGAAGAAAGAAATCATCGTAACCAAAGTGATAAAGAAAGACGTGTTAAGCGCAATGTAGATATGACAGTGGAAGAGATTGAAGCAAAAGTAGGACAACACGCTGATGATATAATAACACATCGTGCACAAACATCTCATGAGGAACAATATATATTGAGAAGAAGACATCATCAATCTCATGGGAATGTTGAGGTTAGTTCTGAAGGGATGAATTCTATTACAATAGATCGTGTGCTAGATACACCAAATAATAGATTTCAAGTTGCAATGAATGTTGATGATCAAAATCATGTTAATAATAATAGAAATGTTGAGATTGATTTGAGGGCTTTACTGTCACGTCTCAAATTTTGATACATTATGAACTTACTATATTTAGAACTATTTGTGGGTAATTATAAGTGGGTTAAATAAATGTTAGTTAATGGACTTGAATTAAATAGATAGACACTTAGTTATGTTGATTTGAATTAACTAGATGGTTTTTATTTTAATTTGAAAGATGGAATAAGTGGATATTATTTGAAATGCTAAAGTGAATATTATTTTATTAAATAAATTGTTATGCTTCGGCAATTGGTCACTAACCTATTAATGGAAATTTGAGTTTCATGAGTTGCAGGTTGTCGAAGACAAGGGTGTGGTCAAGGTTGAGGTGGTTAGCTCCCTGGCAGGGTTAGGATGGAGGGGATACTCTCGAATACACACACACACACACACATAGATGGCATGTAGATGTATTAGTGTTGCTTTAATAAAATGTTGTTCCTTAGTATTTTATTAGAAAATATTCTTTATATTTTTTTAGTTATTATTTTATTTATATTAAAAATATTATAAAGTAAAATTAAATTATATATTTTTATAGATATATATTTACATATTTTATTTTAAATAATATGTGAATTATAAAGTAAATTTAATTATGTAATTATATAGACATATATTTATATATTTTATTTAAATTGCATGTGGGAAAATAATAATAATAATAATAATTATTATTATTATTATTATTTTAGAAATAAGTTAGGTGCCAAATTTATTATTAAAATCATATTAGATATTAAGCTTATGTCTTTTTGGAATTAAAATTATTATTTTCTTTTATTTCCAAGAAGTAATGACAAAGCTGTTTTAAAATTAGAAAAATCTGCTTTATGCTTGAATTAGAAACTAAGAACTTAGAAAAAGAAAATAAAAAAAGATAGAAATCTAAAAAGATTCAAAATAGAAAAAGATAAAAATCCTTACAAAAATTAGAAAGTGAAAATGGAAAGTATTTGGGAAAAGAAAAAATAAAGTAATTGAAATAAAGATTTAACTCTCATTATTCAGACACAGAAAATAGGCACAGGAATTTGGAAGCCAAAGGGAAAATTAGTGTAAAAAGAGAGAAAAAGAAGAGTAGGAATTACAGAGGAAAGAAAAAAAAAAAAAGATCAACAACAGAAAGCATTACCAGGTTCTATGCACATCCATTTTGCCAATATTTGATTATTTATGGGAAATATTAAATCCATTGCATTTATTAATTGGTATTTTAAAATTATATATGTATTTACCTCTTAAAATTGCTGTTGTATATTTTGGTATTTTGCCATATAATTATGAAATTACCCTGAATGCATATTTCTCAGATATATATATATTTAATGGTGACTATTATAAATTAGATTATTATATTAATAAATTATAAATTATATATATAAACGGTGTATATATATATATGGATATGGTAATATACAAATCATATATTAAAAATCTCTGTGAAAATGGAATAACCGTTGGATGTAGCGTTTAAAGTTTATTGGTAGTATGAATAAAAATTTAAATAAACAAACCAAGATATGTGTTATTTTATTTTATTTTTCATTTAGATTCCTGTGTAAGTTTTTCAGTGAATTTCAATCACCATTAAAATTTATAGCATCTGCTATTTATTTAAAGGCATTTTGCTGAAGTTTAACTTACGCTGTGCTTAAAGTCTGCCGGATGTATATATATTCTTGATCTCTTTGATATATATATAGTTATTAATATATATGGAATTAAATTATTATATATATATATATATTTAGTTTATGTGATTAGAAATACTTTTATTTAATACGGTTTATATATATATATATATATATATATATATATATATATATATATATATATATATATATATATATATATATATATATATATATATATATATATATATATATATATATTGCCATAAAATATATTGTAGTATGCTGGAATTAAATTATTATATATATATTTATATATCTATGTTCAACTTACTTTAACTTCTGGCAAAAATATAATTGTTGAGTTGGGTTTATATAATTTAATATAAATGAATATATATATGAGTATATAATTGTATATAGATATATATTATCTTATAAACAAGTTGTAGTCTATAGTTTGAATATAAATTAAATTTATTATTCTTTCAAATTGGACAAATAAGGTCTTTAATTGATTTCAAACATTCTATATTAGTTTCCGCAGAAAAACATAATTTAATGTGATCATCATTGTCCGACTTTTTATCTGTAAAAATTGCCAAAACCAATAGGATGAAAATAGACCAGAACTGAAGTAAACTCATAGAATCAATTTATTATTACCCAATTACAAAACCTCCCTTTTCGACAGATCATTATAAACCATCCGAATTTGAAAATTTAGATAACATGCAAATGAATAAATCTCTCTTGGACAAATCACTATTTTAACTTTGGACTATGAATTACACCTTCTTTCTGGGTCTATTGTATGTTTTGTGAGTTACTTTACTTCCGGGATAGGATGCCGAATGTGGGCTCCAGAGACGGTAATCTACTTTTTCTAGATTACCATTTTGTTTTGTTAAGCTTGGCCAAGCTGATAGACCATTGAAAAAGATGGATTTGAAAAGCCTAGAATTATATATATGTCTCTGCCACATCCTATTGCGAGAGTTATGTCATTTCTAGTATAGTTTAGGAATGCATACAGGCACTAGGCATGCATCGAGAGCTCCCTCCTGCCTTTACCATTCTAGGTTGCTAGGCTCCTCTTGCAGGGTCAGTGCTTCCTTCGAGTTAGGAAGGAAACCGGGGAAGTCTAGTACTTCGTGGCTGGGTGGAAAAAGTGCCTTGACCACATTCTTGACCTCAACTTGCGGAAGACCATTGGGGTCATGGCGGTTGAGATCAGAGGATTCTTTTATATATATGATTCATATGGATATACTTGTATTAATTTTGTATGGCTTGCTCAAGCCCAATTGTAATTGTATTTTTATTAAAGTAATTGAAATATTGATACAATCTCTTGTAACATGGAATCAAATGTCTTGAAAAAACCCTTTTTAGTGAAAGTATATGGAAATGTAATTTATTGATTGATTAAATTTGTACTTCATTATTGGAACTTGCTATCTTTACGCAACTATGAATATTTGAGTATTGAATCATTTTTCTTTCCAAATTTAGAATTGCATTTTCTTTTGAGTTCCTAGTTTTAGTAAGTAAGATTTTAGCATCATTACATTTGGTATCAGAGCTCCCAGGTTCAACACTCAGGCCTGGAGTCTCCTATGCTTAGTAATGCAAACTTGTCGATGACCTAAAGTTGTAGGTGCATCGAGTGTATTGAGGACCCTAGTTATGGGTTAAAGATTCTTTTAATGAGATGGAATCTTGTTGATTCTTAGATGGTTCAGTTGGAACCAAGTAGAAGCTTAGATGTAGTTCGATCATTCTATGTCTAGAAACGTTATTAACTGATTTAGTCCTCATCACTTCAGTTGTGTTTGCCATAGGACTCTCTACCAAAATGATGGATTGGAAATCATTTTGGAATTAAAAGGGTGAATGATGAGGTAAGTTGGATAGCTATACCTGATTCAGGAAGATATGGTGACAACACAAGAGTGACAATGTGAATTAATAGAAAAATATTGAGAAGAGAGATCTCTCTGATAACGTAAAGGTCGGATAAGTTGATAAGAGGAAGAAGGAAAATCACCTGTGAAATAAAGTCGACAATGTTAGATACATTTTTTTGGTTGAGCCTTCTTGGAGGAAGGAAATCTTAAGATGGATGTTTTAAAAGTAAGAATGTTTGTATCAGTACTAGACTTTGGGCAAGTTGAATGTTGAGAAACATCTTATTCTTTTAGGATGTGAGTATGGATCTAGTAGAATCCATGAGAACTTTGGAGAATGCATGGTTAAGATGTCTTAAGGATCTTCGTTAATGATTCATGATAGAAGTTATTCTGATCTATCTTATAGGCAAGAATGATGGATGTTGTGAGTCTTGTATGCTTGATTGTTATTAGTGTCGATGATCCGTAGTATTGTTGTCTTTGTGCGAGTGATGCACTAAAGTTATTGATTCTTTTGTGTACTTGAGTAATGATTGCCTTCATAATTTGTGTATGAGATGCCACCTTTTGTATTCATTGAGTTATATGGGTCGAGTGATGATCCCTATAATCATGCATGTTATGCATATTTCATATTTTGTGCGAGAGATGCACTTATCATAATTATTATACTTGTACTTGAACGAGTAATGTTCATAGAAAGTAATGCCTTGTGCAAGTGATGCACTACAAGTATGTGTGATATACTTTTCGTGAATGATGCATATGTATTCTTACCTTGTGTGAGCTATGCACCTAGGGTTCATGTATTCATGATTGCTAATTATTCATGCTAAGTGCACTATGTGACTACGTGTTCATGAATGAGTACCGTTATATGTTTGTTCTAATATGTTACTTCATAACTTAGTAAGAAAGTGATGCATTAGGAATAAGGAATGCTTATAAAATAGATATGTGTGGAAAATTTTCTTGTTTGAATTGAAAAGTATTTCGAAGAATTGCAGTATGTATTATTTGAAATGAATTAGGCACTTAATAATATGCAGTGTACTTCTATACAAATGAAACTTAGTTTTACTTTAAGAAAACTTGAAAGGATCTTTTTGGCAATTTAGTCATATATTATGTGATGATGATTTGACTTATCTATGATTGTTTATCTTTCGTGACCATAATTATTTCTCTATGTTATTGAAAATCTTCTTATCACCTTTTCTTTAATGATGATGAGTTTCTTCGACTAAATATTTCAAAATTTGACAAACCTTTCTTGACGGTTTTGATTGTGTTTGATTATGTGTAAATTCTTTCTTGTCAACCACATTAGTTGGTTGGTGATGAAACTTGATAACCTTTGATGAGATGCTGATCTTTTACATTCAGGATTTAATGTTGAATCTAGTTTTATTTTTGAAAACTCCTTGTTGACTAAGTTGGTCAAATAATAAACTTTGCCAACCAAGTGTTGACTTCCATTCTCAATGTCAAACCCTGAAGGCTAGTGTTGTCATCTTTTCAACTGATTATATTTATGGCAACCTTCTATGTTGAGTTGATAGAAATTGTTGAAGTCTTTCCTTGCTTGACCATTTTCAATCAATTGAAATGAAGTGGCTTCACTTACTTTTGAGATTTGACTCTCCATAATTTAAAAGTTTGAATGTCTAGCTTGAGATTTAATTCTATTTTGACTTAAGAGTCTTTTTGATACAAAATACATCTATTGAAATATTCCTTTTGATTTAGTGATGAAAATTATGATGATCTTTTTGACTTTCAATGAACTAATTTTCAATCATCTTGTTTAGTGCTACTTAATCTATGAATTAGTATCAAGATCATGATGACCTACATAACCTTCAATATTCTTGGTTTAGTGTTGTAATCAAGTTAAAATTCTTATTTTAGTATGGATGATCTTTTGTGAGTGATGATCTTCAATGATTTAGTATTGAAGACTTGTTGATCTTCACACTTCAATGTTGATCTTCAATGATCTTCTTATCTTTTATGTTGCTGATCATGTTGATGATCATGTTGTAATTTATTGTTGAAACACATTTTAAAATGTAGTGTTGATATTTCCTTGAATCTTAATGATTGAAACTTTTTCTTTTTGTTTAGTGTTGTTTATTTTCCAATGATGATAACAAATAGTATGGGATGCTTGTTTATCATCATAGTGGTAATTGTTCAGATGTCTCATGTGAGTAGGCATGTTGACAAAATGAATAGATTGTATTCTTTCTATATGGGTGACTTTTTGCGATTTAGTACATAGTTATACCTCTTGAGTAAGTATGTTGGATAGAAATCGATGGTATGCAAATGTCTTAGCTTGTGATAAGACTTGTTTGAATCTTTGTATGTAGAAATGATAAGAAACAATGATGTCTAACATCTAGAACCATGCTAGAAGAATAGAGATCCTAGAACAATGAGTATGTAGACTTGTATGCATGTGCTCAGATTTGGAATAATTATAACTTCATTTATGTAATAAAAGATGTGGTGTTTGATGTATAGATCAATGAAGAATACCTTGAGTAGGTAGCAATTTTGCATAACTTGAGTTATGATTAATATATCTTCTTAAGTGTTGACATTTCTAGGGTACAATTATATGATACCTGGTTTAATAAATACTTCTGTATAGGACAACTATGTAAAACATTAGAAATGATAGTGGGTTAGAACTAGAATGTTAAGAAGTGGATCTCCTAGCTTAATTGGTTGTGCATATGAATGAATCTAGGATTTGAACTTTTATCTTCCTTTATTACTTAATTTTGGAATTGCACTCATACTTTGTGTACTTTATCCACGTAATACATTTTGTGTGATGAATTTGTAAATAATAATTATCTCTTCATGCTTGACTTATCTATAAAGGTTCAATGCAATCTTGTTTGCACTAATGAAATAGCTTCAAAAAGGTTATTTAATTTTACCTACTAATGATCTAACTACTTGTGCAAGTGATGATTGTTAGACACAAGGACTTGTTGTTTAAGCATCAGGTACTTTTGAAATAATCAACCTCTTGGTTAGGTGGACTAGTTGTAACGTTAAGGTAAAAACAAGTTGGAAAAAGGTATGCAATTGTTTTATGTTCAATATATTTGAAATTTCAACATAAACTTTTTCTTTTTGTATAATTATGACTTAGTTATGTTATTGATATTGGTAGTATAAGATATTTTTTTTTATGTAGATATATTGTAATAAGACATCAGGACGATGTCTCTTCCAAGTGGGGAAGGATGTCACATCTCAAATTTTGATACATTATGAACTTACTATATTTAGAACTATTTGTGGGTAATTATAAGTGGGTTAAATAAATGTTAGTTAATGGACTTGAATTAAATAGATAGACACTTAGTTATGTTGATTTGAATTAACTAGATGGTATTTTATTTTAATTTGAAAGATGGAATAAGTAGATATTATTTGAAATGATAAAGTGAATATTATTTTCTTAAATAAATTGTTATGCTTCGGCTATTGGTCACTAACCTATTAATGGAAATTTGAGTTTCATGAGTTGCAGGTTGTCGAAGACAAGGGTGTGGTCAAGGTTGAGGTGGTTAGCTCCCTGGCAGGGTTAGGATGGAGGGGATACTCTCGAATACACACACACACACGTAGATGGCATGTAGATGCATTAGTGTTGCTTTAATAAAATGTTGTTCCTTAGTATTTTATTAGAAAAGATTCTTTATATTTTTTTAGTTATTATTTTATTTATATTAAAAATATTATAAAGTAAAATTAAATTATATATTTTTATAGATATATATTTAAATATTTTATTTTAAATAATATGTCAATTATAAAGTAAATTTAATTATGTAATTATATAGAAATATATTTATATATTTTATTTAAATTGCATGTCGGAAAATAATAATAATAATTATTATTATTATTATTATTATTTTAGAAATAAGTTAGGTGCCAAATTTATTATTAAAATCATATTAGATATTAAGCTTATGTCTTTTTGGAATTAAAATTATTATTTTCTTTTATTTCCAAGAAGTAATGACAAAGCAGTTTTAAAATTAGAAAAATTTGCTTTATGCTTGAATTAGAAACTAAGAACTTAGAAAAAGAAAATTAAAAAAGATAGAAATCTAAAAAGATTCAAAATAGAAAAAGATAAAAATCCTTACAAAAATTAGAAAGTGAAAATGGAAAGTATTTGGGAAAAGAAGAAATAAAGTAATTGAAATAAAGATTTAACTCTCATTATTCAGACACAGAAAATAGGCACAGGAATTTGGAAGCCAAAGGGAAAATTAGTCTAAAAAGAGAGAAAAAGAAGAGTAGGAATTACAGAGGAAAGAAAAAAAAAAGATCAACAACAGAAAGCATTACCAGGTTCTATGCACATCCATTTTGCCAATATTTGATTATTTATGGGAAATATTAAATCCATTGCATTTATTAATTGGTATTTTAAAATTATATATGTATTTACCTCTTAAAATTGCTGCTGTATATTTTGGTATTTTGCCATATAATTATGAAATTACCCTGAATGCATATTTCTCAGATATATAGATTTAATGGTGACTGTATTATAAATTAGATTATTATATTAATAAATTATAAATTATATATATAAATGGTGTATATATATATATATATATATATATATATATATATATATATATATATATATATATATATATATATATATGTGGTAATATACGAATCATATATTAAAAATCTCTGTGAAAATGGAATAACCGTTGGATGCAGCGTTTAAAGTTTATTGGTAGTATGAATAAAAATTTAAATAAACAAACCAAGATATGTGTTATTTTATTTTATTTTTCATTTAAATTCCTGTGTAAGTTTTTCAGTGAATTTCAATCACCATTAAAATTTATAGCATCTGCTATTTATTTAAAGGCATTTTGCTGAAGTTTAACTTACGCTGTGCTTAAAGTCTGCTGGATGTATATATATTCTCGATCTCTTTGATATATATATAGTTATTAATATATATGGAATTAAATTATTATTATTATATATATATATATAGTTTATGTGATCAGAAATACTTTTATTTAATACGGTTTATATATATATATATATATATATATATATATATATATATATATATATATATATATATATATATATATATATATATTGCCATAAAATATATTGTAGTATGCTAGAATTAAATTATTATATATATATATTTATATATCTATGTTCAGCTTACTTTAACTTCTGGCAGAAATATAATTGTTGAGTTGGGTTTATATAATTTAATATAAATGAATATATATATGAATATATAATTGTATATAGATATATATTATCTTATAAACAAGTTGTAGTCTATAGTTTGAATATAAATTAAATTTATTATTCTTTCAAATTGGACAAATAAGGTCTTTAATTGATTTCAAACTTTCTATATTAGTTTCCGCAGAAAAACATAATTTAATGTGATCATCATTGTCCAACTTTTTATCTGTAAAAATTATCAAAACCAATAGGATGAAAATAGACCAGAACTGAAGTAAACTCATAGAATCAATTTATTATTACCCAATTACAAAACCTCTCTTTTCGACAGATCATTATAAACCATCCGAATTTGAAAATTTAGATAACATGCAAATGAATAAATCTCTCTTGGACAAATCACTATTTTAACTTTGGACTATGAATTACACCTTCTTTCTGGGTCTATTGTATGTTTTGTGAGTTACTTTACTTCTGGGACAGGATGCCGAATGTGGGCTCTAGAGACGGTAATCTACTTTTTCTAGATTACCATTTTATTTTGTTAAGCTTGGCCAAGCTAATAGACCATTGAAAAAGATGGATTTGAAAAGCCTAAAATTATATATATGTCTCTACCACATCCTATTGCGAGAGTTATGTCATTTCTAGTATAGTTTAGGAATGCATACAGGCACTACGCATGCATCGAGATCTCCCTCCTACCTTTACCATTCTGGGTTGCTAGGCTCCTCTTGCAGGGTCGGTGCTTCCTTCGAGTTAGGAAGGAAATCGGGGAAGTCTAGTACTTCGTGGCTGGGTGGAAATGTAATGCCCCGCCATGAACACCTTAGAGAACAACACATAGTTTTTTTAACAAAGTAATGTTTAACAAATCAATACACACCATTAAACTATCAACTTGTTGCTCTAAAGTTCCATGGTTGCATTACTTGACAAATCAAATAACTTAATCTAACATACATCATTAACTAACATCAATAGTTCATTCTAAACCTATTGCATTAAATCAATAAACATTTACATCTCCATATCACAACATCAGATAAGTAATCATCAGGATCTAGTTCATAGTTACAATTCTTCCTCACATATGAGTACAACATTACATTGTTACATTATCACCTTCTGAATACATACATTATGAATCAACTGATACACAAGACTAGTACATGAATATAAATCACTTCCTTTATAACTGGTACAAGATCTGATGCCTGATACACAAGATATATCCTCCTCGCACACGAACAATGGCAAGGGAAAACCAATGGATATAAAAGCTCTTCCACCCGACCATGTGGAACCCTGAGGTCCATCCCCTGAGCTAGGAGTTAACATAAGGTTCCCACTACAACATACAGTCAAGTAGATAGAAGACTATAAGAACAAAGACAACACATGACTCCAACAACACAAGTCAATATCACCAACAACTCAACATCACTTCCAGAGGCAAACACATAACGAATGGGGAGAGTACAACTAGGGAATGCTAGGCTGCAGTAGGGAGGAGTGTCATCACATGGCTTGTCATGGGTTGTCCTGGTAAGCCTTCCTAGGCCCTGGCCCCCATCTTGGGTTGTCTTGGTAGCCTCTCCCGACTCCCGGCCCCCATACAACGCTCATGCGGAATCAACATACCTTTCATGAGGACAAGGTAGTTGATCTTGCCATTCCAGGCCTTCTCATCTCATCTCAAGCCTAAACAAGCACTTGAGCCATGAGTGAGGCATCCACTTATCTTGTTTAGTGTGATTAGCTACCCAACCCCCTAATTCATTAATTAGGTTATCACTGAATTAACAAACTCCCACATGGGTTGTCCTGGACGCCACTTTGGGCTCCGGCCCCCATTGAGAGCCACTCCCCTACCTGCAACTAGAAAACCCCACTTAACAAGCATAGCAAACATCATCATGACAACGAGGATACATAAACCATGCAAGGCATTAACCATCTTGCATAACAATTATCCTCATATCCACATGTATACATAATAATGCAAGGCATTAACCCTCTTGCATATCAACTTAATCACAGGGACAACTCACAAAATATTGTCCATAACAATACATAAACATTACTCCGTTACAGTACTCAATGTCTCCCCATTTCACAAAACTCAATTCAAGATAAATACAATCAAATGAACAATCACTACATCCACAAGGGAGTTATTACCTCCTCAAGATACATTGACAACTCAGATCATGCATCATTCACATTATCACTTACCAAACTCTCATACATAACAAGAGGCAACATACTTTTATAACTTCATTTTCTCGAAACACTTATCAACCCAATGCATGAAGTCAAGACATAACCATCCTATGCCTCTGGAACTAAATTCGACAACATAAACCTTTTACGACCTGTGAACCAACTTACACTACTTCACTTACATTATGCAATAGACTCACAATAAACCATTTTTCTAATAGCCACTTAACTATGACTCAAATTCCATTATCATGTTTATAAACCTAATTTCAAACCTTTTTTTTTTTATAAATTTCAACTTAACAAAATCATTGCCAATAAATCCTAATAAATTCAATACTTAAATTACATGAAATACATCGATAATAAACATACAATCATATCGATCTAATTTAACAATTGTATCAATACAGTACAAACTATATCAACTACATTTCATTACTTTATAGTTTAATAATCTAATCGACTATATTTCTATATTCTAATCTAAATAAATCAAGTAACTTACTATAACATTTTTAATTCAATACACATGGTTTGAACATAAGAAGTTTAATTAATTTAATAAGATAAAATCATTCAAATCATTTTATTTTCCTTATGCAAGAATCAATTTATAATTCTAAAATTTTAATTAATTAAGTTTTAAGAAAATAAACTTGTTTATTGTTTATCACATTACCAGTTAGCTAGTTAAAGAGCATTCTTTACCTAAGTATACCGTTATTTGGTCACTAAAACACCATTATTTAAAAACCATTATGTAAATGTAATTAATTTGAACTCTTTCTCCTATATCTAAGTTCCCATTTATTTATCCTACTCAATCTTACATACACATATATAATTAAATACCTATCTATGTAATTAAACTCATCAATATTAAATGTTTAATCACATTAAATTTCATTTATTCATGTTAACAAATGCTATATTTATATGTATCATCTAATTTTCTTTATATAATTCCTCTTTAAATATAGATAGTTCAATCTAAACAAATACCATCTCAATTCATAACTACTTTTAATGGATAATCCAATTACAAGATACATATATTATAACTCATTACCCTATGATTTAATTTACCTAATGATTTTACCGGTAACGTTATTATAGATTACTAAATAATTTAAGCATATCTATCTATTCAACTACTATAGTAAAAATAATAATAATCATATTAATAATAAAAGTAGTAATAATAATAATATTAACGATAAATATAAAACACATGAATCATTGGATAGTAAATATATTTTTTTTAATCCAAATAAAAGTAAAGAACATTGAAAATAAATCTAGATTATTATTCTATATTTTTCTTTATAACAGCTATCTATTCAATTGTGCCTTTAAAATTAATATAACTTACTTCTGCATAAGTAAACTATATAAAACCTAATACATATCATCATATTTAGATATAACTTTTGACAGTTTGATCAAAGTCTCTCCTTTCATATGATAGTATTTATTTTTTTAAATTTCCAATTATATTTTTTAGTTTAAATGCCTATTTTCAGCTATAACACTATATATACTCTTTTAAATAACATAAAACTAATTTACGAACTTTTTTATATAAGCTACTCATTTGGGAATGGAAAATAGCCATAGAATTATTAGGTAATTAATATTAATAAATTTGTATCAAATTTAATAACTTTTTTAGTAGTGCTACTAACTAACAAATCTATTTATTTATTTTTTACCCCATTAGCCAAACCGAATTTACTTTATACTCATTTCCTACTGTGAATATATCATTTTAGAATAATAAAAATGTTGATATAACTGTAGCACAAGACGGCTAAGTGCCCTAATTTTTTTTTTTAAAGCTAACTAAAATTAAATCAATTAAACTTTAGATTTTAATCCATTAATTTCTTAAGGCATTAATGTGCTTAACTTATCTGAAATAAAACACATGAATGAAACATAGCCAGAAATGCATTGAGAGAATAGAATAAGATAGACGCATGGTAAAAATCATGATCGGCAAAGTAGATTAACCAGTGAATTATAAGGAAGGCAATTTGATAAGATCTCAAATAGCATTATTTAAATAGATTATTTTTTTTAAAGCATTTCTAGTGCAGCAATAAACATGGCCGCCCTAAGAATAATGGTAACTGAATTCATTTGATAGAAATAAACTACGGTGAGAGCAATTCTAATAAATTTGATTTTAAAAGAAAAAGGAAAAATGGTTGAAAGAAAATAACTCAGGCCAGCATATCAAATTGCAAGATTTGATATCTTGATGAGAGCTAAAGAGAAACCCAAACAGAAAACAAAAGAATCACCTTCCGTGGAATTGATTCAGGGCTGAGGAAGAAATTTGTACAATTTAATAAAAGAGACATTAATGGTAAAACTATTCAATCCTTTTCTCGTAAAATAACAAGAGTTGAATCACGCCTTTCAAGTATGCAGACAAAGTTCATTAAGTTGCCAGTTTTTGGACAGCCGCAGTTATAGCAGATTAGAACTGCTCAGACTTCAATTAGATTTGGAACCCTTATTGTATTTATCTACAAGTGATCATTCTGTGAGCATGATAGTCCTTATTGGCCTCGCTGGGATCCGGAAGACTCCCTAAACTTTGTCACAGAGATACTGATGAAATGCTAGTTATATAGATGCGTTATCCTAATGACTGTAGATTACATAGGAATATAACTTAAAGGTATTTACAGGGATGCTAGCTTTTGCTAAGCTTTCAGACAAGGGCGATTGGCAGGTTTAGATCCAGAGAGAGAGTTTATCCCTTCTACATTAAATAGAACCTAGAAGGGAGTATGGACATCCATCAAGTCATAAAGAAAGTCAGACTTTTGACAGATAAAGAAACTCTAGTTTTTAGGTTTTTCCTCCTTCATTTTAGCATGTTTCTAATGGATTTCTAATCTTGAAATGCCATAATACTAGGGTGCTAAAATAAAACAAAGTTATCTTTAGAACATTCTATTTCACCCTCACAAAGCATAGGGTGATAAGGATGATGAAAATAAGCATTGCAGCATTGAAACACATAATGATACAAAATGCCCAACAAAACCTGTAGTGGTTGAATTGATATGTATTGCAGAGTCTATAGATCACAAGAGATTTAGATTTGGGAGTATTACAGTGACACTACCTTTTAATGACACTACTTCTGTTCTTTTCTCAAACATATAAGCAGAAGTGGGCAGTTATGATGAGGAATCATACGATTAAAATGAAGGAAATGGTTCACATCTCTTGCAATGATTTCTCTTGAAATAAAAATCATTGCATGCTCCCTATTTGTTTGCAGAATAAACTATAGAATATTCAAGCAAATGCAATGGTTACAAGATATACATATGAAATGGATGGGTTGAGAGCTATAACTCTTTCTGGCAGAGGTGATTGGCAGATTATAAAATAATGAAAATGATTGCAGAATACGCACAAAATTACAGAAGATGGTAAACACTTGCTGAGTACAGGTGGAGATATGTAGATTATTATTGGGGTCTTGAATGATGAGGATTATTGAATAGAGAAGCAATTACTATTCATATACAGGTAGAATTAATCAATTTCATAAAAAGAGAAAGAGATCAGAAAATAATGGAACCTAAAAAGCAATGTCTAAGTGAAGATTCATTCCCTGATCGAAAGCTGCCCCCAACCAGTCTCCCCCAATCTTCCCAAAAACCTGCCATTTTCCCCCTCTACCCAATCTACCAAATTTAGAGAGAATTCCCCCTGTAGAGAAGCGATCTCCAACAGAAATAGGAGAAGCAGTTGTAAACTAATTGTGAGTTACTTTGCAGTTTCGTAAGTTACTTGGTAACTTCCAACATGTTCCGATTACTTGGAGGCCACATCGCCCTAACAGTGTGCACATGATCCAAAGCGACAACCATGCTTTCATTAACAATAATCATTAAAATATTATTTATTTATTATTTTAATATTAACTATATATTACTTTTAACATATTTATAGTTGTTTATATTTATTTATTTATTTATGTTTTTTTTTTATTCATGGGTAAACGCTTTTGACCGGAGCTATGAACCGGCTACAATATCAAGTGGGCAGGGGGGAGACTGGACCTCGTGACCATCTTTACCGCAACGGAATTACTTAGCCAATTAAGCCAGGGCCCTGCCCATTTATTTATTTATTTATGCGTTATGTATATTTATTTGTTTTTATATTAATTTTATCGATTACAACTAATTAAATACTTTATTGTTAATAAACAACTCATAATAATTTCTTATCAAATTTATTTACATTTGATTACTTATTAACTCTAATTTATCAAATATGTTCACTTGCCTTAATAGTTCTATTTCAATAGAATAAACTAGATCATTAATCAAATGACTATGACATATTTAATCTAATATGGAGCAACACCTGACTGCTTAACAAAACCACAAACCATGACCATAACACAGGAACAAATAGCTCAACATACGATGACGATAGGATACAATACTATGAACTCATCCTCTTCGATGATGTTGACTAAGTAGGGAACCTTAGGTTAACTTCGATCAACATGTCCATTGGCTAGGGCACGCTCAGACCTACTAGTTCAGGTGGAGTTGATGCCCAGTACCTGCATCCTGCAGCAAACCACAAGGTTGAACACATATATATAACCATGCAGTCATATACACAGTGAACGGAAGTCATAGTGTAGCAGGGTACTCGAACACGAGTAATACGACACTGTTCCATTCACATAAACACATCAATAAATGACTATATTACACATAATCCTCTAATGCTTTTCAACAAGATAAAATATTCAATTACATAATGATCTAATACATCCATTACCAGAAATGCATCATAATCATAATCAAATAACACATAGAGCTGAAATTAAAATAATCTATAACATCTAATATGTGCATCAAACTGTGAAAACATAGAATATCAATAATCAAACATCATCAAACATCATCATAGCAATAGGTCCTTAATCAACTAGCATACTAATAGAGAATCCATCATCCAACAGAACATCATAATGTCCAATCCTACTAGGATAACTATCAGTCTGACAGAAGGCAAGGTGAGGGGCACTACAGGAAAAAGCACCTTGACCACATTCTTGACCTCAACTTGCGGAAGACCATTGGGGTCATGGCAGTTGAGATTAGAGGATTCTTTTATATATATGATTCATATGGATATACTTGTATTAATTTTGTATGGCTTGCTCAAGCCCAATTGTAATTGTACTTTTATTGAAGTAATTGAAATATTGATACAATCTCTTGTAACATGGAATCAAATGTCTTGAAAACACCCTTTTTGGTGAAAGTATATCGAAATGTAATTTATTGATTGATTAAATTTGTACTTCATTATTGGAACTTGCTATCTTTATGCAACTATGAATATTTGAGTATTGAATCATTTTTCTTTCCAAATTTAGAATTGCATTTTCTTTTGAGTTCCTAGTTTTAGTAAGTAAGATTTTAGCATCATTACATTTACAAATGATATTCTGACAAGGACTAGATAAACTTTCTACACCAGGTATGTGCTACATTTGTGAAGAAAGTTATATAGAAATGAAGGTTACACGGGTACTTGAAGGCCCTATTTGTAATAGATGTCGACAAGAGAAACATGAACATCAATTTTCTGCAACAAACAACATGGATCTTGGGCTACAACCATTAGAACTTAGAAACTTAACACAAATTGAGGAAATGTTGATAGCACGCATCAACCCAATTCTTCAAGTCACACATGCAACTGGAGGTTAGTATAAATATAAAGGACTACACCATGGACAAATTATAGGTGTAATAGAGATAGATATGTTGGGTAGAAGAGATTTTGATAAACAAAATCTATGGACTACTTAATATAAAGGAGAAGATTATACGAATAACACAATAAAGTTTATCAGTAACATGAAAGAGATTTGGATAATTATTACTAGAAGATATGATGTCAACTATCTCTTATGGAAACTTAGGTACTAAGCAAAAAAGAGTACTTGATATTATTATGTCACATTATTATCAAGATGAAAACGTCATGCCATTGTACATGATAATTCAAGGAATAGATGGAATAGGTAAATCATATCTAATTCATGCAATTCGTCAAGCTCTTCAAGATGCATCAACAACACAATGCTCTCCCTTATTATTTCTAGCACCAACTGGAGTTGCAGCTTTTAACATTTTTAACATTAGTGCATCGACTATTCATTCAACACTGAGAATTCCACTTACAGATTATGTTGAGTTAGAAGGCACAAGGCTCACAACCTTCCAAGAATAGTTGCAACATATAAAATACATATTGATTGATGAAATGAGTTTGATTGGACAAAATTTGTTAAAAATATTGATTCAAGACTACACCAAGCTTTTCCAGAAAAATTAAACTTGAGTTTTGGAGGAATGTCAATCATTTTGGCAGGAGATTTGGGTCAACGACCTCATGTTAGTGACAAACCACCTTATGCTAGCAATGTACATGCAAAATTATTATTGGAGGAATTTAAGATAGTTGTTGCTTTGGATAAGATATTCAGACAAGAAGGTGAAGGTGAGGATCAACAAAGGTTTCGCCAATTACTTACAAATATTAGAGATGTGCATCGAACAATTGATGATTGGAAATTATTGATGACAAGGACATATGCTTCATTGCATCAAATAGTTCAAGAAGAATTTGATAACAATATCCATCTATTTGCAACAAATGATAATGTACATAACCATAACAGGAAAACATTATATTCATTAAGAAGACTGATTGCCCATAGTATTGCAACAAAAGAAGGTAGCATTAATCTAGTAGGAGGTCAAAATGATGAATTAGATGTTGAATTATTAATTACAAAGGATGCAAGAGTCATGTTAACATCTAATCTATGGATAGAAGCAATCCTTGTAAATGGAGATTTAGGATACATTTGAAATATCATATACAAAACTAGAAGTGCCCTACTAGATCCACCAACATATGCCATGGTTGAATTTGATAATTACTTAGGCATGCCATTTGAAGATGCAATGCCAAGTATAATTCCAATTGCACCGATACATAGGGGACGCATATGTCAATCGCCATTATGATTAGCTTAGACACTAACAATCCATAAATCACAAGGATTGACTCTTTCCAAGGCAACAATTGATATAGGACTAAAAAAAAGAACAGGATTAACATTTGTTTCTATTTCATGTGTTAAATCCTTGGATGGACTCAGAATCTACGATTGTTATGAAAAATGAAAATAGGGAAGCAACTCACCAAAAGGAGAGCTGAGTAAGAAAGTCTCAAATCTTTGGAAGCCCAATAAGTTTATGTAATGTATAAATTATTGGATGTAATTCTTCTATTAAACTCTATTGATATAGCATGAAGATTTTATTTTTTGGTTTAATCTGAAATGTCTTATTTAATATTCGCAAAGGATAAAAATACTTTTTCCAAACACAATAAAAACATGCTAATGTAATATTTTACATACCGCACTCTGGATGCTACTAGCTTAGATATCTTAAATACATTTATCTAATTTTAGATAGATATATTTCAGATATCTAAGCTAGTTAATAACCTTTAATTCTATCCAATTTAGTGAGAACTTAAACTTTAGTTCTATTGTACTATATATTTTTGTAAATTATACATTTATTCAATTAGTGTTAACAAATAGAAATGAAGTATAGACAAGCTTTACGAAAGACTCCAAAAGAAATAAAAATATAATGTAAATAAAAATAACTATTCAATTTAAAAAACTAAAACAAAACAAAAATAATTATGCAAATAATGGTTGGTGGTTTTTTCATAAATAAATTAAATAGCATAACTCTTTATTTAGGAGTTATTTTATTTTTAAAGAGTTATTTTATTTTGTTTATTAAGAGTTATTATATAGTTATTTTATTTAATTTTAATTTTATAGACCTCTACATTTCTTAATAATAATTTAATTAATATTATAAATTAATTATCATATTACATGTTGTTATCAATATTAATATAATATTATTGTTATTCAAACTATTTAATTCAAATATATTATTAATATACATAAATATAAAATACATTTTATAATAATAAATATATATTAAATATAATATAGTATTATATTTATATAAAGCTTATACATATTTGAAAACTTTTAAAATTCCATACAATAACCTAGAGTGGCAATACATGGCAATACAGGGAGTGTAATGGTGTGAGTGTGTTAACAAAAACAAATTTAAAAAATAATTATATACCAAACATATTAAAATAATAATCTTAAACATTAGACAAATGTAGTTAAAACATGATAGGAATACACTTATTTTTAGATTTCTCTATTTATAAGAATACACCTATTTTTAGATTTCTCTATTTTTAGACAACTCACTAGAAACGTAGCTCATGGTGACTACTTTTTGGTGACTACTAGGTGGATTGTAATGTTGTGACTGTTAACAAAAACAAATTTTGAAATGTTGTGAATGTGTTAACAAAAACAAATTAAAAAAACCTAGCTGACGATGACTACATTGTTAAAGACGGAGACAGGTGGATTGTAATGTTGTGAGTGTGTTAACAAAAACCTAGTTGATGATGACTACATTGTTAAAAGACCGAAATAGGTGGATTGTAATGTTGCAAGTGTGTTAACATGTGAGTGTGTTGACAAAAACAAATTTAAAAAACCTAGCTGATGATGACTACATCATTAAAGACTCCGGACAGGTGGATTGTAAAAAACCTAGCTAATGATGACTAAATCATTAAAGACCCAGATAGGTGGATTGTAAAAAACCTAGCTGATGATGCTAACTGATGATGACTACATCGAGGTGGATTGTAAAAAACCTAGCTAATGATGGCTACATCGTTAAAGACCCACATAGGTGGATTGTAAAAAACCTAACTGATAATGACTACATCGTTAAAGACTGAGACAAGTGAATTGTAATGTTGTGAGTGTGTTAACATGTGAATGTGTTAACATGTGAGTGTGTTTAAAAAACAAATTTAAAAAACGTAGCTGATGATGACTACATTATTAAAGACCCAGACCGTTTAAGCCCCCAACTTGACTTTGAAGGGTGGGATGCCGCTTGCACCACGAAAAAGTCACACTGGATATTCAACTGGTTAAAAATTAGAATTGCAAATTTATTTGCAGAACAACAATGCCAGCAAATTTGATTGTTATTATGGATTGGATGTACTCATGAATGGACTCAAATTAGCTGCTGTGAAGCCATCACTCCTCTCTCAATCCAGTACCAAAATTAAAATCTAAATACCAACCTTGTGCCATAACCATGTAATAATAGCCACACTGTGCTAACAAATGTTGAAGGATGAAATTTCTGAAAGGTGAAAAAACATGGTCAATTGTTAAACAATATAGATTTTCTGGTTGTGTGCGGCAAAATTGCATAAGCAATAGAATGGTCTGCCTTTAATAGATCAAGCAGAACTAAGTTTTTATCATCTCTAATAATAGTTATCCCTCCAAGCAGTAGTAAAATTCAAACACTGGATTAAAGAAAAATGCTTAAGAAATGGTAGATGGAAAAACAGGGCAGGAAAGAATGTACAAAACATTGCCTCTCAAGTATTCATAGATCATTCACATAGAAAGAGAAATCTAACTTTGAAGAGAAATACGCCAGAGATGATAACTATATATCAAAACATACAAGAAATTGAGAAAAATAAAAATTAAGTTCAAACCATGAGCACTGTTTACCAGTAGTTTCTATTTGTGGTTAGCGGTCCACATTTTCACATGACTTAGAAAAAGGGGGTCCATTAGCAATGCTATCACCTCCGTTAAGAAAAATAGAGGAGAGCCATTTAAACTTTTCATGTTTCAATTTGATTTCTGAATAAGTGAAAAGCAAGAAAATGATTATAACAGCAAAAATAATCCATGGGAGTGCCAGAGACTGGTCACGTATACCACCACGGTAGGTATTCTGAACCAATAGATGGAGTCACCTATAAGAAGGAGATGTTGCAAAGCCAAATCTTAACAGTGGTAATGTTGGAGGCTGATCTAATATTCAACAAACTTCACAAAGCAGAAACAGAGGAAGTTACAATGCCGGAAATAACCCTTGTTTGATTAATGATCCTGTAACACAACAAAGGTTCCATATACAAATTATTCATGAATGGAACATTACTGGTGCATCTAGAAACATTAAACGATGCCTGAATGAATGAAATAACCCCTGTTTGATTAACGATCTTGAGGTCCATTTCAAGAGAAAAGAATTTACAGTTACATAATATGTAGACACATCAAAGGTTCCATATAATAGAAAACAGTGATTGCAGACCAAAATAGAAAACAGAAAACAGAAATTAGAAATATACAAACTAGTCCACACTTTATTCTTTATTGATAGAAATGTTTATTTATGCAAATACAGTGGTAGAGTCATAGCAGAAGTCTCAAACCTCTACACTAACAAACTGCCCTATAATTACTCATAAACCTACACCTAACTACTCATAACTACTCATATATGTGAACTGTCTATACACACTAACAGTTCACTACACTCACTACACTAAACAGCTCACCATTACATTTATTCATGTTGGAGCGTATATTCCAACACCATATACAAATTATTTATTTAAAAATGAAACATAACTGGTGCATCTAGAGAGATAGTGGGGCACAAATAATCTATGGTGTGATTTTTTGGCAATGAACTATGAAGTTTCATTCCTTTGCAGCTCCTCCCTCTCCATCTGGATCTCCACTTTCACTATGATCCTCTTTTTCCGTCAATTTGGCCCTCTTAGAAGGTTGTGGATTGATGTCTGCACCAGACCGTCTGGGCTGTGGAGATGGACTGATAATTGTACCAAACAATTTGGATTGTGTCTCTCCTGATTGAAGCTCCTGTGAAGAGTTTCCTAGATCATATGAAGATTGAGGATGAGTGGCATATGAAGTTTCAGCAGCTTCTTGATTTTGTGCTCCTCTCTCTTGAGCCGTCCCATAACTGCAAATAGGATATTGTCCAGAAGCAATTGTTGGAGGGGGTTGTGAAATTTGTGAGACCATGGAACTTGCAGATCCTGCTTGAGTTCGCTGACGATTTCTTCTTTCTTCAATCATTCGACAAGTACTGTCATAATCTTGCCCACAAAAATTTCTTGGAATGCGAGACGGTAAGTGGGATTAGTCAAACTTTACTGGACCCAGGTCCACACGAACTTTTGCTCTTTCATCAAACATCTGATAAATGGCTTCAAAATCTTGCAAAGAAAGAGTTTGGGAAGCCATGGAACTTGCAGCTTCTGCTTGAATTTGTGAACCTCCTGCTTCAAACATCACATAAATGCAAGCAACATATTCCTCAGCATGTTCCTTCGGATCTGTTTGAGTGTTGGGCACGTGGCTGAAGCCCACATGTAACGGCAATACTCAAATTTATTCCTTGTAACGGCCACCTCTGAGCTTGCAGATTCTTGGTAACTTCTCGTTATGCACAATGCCTTTCTTGGCATGTAACTGCTTCCTTTTTCTGATGGTTTTGATTCCAGATGGAAGTCGGTTGGTAGTGAGGGTTAGACAGTGAAGTCTTGAGTATGCAAAAAGATATACGCTGCTGTGCTGCAGAGATATACAGTGATGTATGGGATTCTCTGTGAAATTGAGTGAGATAGAGAGATGTATTGTGAACAATAAGATCACCCTTTGTTGTGGATGTAGCCAACATTGGCGAACCACGTTAAACTGTCTGATTGCTCTATGTGTGCTGTCCTATTTCTTTCATTCTGAGTTGTTGTTTTAATATTGCTGTTCTTTGTTGTTTTTCAATTCTGTTTTAGTTTTTACAATTGGTATCAGAGCTTGTGTGTAGCTCGGTCCAGGAGACTGTAAAAAATTTTTTTGGAACCTGCACAACAATCAGAATGGATGACTTGGAGAAATGGAAAATAGAAAAGTTTACAGGCCAAAACTTTGGTCTTTGGAAAGTGCACATGGAGTCTCTTCTCATCAAACAGGACCTGTCTCTCGCCTTACAGGGGAAAGCCAAAGGACAAGGTACTATGACGGATGAAGACTGGGAAAAACTGGATTCAAAAGCGAAGGCAACAATATTTCTCTCATTGTCAAGCAATGTTTTATTTAATGTCTCAAATGAGATCAATACGAAAGCGCTTTGGGAAAAGCTCTCTAGTATGTATGCAATTGCGAAAATAAGGTTTTTATTATGAAGAAATTATATAACCTGAAAATGAGAGAAGGTGGGGTGATGTCCAACCATCTGAATGAGTTTAACACCTTAGTCTCTCAATTAGCTTCAGTGAGCATCAAATTAGATTCTGAGATTAAAGCGATTTTGTTGTTGTGTTCCTTACCACATAGTTGGGAAGGTGTTGTCATGGCTGTGAGCACTTCTGTAGCAGCCAAGAGTACATTGGTTTTTGATGAAGTTGCAACTACTCTTCTCAGCGAAGACATGAGAAGGAAACATCAGGAACCTTCAGCCGGTGATACTCTAACAGCTGTCAGTATAAACAATAGGGGAAGAAGCAATGACAGAGGTAGATTCAACAACTGGAGAAGGTCACAATCTGGTCCACGATCGAAGTCTAGGGGCAGAACCGGTTCATGTTGGTTTTGTGGAAAACCTGGACACAATAAGAAAAATTGTTGGAACTATAAGAAAGCTCAAGGCAATGTGAGCACAAATAATCAAGCAAACACTGCAAGTGATGGTGTTTTGGTCCTATCAGCAAGTGATACAAATGCAGATTCATGGGTCCTTGACTCCGGCGCCTCTTTTCATGCAACTTCATGCCGTTAAGCTTTCACGAATTTTCAAGAAGGCACATTCGGTAAGGTATTTCTGGGTGACAATAAAGAATGTGAGATTTTAGGAAAAGGATATGTAATATTGAATCAGAAAAATGGTGACAAACTAACTTTGATGGATGTTAGATATGTGTCTCTATTAAAAAGAAATCTAATTTCTGTCAGTCAGCTTATAGGCAATGGATGCAATGTTAAATTTTCTCTTGACTCATGGAAAATTACAAAAGGGCTTTTAGTAATGGCAAGAGGAAAGAAGCAAGGTAATCTATACATTCTAGACTGTTTTGGTGAAGTGGGAGCTGCCTTGCCAGCTATGGATAGTGGATCTGAAATATGGCACAAGAGGCTCGGTCATATGAGCCAAAAAGGTCTTCAAGTTATGCTTCAGCGCAATCAGCTTCCAGGCCTCAACTCTATCGATTTAGAATTCTGTGAACATTGCCTTTATGGCAAACAATGCCGAACTAGTTTCGTGAGAATGGGGCATGACAAGAAAACCACTCCGTTGGAACTTGTTCATTCCGATGTATTCGGTCCAACTCAGGCAACTTCTTTCGGTGGAGCGAATTATTTTGTCACATTTCTAGATGACTGCACTCAAAAAATCTGGATTTATATGTTGAACAGAAAATCTGAAGTTTTTTCAAAATTTAAGATTTTTAAAGCTTCAGTTGAAAACCAGATTGGGTATAAAATTAAATGCCTCCTAACAGACAATGGTGGAGAATATTGCTCTTCGGAGTTTGATTCTTTTTGTGCAGACCATGGTATTCGACGATTAAAACCGTCCCGTATACACCTCAGGAAAACGGTGCAGCTGAAAGGCTTAATCGCACGATCCTTGAGAGAGCTAGATGCATGCTCTCCAATGTCAGATTGGAAAAAGAGTTTTGGGCAGAAGCATGTAATACTGCTGTATATTTAATCAATCAGGCTCCATCATCCAGGCTGGATTTTGACATACCTAAGGAGATATGGCTTGGAAAGTGAATTTCCTATCAGCATTTGCGGGTGTTTGGCTGTGCCGCTTTTGTTCACATTCCAAAAGAGCAGAGAACTAAGTTAGACTTCAAGTCAAAATGGTGTGTTTTTCTCGACTATGGTGAAGATCAGTTTGGTTTTCATCTTTGGGATCCTGTTGCAAAGACTATAATTCGTAGCCGCAATGTTGTGTTTAACGAGAGGGAGTTTCCAGGTTTGCACTCTTGCAATTCACCTCTGTCGGAATATGTTGATGTCGACTTGTTTGATAATGGTAAGGCCAAGAAACCTACCATCTCTTTTTCCCAGCCACTTGTTACATCGATACATTCTTATATGTCAGGAGCTCCTATTTCTTCTATTACCATGCCTTCAGTTGGATGCTCAATTCCCACACAGTCCACAACTGGTATACCCAGCATAGTTGCTACACAGTCCACATCTTCCCAAACGCAAGCACTAGATTCAACACAATCCTTAGAAGGATGTCTCCTGCCTATCCACGACTCTCAACAGCTACCACAGCATTTATTTCCTCATTCATTGACTTCCCAAAGCACATCGTTGTCTTCACATAGTGTTTCGCTGCCCTCTTATGTAGATTTGCAGCCTCTTCACCAGTCAACGCTGCATTTATATCCTTTACAACAATTTATGCAGCCTTTGCTGCCTTCACAAGAGTCCACGCAACCATCAAAAAGCTTAACGCTACCTTCCAAGCTATCAATGCAGCTTCCAAACTGCTCAACGCTGCCTTCCTCCAGCCTTGCGTTGCCCTCCCAAAGCACTACGCTGCCTTCAATAACTCCTCTGCTATCCTCCTCAAGAGCAATGCAGCCTTTACAACATTCCTTGCTGCTAATAATTACTCCTACGTAGTCCACTAACTGCTCAAAGCTGTCTCCAATGCAGCCTCAAACAAATGAACAGGGCAGTGTGCCTGGGCAAAGCACTCCAAGTGCACAAATACAGAGACAGGGGAGCTTTCCTTAGGGGCCTCTACACTCAGAGGTCGATGACATTCAAAATTTATTACAGAGACTCAATCTAGATTCCAATATCCAGCCAGAACAAGCTCCACAATTGAGGAGGTCTACCCGTGAGAAGCGGAGACCGGCAAAATTTGATGACTATGAGTTATTGCTCTCTGATTATGCAGAGCTGGCAACTTATAAACAAGCCTGCAAGCATGAAAATGCACAAAATTGGATGGCAGCCATGAACGAAGAAATGGAGTCATTGAGTGTTAATCAAACCTAGGATTTGGTTCCTCTTCCGCCAAATCGAAAGCCTCTCAAAAAAAAATGGATTTATCGCTTGAAAGACGAAGATGGAGGAAGTAAAAGATACAGGGCCAGATTAGTCGTCAAGGGGTTTGATCAACAAAAAGGTATTGATTTTTCTAAAACAATTTCTCCAATTGTTCGAATGGACACAATCCATGCTATGTTGGGATTGGTAGCCATTTGGGATTTAGAACTTGAGCAACTAGATGTGAAAATAGCATTTTTACATGGAGACATTGATGAGGATTTATACATGGAGCAGCCTGAAGGCTTTGCTCAACCAAGTAAGGAGCATTTATTTTGCAACTTGAAGCAGAGTTTGTATGGGCTGAAGTAAGCTCCAAGACAATGGTATTTAAAATTTGACCACTTCATGACTAATAACCACTTTATTCAGTGCGAATCAGATCCTTGTGTTTACTACAAGAGGCTCAATATTGGTGAGTTTGTCATACTATTGCTCTATGTTGACGATATGTTAGTAGCTAGTACTAGTATTCAGATTATTGCTTAGCTGACGCAACAGTTGGCTCTTCGTTTTGCCATGAAAGATCTCGGACCAGCCAAAAGAATACTTGGGATGCACATATTTAGAAACAGAAATAAAAGAGAACTTAGGTTGTCCCAAGCAAGCTACATTGCCAAAGTGTTGGATAGATTTAATATGTCTCATGCTAAACTGGTATCTACTCCTTTGGCTGATCATTTCCACTTATCTTCAGTTATGTGTCCGAAAAATTAGGAAGAAGAAGAACATATGAGGTCTGTTCCCTATACCTCTGCAGTCGGTAGTCTCATGTATGCAATGGTGTGTACTCGTCCAGACATAGCACAAGCTATTGCTGTTGTGAGCAGATTCATGAGTAATCCGGGCAAACTTCACTGGCAGGCAATTCAGTGGATTCTTCGGTACTTGAAAGGTACTTCACATTTCTGTTTATGTTTTTGGAGGTACTGACTTTTAGCTTCGTGGTTATGTAGATTCTGATATGGCCAGAGATTTAGACAAACACCGGTCTACCACTGGTTATGTCTTTACATTTGCAGGGGCAGCCATTACTTGGGTCTCTTGGTTGCAACAAACTGTAGCTCTATCATCAATAGAGGCTGAATACATAGCGCTCTCAGAAGGAGCCAAAGAAATGATATGGCTTGAGCGTTTGTTGATAGAACTGGGCTGTCCAAAATCTATATTTCCATTATTTTGTGATAGCCAAAGTGCTATACACTTGTCAAGAAACTCAGCGTTCCATAGTCGAACAAAGCATATTGCCCTTCAATACCATTTTATCCGCCATCTTATTGACGAAGGCAAGTTGCAGGTCACAAAGATTGACACTAAGGTTAATCCGGTGGATGCATTAACAAAGATTATTCCTCGAGAGAAGTTTGAATTCTGTAGATCTTCTCTCGGTCTTGTTCCTCTGTGACACTAACCTTCTCGAAGGGATCTCTCTCTGAGCAGCTTCATTATCGTTCCCATTGGTCTTCAAGTGGGAGATTGTTGGGCACGTGGCTGAAGCCCACATGTAACGGCAATACTCAAATTTATTCCTTGTAACGGCCACCTCTGAGCTTGCAGATTCTTGGTAACTTCTCGTTATGCACAATGCCTTTCTTGGCATCTAACTGCTTCCTTTTTCTGATGGTTTTGATTCCAGATGGAAGTCGGTTGGTAGTGAGGGTTAGACAATGAAGTCTTGAGCATGCAAAAAGATATACACTGCTGTGCTGCAGAGATATACAGTGATGTATGGGATTCTCTGTGAAATTGAGTGAGATAGAGAGATGTATTGTGAATAATAAGATCACCCTTCGTTGTGGATGTAGCCAACATTGGCGAACCATGTTAAACTGTCTGATTGCTCTGTGTGTGCTATCTTGTTTCTTTCATTCTGAGTTCTTGTTTTAATATTGCTGTTCTTTGCTATTTTTCAATTCTATTTTATTTTTTACATTGAGAAACCTTGGAGGCCAAGAATTTTGCTGAACGCACTTGATCGAGATGAAGTAAAATAAGCTTCTTCTATAATGCGGACTAAAGCACCTCCAAACCCTTAGTAGGTGTAGACCTAATGACAATGAGGATGTAGCTCTCTTTAAATCGAAAGAAACAAACATGATCTCCACTTTTTAAAGCTTTACCACGTCTAAGTTCCACCCATCCTCCTGACAGCTTGTAATTTCCAAATCTTCCCTATAAAATTTAATTAAACATTCGTACACGATAGTCCATGCATTCATTCTTTCATCCACATATACGAGATTCATGTAGTTACTGCCTTTTTCAAACTTAGGGAAATGAAGTTGTGCGCTATCTTTTTTAGGTGAACATTAACTCAATCCTAGCGCATAATCTTTGAAACATTTGGAAAAAAGGAATTGTGGCACATCCACATTAGGTGCCCCACATGCTTGGCCATGTGACATGGTATCTGTATGCAGAAATTTGACCCAAGGACAATGGAAGATAATGCAAGTAACTCAAAACCCTGAAATTTGATCCAAGGACAATGGAAGATAATGCAAGTAACCCAAAACCCTCTCTTCAGATTAAACCCCACAATGGAAGATAATGCAAGTAACTCAAAACCCTGAAATTTGACCCAAGGACAATGGAAGACAATGCAAGTAACTCAAAACACTAAAATTTGATCCAAAGACAATGGAAGATAATGCAAGTAACCCTAAACTCTCTCTTCATATCAACCCCAACAATGGAAGATAATGCAACATAACATTAAAATGAAGATGGTTGATGGAAGATAATAGATATAGATTGAGGGGAGAATTGGGGAGGATGCATGAAAAATGTGGATAATCAAATGGCTTGTAAATGGCTTAATTTATAGGCAAGATTTGGTTCAAAAGGATGGTTGAGATTGAAAGGCTAATTGAATGATGTGAATGGCTAGGATTGATTAGGTTATCCCACTCTTCAAGGGAGTTGTAGTCATGTGACGAGTGTAAGGAAGAGGATAAAGCTCACGTGTGACCATGTACACAAAAACTCTTATTTAATAAGTTTATGTGTGATTGTGTACACAAAGAGGATATTAAATGAAAAATGTAGTACCACACATGATTTAAGTGAGAGGTGGACAAGTGTTAAAATGTGATGAGAGGTGAGGACCTAATTCAAATATTTTATTTGAATTAGTTGGAAAATTAATTAAATAAATAAAATTTGTTCAATTAATTAGAAAGTGGGATAAGGATAGGATAAATGGGATTATGAATGAGAAATTAATTAAATAAATTATAATTTATTTAATTAATTGACTAATGGAATAAGAATGATTAAGAGTGGGATTAGGACAAAATGTTACATAATGTCTAGATAATGTATTTGACTAGGTGTTGCAAGACATGAACAAATTTGGGGACAAATTTGGGTGTCTACATTTTGCCTCTCTTTGAGATGATGTTCGAGATGATAAGATTTACGTCAAGTAACATCATTTCAAAGAAGCTAAGATATGGATAGAGGAAAATGGACAAGATGATGAAATGAGATGATGATGGAAAGATAGGATGATGATGCCCCCTCGAGAGGATAGGCGGGTTGAACAAACATGGGTAGGCTCTCAAAATGAAAGGGATTGGTCAAGGAAGAAAGCTAAGGGAGTGGATAGAAGAAATGAATGACGTGTTATGCTGCAATGAAAGTGAGCAACCATAATATTTGATATAGCACTAAACATTATGCACCAAGGTATAAGGACCAAGGTGACGATGTGTCTTGTGCACCAGCATAATACAACCTTGTCTAATGTATGAGGAAGTAAACTTGGAGCATTGAAGTCCTAATGTACAAAAGGTATGATATGACCTTAGATGCAAAGGATAATGCAAAAAGCTATTCCAACATACACAAGATATGAATATTAGCTAGAATGATACAGATGTGATACAAATGCAAGATAAAAAGATCACACACAAGCAAACAAACATGCACAAATGATACAAAAACAAACAAGGTATTGCCCTTATCAAGTTGTAAACCAAGGATTAATTGTTGATTGTTTGACAGTAGTGTTGTCATGGCAGGGAACGATATATCCCTAGATTAACACAATGATGTGGGAACAATATATCCCATTGGTGATGATTGATTGATTGATTTGGTTTACAGTAAGATTATGATCAAGACCATTAAATGTGATTGGATAATTTGACTTGATTGATTGACTTGATTGGTATGGATTAATGATTGACTTGATGAAATGATCTGATTGAAATAATGAATTTGATGGAGATTGATATGAAGAAGTGATTGATGAATTAGATTGATATGAATGAATGAATTTAAATTTGAATTGATTTGAAGGATAGATGATGATGATTGGATTTGAATTGAGTGGTGATTAGATTAATGAATTGAAATTGATGTGCTTTGATTTTGATGATGATAGAAAGATTGGATGAAGACATGGACAATTTTAGGTGTCTACACAAATAACTTAAAAGCTTGAAATTCGACCCAAGGACAATGGAAGATAATGCTAGTAACTCAAAACCCTTTTCTCAATAGAACGGAATAGAATGCACCCTACTTCTACAAGCTTTGTTCTATAGGTATGAAAAAGATTATAATGAAAGCAACAAAAATGATTAAGGTGATAGCATGTACTGGCATATGAAGATATGATGTTGATGTGATATGAGAAGCTCAGCTTATAGAAAGTTGAATGATAAATGGATAGTTAAGATTAGAAGAAGAATATTGTGATGTGGAGGGCTAGGATTAAAAGATGATTTAATTCAATGCTACTTCATTTAATAAAATGTAGTAATGGTTTGTAAATGGGATATTGTGATAAATGATTTAAATAAAAAATTATTTAAACTATGAGGAAAAGACATGTATGAGGATGAGGATAAAGGTGATATAATTTAAATAATAAAATTATTTAATTTATATGGTAGCGGTGAATTGAAACAAATATAATTTTATTCATTTAAATTGGGTGATGGAGGAATAAGTGGGAATTAATTAAATAAAATATAATTTATTTAATTAATTGGTTAAAGGAGATTAATTGGGGATTAGTTAAAAATATGATTTATTTAATTAATTAGGTGATGGAAGAGTTACTAGGACAAAATGTGTTACAAAATGTCTCAAATGATGTTGACAAGGTGATGTCACAAGACATGGTCAATTTTAGGTGTCTATAGTATCAACGGTGGTAGTCCTATAAACTCAACAAAACTTGATTCCTTGTCAAATACTCAAGTTCACCATTGCAAATTTGTATGGATTTCTTGCAATATCCCCAATTTTTAAAAATGGACTTTTAATTACTATTTTTTTAAAGAAATTCAATTCAAAGAATCAATTTGAATTTAGGTTGTTGATAACCACCTTTTCTAAATTACTTATATTTTCATTATTGTTAAATTATGTAGAAATTTAACCTAAGGATTATGGAAGATAATGCAAATAAATCAAAACTTTCTCCTCAAGTTAAAACCCTCACAGTTAGAACGAAGTAAAATGCACCCTACTTCTACGAGCTTTGTTCTATAAATAAAATATGCATTGTGGATTGCCTATAAAACCAGCATAATCTAGGTATGAAAAGGCTATAATGAAGATAATGAAGATGATCAAAGTAACATGTACTTGCATATGAAAGATTGATGTTGATGTCATATAAGAATATCAATTTATCGAAAGTGGAGGATAAGGATTGATGGCTAGGATTAAAAGAGGAACTGTGTGATATGGATGACTAAGATTAAAAGATAATTTAATAAGTGGGATAGTGTGACAAAACATTTAACAACAGTTGTAGTGTGACAAAGATTATAATAAAAAATTACTTAAATTATGAGAGAGGGACAAGTGTGAGGATGAGAATAAAGGTAAGGGCTAATTTAAATAAATATTTTATCCATTTAAATTAGAGGAAAGGTGAGAATTAATTAAATAAACAAGATTTATTTAATTAATTGGGTAAAGGGGATAAATGGGTTTATGATGGGATTAAAAGGGAATTAGTTAAATAAATATGATTTATTTAACTAATTAGGTGATGGAGGGGTTATATAAGGGTCATAGAACAAAATGTATTATAAGATGTCTCAAGTGATGTATTGACTAGGTGATGTTCTAAGACATGTCAATTTTAGGTGTCTAAATTTTACCCATGTTTGAGATGATATTGTGATGAAGAGAAGTAACATCATTTCAAACAAGATAAAGTATGGATAGAGGAAAAAGATGCTCTAGCCACTTGAAAGAGTGACAAGGAGGAATGAATGAAGGGATGAGATGATGGTATAAGGATAGGATGACGATGTAAGGATAGGATGATGCCCCCTCGAGAGGATAGGCGGGTTGGAAGAACATGGGTAAGCTCTCAAAAATAAAACGTAAGGATTAGTCAAATGATAACTTAGGAGGAATGGAATGGTAGGATTTGATATATGGTAAGAAGGGGGTATGGATTATGTATAAAATATGGATATGAATATAAGTAATGGGATATGATTATGCTAGTATAATATTTAGAGTAATCCTAGTCTAATATAGCAAGAGGATATTATGCACCAAGCTATACAGAACTAGGGTGACGTTGTATCCATTGCATGGACTTGATATGACAAACAAAAGGTTGTCCTTATACATGCCTAGCATAATACAACCTTGAGTCTAACTATGTAAGGAATAAACACAAAGCATTAAATCCAAATCCACAAAAGGTATAAAATGGCCTTAGATGCATAGGACTAGTGGAATGCGAAAGTGATCCCTCTACACACGAGATATGAATACTATCTAGAGTAATAAGAACATCCAAAAAACACACAAAATGTTATGCCTCATTCCATGTTAGTCTAACACACCAAGATATGAATGGATCTAGGTGGTCTAGATAAAACATAAGAAGGAGATAGAAAAGATAAAAATCGAAACTAAAAAACCAAATGACAACATAAGTCACATAGCCATTGTATTTCTTGTCAAAAAGTTTTAAGTGTTGTTTGGATAAGCCCCTGATGATGGGAATGATATATCTCTAGATGAGACTTGACGATGATTGTTTGTTTGTTACTGAATGATGTAGCAATAGATAAAGTGACTAGATGTCATTTCATCCTCTAGTCCAATGCTTGTGATTTTGATGAAGGTACAATGTGTGTGTTTGGTGTGAATGTCAACTATTGTTTTGTGGGATGGGAATGGAATGTTTATTATGATCATGTAGAAAAGTTTATTATGGAATGTTGTACGGGTGAGTGAAAAATTTGTTGTTTGCATATTTGGAACATTTAATTTTTTTGTATTTTTGAAATGTTTTGATTTTTTTGGTTTTTTTTGAAATATGGGTGAAGCAGTACATGAGACTTGTACCATAGACTAGCCTTCCAAAATATCTAAAAGAAACTTAGGAGAAAGTTTTATTATGACATGTATAAGTATGGTGAAGGTGATTAGGTTTATGGGAATGAAGGACTTATTATTGGATGACAAGAAATGACACTAAGTGAATATTTCAAGCCATGAGAGGACAATGAAATGGAAGATGGAAGATGGATGAAACCTAAATGAGGGAAGGCGAATGTCCAAATGGGTAAATGAGGGGAGGGGAAAGTCCAAATGGATCATAAATGCAGGCCTACTGGGGCTATAATTATTATACTTAGGAACTATCATGTCCTATTAAATTAAGGACCATGTAAACCCTTGTCACCCATCACATATCCCACTATATCATAGGAGTTAAGGGCCTAATGCCCCTCTCTTCAAATAAGTGTTGTCCTCAATGCTTAGCTATGGATACTTCTTAATGAATTCGTCATCTTTCCATGAGGCATCTTCATGTGGTTGATAATTATTCTATAATTGTCCTAGTTTGTAGCCTCTTTCTCCTTGTTTGAATCATTGCCTCTATTTCCAAAATTATTCTTCCCTCTTCATCAAGCTTTGGAAATTTATCCCTAATGACCTTCAACCATGACACATGGAAGATTGGGTGTATTTCTGTAGATTTTAAGAGCCCCGATTTGTATGCATTGCACTATCACTCTATTGAAGTAATTTGTAAAGAATCTAATGTTGGGTATCAATTTTTTATAATCCTTCTTTTGTTTCTTGAGATACATCTGTTTGTATGATTATAGCTTAAAAATATGCAATCACCCACTTGAAAATGATGTTCATTTCTTCGTAGATTTGCTTGTTTCATCCCATTTTGTGTCACTAGTAAATTTACTTTTAAGGTGAAATGAACTTCTTGTTGATGTTGAATATAGTTCTCCATTGCATGCATCTATGGTTGGATTCTCATTAAAGACAACATAGATGAAGAGTACTTGTAGAGTTCAATGAATGGTCACATCTTTGTAGAAGTATGAAAAGAAGTGTTATAGCATCACTCTACTAGTGGTAAGAAATGATCCCATTGACATTGTAAATACTTAACCACCTATATTTGTCCATCTAATTATGCCGAGAGGCGTAACCTACAGTGACAACAAGGGGTATAATGAGATGCGTGTAAATAAAAAAATGTTAACTTTTTCAATTAAATGGCCAACAAATAAAACAATAAATAAGGATTAATTGAAAAAGTGCCAACAAATAAAACAATTATAAAATTGAATTATTATTTTATTTATTGAAGAAGGGCAAAAGTGAATTGAAAGGTAAGTACATTATATTTGATAGATTTAGATTTTACTACATAGTCATTAATTTTGTTATATTTATTGTACAATTTTTTTAAAATTTTATGAATCATTCCAATCCATAAAATGATGGTTCAATACATATATTTTTGAAAAAACACTATATTTTATTTGCTAGATATCTCTTGGCATCTTTTACATAGATTTTTCTAAAGATAGGTATACTAGTTATAGGTGGTAGGAAGAGCTATAAGATTGTTATGTCCCCAAACAAGAGAACAAATCTTTCAAGAAATTACTAGTAAATATAGGTCATAGTCATTGACTACATTCTTTGGAAAGCCATGTAGCTTCTAAATTGTCTCTCAAAAAGTTGCAACAAATATACTAGCTATGAAGGGGCGAGATAAAGAACAAAACAAAGCATATTTAGTGAATCTATGCACTATGACCATGATGACATTCTTTCCTTTTGACTTGGATAAACTAGTGATGAATTGCATTGAAATATCCTCCCAACAATGAAATAAGTTATAATTATTTCACCTTTAATTTTTTGGCACACCAAACATTGCATGAGAAATTTCTCCACATTTCCTTTGATACACTCCCAAAATAAATCATGTTTAACTTGATGACATGTTTATAACAACCTTGATTGTCTAACCCATACAGATGCATGAAGTTCTCCCAACATCTTATTTTTGAAAAGAGAGTTTCAACAAAGAAATAAATGATCTTTGTACCACAAGGTGTCTCCTTACAAAACAAATTTTTGACACTCTAGGATCTTGTTGCGAGTGTTGAATGATTTGTGTAGTATCTTGATCTTATTTCCATTCTTGTTGAGTCTCAGTTACCCATATTACTTTGAATTATTGAAATAGCATAGTAGTGCTTCAATTTTTCTTCTCTCTCTTATATGCATCAACCACCACATTCTTCCTCCCCTTCTATATACAATCTTGAAGTCATATATTAACATCTTAGTAACCCATTTTTCTTTCTCCTATGAAGAAAGACTTTAAACTTCAAAACGTATTTGAGATTTTCATGACTTGTTTTGACCTTAAAATGTCTTCTTGTCAAATAATGTTGCCATTACTTGATTGCATAGAGAATTGCCAACATTTCAATTTTTCATAAATGGTCTAGGTAATATTATTACCTTTGTGTTGTTAAATTTCAAATGTAATAGGTTTCCCTTCTTGCATTAGCACTATCCTAATACCATGAGCCAAAGAATCACATTTCACAATGAATGTTAGTAAAATTTTGAGTAGCTAAAGTTGGATTAGTGCACATAGATCTCTTGAGTTATTTAAAGGCTCATTTGGCCTCCACAATCTATTAGAATGTATCCTACAATAAATTTGTAAGTGGAGTAGCCATACAACCATAGTTCCTGACACAATCTTCTATAGTAGCATGTAAGACCTAAAAACCCACTTAAGTTCTTGAGTGTCATGTAATAACCCATGAATATGCAACCAATTTTTTTTAAAATCAAATCTTACTACAAATCACATACATGTTGTAAGATTGCACCAACACAAGTTTGAAGATGATTGAAAATGAATGCATGGTCATTAGGCCTTCATGAGGAATTTGAGTTGAAACATTTACAAACTAGTTGAGAATTTGTAGGAAGAAAACATGACATAAATTTGTAACAACAATAAGAGAAAATGGCAGAAATTCATAACATCAATATGCAATTTCCAATAATTCATTTTTTCATCATACAACTAGCAAGAGGAGGTAAGACTATTTCATTTATAGTCCATTTATCCATCTATTGTATCCCACAAGCACATTTACATTCTTTCATCCTGGAAGTCAAGTATACATGTTTAATACATTAGCCATAATTCTCTCTTCGTATTCTCCATAGAAAGCATAATCTGAAATATGCATGATTACCCATCAATTATGTAGCAATATTAAGGAAATGTGAATAATGAACAATTCTGACATGGATGTTACCTTAAATAAGATAGTTGTATGAAAGTGGTAGTTCACATCATAGAATCAGTTGCCATCTAGCATTTAGAGTGCATGGTGAATCTCACCTTAACGATAAGAATTCGCTATCCCAACCCACCAAATGACTTTGGGATCCACAAAGAGAGAGATGATTATTTATGTCAAAGCTTTTAGAAACCACATAACTACTAAACCATGGTGTGTAGCTTCCAAAAAGGCATCCTATTACTATATTAGCAAGACTAGACCAACAACCACAAAGAGTAAGAAAACTAGAAATTGACACTTGAAACAAATTGGTCCTTTAATTAATTTCAACTCTACCAGTATGACTTTCCACTAATTTTAAAATCTATAGAATAGTGAATAATGGCATCCTTAACAAGCATGCCTCTAAGCATTCAAGCTTGAGAAGTCCTTGGCATTCTTCATCGATATACTTGGGTGATAGCCTACTATCTCTAGATATAGCCATACCAATCTACTCATAGAGCACGCTCCCTAACTACTATCAAGATGGAGCATCGATAAGGTTATCTTAATGCAGGTCATAAGATTTACAAGTTGGTGATCACCATGGAAGGAGCAAAAATACTACGTTATAGGGGTAATGCAATCCTCCTACCTATGCCCTCGTAGAGGCCATACTCCAATCATTATGTGCTGCCATAGAGGTTAGCATATGTATCTAGCTTGGTTCTGTATGTGGACTAAGTTATCCTAGAGTTAGATAAACTAGACAAGCCATATAGTTTACCTATTTATGGTTTTTACCTATTACTTATGGAGTCTATCTTAATATTAGGAGTGGATAACCATTTTTCCCTTGCATAGAGAAACATTTTTCTGTGAGTACATAAACTTGGGAAAGGATTCATTCTTAGATTTATATATATTCCATCCAGCCCTTATTTACACCGATAATCTCTTGTCATTGCATGGGCCTAGCATGTTCTTCTTCCTGCAAATATTTAGGGTAAAGAATTTGACCTTAATTCTACCCTGGCTATCCTAGCTTTCAGCCAACATTCCTTTACAAAAAATAGAAAAATACGAAGGTGTGGCTAGTATATATATCCTTCCCATATTCAATAACAAAGGCTCTTAATCTACAATCACAACCAATGGTTTAACTTATTAAGACAAGGGAGGTTAAATTCAAATAAGGAAAGAATCACAAGAAGTTGAAATGCAATTCTAAACCAATTTCATAACCTATTGAACCTCATGTCAATTGTTTGCAACCCTAACCTATTCACAATGAAATTGACAACTAACACTTATTCAAGTTATATACAGCAAATTGACAGTAATGAAGTATGTTGATTGGATTCCAAGATAGTAAGGGATTACAAGTAGCTTTTCTAGTTCTATTTCCCTAATATGATTAACAAGTAATATTATTTAGAACCTGAGATCATCATAGATTGAATTAAGTAGATTTCCATATTAAGTAATACTAATAAGTCCAAGAAGGTTATGATGATAGAAAACAATGATTTACACCCTCCTAATCACAAAAATTACTTTTAGTTGAGTTGTCAAGTGTCAAACCCTCTTCCACAACCTCGATTCATACCCAGGCCAGTAAGAACTAACTTACCCACACTTGGAAGTTCTAATGACTTATATTTATCTATTTTTGAAAACCACTTGTCCTAATGTGGCATTTCTAGTGGTCTCATTCCTTGAGGCATTTTGTCAAACAATTCACAAAACTAATCTAGGCATCCATATTACTTTCAACTACTAACATATTAAGTTGAAGGGTTTATTTTGTCAAATAACTCCCAAACATGATCAAAATGTACTTGAAGATCTGGAAAAGTAATACCATCAGACTAAGAACCCTTCCTACACTAGCTTTTATTTCCTTAAAGGCTCTGGTTTTTCAATTCTATGCTGGTAAAAATTAGTGAAAGGTTTGAATAGTATAAATATCTATCTACAGCCATTAAAAATCATTTAACTCTAATGCCATCATAAAATACATAACTAATACACCATTTGAATGAAGGTGCATCAATATAACAAAGGAGATACTTGTAAAAATGAGCATTTGGAAGCAGCCCAGGCATCTCAAATTGTTGCAATAGTTTACTATGTACCTAAATCAATTTTCCTACACATGTTTACTTCTTCCTCAACTAATTTTTCACTAGACTAGCTTACTAGTTAAGTTTTAAAGAATACGGTGAACCCTAGCATGGATAAAAAAATAATTACCATTCTTATTGCATGCTTAACAATAGTAATATATATAATTTTATAAAAGGAAACAACAATAAAATACTAAGTTTAAACTTCTATCCCAACCATACAAGTTGAATTCTATGAGTTATAAAAGTAACAGCAATAAAACTTGTCCTAGGGAGTGAATATCCACTCCCAAAGGCTAGAAAATTGTGCTAAAATGTCTAGACTCAGTCCAAATGCCTCCCAAACTCATGTTTCTTCTACTCATGTCTACTTCCCTTCCAAATGATGAGAAACATTGCTCAAAATGTCTAGCAACTCACCTCTTTATTTTCCCATTCCTCATCCTTATGTCTCTTCTACTTACTCAATCTCTTGTTTGTAGCACAAGCTTTGGAGCGAATATTTATTGAAGGCGTGGGTGCCTCTTTTTGTCTTTATGAGGGTCAATCAGAATTGAATGTTGGCCACCCTCCTCTTTCATCTCCTAGACATAGCTTGGCCCTTCGAAAACCTACAGACTCCTAAGTTTTCCCTTCTTTTTTTCTTATGTGATTTCTTTCTTTTATTCACTTCTAGTCTTTCATTGTTTTCCGTCGATTACCTATTTTGATTTAATAATAATTTAAAACAAAACTATTGATAATAATTAATAATTATAATAATGTATTTATTTAATACTTAACACTCAAGATAATTAGAATACCATTGATAAGATAATAATAATAATTTCTTTATTAATATTTATAATTGATTTCCTAGATACATATTTAAATTTATAATGACATTTCTATGGACTAGTAGGTGAAGACAATGAGACCTACAAGCTTTGTAAATCCACAAATGAGAATGACTAAGTGTTGGATAAGTGTACCAATTACTACTTGATACAAATCTTAAGTTAAGCTAGTGTCCTGACAAGGATTTGGCATAAAAAACTTTTCTTCTTATGGATCCATAGAGTCCACTCCACCATGAACCCTATCACCTGTGCACAAAAACATTGTTCCTTGCAACGTTCATAATTTAGTTAGTCCAGGTTAGTCAAAATATGGTCAAATATATCTATATATAAATCAAATGAGAAACATAACTAAATTTTCATTATGTATACATCACTATCAACCATTAAAAGTTCAGTCACTTAAGTATACACACTCATATAGGCACTTCCACACACACACACACACATAGAGTTAATATAAAGTTTCAACTTCCCCACCCTTAGTCCAAATTGCACCAAGACTATAGAACCTTAGAATGGGTTCATACAATGATGTGACATCCTCCCCCCCTTAGAATTAAGTCATCTTGGCTTAACTTAAATAAGTCTAGATATTCTAGTCCAATTACATTTTCATCTTCCTAAGTAGCTCCTTGCTCCCCATATTAATCCCAAAGGACCTTAACTTGTGGGATTGTTCTGTTACGTTGTTGTATATTGAACCTATCTATGATTGTGAGTGGTTCAAGGTGGATATCTCTAACCTCTTCTACCTATAGTGCCTACCAATCAATTACATGTGTGGGTTCAACATATATTTCTTAAGCAATGATACGTGAAACACATTATATATGTGAAAGAGAGATGGTGGAAGAGCTAGTTTGTAAGCCACACAACTAATCTTTCCAAGTATCTCAAATGGTCCAATATATTATCAAGATAATTTGGTAGCCATCCCAAATTTTTTTGAACTTTTTTTGAGGTTTTACATGAAGAAACACTCTATCTCCAATTGCAAATTCTCTTAGAGTTTGCTTAGCATCTACATAATTCTTTTGTTGATCTACTAAGTTTTACATTTATCAAGGGTTAAATCTTAGTGACAATAGTTTTTGGCATGCCCGGTGGGACCCTGAAACTAGTTTCAGGCCATAAATTACTTTATTTTCAGTACTATCTTGGTATGTGTAGTTATTTTTCTAGCACTTTGAGGTGATAAAACATACCCGGTGACTCTACACTTTGTTTTACAATAGATCCAGTGCAATCAACATATGAAAAGAGTCCAAACAAGAAGAAGTTTGACTCCTTTCGAGTATTTGTAACTGTCACCACCTAGAAGGAGGGGAAGGATAACAAGGAGAAGTCCTACCCCAATGGTAAGGACACATTCTACACCTCAATATCATAGACCTGCAAATTTTTTTTCTACAAAATAAGAAAAAAAATTAGGTATCGAGTCCTCAAGCACCAACAAATCCTATAGAAGGTTGTTTGCTTTTGCACCATTTAATGGGGATAACCCATTAAATCCTGCCCAACATGATGATATACCTATGGAAGCCCTTAGAAGCTTGCCTTTTTTCACTAGAGAGGATCAAACCACACCTATTAAGCACATCAGAGATGTGACCACACTATGTGTAGTTCACAAAATCATCACTGAAAATGTGGCAATTAGGATTCTAGTTGCCTCTTTGAGGGGAAAGGCACTACAACAGTTTAGAAGTTTGGGTATCAATTCAATAACAACATGGGACCAACTTGGAGATTCCTTACACAAGCAATTTGAAGATAAATCAGATCAAGTGCTTATCCTTGGTAGAACAACTGACTACCATCAAAAGAGCTCCATAGGAGCACATGACAGATTTCAATATCTATTTATAGAAGACTTGGAATAGAATTCCTCAAACAATAAGGCATTATTCTAAGCATCCATTTATATATTTTCTTAAAGCCCTAAATAGTGATATGTCCATAATGATTTAGTCTATGGGGTCAACTACACTTCCAAATGCATTTGATATTGCTATAATGGCATAAAACAACCTCATACAAGATACCATACCTAAGGTACAACTACCTATACCATTAAAAATACCTCCTTTAGCTACCATACCAATTGTACTAGCACTGAATTACCAAGCATCTACACAAGTAAAAGCTATCACAGCTCAATCTCAGGAGTTCCAAGAAATAAAAGGCCTATTGCAAACCTTTGGTAATGAGTTGGTAAACATTAAGAAGCAGCAAAGCTAAAATTTTAGACCCTATCAAGCCCCACATCAACATAATTAACCTAATAGGCCTCCCTACAAAGTTGATCCTCAAGATCAAAGGAGGAATTTCAATGCTAGGCCATATCAGCTCTACAATCAGAATGACACCAACACTTCTAGAGAACTTGTACCAGTACAAAACAACATGGCACAAGACTATGAATGGTGTTTTCCATGCAACCAGCCTCATAATCAAGCCACATGTTCCAAAGGAATTCTAAATTAGACCCTCATGGTACAAAATAGCACTGTTGTTCAACAAGATGCAACACAAGAAACTCAATAACAACAAGTTTCTCATCTTGAGCATGGTCATCATTACATCACTCTCACGAATTGGCAAGGAGAGGATTTTTGTGGGGTAAATCATCTACATGGACAAAATCATTCATCTTATTCAATAGAGGCTAATACAAGGCCAAAAAAGAGGGTTGTTGACACAGGACAACAAGCTAATAAAGGGAAAAATTAGGCTTCTATAAGCCACCATAGTGTTCTTGGTCCATCATCTTCTCAAAATGTTTAAGTTCTTCCAAGAGTTCAAGTTGTGGCACACAAGGATCAGCCTAGAAGCCAACCACAACCATTACAAACACAAGGAGATGCTATTGTTCCAAAAGGATAAAAAAAGTATAGAACAATCTCATTCAGTATTTTGGAGCATATGTAAAAGGAAAATGTCAATATTGAAAATGTAGTGCTTCTGGAAAAACTATGTATTGCTTTTTTGCCTCAACATTTCAGATCACACTCCATGATCCATCATCAGGAAGAAAAGAAGAGAAAACAGATGAATAAATTGTAGAGAAAGTCTCTTAAAAAGAGAGAGAGAATGGTAGGGGTGTGGATTACAAGAGGAGTCATAGGTGAGGAGATAAGAAAGAAAAATTAGATAGAAGAAAATAAAAAGAAGAAACCAAAAATGAAAATAAACATAGACAAGAAACGTAAACAAATGTAAAATAAACATAAAATAAAGAAAATAAATAAAGAGGAGTCAAGGTGGTCATAAGGAAAGAAAATTATAGAGAGGAGGAGCTATTATAAAATTAAATAAAAGTGTATATATATATATATAGTCAAAGAGGTCATAAGGAAAGAAAATCACAGAGAGGAGGAGCTATTATAAAATTAAATAAAAGTATATGTATATATGTAAGTAAATAAGCGACCACAAGAAATCATAAGTAATAAATAAGTAAACATATAAGTGACAAATTGACAAAATATAAATAAAGCATGCATAAGTAATAAATGCAAAAATATGGAGATGAAAATTTGACACATGAATATGTATATATAGGTGTGCGTGTGTGTGGGAGATCAAAGAAGAGAATAAATAAAGGGAAGAGTAGAAAAAGCAAGAAGTGAATCCAATGTCAAGAAAGAAACATAGAGCATAAAAGCAAAAGTAAGGGACATGCACATATAAAAGAAAGAGGAACTGGAAGAACTAACATCACACAAGGATAGAAAAGAGAAAGAAAGGAGGCTTAGTGTCGCATGAGAGAGGACCTAAGCTGAACAAAACACGGGGAGAAAAGAAAAAGAAGGGGAGTTACAAGGAAAAGAAATGAAAGGAGGGGAGAGAAGATCGAAGGAAGAAATAAATTAAAAATAAAAATTATATATATATAATTTTTATTTTTAATTTATTTCTTCCTTCGATCTTCTTTCTTATATATATATAAGAAAGTATAAAAACATAAACAGGAAGAAAACACAAAGAATTAAACCAACACCTGTAATAATATAAAGAAGGACAGAGAGAGAAAAATGAAGAACCCAATTAATGAGGAAAGCAAAAAATAGGAATAAACAAAATCAGTAGAGGAAGAACCAGATAAAAAAGTGTAATTGAAAAAAGAAGAGAGGGATAGGAAAGCCTAGAGGAGAGGGTAAACGAAGGAAAATAATAACACGAAAGAAAGCAAAGAGACTCAACAACTAATGGAGCAAGAACAAGGACCAATCGGAGCTAAGCAACAAGGGTGGGTCAAGGAAGAAAAATAGCTAAAAGAGGACAGGTAGAAGACATGGGATAAGCAAAGAAGTTAAGGGAACAGAGGGAGAGGAAGGAAAGGAGATATAGGCAGGAGGTAGGGGAAGATCAAGGAACAAGAAGTATTTCTTGAAGAAAGGCAGGAGGCGAGGAGTGGAATAGGATAAAAAGTGGAGGAAAGAGGAAACGTGGGAAAAGAGCAGATTAGGGGTGGGGAGATGGTAGAGAGAAAGAGGGGGAATGGAAAGGGGGAGAAGGATATGTGTGTGTGTGTGTGTGTGTGCGTATGTATATATATGTATATATGTATATGTATATGTATATGTATGTATATATATATATATATGAAAGTATAAAAACATAAACAAGGGAAAAAATATAAAGATAAACATAAAGAATTAAACCAACACCTGTAATAATATAAAGGAGGAGAGAGGGAGAAAAATGAAGAAACAAATTAATGAGGAAATAAAAAAATAGGAATAAACAAAATTAGTAGAGGAAGAACTAGATAAAAAAGTGTAATTGAAAAAAGAAGAGAGGAATAGGAAATCCTAGAGGAGAGGGTAAATGAAGGAAAACAATAACATGAAAGAAAGAAAAGAGACTCAACAACTAATGGAGCAAGAATAAGGACCAATCAGGGCTGAGAAACAAGGGTGGGTCAAGGAAGAAAAATATCTAAAAGAGGACATGCAGAAGATACAGGATAAGTAGAGAAGATGAGGGAGCAAAGGGAGAGGAAGGAAAGAAGATACAGGGAGGAGGTAGGGGAAGATCAAGGAACAAGAGGTATTTCTTGAAGAAAGGCAAGAGGCGAGGAGTGGAATAGGATGAAAAGTGGAGGAAAGAGGAAAGGTGGGAAAACAGCATATTAGGGGTGGGGAGCTAGTAAAGAGAAAGAGGGGGAATGGAAATGGGGAGCAGGAGATCAAGAAGTGGGATGGTGATTATGAAGGGAATTTAAAAGCAGGTTCCAAGTGTGACTTAGGTTCCACCCATGATCTCTATTAAGGTTGGTAGGGTTGTTTCTTATGAAAATAGCCTCTTTATGTTTTCTCTTAAAGAAGTTATCTTCCTTGGCAAGGACAAGGGTATCTTCAAGGTGGATCTAGTGCGTAGTGCTAGAGGAGTGGTCAGCTAAGGCCGATTTGTAGACCCTTTCATGCCTAATGTCTACACAGTGTTCTTTGATTCTCAAGCTAATAGATCTCCCAGTTTCACCTATGTAAGGGGTGCCCCACAAGTAATCTATCTTATAGACACCTGAGTTTAGAAGAATGTTGGTGGGGTCCTTGGTGGAGGGAATGAGGTTCCTGATGGTGGATAGGGGTTTGAAGGCACACTTGAGCCCTTTCTTGTAGAGGATTTTGGTAATTTTATTTGAGATGCCTTCAATGAAAGGAAGAGTGGCACTGTGAACAATCTCAGAGTCTTTATTGATGGGTTTGGGATTAAGGTGGGTATGGGCTTGTTTAAAAGCTCTTTTTATGCACTTGTTGCGATATCTGTTGAGTTTGAAAACCTTGGTGAGGTGGGCCAACTCTTGATGAATGTGATCATTGTCACATATGGGGAAAGCTTTGGTAACCAAAGTTTCGAGGACAGTAGCTTTATGGTTGGGGTGGTGGTGTGAGGAAGCAGGGAGATAAAGGTCAATGTGGGTGGATTTCCTAAAGACTCGATGGCCAAGGGAACTATCATTCTTTCTAATGAGGAGAATGTCAAGGGGAGTTGGTTATTAGATTCAAGTTCTTTCGTAAACTTGATGCAAGGAGTGATGTTGTTGTGGTGATTGTGGAAATTTTCAAGTTGCTCAAGGCCATGTGGCTAGCAAATGTTGGATATATAGTCAACTTTGTTCATAAAACCAAGAGATTGTTTTGATTGTTATCATCAAAGAAGATAAGGGGAACACTACTATTATTATGAACAAACTTGACTATATATCCAAAATGTTAGACCACCTAAACAATAGTGGGAGTTATTCAGACCTTTCTCGCAATCCTATTTCTAAAATCTTTAAACAAGTGAGACATGCTATCTCCAATTCTTTCTTTGATGATTACACCAAAAAGTGGCTCCTTCTCAATAAGGAAGTCACACCTCGCATCTATGGTGTACCCAAAATTCACAAGTCCAACATTCCTTTGAGGCCAATTGTAGACACTACCGACTCCCCCACTTATAAACTAGCTGCCTATTTGGCTAAGGTAATCTATCCTCTTATTGGTAATTCTTCTTCCTTGATCATGGACTTGACCCACTTTGTTGACTTCATCAAAGATAAAAAGGTTAATGTCAATGACATCCTTGTTAGCTTTGATGTAGTTTCTCTCTTCACAAGGTCCCTCTTCAAGACTCTATCATGCTAGTCAGATGAAAAACCAATAAACAACTCACATCCCTCATTGAATTGTGCTTAAAATCCACATTCTTCACCTTCCAAGATGTGGTTTATGAACAATCTGACTGGGTTGCTATGGGTTCCCCCTTATCTCTGGTCATTGCCAACTTATACATGAAACATTTTGAAGAGGTTGCCCTTAACTCTTTCCCCCTTAAACCAACTTGGTGGAAGCACTATGCAGATGATACCAACATTTTTTGGCCACATGACCTTGAGAAACTTGAAATTTTCCTCAATCACCTCAACAACATCACTCCCTGCATCAATTTTACCAAAGAACTTGAATCTAATAACCAACTCCCCTTCCTTGACATTCTCCTCACTAGAAAGAATGATGGTTCCCTTGGCCACTGAGTCTTCAAGAAATCCACCCACGCTGACCTTTATCTCCTTGCTTCCTCACACCACCACCCCAACCATAAAGCCAATGTCCTCAAAACTTTGGCTACCAGAGCTTTCCACATATGTGACAATGATCACATTCATCAAGAGTTGGCCCACCTCACCAAGGTTTTCAAACTCAACAAATACTGCAACAAGTGCATAAAAAGAGATTTTAAACAAGCCCATACCCACCTTAATCCCAAACCCATCAATAAAGACTTTGAGATTGTTCACAGTGCCACTCTTCCTTTCATCGAAGGCATCTCCAATAAAATTACCAAAATCCTTTGCAAGAAAGGGCTCAAGTGTGCCTTCAAACCCCTATCCACCATCAAGAACCTCATTCCCTCCACCAAGGACCCCACCAACATTCTTCTAAACTTAGGTGTCTACAAGATAGATTGCTCGTGTGGCACCCCTTACATAGGTGAAACCGAGAGATCTATCAGTTTGAGAATCACAAAACACTATGCAAACATCAAGCATGAAAGGGTCTACAAATCAACTTTAGCTAACCACTCCTTGAACACTAAGCACCACATCCGCCTTGAAGATACCCTTGTCCTTGCCAAGGAAGATAACTTCTTTAAGAGAAAATTTAAAGAGGCTATTTTCATAAGAAACAACCCTACCAACCTTAATAGAGATGATGGCTAGAACCTAAGTCACACTTGGAATCCACTTTTAAATTCCCTTCACCATCCCACTTCTTGATCTCTTGCTCCCCCTTTCCATTACCCCTCTTTCTCTTTACCAACTCCCCACCCCTAATCCACTCTTTTCCCACCTTTCCTCTTTCCTCCACTTTTCATCCTATTCCACTCCTCGCCTCCTGCCTTTCTTTGTGAACTACCTCGTGTTCCTTGATCTTCCCCTACCTCTTCCTTGTATCTCCTTTCCTTCCTCTCCCTTTGCTCCCTCATCTTCTCTGTTTATCCCATGTCTTCTACATATCCTCTTTTAGCTCTTTTTCTTCCTTGACCCAACCTTGTTGCTCGGCCCTGATTGGTCCTTGTTCTTGCTCCATTAGTTGTTGAGTCTCTTTGCTTTCTTTCATGTTATTGTTTTCCTTTGTTTACCCTCTCCAGTAGGCTTTCCTCTCCCTCTTTTCTTTTTTCAATTGCACTTTTTAATATGGTTCTTCCTCTACTGATTTTGTTTATTCCTACTTTTTTCTTTCCTCATTAATTGGGTTCTTCTTTTTTCTCTCTCTCCTCCTTTATATTATTACAGGTGTGGTTTAATTCTTTATGTCTATCTTTGTGTTTGCTTCCTTGTTTACATTTTTATACTTTCTATATATATATATATATATATATATATAATTTTTTTTTTTAATTTATTTCTTCCTTCAATCTTCTCTCCCCTCCTTTTGTTTTCTTTCCTTGTAACTCCCCTTATTTTTCTTTTCTCCCTGTGTTTTGTCTGGCTTAGGTCCTCTCTCATGCGACACTAAGCCTCCTTTCTTTCTCTCTTCTATCCCTGTGTGTTGTTAGTTCTTTCGGTTCCTCTTTCTTATATATATGCATGTCCCTTACTTTTTCTTTTATGCTTTCTATTTCTTTCTTGACATTGGATTCACTTCTTGCTTTTTCTACTCTTCTCTTTATTTATTCTCTTCTTTGATCTCACACACACACCTATATATACATATTCTTGTGTCAATTTTTCATCTCCATGTTTTCACATTTATTACTTATGCATGCTTTATTTATATTTGTCAATTTATCACTTATATGTTTACTTATTTATTACTTATGATTGCTTGTGGTCGGATCTTCTTATTTACTTATATATATATATATATATATATATATATATATATATATATATATATATATATATATATATATATATATATATATATATATATATAATAGCTCCTCCTCTATGTGATTTTCTTTCCTTATGACCTCTTTGACTCCTTTTTATTTATTTTCTTTATTTTATGTTTATTTTACATTTGTTTATGTTTCTTGTCTATGTTTATTTTCATTTTTGGTTTCTTCTTTTTTATTTTCTTCTATATATATATATATATATATATATATATATATATATATATACACACACACTTTTATTTAATTTTATAATAGCTCCTCCTCTCTATGATTTTCTTTCCTTATGACCACTTTGACTCCTTATTTATTTTATATTTATTTTACATTTGTTTACATTTCTTGTCTATGTTTCTTTTCATTTTTGGTTTCTTCTTTTTTATTTTCTTCTATCTAATTTTTCTTTCTTATCTCCTCACCTATGACTCCTCTTGTAATCCGTACCCCTACCATTCTCTCTCTTTTTAAGAGACTTTCTCTACAATTTACTCATGTGTTTTCTCTTCTTTTCTTTTTGATGATGGATCATGGAGTGTGATCTGAAATGTTGAGGCAAAAAGCAATACACAGTTTTTCCAAAAGCACTACATTTTCAACAACATGGACTATGGAAATATCATGACTACAAAATGTCAATATGTCAATGTGGGATTCCTTATCTTTTCCTGGTCAAAGAGATCTGTTACAAAAGACTTTGTCTAACCTCACCTTGTCAAATGAAGCTTCTAAGGAGAAACCTAGAGCGGTAGTTGGTCATACCCCCCAAGCCAAAGGTGAATAGAAAGCTGAAGATGTCAAACCACCTTCATTTTATGTGTCTCTGATTATTAGCTAGCACCTTGTATATAACGGTATGATTGATTTAGGGGCAAGTGGCTCTGTCATGCCAAAATAGGTAGTAGATAAGCTTGGTCTATCCTATGAACCTCTTGCCAATGGAGTAGTATAGTTCAATGGGACAACCATAAACACAATTGAGATTATCAAAGACTTGTACCTCACCTTGCATGCTTGTCTAAACTTCTCCATACCTCAAGACATCTATATCATAGAACTACCACCATTTTTTGCCATTTACCTTTCTAGAGACTTGACTATAAAGTTGGGGGGTTATCTATAGATTTTGATTGGTCACACATGTTTTTTTAGAAAAAGGTATGACACTAAGGTGACTGTGAAATCAAAACCTATTGCAAAAGACCATATAGAGCCATACATTCCTAGTACCATTAATGCAAATCTTACCATTCATGATCAAGAGGAACAACCTATTGTCCAAGAGCCTAATGATCCCATAGAGTACATATCTAATTTGTTTTTAGATGTATGGACAACTGAGAATTATGAGGCTAATCCATTTAAACACATGGAGGAAGCAAGATTAGGCATTTATGTGATTCATGAATAAGGCATTGATGTTCATAATCTTGTAAGAGATGAAAAACAATAGTATAAATAGAAGTCTAATGAGTTGTGGCAACTATATTTCAATGGGTCATGGAGTAAAAATGGTATTGGAGGGGCAATGCTTATATCCCCTAATGGTGAGAAGTATTATTCAGCATTCAAATATGGCCTAGAATGGGCAAGAAAGAGAAAAATTAGGTGTTTGCAGGTATTTGGAGATAGCAAACTCATTGTAAATCAAGTGCGAGGTCTAAATGTCAAAAAAAAATGATTTTCTCAAGTCTTATAGACATAGAGTTTGGGATGTTATTGAAGAATTTGATGTTTTTGTTGGACTCCAGGACAACATTGAGAGGGGGTGAATAAGTGTTGTATAAGATTTTACAACTTTTTCCACCTTTTAACTTACAAGATAAAGAGAGAGAAAGATATCAATGATCTATTAAACACATATGCACAAGTATGATAATGAAAGGTATGAATCAGGACTTTAAGAATAAATTATTAGAGCACATGAACACATGAAGAGAAACAAGAAGCATAACACCTTATTTGATGAGTGGAAAACCCTCAAGGGGAAGGAAAAATACTTTGAAATGTCTCACTGGATTATGAATAGGTCTCACTAACCATAAAAGCCTCACTGGCTATAAAGAGGTCTCGCTAACCATACAAAGCCTCACTAGAAAAAATATGAACATAAGAAAGAAATTTTATTTTAAGGGATTGCCCTAATTCTCTACAATACAACAAATGTCTTAACTCTCTTCACATATAAAATCTTCCTGAGAATACATTGCATGCTTTCTTCATCAAAAAATAGACCTTCTATGTAATTGGCAGCATATTTTATTCCTTGTACTTGATTCACACTTGCAAATATATCTCATTCATCTCTTTCAATCACTTAAATCATCTCATAAAATCACCTACAAATTCTTATTCAAAAAAACACAGTCAAATAATATCTTCAACTCATCATATCTCAGACCTCCAAAAATCCTATTAACAATGCACCTACAAATTCATTATATATAAAAATGACCCTTTTTATATTCTTCTCCTCTGCATATTCATCTTCACCATTTAAAAAATTAGAAGTCATAAAAATCCTCAATATGCCCTAATAAAAATAATACTCCAATTCATCTTCATGAAGACCTTTCATTTTCTCCTCTGCATATTTTCCAACTCTTCAATAAAAAAATAACTCCCATAAAAAATAATACTATCATCTATACATCTTCTCTTAAACAAAAATAATATCTTCTTTCCATCTTCTCTACAAACAAAAAAAATATTATCTGTCTGCATCAAATAAATCTCCATTCTGCATTCTTCACAAAAGCATTTTTTTTCTTTATATTCTTTTTAAAACCTTTTTAGATTCCTTCTAAAAAATTTACTTTTCTTTTTATCTTCATTGCACAAGAGAGAGAGAGAGGCCCATTTGTCCTTTAAAATTAGAAAAAAGAATTTCTAAAAAATAGAGAATATAAATCTCTAAGCAAATTTGCCTTCAACCATGGTAAAATTAGCTTTAAAAAGTCTTGTTTCAAGCTAGATCACATGACATGATGTTCTAGAGGCTGTCAATATCAAAACTACAAGAGGCGATATCAAAATTCAAATAATAGCCATTGATTTCTATTCATGTGCTCATCAAATATTAAATGTAGGCCATTGATTTTAATATGGCGCTCATGCGCTCAATACGTAAACCAACAGGGTCAGTGAAGCTAGGTGCAGGGGCCAGTTGCCCCACAGTGCTGACCCCCATAAGTTGCAACCTAAGTTGCCATGACTTGTGATAGTAGGTCATCACTCATTTAGAACAAAAAGTGCATATATTGTATGACGGTCTTAAAAGACTATATTAAAAATTTTAATAGGTGTTTGATTATCATTTAAGACACATTTAAACCTTGACAAATATGATTCTTTTTGTGTAACCATTTGACTTTAGATACCTCCTATTCATTTAACATCTCTATCAATAACACTTTCATCCATTAAAGATCCTCAACTTATAATACTTTTGAAAAACATCTTCTTCATAATACTTATGATAATACTTATGATCTCTAACTGATGTAAGTTTGTGGACATATATGAGAACACCTTGAAACACAACTTTGAGAAAGCATATTCTGTTATCCTGAAGGTAATTTTACTCTAGAGACATGATCAGCTAAGTCAAAATCAAGTCACACAAGGCACCAAGTAATCTCCTCCATGTGAATTCCTTAAGTAAAATTAGTGCCTTCAACTCTTCAACTTGAGATCAACAAGTTTCCATAAAGATCATCATGAAACACACTTCAACATGAGATGAAATACGCTTTAAGTTGCAATCAGTAAATTCCTATGAAGGTCACCATGAAGCACACACATCCTTTTTGACAATCTTATCATGATGCATGCCACATCCTTAACATTATCAACCTCAAGATGATGCCTTACTATCAAGCTCAACATGATGTCTTTGACTTAACCTGATAACCACATACAAGGAGATAAAGCACCAAAGTCCTTATCAACTCCACATACAATGTGATGATACTCCATGAAATCCTTTATGCCATGATGTGGTCCCATAAAGAAGTCATGTAAGCTAAACACCATCCTCTGATATTTGACATCACAAATTAACATCACCAAAGCCAACATCCATGAATTCAGCTCAACTAAAATATGAACAACATTCTCCTAATATAGATGCTTAACATCATAAGAGAAATCTCCTAACATAAGGTGAATCATGTTCATACCTTTTATCATGAAGTATGAGTGAAGCATATGAGCTCACCTGAATTCTCCTCAACCATGAAGATCATGATGAACTACAAGTGAAGTAGAATGACCTGTCATATGAAGACCAAACACAAGAACAACTGACCTCCTGATGTCTTGACCAACATCTACCATCAAATGAGATAAACACATCCTCGCACATGATCCAATCAACATGAGAGATCATATGAATATCTCTCTAATCAACAATGACAACATTGCATCATCAACTCAACACCTTTTTGACATTAATGACAATCAACCTCCATCAACTCCCCCTTTGTCATTGATGGCAAAACTACATGTTGCACTTTCTCTCTCCCCCCCTTTTTCTCATCAAATGACAAAGGATAAGGTACTCCCCCTATCATTTAACTCCACTGAAAGATGTTAAATCTTGATCATAACAACAATTACAATCACATTGTATTATGAAGATTTTGAAGACATAAACTCCTGTTATTATGTTATCTTCCCTTTGAACCTATGATGACCTATGATGACAATAATAACAATCCTGAAGCAAGCATATGACAAACCATGTTGAAAATTATACCCTAAAACAACACTTCAACTTGACCTGAAGCACAGAACCTCAACATAATACCATTTCTTGTCACAACACCAATATGAAGATGAAGATGAAAAATAACATCACTGAGATCCTCTGATCACTTATTTTGACAAGATGAAAATTGGCATATCTCTGCTATCAAATAAGAACTCCTAATGACATCACTTGTGGTTGCAAAACAAACTTTTCACAGCAAACAATTCTTTCATAGCCATCAACCTTTTTTGACTTAAATGACAAATCTCCAAGATCTCCCAAAGTATAAAGTATGATGTATGATTATGATGGCATAAAAATGACTCTTAGGTTTTAGATAAATGATGACCTATGATGACAATAATAACAATCCTGAAGCAAGCATATGACAAACCATGTTGAAAATTATACCCTAAAACAACACTTCAACTTGACCTGAAGCACAGAACCTTAGCATAATATAATTTCTTGTCACAACACCAATATGAAGATGAAGATGAAAAATAACATCATTGAGATCCTCTGATCACTTCTTTTGACAAGATGAAAACTAGCATATCTCTTCTATCAAATACAAACTCCTAATGACATCACTTGTGGTTGCAAAATAAAATTTTAACAACAAACAATTCTTTCATAGTCATCAACCTTTTTTGACCTAAGTGACAAATCTCCAAGATCTCCCAAAGTATAAAGTATGATGTATGATTATGATGGCATGAAAATGACTCTTAGGTTTTAGATAAATCAGGCCTATGATACATATAAACTTGAACACCATGCAAAGATATCATAAACACTTCAACGCCCATAAACACCAACATGAAGACTACTCATCACACTATTCACAACTTATGATGACATGATGACCACTCTAAAGATGACCTTGATAAGACTTCCTTGATAGTGACAACAAGATACATCTTAATGAACAATCAACCTACAACCAATCTACTGCTGCACACACATCTTGATATGATAAAGAATGAAGACCATCCTCCTATTCCTGCACAAGACACTTTTTACAACACAATGTCAAATCTAATATATACATAACCACATCTAAAACATACTATAATCAACAAGAATTGTTGTCTCTTGTCTGTAACATTCAAATCAGCCCATCAAGTCTGTACATCAACAAACTAACTGCACCATCAAGTTCTTCTTACAACCACACTTTGAAAAACCAAATGCAAAGACAAATGCTATGAATTGACTTCTTCCATTTTCAATCTCCCCATCCAACATATGCTAACATCTAATAAGATCTCCTTGAGTACACCTTAACTAGAATTGAACATCTCTTTGCTATGACAATCAACACTTCACATTCTCACTAACATATCAAGAACACTTTGAACTGCAACATCATGACAACTCAACCTTTGTAAGTATCAACATGATATGAACAAGATATAAATAGGATCATTTATAAACCAAGTCACTCAACATCATCAAACTCTTTTTGCATTGAACCCTTGAACATCTTATCAACATATTGTATGCATTATGACATCAATGACAACATTGAACTACTGATCATGATCACCTTCTAGTAAACATTATCAGGCAAGAATCTAATAGTATGATAGATACGACAAGATCACCATATTGTCAAGCATCAAATGATCTCCTTCCTAAAACTTCTTGGGGTAATTGATAGGACATTGGACAACTCCCCTTCACTTCATGCTATAGGTTATGCAACTGATGATGTGACTTGTACAAAATGCACAAGTTTAGAATCTATCTTCTATTAGATTTGTTTCAGTCTCCAAACTTTCATAGGTTCTTTCTTCTATTTAGGTTTCTTTTTCCAAACCTTTTTAACCTTTTTTTTTTTTCAACCTTTCAAACTAGGTGATATAATTCTTCCTTACATTCTACAACTATATGCGTTGTGACTAGGAGAATTGCACTTGAAACATACAAGATTAGTATTCCTTCTACAATCAACTGCTTTGTGTCCAAAATGATTATAGGTATTAACAATAACCAAAAAATGAATAAATTATACCTATACATATATGATTGTCTTACTGGAGCAGTTCTAAAATTTCTTCTTTAATTGTGAATTTTCACAAACTCATCTTTGGCTTTCATTTCAGCTTCAATCTTCTTTTTGCCTTCAAGAGCAACAACATGATAACTCAGATTAATTTTCTTTCTAGGAGTCTCTCTGACTTTGGAACACTCTCCTTCTTCATAACCTAGACCAATAGTGTCCTTATGATACTTTTGTTTGCCCAACATTTCATGTAACTTGTTTGTGCCTTCTTCAAACTCTTTATATTTCTTGGACAGAACCTTGAGACCTTCATAATCTTTTCTAAGATTGACAATTTCAGCCTCTAATTTCAGATTTTCAATTCTTTTAACCTTAAGGTCAGACTTTGTTACATCTATTATTCTTTTGGCTTCCTCAATTTTAGTCTTTAGTTTGGTAATCAATTTGTCAGAATCATCAACATGACTCTTTAAGCCTATAATCTGATTTCATGCCTCTTCAAGATCAGAACATACTCTTTCAAGGCCTAAAAGTGCTTTGTCTTTGTATTCTTTTTCTTGTTGTAGTTTTAACTCTAATCTTTGGTTCTCCTTTTTGTACTTCTTGATTTCACTCAGAGCACACAAGAGTTCTCCTTCAACATCAATCTCACATTCTTGTTCATCATACTCCTGATTATAATCACTCATAATGTGATCTTTTGAAATAGATTGGACCTCATCTCCTTCATGTGAAAGTCTCCTTTCATTGCCACTTTATTTAGACACCAAGTTGTCCTCTCCTTCAAGTGATTCACCTTGATAGATTCTAATTAACTCCTTCCACACATCCTAAGTTGTTTCACAATGCATAAAAATACAAGCAACTTCATTAGATAATCCAGACAGAATAATCTTCTTTGCTATATTATTACATTCATAAGCTTCTTTGTTATTTGTAGTATTAGGTGATTGAGAGGAAACAAAATACCCATTCTCAACTGACATCCAAACACCATACCCTAAAGAGGATAGATAGATTTGCATTCTAATACACCAAACAAAGAAGTATGAACCATCAAAGAAAGGAACTCTAGAAAACTTTTTCTCTAATTTAATACCTGACTCAACTTGTGAGACATTTCTATCAATAGATTCTATATCAACATTTGAATTTGATATAGATGGTGCCTTTTGACTAGTATGTGATGACACTTCTCTTGCCCTTATTTCTTCTACATTTTCCCATGGTACTCCACTATCAAGACCTACCCAAGCCTATTAGACTTCTATAGGGAACTTGGCTCTGATACCACTTGTTAGAGTCCAGGACAACACTGAGAGGGGGGGTGATTCAGTGTTGTATAAACTTTTACAACTTTTTACACCTTTTAACTTATAAGATAAAGAGAGAGGAAGACATCAATGATCTGTTAAACACATATGCACAAGTATGATAATGAAAGGTATGAATCAGGACTTTAAGAACAAATCATTAGGGGCCATGAACACATGAATACAAACAAGAAACATAACACGTTATTTGATGAGTGGAAAACCCTCAAGGGGAAGAAAAACCACTCTAAAATTGCCTCAATGGCTTATTAATAGGTCTCACTAACCATACAAGCCTCACTCGATATAAAGAGGTCTCACTAACCATACAAAGCCTCACTAGTAAAAATATGAACATATAAAAGAAATTGTATTTCAAGGGATTACCCTGATTCTCTACAATACAACAAATGTCTTAACTCTCTTCATCACATATAAAATCTTACTGAGAATACATTGCATGTTTTCTTCATTAAAAAATAAACCTTCTCTATAATTAGAAACATATTGTCTTCCTTGTACTTTATTCACACCTGCAAATATATCTCATTCATCTCTCTCAATCACTTAAATCATCTCATCAAATCACCTACAAATTCTTCTTCAAAAAACCACACTCAAATAATGTCTTCAACTCATCATATCTCAAACCTCCAAAAATCCTATTAACAATGCACTTGCAAATTCATTATATATAAAAATGACCCTTTCTATATTCTTCTCCTCTGCATATTCATCTTCAACATTTAAAAAAAAATAGAAATCATAAAAATCCTCAATCTGCCTTGATAAAAATAATACTCCGATTCATCTTCATTAAGACCTTTCATTTTCTCTTCTCTGCATATTTTCCAACTCTTCAATAAAAAATAACTCCCATAAAAAATAATGTCTTAAAAAATAATACTATCATCTGTACATCTTCTCTCAAACAAAAATAATATCTTCTTTCCATCTTCTCTACAAAAAAAAATATTATCTATCTACATCAAATAAATCTACATTCTGCATTATTCATAAAAGCATTTTTTTTCTTTATATTCTTTCTAAAACCTCTTCAAATTCCTTCTAAAAAATATCTTTTCTTTTTATCTTCATTGCATGAGAGAGAGAGAGAGAGGCCCACTTGTCCTTTAAAATTAGAAAAAAATCTTCTAAAAAATAGAGCATATAAATCTCTAAGAAAATCTACCTTCAACCATGCTAAAATTAGCTTTAAAAATCCTTATTTCAAGCTATCACAATGACATGACATTCTAGAGGCCGTCAATATCAAAATTGCAAGAGGAGATATCAAAATTCAAATAATAGCCATTGATTACTATTCATGCACTCATCAAATATTAAATGTAGGCCATTGATTTTAATATGGCACTCATGCGATCAATAGGTAGACCAATAGGGTCGATGAAGCTAGGTGAATGGGCCAGTTGCCCCACAGTGCTGGCCCCCATAAGTTGCAACTTAAGTTGCCATGACTTGCGATAGTAGGACATCACTCATTTAGAACAAAAAGTGCATATCTTATATGACAGTCTTAAAAGACTATTAGAAATTTTAATAGGTGTCTGATTATCATTTAAGATACATTTAAACCTTGACAGATATGATTCTTTTTGTGTAACCATTTGAATTTAGATACCTCCTATTCATTTAACACCTCTATCAAGAACACTTTTATTCATTAAAGATCCTCAACTGATAATAATTTTGAAAAACATCTTCTTCATAATACTTATGGCAATACTTATGATCTCTAACTGATGCAAGTTTGTGGACATATATGACAACACCTTGAAACACAATTTTGAGAAAGCATATACTGATATCCTGAAGGTAATTTTACTCTAGAGACATGATCAAGTAAGTCAAAATCAAGTCACACAAGGCACCAAGTAATCTCCTCCATGTGAATTACTTAAGTAAAATCAGTGCCTTTAACTCTTCAACTTGAGATCAACAAGTTACCATAAAGATCGTCATGAAGCACACTTCAATATGAGATGAAAAACACTTTAACTTGCAATCACTAAATTACTATGAAGGTCACCGTGAAGCACACACATCCTTTTTGACAATCTTATTAGGATGCATGCCACATCCTTAACATTATCAACCTCAACATGATGCCTTACTATCAAGCTCAACATGATCTCTTTGACTTAACCTAATTGTAATACCCGCCTTGTACACCTTAAAGAAAAACACATTTATGCTACATGAAACAGGAACATTTTTTTTTTAAATGATTAAGATAACAAATAATGTTAACATAACTAACTACGACATATTCTCTAAGGATACAAGGCTGCATTACTTTACAAACCAACTAACATAATTTAACATTCATCAGTAACTAATCTGAATCCAAAGCACAATTAAATAACTTATTCATACTCCTTACATATCGTCAGATAATACAATCTACATAATCCAAAAACATAACTGAAATGCTTTCATATAAATACATCATGACATCATTACATTGATATTTTCAGACTACGTCAGAATTACATACATTATGATTGATCTATTACACAAATCTGGTACAAGGTAATACACATACATCTTCATTCACTGGTACAAGTACAATCATCTGAATACTGGAATAAATCTTTTCTGCATAGGAACTTGATGAAGAATAACCAATGGATATAATAGCTCTTCCACCCGACCATGTGGAACCCTGAGGTCCACCCCCTGAGCTAGGAGTTAACATGAGGTCCCAAACAAACAAGTAAATAAATCACAACATTCATGAAGAACTTTTCTACACATCATGATGCATATAGAATATTTACATTCTTTCACAATACCAACCAAATTCCTTATACATGACAAAAGGCGACATGACTTCAATAACTTAGGACACTTATCAACACATTACATGAAATCAAACACAACAACCCTGGCCTCTGGAAATGAACCCTTGACAACTTACACTTTGACCATTTCATACAATATCAATTCACACTAACTAATTATCTAATACCTTTAAATCACATTTCCAATGCAATAATCATATACCTAATCCTTAATCCATTATCTTTACAAAATGAAGAAACCAAATTAAAACCAATGTCAAACTAAACTAAATTTCATTAACCATAATATATAATCACAGCGATTTTCTTTTAAATACATAATGACAACATTATTCTAAATTCCCAATTTCATTTGGCTCTTAAACAATCAACTATACTTTTGAAATAATAATATTAATAATGATAATAATAGTAATAGTAATAATAATCATCATTATAATCATAATACTAACAATAATGATAATAATAATAATTATAATAATAATGATACTAATAATAACATTGATATTAATAGTACTTCTATTAATATGCATTTAAACACATTGTAAAGTAAATTAACATTCCTTAGGGTTAATCTAAGCCAATCAGACGAAATGCATACAAGAAAGCACAACTAACCTGGTTTAACAATGACAGGCTTCTACAGACTAGAGTTGAAACGATAAATCTTAACGCACGGAAAGGAAATAAGAAAACTCTGTTTCTTCCTCCAAAAGTGACCTCTTCTCAGTGAAATGCATCAAATTCTGTGCAGCTATTATGCATACTGACAAAGTACATTCTACCATGAAGAGCTCGACAACAATATGATCAGGTATCGAGTTGAGACTGTCAATGCGATGTATGTTAGGAACCGCAGTGTCTATGGTGAGATTCAGCAGACTTGGGGAAGGACTGCGAGGAAGTGACATGTGACTACCCGCTGTCTAATGAAATCGTCTCCTCTTTTGAGATTATCAAAACCCCGATTTATAATAGTCAAGCCTGCCGGCATGTATTGTAAATTGAATTTCTGTAAACTTATTGAGCACAATAATTTGTAGCCCCAACTCGCTCAGCAGGTATATTCAAAGGTATGTGAAGATGAATTCTGCTTTGAATTTTCGGCAGCTTTTGTACAACAACCCACGAATGCTTAGGAAAATCATAAACCCTTATGAAGTTCTCGTCCACTGCCACTATTTGGTATTGTTCGCCCGCCCATATTGATGATAATACTCTGCTTTGTAGGCTATTAGATCAACATTATTCTTGAGGGAGTGGCTAATTGATGTTCCATGCGAGCTGGCATTGCCAGGCAACCTCTCCAGCTCTGCAAACTTGACTCAACCTTATCCATTTTATCATACTTTTTAATTAAACATGAATAGAATGAAGAAAACCAATGTCTGGAGGCATCTTTGCAATCACCTTCCAAAATGGGTTTGAAATTATTTCATGCCCTATCGCCAGTGAATATAATTGCTTTGAAACTTCAAAGGTGCTGGTCCCTTACTTCAGACTGATCACTGGCTTCTATTTCACCAGCAGACGCCAAGGATATGAGAGTGAACCTTCCCTAGAGTTGATCGACCACAATGATAATGAATAAAGCTCAATTTGATGATACGATCTGTTATGCAATTTACCAATTAGCTGGGTGATTTGCTTGAATGACGATTGAAAGATTTCAATTGAAACACAATGCAATCCAGTTGGAGCGATCCCTGAGCAATGAAGAATGCTCCACAAAGGTGGCACCTAGGATCTGCAGTAGGCTCATTTCACTTATCTCTACAACCCGCGCTTCACAATGATGCTATCTATGAATCTCTTCCAAGCCTCAATCAATAAATACATAGAATTATTCGTCTTGTATCCTTCTGGGACCCACGATCAAAATTGGAGCTCAAATAATATCTCACGATGACAAATACCATACGCCCAGCAATATTTCTGTGATGACTCCTTGAAACGGCGCTCATGGAATTATCTTGGGCATTCTGGATGAGTTCTTAAATTTCACGGCTTTACATTCACTGTTTGTTGGCCACTAATATTATCATAATTCAAATCTGGCATGACAGAGTGCACCAGCTCCTCCACCACAAAGCCAATAGAGGGTCCAAAAGTGGGATGAAGGGAAGGGTGAGAAACGAGAGAAACCTCGTCCCCACTACACAAAGCCCTGCAATGCCCCGCCCTCATTAGCTTTCCATTCACATACACCCCATTCGCCCAGGGTTTCACATATTTCATCATTGAAACCTCCTCCTCATTACAAGTGGAACAATTCAACATTTGTTCCATACTATTTTGAACTAACGTAACATAGTGATCTAATATTGTTCCATCAACAACAAAGAGTTTATTTCGATCTTGTGAAAGAGAATGGCAATAGAGTTGGCAGTCCTGCCTGCTCACCCTTGTGTCTTCAAAAATGACATTACAGCTACTCTTAGACCTGCCAAACGTATAAATTTTGCCTGGAATTATTTTTTAATTGAGTGCAGATGGTGTTTGCAGATCCTGGAGCCCTAAACTATAACCAACGTACACCCAATTTGGTCAAGTTTCCAAACGTGTAAGGTGCAGATCCATTTCAGAGAGCTTGGAGTGCATGTACACCATTCTGTGCAATATTCTGATAGGAAATTAGCTCCACCTTACGCTATTCTATTTTTTTTTATTCTGGTAATGTTACATACCTCACAACGCATTACAAGATGATCGAATTATGCTCCCATCGAACAGAAAAATAGTCCAATGTTAGAGACAGATATAGCTGACCTGTGCGTGGAGGTACAAGACAGGAGAAATTGGCGGTAATTAAAGACATTCATGAATATATGTGTGTTTTGTGTTTAGGTGGAGATCCTCCATCCTCTTTCTTCTTCTCACCTGCTATGCTCCTGCAACCATCGAGATAAAATCATCTACATAGTCATTATCACGGACAGCATCAACATAGTCATGAAGTTGTACCACTTTAGATGCACTGTATGACAGCCCAATTCGACGTGCTTCACTTGGCAGATACTTTGTGACTGGATTCTTGACCACTCGAAGGAGTCTATCTGGGCCATTAGTCGCACGAATGCTCAGTTTCTGTAGCAGTTGCACCATCAATCCACAAAAACGCTTAAAGGTTCTTGGAAGACGAACATGGGGATTTACTTTGATGAGGATATTCTCCTGTGGTTGCACATAAATAGCACTAAACCTTCCAGTTTTATTGAGAGGACTATCCAAAATTGCCAAAAGAGCCTGGTGAACAATATCCTGATCTTCTTCACTTTTTTTCTACCTACAATCCTGTCCTCTTTGCCGCTACAAGCTTTTCTTTTATAACACAATCCCTTCCTTCTTTCAAGGGACTCGGCACGTGATCCCGTGCATCTCCCTCCTCGAGAAGGACTTTTATTTAATTTCATACTCCCAAGAGGTTATTCCTTTTTTAAATACCAACACACAATTCCGGCAACATTTAATTATTTTATAGCCGACCAAGCATATTTTATTTAATAAAGTTATAACATTACAACAATCTATAATTGAACAACTATATTTTAATTTATTTATTAATTTAGTTGTAAATCACTAATTACAACATAACTTATGATTATTTTTATTTATTTAAATATTTATTGTAAATAATATTATATTAAATAATACAAAACCTCTTACAATCTTTATTTAACAACTATACTACTAATAAAATAATAATTTATTTACAACAATAATTAACAACTATCGACTCAATATTATCTTTTATCAATACATTTAATTATCAACATTATACTTTCCGTAGTATAATTCTAATTAAAGCACAACGACACCTTGCACACTTAGACACTTTCTAACCTAGTTAGACTCCAAGGTGCAATATTACTTGTCCGTAAATCATGATCGAATGACAAACAATAACTACAAGGATAAACTGACAACCAGACCACACTGACATGGGACCTCACGTTAACTCCAAACAACTAATCCATTGGAGAAGGCACGCTCAGACCTGTAATCAGGTGGAGTCGATGCCTAGTACCTGCATTCCTGCAACAACGCACGGTTAAACATAACAAGATATATATACATCACATGCAGTCCTATAGTGAATGGAAATCGCAGTGCTGTAGGGTACTCGAGAACGAGTAATACAACACTGTTCCATTCACGTTTATGTATAAACGATTAACTATGTTGAACAAGATATCTGATATTAATCAACAACATAAAACATTCAATCCTCTTACAATCCAACATCGCAATTAACATCAAACATCTGTAACATCTAGTTTATTTATCAAATTCTAAGGCATAAAATAACCTATTCTAACATCAACATCTGTTATCATAACAATCAGGGTCATAATGAAGTAACAAGATAACAAGAGATCCATCATCTACGGTCTAAGACACTATCATAAAGTCTAAGCAAACATCAATTTGATGGACGACGTGATGAGGGGCACTACACTAATAACCACATACAAGGAGATAAAGCATGAAAGTCCTAATCAACTCCACATACAATGTGATGATACTCCATGAAATCCTTTATGCCATGATGCGGTCCCATAAAGAAGTCCTGTAAGCTAAACACTATCCTCTGATCTTTGACATCACAAATTAACATCACCAAAGCCAAGATCCATTAATTCAGCTCAACTGAAATATTAACAACATTCTCCTGATATAGACGCTTAAAATCATATGAGAAATCTCCTAACATAAGGTGAAGCATGAATACCTTTTATCATGAAGTATGAGTGAAGCATGTGAACTAACCTAAATTCTCTTCAACCATGAAGATCATGATGAACTACAAGTGAAGCAGAATGACCTATCATATGAAGACCAAACATAAGAAAAACTGACATCCTGATGTCCTAACCAACATATAACATCAAATGAGATAAACACATCCTAGCACATGATCCAATCAACATGAGTGATCATATGAATATCTCTCTAATCAACAACGACAACATTGCATCATCAACTCAACACCTTTTTGACATCAATGACAATCAACCTCCATCAATTTTTAACTTGCAGTCCATATCTAGAAATGAGAACAAATATGCTGATAGGTTGGTTGCAATAAGAGCACAATATAATATTCCAAGTGATATTAGTAATAGTAAGGTACATTAGTATGTAAAAGTGGTGGTAAAACCCTCATTACCTAATAATCAAACACATTGGCAAGTGTTTGACAATAATAAACAAATCATCAATTTTTTGATTGAAGAAGTTGAGTTTTCAAATACTAATAAAGAGAAATTGCAGTAGTAGTATGGTGAGAAAATTATACATCTGAAAACTAATAATTTTCCTGGAGGTTTGGTCTCATTGGAATCAATTTTCAGTTCTGATGATCAAGCAAAAAGGAGAAAGACCAGCATGCAAGTCAAACAAGATCATTATGAATAGGTAAGCATTTTCAAAGACAAGCTTTTGAAATTGGGTAAGATGTGTACAAATGAAGAAAGGATTGATTTTTCTAAGTTATGTCAAGAGTATGATGATATTTTTAATTGGAAATATAGTGATTTGAAAGGGTTTGACCCTAAGCTTGCCCAACATACTATTGATCTTGAATCTAATGCAAAACCTGTAAGGTAAAATCAAAGACCATTGAACCTAAAATTAGACCCACTCATGAAAATGGAGTTAAGCAAGTTAATAGATGGAAACATTATTTTTTCTATGAAACACACCTCTTTGGTCTCCATTCTAGTTTATGTTAGGAAGAAGAATGGAGAAATAAGATTATGTCTTGATTTTAAAGATCTAAATAGAGCTTCACTCAAAGACCATTATCCGTTGCCTTCTATGGAGCAAATTCTATAGGTTGTATCAAGTTTTGAGAGGTTTTCATTGTCATATAGTTATTCTAGTTACAACCAAGTTTTGGTAAAAGAGGAAGACCAATATAAGACAACTTTTACTACCAAATGGGGTACAATGGCATATAGAAGGATGCCCTTTTGATTGTCCAATGCTTGGGCAACTTTCTAAAGGGCCATGGACATGGATTTTCAAGGGTTAATAAACAAGATTGTTCAAACATCCCATAAATGCAAGCAACATATCCTCAGCATGATCCTTTTGATCTGTTTGAGAAACTTTGGAGGCCAAGAATTTTTCTGAATGCACTTGATCAGGATGAAGTAATTCAAACTCAAATACCTCCAAACTGTTAGTAGGTGTAGACCTAATGACAATAAGGATGTAGCTATGCTTAAATCGAAAGAAACAAACATGATCTCCAGGTTGTAAAGCTTTACCACATCTAAGTTCCACCCATCCTCTTGACAGCTTGTAATTTCCAAATCCTCCCCTATAAAAGTTAATTGAACGTTCATACATGACAGTCCATGCATTCATTCTTTCATCAAGAAATACAAGATTCATGGAGTTACTACCTTTTTCAAACTTAGGGAAATGAAGTTGTGTGCTATCTTTTTAAGTGAATAGTGATTCATTCCCAACTCATAAGCTTTGAAACATTTGGAAAAAATAAATTGTGGCACATCCACATTGGGTACCCCAGATGCTTAGCCACCTGACATGGTATCTTTATGCATAAATTTGACCCAAGGACAATGGAAGATAACACAAGTAACTCAAAACCCTGAAATTTGATCCAAGGACAATGGAAGATAATGAAAGTAACCCAAAGCCCTCTCTTTAGATCAAACCTGACAATGGAAGATAATGCAAGTAACTCAAAACCCTGAAATTTGTCCCAAGGACAATGGAAGATAATGCAAGTAACTCAAAACTGTCTCCTCAAATTAAACCCTCACACTTAGATAGAATTGAGTAGAATGCACCATACTTCTATTAGCTTTGTTCTATAGATAAAATATGCATTGTGGACTACCTATAAAACAAGCATAATCTAGGTATGAATTAGACTATAATGAAAGCATGAAAAAATGATCAAAGTGATAGCATGTATGGCATATGAAGATATGATGTTGATGTGATATGAGAAGCTCAATTTATAGAAAGTTGAATGATAAATGGATGGTTAAGATTAGAAGAAGAATATTGTGATGTGGAGGGCTAGGATTAATAGATGATTTAATTCAATGCTACTTCATTTAATAAAATGTAGTAGTGGTTTGACAATGGGATATTCTGATAAATGATTTAAATAAATTATTTAAATCATGAGGAAAAGACATGTGAGGATGAGGATAAAGGTGATATAATTTAAATAATAAAATTATTTCAATTAATGGTAGTGGTGAATTTAAAAAAATATTTTATTGAATAATTAAATAAATATAAATTTATTTAATTAATTGGCTAAATGAGATTAATTGGGGATTAGTTTAAAAAACATGTTTTATTTAATTGATTAGGTGATGGAAGAAATACTAGAACAAAATGTGTTACAAAGTGTCTCAAATGATGTTGACAAGGTGATGTCACAAGGCATGGTCAATTTCAGTTGTCTACAATATCAATGGTGGCAGTCCTAGATAAACTCAACAAAACTTGTTTCCCTATCAAATTCTCAATTCCTTGTCAAACACACAACTTCACCATTGCAAATTTCTATGGATTTCTTGCAATATCCCAATTTTTCAAAAAGACTTTTAATTACTAACTTCTTTAAAGAAATTCAATTCAAAGAATGAATTTGAATTTAGGTTCTTGATAACCACCTTTTCTAAATTACTTATATTTTAATTATTATTACACATTAATATAAAATTTAAGAGGTAATATTTAATGTAAGTTTTATTTTTTTATTATACTATATTGAGCCAAAGCTTTTAGAAACCATGTAACTATTGACCCATGGTATCTAGCTTCATAAAAGGCATCCTATTACTATATTAGCAAGACTAGACCAAGAACCACATAGAATAAGAAAAAATAGAAACTGACACTTGAAACAAATTGGTGCTTTGCTTAATTTCAACTCTACTAGTATGACTTTCCACTAATCTTAAAAGCTATAGAATAGTGAATAATGGCATCCTTCACCTGCATGCCTCTAGCTCTAGAACCTGCATGCTACTGGTGATAAGCATTCAAGCCTGAGAAGTCTCTGGCATTCTTCACTGGTATACTTGGGTGATAGCCTACTATCTTTGGATACAACCATACCAATCTACTTGTAGAGCACACTCCCTAACTACTATCATTCTGGAGCATCAATAAGCTTATCTTAATGGGGGTCATAGGATTTACAAGTTGGTGATAACCATCGAAGGAGGGAACTATTGCATTATAGGAGTAATGCAATCCTCCTACCTATGCCCTTATAGAGCCCATACTCACTATTATGTGATGTCATAGAGGTCAACATATGTATTTGCTTTTCTTCTGTAAGTGGACTACGTTATCCTATAGTTAGATAAACAAGACAAACTATATAGTTTACTTGTTTATGGTTTTCACCTGACTTATGGAGTCTAGCTTAATATTAGGAGTGGATAACCATTTTTCTCTTGCATAAAGAAACATTTTTCTGTGAGTACATAAATTTGGGAAAGGATTCATTCTTAGATTTATATATTCTAGCCAACCCTTATTTACACTGATAATCTCTTGTCATCGCATGGGCCTGACATGTTCTTCTTCCTATAGATATTCACGGTAAAGAATTTGACCTTAATTCTACCTTGGTTATCCCATCTTTCAGCCAGTCCTCATTCCCTTACACAAAAATAGAAGAATAGGAAGGTGTGGCTAGTATATCTATCCTTCCCATATTCAATAACAAAGGCTCTTAATCCACAATGACAATTAGTAGTTTAACTTACTAAGATAAGGGATCTTAAATTCAAATAAGGAAAGAATCACAAGAAGTTGAAATGCAATTCTAAACCAATTTCACAACCTATTGACCCTCATGTCAGTTGTTTGCAACCCTAACCTATTCAAAATAAAATTGATAGTTAACACTTATTCAAGTTATATGCAGTAACTTGACAGTAATGAAGAATGTTGATTGGATTCTAAGATAGTAAGAGATTACAAGTAGTTTTTCCAATTCTATTTCTCTAATATGATTAACAAGTAATATTATTCAAAACCTAAGATCATCATAGATTGAATTAAGTAGATTTCCATATTAATGAGCAACACTAGTAAGTCCATGAAGGTTATGATGATAGAAAACAATGATTTACACCCTCCTAATCACAAAAATTACCTTTAGTTGAGCTTCCATATGTCAAACCCTCTTCCTACCACATATCATTTTATGGACTATATTATTATTCTAGATTAGTGAACATTTACTATGATTGTTTTTACTTTGACTAAGTTCCATGTGTGTGAAGGTAATTATCATGAAATTATATTGATTTTAATATTAAATATTATCGATGTAATTATAATGGTTTTCTTCGGCTATGTTTTGTGAACTAACCTATTGACATCGAGTTGAATGTGAATGAATGCAGAAACTCGTCAAAGATGAGAATATGGTTGAGGTAGAGATGTTCTGGCCACTTGCCAGGAACTATTTGGGATGGTTAACCCTGATGCACTCACACACTCACGTAGTCTCATATTGCATTTTTTAATGGCTTATTATACATTATTGTATAGATAATAAATGTGATTGATGGTTAGATACTTAGAAAAATATTATCTTTTAATTGCTATAGTAAGTTTATTTTGAATGTATGACTTACTCATAAATATTAATGTTCTTTCAATTTATATATAAATGGTGTATTTTATATTATTTAATAATAAATAATAAATATTTTCCTATTTAAATAAATAGTATTGTTTGGAAGACAATATCTAAATTAGACTTACAAAAATTATATTAAATTACTATATATATATAATTTTTTTATTATTATGAATACTTCTTGTTTGGATTAAAAGTGATTATGCTATATTGAAAATAAATAAATTATATTAATAATACATATTATGATTAGAAATTTGAATAAAGGAATTAAAAGAATAATATATTTATGTCATGTAGTGACAAGAAATAAATAAGCTTATCCTATTTTATTTTTGGAGGCTTTTGAAAGGCTAAAACTCATGCAAACTCAAAGAAAAACTTTAGTTATCAAAAGAAGCCAAAAACCTAAATACTAGATGACAAACACACACACACACACACACACACACACACACACACACACACCTCTTGTTTGGATTTAAAGTGATCAAGCTATATTGAAAATTAATAAATTATATTAATAATACCTATTATAATTAGAAATTTGAATAAAGGAATTAAAAGAATAATATATTGCTGTCATGTAGCGACAGGAAATAAATAAGCTTATTCTATTTTATTTTTGGAGGCTTTTGAAAGGCTAAAACTCATGCAAACTCAAACAAAAACTTCAATTATCAAAAGAAGCCAAAAACCTAAATATTGGATGCTAGAAATAAAAGAAAAAAAGTTAATAAAAAGAAAGGAGGGCAGTGGAAAAAGAACCAGGAATTGTAGCGACAAAGAGAGGAAGATTTGACCACTATTTTGGCAATAATGATAGAGAAGCTTGATCAGTGACTGCAACAAAGAATTGACCCCCTTTGGCAAGCAAATAAACGGGTATTTTTCTTGTTATGATTAGCAATAAATTATGGTGGAATAATACTGTATGCTTTGGTTATTTTGTCCTGTGAATAGTCTATTCTTTCTAGCCTGTATTTTCTTGGATCAACCTCCTCTTGTTTAGTTTTAAATCTATTCATGTCTCCAACCCATTCTTAAGTCTGTTCTAATCTTTTTGAAATGACCCTCCGTATTCTGTTGGCATCAACCTGAGTCATCTTAGACATCCTATTTATTTGCACCGTCTCTTGAGGTTTTTCGGATTCCTATCACTTGTGTCTTTTTGTATGCATGTCTTTGGACCGGCCTCCTTCTAAAGGTGTTAGCTTCTCAATCTAGCCTGAACTACCTATGTATACCTAGTTTTGATCGCCAACATTTTCCTTGTTCTCCTAATGGCCTGAATGATTCCAACGGCCTACAGAAAAATTATTGGCTAAAGATACCTATCTTAATAACCTTCTTAAACTATAATTGTCTAATCTTCTTCTCTGTATTTTTGCTATTAAAAGTTATTCTTGATGATTGAGACAACCTCTTAAATCTCAAATGGTAGTAATTTAAATCATTAATGTATATCTATTTTGTTATCTCATTCTGCAAGCATGCTTCAATAACTTGATTATTATACCTGTAGCTTTTGTTTTACTACTATCATAGTAATTAAGCTCCTATATAACTATCTTCTTTTTCTACTTTAGACCTTTGTGAGTTCTTGTAGCCAATTATTATGCTCTTGTAGCCATATCTAATATCATGTCGCATACCTTTACCTATGTTTTAATTCTGATTTATGAAGGTTCCTGTTGTTGTCCTTCCATGCTATTCTAATTACTTTATGTAGCTTGATTAATATATTTCTCATAGCTTGACTATTAATACTACATGTAGCTAATTTATAGATGTCTGCAACTTGTTAAATAAAGTTTCTGTAGCTTCTTTTTAAACTCTCTAAAAACATTTATTTTAATAGAGATAGTGCATTTTCTGATTTTTCCTATCCTTATTTAATGTTGAAACTAGTCTTAAACTCTTAATTAAAGACTCTAAATTATTAAATCATAAACTAGTATTGGATGGAAAGAGTTTAACATGAAATTTATTCAACTTTTAGACAATGAATTATAGTTAAAGATTATAACCAGACTATAGACATTATATTAATATTTGCATAAATGAATGAATGAATGATGTTCTTCTTATTGTTTATTGAAAGTGTGTTTTTATGATTGATGCTTTGGAAAGGGAATTAGAGATGGCCTATATGTGAATAGGGGTTCTTACTTATTTTATCTTATTTTTATTATTTATTTTACTTGTTTATTGGGGAGAGAAAGTAGATTTTTATCTAGGAATGTTATTGGGTTACTTTTGGGCTAGGATGTCAAATATGGATTATCAAAGATGGCTTTTCCTCTTTTCGGGACTTGAATTGGATACTTTTTTTAGGTTTAGATCTAAATGAGCAGTCATTGAAAAAGATGAATATTTTGTCTAGGAAACTTATTGATATATATCTCTACCACATCTTGTTGTGAGACAATATGCATTTCATTATTTAGAATTGCACATTAGACTTCAAGTTGCATCGGGTATTCCCTCCTGCCAATTATTTCCAGGTAGCTAGACATTTCGTGCAGGGCTGGGTTTCCTTCATGTCATGAAGGGATCTAGGGAAGTGTAATTACTTCATGGTTGGGTAGAAAAGCACCTAAGCCATGTTCGTGTCTCTCAGCTCACATGAGAACCATTTGGGTTCGTGGCAACTAGAGAGTGTTTTGATTTATTATACTTGTTGTTCATGATTATTGTAACTTGTGATTAGATGTATTATGGCGTGGAAGCTAATGGACTTTGCATATTATTTTATAGTGCTTTCACAAGGATTGAGCATGAGATTTTTGTAAGATTTAATGGCTTTTATTGATTCATATTTATGAGGTTTATCTTTTACTTGTGATGTTGTAATTAAGTGGATTATTTACTTCATTTTATTTTTGTGATGGTTTGAGTGCTTTACACTTCCACAACCTCGATTCATACCCAGGCTAGTAAGAACTTACCCACACATGGAAGTTCTAATGACTTATATTTATCTATTTTTAACAACCACCTATCCTAGTGTGGCATTTCTAGTGGTCTCATTCCTTGAGGCATTTTGTCAAATAATTCTAAAAACTAATCTAGGCATCCATATAACTTGTAGCTACTAACATATTAAGTTGAAGGGTTTATTTTGTCAAATAACTCCCAAACTTCATCAAAATGTACCTGAAGATCTAGAAAAGTAATACCATTGACTAAGAACCCTTTCTACACTGGATTTTATGTCCTTAAAGGCTATGGTTTTTCAATTCTCTACTAGTAAAAATTAGTGAAAGGTCTGAGTAGCATAAATATCTATCTACAACCATTATAAATCTTTCAACTCCAATGCCATCATAAATATATAGTTAATACACCATTTGAATGAAGGTGCATCAATATAACAAGAGAGATACTCACAAAAATGAGTGTTTGGATGTAGCCCAAGTATCTCAAACTATTGCAGTAGTTTACTATGAATCTAAATCAATTTTCCTACACATGTTTGCTTCTTCCATAGTTTCAATTCCCCACCCCTAGTCCAAATTACAACAGAACTACAGATCCTTAGAATGGGTTCATACAGGGATGTGACATCCTCCCCCTAGAATTAAGTCAATTCAGCTTAACTAAAATAAATTTGTATATTCTAGTCTAACTACATTTTCATCTTTCTAAGTAGCTCCTTGCTCCCCATACTGGTACCAAAGGACCTTAACCTATGGTATTGTTCTATTGCATAGTTGTATGTTGCACCTATCTATGATTGGAAGAGGTTCAAGGTAGATATCTCTAGTCTCTTCTACCTGTAGTGCCTACCAATCAATTACATGTGTGGGCTCAACAATATATTTCTTAAGCAATGATACATGAAACACATTATGTATGTGAGAGAGAGATGGTGGAAGAGCTAGTCTATAAGCCACACAACTAATCTTTTCAAGTATCTCAAATGGTTCAATATATTGTAGGGATAATGTGGTAGCCTTACCAACTTTAATTAAACTTTTCTAAGGTTTTACATGAAGAAACACTCTGTCTCCAATTGCAAATTCTCTAAAAGTTCGTTTAACATCTGCATAACTCTTTTTTTGATTTGCTAAGTTTTACATTTAGCAAGAGGGCAATCTTAGTGATAAAGTTTTTGGCATGCTCGATGGGACCATAAAACTAGTTTCTAGCCATAAATCACTTTATTTTCACTACCGTCCTAATATGTATAGTAGATTTTCTAGTCTTTTGAGGTGATAAAACATACTTGGTCACTCTACACTATATTTTGAAGTATATCTAGTGCAATCAACACATGAGAAGAGTGCAAACAAGAAGAAGTTTGACTCCTTTTGAGTATTTGTAGTTGTCACCACCTAGAAGAAGGGGAAGGACAACAAGGAGAAGTCCTAACTTAGTCATAAGGATATTTTATACACCTCCAAATCATAGACCTATAAATTTTTTCTGCTACAAAAGGAAGAAAATAAATTAGGTATCAAGTCCTCAAGCACCAACAAATCCTATGCTAAGGCAGTTTGATTTTGTACCATTTAATGAGGACAACCCATTAAATCTTGCTTGACATGATGATATACCTATGGGAGCCCTTAGAAGCTCACTTTTTTCACTGGAGAGGATCAAACCACACCTATTGAGCACATTAGAGATGTGGCCACACTATGTGTAGTCCCAAAAATTACCACTAAAAATGTGGTGATTAGACTTCTAGTTGCCTCTTTGAAGGGAAAGGCACTACAATGGTTCAGAAATTTGTCTATCAATTCAATCACAACATGGGACCAGCTGGGAGATTCCTTACACAAGCAATTTGAAGATAACATAGATCACTTATCCTTGGTAGAACAACTAACTACCATCAAAAGAGCTCCATAGAAGCACATGACAGATTTCAATTTCTATTTCTAGAAGACTTAGAATAGAATTCCTCAAATAGTAAGGCCTTCTACTAAGCATACATTTATATATTTTCTTAAAGCCATCAATAGTGATATATCCATGATGATTTAGTCTATGGGGGGAACTACACTTCCAAATGCATATGATAGTGCTATAAGGGCATAAAACAACCTCATACAAGCTGGTAAAATTGTTACAAGGCCCCCAATGCCCATTTTTACTGAGGTACAACCACCTATACCATTGAAAATGCCTCCTTCAGCTACCATACCTATTGTACCAGCACTAAATTACTAAGCATTTACGCAAGTAAAAGCTATCCCAGCTCAATCTCAAGAGTTCCAAGAAATAAAAGGTCTATTGCCTTTGGTAATGAGTTGGTAAACACTAAGAAGCAGCAAAGATAAAATTTTAGACCTTATCAAGCCCCACATCAGCCTAATCAACCTAATAGGCCTCCCTACAAAGTTGATCCTCAAGGTCAAAGGAGGAATTTCAATGCTAGGCCATATCAGCCCTACAAATTTTAGAACACTGCCAACACTTCTAGAGAGCTTTTACAAGTACAAAGCAATATGGCACAAGACTATGAATGGTGTTTTCAATGTAACTAGCCTCATAATCAAGCCACGTGTTCCAATGGAATACTAAATCAGACCTTCATGGTACAAAATAGCATTGTTGTTCAACAAGATGCAACACAAGAAACTCAAGGTCAAGTTTCTCATCCTGAGCATGGTCATAATTACGTCACTCTCATGAATTGGCAAGGAGAGGATTTTTGTGGGGTAAACAATCTATGTGGACAAAATCACTCATCTTATTCAATACCAGCTAATACAAGGGCAAAAAAGAGGGTTGTTGACATAGGCCAACAAGCTGATAAACGAGAAAATTAGGCTTCTCCGTACAAGCCACCATAGTGTTGTTGGTCCATCATCTTCTCAAAATGTTCAAATTCTTCCAAGAGTTCAAGTTGTGGCACACAAGGATTAGCCTAGAAGCCAACCATAGCCATTGCAAATACAAGGAGATGTTTCTCCAAAAGGATAGCAAAAGGTTAGTACAATCCCATTCATTATTTTGGAGCATATGAAAAAGGAAAATGTCAGTATGTTAATGTGGGACTCCTTATCTTTTCCTAGTCAAAGAGATCTATTACAAAAGGCTTTGTCTAACCTCACCTTTTCAAATGAAGCTTTTAAGGAGCAACCTAGAGTGGTAGCTGCTAATACTCCCCAAGCCAAAGGCAAATAGAAGGCTAAAGATGTCAAACCACCTCCATTTTATGTGTCTATGATTATTAGCTAGTAGCTTGTCCATAACTGTATGATTGACTCAGGGGCAAGCGGCTCTATCATGCCAAAATAGGCAGTAGATAATCTTGGGCTATCCTATGAACCTCTTGCCAAAGGAGTGGTATAGTTGGATGGGAAAGCCATAAACACTATTGGGATTATCAAAGATTTGAGTGTAACCTTGCATGCTTGTCCAAACTTCTTAATACCTCAAGAAATCTATATCATAGATCTACCACCATATTTTTCCATATACATTTCTAGAGACTTCACTGCAAAGTTGGGGGGTTATCTATAGATTCTGATTGGTCACATATGTTTTTTAAAACAAGGTATGGAAATAAGGTGACTATGAAGTCATAACCTATAGGTAAAGACCATATAGAGCCATATGTTCCTAGTGCTATTAATGCAAATATTACCATTCATGATCAAGAGGAACAACATGTTGTCCAAGATCTTAACGATCCAATAGAATACATATCTAATTTGTTTTTAGATGAATGGGAAACTAATAATTATGAGGCTGATCCATTTAAACACATGGAGGAAGTAGGATTGAGCATTTATATGATTCGTTAACAAGGCATTGATGTTCCTAACCTTGTAAGAGATGAAAACAAAAATAAGAATAGAAGTCTAATGAGTTGTGGAAACTATATTTCAATAGTTCAAGGAGTAAAGACGGTGTCGGAGGAAGGGAAACACTTGTATCCCCTAATGGTGAGAAGTATTATTCAAATTTCATATTTGCTTTCAGTTGCACTAATAATACAATAGAGTATGAGGCACTTATTCATGGCCTAGAATGGGCAAGAAAGAGGAAAATCAGGTGTTTGCAAGTATTTGGAGATAATGAACTCATTGTAAATCAGGTGAGAGGTCTAAATGTCACAAAAAAATTATTTGCTCAAGTCTAATAGAGATAGAGTTTGGGATTTTATTGAAGAATTTGATGTTTTTAACTTGCTACCCATAGCTAGAAATGAGAACAAACATGCTAATAGGTTGACTGCAATAGGAGCACAATATGACATTCCAAGTGATAACAGTAATATTAAGGTACATCAGTATGTAAAAGTAGTGGTAAGACCATCAATACCTGATAATCAAGTGCTTGACAATGATAAATAAATCATCAATTTTTTGATTGAAGAAGCTGAGTTTTTAGATACTAGTCAAGAGAAATTGTATCAATAGTATGGTAAGCAAATTATACAGCTGAAAACTAATAACTTGCCTAGAGGTTTGGTCTCATTGGAATGAATTTTCAGTTTTGATGATCAAGCAAAAAGGAGAAAGATTAGCATGCAAGTCAAACAAGATCATTATGAACAAGTAAGCAATTTTTAAAGACAAGCTTTTGAAATTGGGGAAGATATGTACAACTGAAGAAAGGATTGCTTTTGTTAAGTTCTGTTAAAAGTATGATGATATTTTTCCTTGGAAATATAATGATTTGAAAGGGTTTGACCCTAAGTTTTCCAAACATACTATTGATCTTGAACCCAATGCCAAACCTATAAGGTAATAGCAAAGACCACTAAACCCAAATTTAGAGCCACTCATGAAAATGGAGTTAATCAAGTTAATAGAGGGCAACATTATTTTTCCTATCAAACACACCTCTTGGGTCTCCAATCTAGTTCATGTTAGGAATAAGAATGGAGAAACAAGATTATGTGTTGATTTCAGAGATCTAAATAGTGCTTCACTCAAAGACCATTATCTGTTGCCTTCTATAGAGCAAATCCTATAGGTTGTATCAGGTGCTAAGAGGCTTTCATTGTTAGATGGTTCTTCTGGTTACAAACAAGTTTTGGTAAAAGAGGAAGACCAATATAAGACAAATTTTACTACCAAATGGGGTATAATGGCATACAAAAGGATGTCCTTAGATTGTCTAATGTTGGGGCAACTTTCTAAAGGGTCATGAACATGGATTTCAAGGGTTAATAAACAAGATTGTACTGATTTATCAAAAATGGGATCACCATTGATTCTGAGAGAGTAAGTGATATATTAGCTTTGCCTTTTCTAAGTCATAAAAGGGCTTACAAAGTTTCCTTAGTGGAATAAATTTTGTGACAAGGTTTATACTTGATATAGCTCACCTTTTGAATTCACTAATAACTATGTTGAAGAAAAATGCTTGCTTCAGTTAGACAAAAGAAGGGAAGAAGAGTTTTGAGGATATCAAGGAAGCTCTAATAGCTATGTTATGGGACTTTTTCCCCGAGAAGTGAACTAAATAAATAAAGTGTGTAAAAACTTTAGAGAGTAAAAAATATATATATATATAAAAAGAGAATAGAAGAAAATAAGAAGGAATGTAAAAAATAGAAAGAAAAAAAAAGAAGTTACTTCCGAGTTAAAAAAAAGGTTAAAAAACCTTATTTATAAGTACACTCACATTGGAGTATGTTTCACAGGAAGTTAGTTTCTTATAATATTGTTTATGGAAGGGTGTGATATTTGGAACCACTCTTTGGGTTAATATTTAAACCCATGAAAATAATGTTAAAAAAAGACACATGAAAATACAGAAATTTAGAGAGCACAGAAGAGTGAAGGTTTTGGTTTTGGCTGGCATTTAAACATTTGGAGAAGGGGCACATAGCGTGTGTCCAACTTGGGGTATAGCATACACCCAGGAATGTCCTAGCCAGGGCTATGTTTATGTCGTAAAGGTAGGTTGGTTCTATGCAAGAACCGGTTCCTCTGGGGGTGTTTGTGCTCAGAAAAGGTCTAGGCCAGTAACCCTATCTCTATGTGTGGGATAGCTACTTCAAGATACTATTAAAGATACATATTATTTCCATTGCCTATAACTTAATGTTTTCTGTGTTAATTTATGTTATAAATGTCATTATTTTAATATTCATATTATTGCTCAAGTGATTAATTATTGATGCTCCTTTTACTTACTAATACTCCAATATGTATGCCCTTATCATTAAATAAATTGAAACATCTTTAATTTTTCTATTGTTGGAGAATACTTAGGGTTTAAGCTGCACCTACACTTATAAATCCTAATTTCTCCAAGGATCTCATCTTGTATGCTTTTGGAAGCATAGATACAATCTCAGCCATGCTAGTACAACAAAATGAAGAAGGTTTGGAGTAGCCCATTGCATTATTATCCAAGGCTTGGAAGGATACAAAGATAGGTATTCTTTTGTTGAGAAATATGTACTAGCTGTGATTAGAAGCCTTAAAAAATTTAGGCATCTGGTTTCCAATAATAGGATTAATGGTTGGTCACCCAAGTGTCAAAGATTTTCTTCTAAACAAGGATTTGAATGACAAGAGAGTTGTTTGGATAATGAAAGTCATGGAATATGATGTGGAAATAAAGGTCACTAAGCTGGTAAGAGGCAAGGGTTTGTGTGAAAAACTAGATGGTAAGTTAGAAAGAAACGAAGAAGTTGAAAATGACGTTGTTCTTGTGCTTAATAATGAATATCAAATTGTTGTCCTAGCCCCTCCTTCAAGTTGGATACAATAAATGATGCATTATCTTCAAACAAGTGAGTACCCTAGGGGTTTAAACAATGCAAAAAGAAGATATTTCGATTGCAAGCAATTCCTTATGTCATTTTAAATGAAATTTTGTTTAGAAGAGTTTTTAATGGTTTGTTGTTGAGGTGCATCGAGTCTGATTAAACTAATAAATTCCTTGAGGAGTTCCATGATGGGACAATTGGCAGTCGTTTTACACCAAGGACAATAATGCTTAAGGTAATGAAGGTTGGTTACTTTTATCCTGATTTATACAAGGATGCACGTACATGGGTGAGAAAGTGAAAAGTGTGCTATGTTTGTAGGAAAATAGAGGATAGAAGCCTTACCATTGCATCTAATATAGGTAGAACAATCCTTCATGAAGTGGGGTCTTAATTTTATTGGGCTTATTAATCCACCTTCCAATTCAAAGCACAAATGGATACTAACTACCATATACTACTTTACTAAATAGATAGAGGGAGTGGCATTGAAAGAAGCAAATGAAAACTTAGTCCTAAACGTCTATGAAGACTTGGTTGCAAGTTTTGGTACTCCTAAATCCATTATTTTAGGCAATACATTAGCTAAATTTTATGCACAAAAATAACTGATTGGGCTATTAGGAATGATATATTTTTGAGTGCTGCATTCAACTATTACCCACAAGGTAATGGACAAGCTAAGTCTACCAATAAGAACCTAGTCAGGATCATCAAAAGAATAATAGAAGATAATTAGAGAACCTAACATAGCAAACTAAAATTAGCCTTATGGGCTGATAGGATAACTCCCAAAAGGTCTACAGGTAATTCACCTTATGTGCTCATATATGGAAAAGAGGCAAGGCTTCCTATTTCAGTTGAACTTCCAACACTTAGCCTTATCGAAGAGTTGGAAATGATGGATGATGGGCCAATGGAAATCAGACTTGCTCAGTTTATGGAATTAGAGGAAACAACTATTGGTGTAATTAAATATTTAATTACACTTTATTAAGTTTACTTAGGGCTTATTTTTAGTCTTAGGTTATTATTAAGTCATATTACGATTTTTCTCTAACTTGCAAATATAAAAGCAAGTTTTCACATGTAATTCTTGAATCCATTTTATTAATTCATCCAATATTATGCAAATTATTTCTCTTTGCTTTTTTCTCTTGTGGAAGGTAAATCTTAGGTTTTGCAGTGATCTTTGTGGCTAAAGTCAATTATCAACTTCAACATGGTATCAGAGCTCCAGATCTACAAGCCCCTTCTTAGATCTGGGAAAATTTTAGGCAAGATCTTTTGTAGGATACATTTTTAAGAAAAATGGACCTCACCATTGCACTTAGAAAGCCCAAAAACCCCTATTTTCATAAGGCACTCTATATTTTGCTGACATAAAATTTTTGGGTGTTTTTTAGGGTTTCAAAAAATTTGGTTCTATGAAATATGTACGACCTATACAAAATCCATACTGTGGTACAATGACATGATTTCCACGCTGCCTCAATTTTTGTGCCATTGTTATCTAAGCTAATTTTGATTTTGGAGCTGCCTCAGTTTACGTGCCATCTCAATTTTTGTGTTGCCTTGATTTCTATGCTGTCTTGATTTGTGTGCACAGGTACAACTAAGTTTTTTTATTAATTTCTTAATAAAAAAGGAATTTTTTTTTTTTGAGGGCTAGCCCCTAGGTTTTGTCCCCTGGTCGCATGGGGGACCAACCCCTAGCTTCCAAGTGCTAGCCCCTGGAGACTCAACTCTTGGTCATATGAGTTATGAGTGCCCTAGCCACCGGCCCCTAGAGACTTAGCCCTTGGTCACATGGGCCCCAGGAGCTTCAATACTGCTTTTTTTGGCCTCTTTGCCCTAAAGGAGAAGTTTTGGTAAATTAAGCATATCTTGAGCATATGAAGTCAAATTTTTAAAAACAAATAGGCATCGGAAATCCAATTCCAATCGCAATCCATTGGTGTAGGTATTGTTTCCATATCTTGCAGATTGGTACAATTTATTGATGTTTAAATTCAAAATACAGTTTTTGGCCTCCGAGCTCATATCTTTTTGCCACAATCTCCAATTTTTATGATTCTTGTGAAATTGGAAAGGTATTAAGGAGCTCTACACAACCATCTATGAAATTCTTCCAAACTCTATATTCTTTATTCAGTTTGTCATTTTTATGTCTTTTGTTTGATATTATGGACATTGTGGCACCTAGATAAGTTATGTTTGTTTTGTTGGGCTTCATTTATCAGCATTAATACATATTCAGATTGTTGATCTCTGATCTAATTTATTTGAGGAGATATCATGGGTTTCTCTATTCACCATTCTATGGTAACATTGGCTAAGGATAATTATGAGTCTTGGTGAAATATTTTGTCTTATCTTTATGGACTCATACCTGAACTAGATACGCCTGGGAGGAAATCTATATGGGGAAATTATGTTGATCATATTGTAGGATTGATTGGTTCTAGTGTTAATAATGACACTATGTGTACTATCTCACATATTGAGTGCCCACGCGCTCTTTGGAATAGCATTTGGGAGATCTATGGAGACCCACATATCTCTCCATTCCTAGATGATCTTTCTATGGATTGCCACATACCCCTTGATGATGTAGATTGCATACCTTTTGATGATGATATAGTTGAGAAGCTTGCATATTTGATAGGTCTTGCTAGCTCAGATGACACAGAGACTTCTCTTGTTTCTCCTTCTCCTCTTATAGAGATCACATCTGTATTACCTATTACTAGTTCAGAATCTTTGTAGCAAGACATTATAAGTCTTCCAGAGATAGCTCATCAAGACACATATCTACAAGATATATCATTGTTGTTTGTAGATTTGGAGGACCACATTGAGGACATTTGACTTCTATTTGATGACAACTTCGATGGATTTGTATCACCATCATCTACTTCAGAGATTGTTCTTCATCCTCCTCTTCTTTAGTCACAATTTTGCAGTGGATTGGAGACATTTGAGATGTTTTTAGGAGCATCATTATTGTCTTTGGATCATGTGCAGAGTTCAGAGACATTTATCCTCCTTCCTGTTTATTCCTATTTGGAATGGGAAGGCATTATGCACACATCTACAGTTCTATTTCTTCCCAAGGAGAGGAATGTTGTTCAATGTTCATGGGTCTTCATCTTTATTCTATATCGAGCATCTTCTAGTACTATAGGAGTCATCTTGAGGAGTGGCTGCATGGTCTCTCTTCTCATCTCTACTTTGGGAGGTAGCATTTTCTCGCATGGGGTTTCATCCTTTTCACTTCTGGGGGGGTCACCAGACCTTCTCTCTACTTCCTTTCTTATGGGGGGTACTCATGATTGTACTTTTGTGATGGATTTTGTTCTTGGGGGGTCTTAGTGTTAGTCCTTCTTCCACTAGATGTTCATGTACTTGTTATTTTTTCTCTCTTTTGGAGAGGAGTTTTCTCCCTTTCTCCTCTTCTCTACTTTATGAGAGATTTTTGTTTCTAGTGGGTACCTAACATGGCATTGTAGCTAGGACCCATTCTTGCATGGTTTTCATTTCTCGCTAAGTTGCACTTATGGGGGGCTTTGGTGTAATTACTTTAATTACACTTTATTAAGTTTACTTAGGGCTTATTTTTAGTCTTAGGTTATTATTAAGTCATATTAGGGTTTTATTTAACTTGCAAATATAAAAGCAAGTTGTCACATGTAATTCTCAATCCATTTCATTAATTCATCCAATATTGTGCAAATTATGTCTCTTTGTTTTTTTCTCTTGTGGATAGTAAATCTTAGCTTTTGCAGGTGATCTTGGTGTTATGAATTAATTATCAACTTCAACAACAAGAAGGCAAGCAATGAAAAGTTTGGAACTACATCAAGCACAAGTGAAGAAAACTTTTGAGAAGAAGGTAGTCCTTAGAGTTTTTAATGAAGAAGATGTGATTCTCAAATGGGATGAGTCAAAGAGCAAGCCTAGAAAACACACTAAGTTTGATGTCATGTGGAGTGGCCCTTTTGTGATCACAGATTGAAAGATGTATGTAATGCTTTTCAGCTATCTAAGCTTGATGGAGTAGAACTACCAATCCTAGTTAATGGGATTCATCTCAAGCACTGCTATTGAGGTGATGATTTACTTAAATTGTAACATAGTAAGATAGTTTTGTTGAGTCTAATAAGTGTTGTGGTTTTAGTTTTCTATTTTCGTCCAAGTTCTGATGCATAGCTTCATTTGTCCTTTTAGAGGACTTTTGGCATCTAGTTTTCAAGTGTTTTGTCTTGTGTTGTTGTTCTATGTTTCTAGTAGCTGTGTTGTAAAGTTTTCTGAGTTGTTTCATGGTCAAGGTGACTCTATTACCCAATGGATGTGCAAGGCCACTAAATTATTTTTGTTTAGTAGGCAAACATCTCTGAGAGGTCACCAAAATGTTAACCCATTTTTCCCTTCTTAGAGTAAAATAGCCCAGTTTTAAAAAATATTGAAAATCTTGTCAAATTGGTTAAGTGCCCATTTTTTGTTCTTCAAGTTCTAATGTTTTCCTTGTAAAAATCCCCAAAATCCTACAAAATCCCTTTCAAAAGTCTAAAATTTCTTAAGGTTTGAGTTAGTCTTTTTCTGCCTTAGTCCAAAAATTTTGTGTTTGGCAGACTTTAACTTAACCGATCGACGAAATTTTTGACTAAAGAACTAACATGTAGGTTTCTAAGTGTTTTCTCTTTCAAAATTTTTGCCTTATCGACAAATTTTTGAGTTTGCAAACTCAGGAGAACTCAGCAACAAGAGAGGAATTCAAAGAAATTTAAGGAAGTAGACAAAGAAAAGTTCCACCTTATTGGAAAAATTAGGAGTTCATGAACTTGTTGTTTTGTCGACTAGTAAGTTCGCTGATTGGTAAAATCACCAACAAAGGAACTGGAGTGAGAGGATTTTTCTAAGGTAGCAGCATAAGAGGAAGACAAGCAAAGCTCTTCTAAGTGTTTCTTTATCAGCATTTTTGAAGTTTGGAAAACCAATGGTTTGCTAATCAGCAAGTTTATCAATCAGCCAAATCATCGACAAAGCATGAACGAAGGCGAAAGATAAAGAACTTCAAAGGAAGGATGAAATACAAAAAAACATGGCTCAAAATGGTTCATGAAAGTGATATTTCACTAACCAAAGGGAAAAAGAAGAAAAAAGAGAATCAACTCAAGCGAAGTTCGCAAAAACAAAACTTCGTCGACTGAAAGAAAAGATAAAGAAGACTAAGGAGAAGATGAGGATAACTAAGGCAAAGAAAGAGTTCGTGAAAAGGGATTTTCACCGACTAAAGGAGAAGAAAGAGGAAAGTGATAAAAATAAATGACACAAGTCATAGTTCACAAAAGGGAAAGCATCCTCTTATTTTGTCCATTACTTTTAGGGCTTTTTCAAACTATTTATACGTATCTAAACATGGTGGAGGCACCCTTATACCATGGAGATCTCAGAACAATCAAAATGCAAAGAGTTTAGAGCCTTTCACATCTACTCTATCTTGTTGATGGGGTCTTAGGGCTCCAAAGAAAAACATGTGCCTTTGAAATGTGGAAGATGAGAGTTTGGAGCCCTATGTCCCATCAACTAGAGAAGTGTAGAATTATAGTGAAAGAAGGAGCAGCATGGACTAAAGGACAATGATCTATGAAGGGAGACATGATACAGGTTTGAAGTTGTTTTACATCTGTATAGGCTTTCTCAAGCTTTGTTAGTAGTTCCATAGGATCTATTTATCATTCAAAGAGCCTTCAAGATGTATAATAACTTTAGATATTATCAAAGGATTTACATCATCATTTTCAAACCTATGAAAACTAGAAACTCCTTGTAAGGCATAGACGATTGCATAGAAAGTTATAAACCTGTGCAAGTTATGAGAGATGTAGACGAGAGCAATGTATGAGATAAGTATACAAAGGATAGATAGAAACTAAAGTTTCTATAGTCAAAACCCTAGTGGGAAAAGTTGCAACAATATCTCCGATGAGCTAGCAATGATGGTGATCTTCAAAGCCCTCATTAATTCTAGTACACACTATATGGGAGCATCCTAAGATTGAAGAATGCCCTATTACTATCATGCAAGATGTTCCCAATTAGATCAGTCATAGAAGAGGCCTAAAATTTTAGTTTAGAGGCACTTTCAATGAGTTTTGGGCCTAATTTAGAGCATGCATGGGTAAAGTATGAGTTGAGGGAAGTTCTGAAGGCATCTATAGGTAGTTAAGGGTAGTTTCAATCCCTAGAGGAAAGATTTTTCATTTTATACACCCAAGGAACCTAAAATCATGCAAATGATGGTAAATTATAGCTATTAGTTGGACAAGTAGTTGGCTTCAGCATGCATAGGAGTTAAAACACCATGTAGTAAGTTGAAGCAATTTTCAAGGAGCATGCAAAAGAGTTTCAATCAAGAAGTCAAAGCCAACTCAACCTCCATCAATTTTGCATGTTGTGAATGATTTTCAAATAGTCCAAAGTTGGAGTTCTATATCCAAGTGCCTAGTTTAAGCATGCGAACTCAACCTCTTATATGTAATTAAGTTTCAATTGTCAAAGGGGTTGTTGGTGATCAAAACCAAGATGGAGATTGTTCTTTTTCTTTAGTTCTATCCATTTTCTCTACTCTCAGCAATAAAAGCAACATTTTAACTCAATTTTTTGGAGATATGCAATTGTAGAACAATTATTTTTTAGGTGTTTTTTTCAAGTATTTTCAGATTTGTAACAGAGAAAAGATCCTATTTTTTCAATAAAGTAGTATTTTGGCCTTCTCAGATTTCATGTGTTGAGTGTTATTGCAAATGATTTGATTTGATTTTTTTTATTATTCTATCTCAATCCTTGAATTATGTCTCATCTGCAAACATTATTATATAGAAACAAACAAAACTCATACAAGTCATAGGTTGTGTGGTTGTTTTTAGTATTTTGTAGTTGTGAAAACACCTGGTTTTCCTTTGATAAATGTGAAATCTAACCTTCATATGAAACACTGTTGTGTGAGCTTGTTAAAACCTTGAGTTATACATAGAACAAATGCTTTCATTGAGAAGAATTGTGAGTTGAAACAACTAGTATAGGTCTTATAATTATTGGTGCATCGCCTCCTAGGATTAATATATTTTTCAATCATAGTATCTTATATCCCTTCTCTTGTCAAAGCAGTAGTTTTAGGTGATCCATCAAGGGAACCAGCCCTCTCTGGAGGTTCACCTTCACCATAAGTTACCCATGTCTTGAGGATGATCTGATGTTGCTCAAGATACCTAAGTTTTACATTTAACAAGGTTACAATCTTAGTGATAATAATTGTTTCCATCTGCATAAGTAGATCTAAGTACTCCAACCCTGCATGAAATACACGTGCATTTATAATGCATTTAAAAATAGTTAAGCAAAGTAATCACTATCAACTGCAACTAACTTAAAATAATCTATAATAAGAAGTTTGATGGAAGATTAAGAAACACTAAGTTTAGATTTCTATCTTATATGTCATCTTAGGAATTATATCAAATGTCTCCAAAATGAAAGCTAATTTCTTTAACCATTTATCTCATTCCCTTGAATGTATAATAGCTCTATTCTCCAAACACTTGCATTTATATATTAAAATTTGTCAAGAAAAAAACTTTAACCTACTATTAACTTAGCAATGGTGAATGTATCTCCATCGTAACCTTGGTCCCACCTCATGTCACCTTAGTTACTTTGTAGCCAATGACATAACAATCAATGAGGTCCTACATTCTCAAATTGCCTTCATTTTATATGATGTCCTCTTATGAGTCAATTTGGCATCCATTTATGTTTACTTTGTTTGTCTTGATTGACATGGTGCTTATTTGTTTCATCATGGTTGCATGAAATTTTGAGTATGATGAGAGAATTTTATTTCCTAGGTCATGAAGTGTCCATGAGTTTTTGAGTTAATATATATAATCTTCCTTGTTAATCTTCATTTATAGTCCTCAAACTAGTCAACAAGGTCATAAGTATTAATGCCTAAATTCTATACTGAGGGGGGATTAATGAGCTTTAGGTTATTAGTCTAAAGGGACCACCCATGTAAAGGTGCAAAGGAGGAGGTTGAGGTAAATTAAGAAGTGTTACAAACCTTTGAGTTATAACTAACACTACTTTATTTTTAAAATAGATGCCACAGCCCACTTCTATGACACATTTATTTATCTAGGTTTTGGTTCCTAGCCTCTTACACACTTGTATGAGGATGGATGAAGACTTCTATGACACATTTGACATGATTTTGATTATACCTCTTGATGATTTTGAGTAAAGCAAGGGAGTTCTAAACTGTTGTTCCAATTGTTATAACAATCTTATTATAGCTGATAGGAAGGATATTCTTTTTGAAGTTCATAATATGACCTTGATCTATCAAACCCTGCAATAGAATTTATCACTTTCTAAGGTAGTGATGATGAAGAACTCATCATTCCTCAGACCCTACATGCTATGTTTGAAGATAGTTATCGATGTCTTAAGATGGCATAATATAGAGGCACCAAAGGGAAGTTGATTCTTACAGAGGTTTTTATTCTCCATTCATAATCTTTGATTCGTGCATAAAGATCATTGGTGTTTGTTATTTATATATCGAGTTTTCAAACTAACACTCTTTTCTTATGTGTTTTGTAGGGTGGCCATGAGGAGTTTAGTAAATTTAGGACTGCCATACACAATCATACATTGTCATGCACAATCCAACATAAATAAGGAAGCTTAGACAAAGGAATTTTGTCAAATGTTATAGTTACAACTTCCCTATGAGACATGTATACAAAATATGGAAGCATACACAAGGAACATGAACTATTTGACATAACATCTTAAATAAATGTGGTCTAATGGAATGTCATTATTGTAGGATATGAACAAAATGGATTTGTTGAAAAAGACTTTAGACACTTTCAAGCAAATGCAATTGATGGGTGTAAAGCCAAAATCCTCCCTGCATGTGCTAAATGGGATGCTTTGAGTTGTGGTCTTCTTTTCACCCAAGTAACATTCATTTACTGGAAAGTTATTATTTTCTTAACAACTATAAAGTCTTTATATAGTATTTAATGCACTTTAAGGTAAATTATTTGAAATAGAAATAAATTAATCTATTTTCTATATATTTAATAAATGTTAAAGCATATAAAATGACATTGTACATCCAAATAATTCATCAATAAACTTTAATAAAATTAATTTGCAACAATAATGTAATGGTAGGACCATTAGCTAAATTTGGAGAGGTTTTATGTTTAAATACCATTGAAAAATCCTATAGTTTGTAGCTAAAAATCCCAGGATGGCTCTGCAACATCCCAATGGTAATTTTTTGAAATCTAGCCCAAGCGCATTTTCCAATGGTCATTCTAGACCACCTCAAGGTACTTTCTCTACCCCGTCACTCGGCTCTTATCAAAATGCAGTTGTACAGCCAGGTCAACATTCTTTGACTCCCCTATTGCCCCAAAAGGAGCTCTTCAAATAAGTCTTGGCTCACACCTTCCAATCTAGGGGTCCTATTTTCAAGCATGCTGAGAAAAAAATTGGTTAAATCAAAGACCCCACAAGAAAAAACCAAAAAAAATCACTTTGGGAGAAATAATGTAAGATCTCAACATAAGTGTTTTCCTAGGAAAGCCTGGATTCCTAAGGAGACCCCGTCTTCTTCATAGCCAGATGCCTCTATGGTGGGTAAGACTTTGTTCCAAATTCCTGACTCTCTTATTTCTCCACACATTCAAGACCTCAAAGAAAATGCTTTTTGTGGTAAGATCTCTAGCTCCCCTATTGAGAGAGACATCTTTTTTTCTTGGGCTTTTGAAAACTGGTGTGATTTGTAACATATCTTCTTTTTAAATGAAAAATAAGGCATTTTCATGGCTATTTTTCCCTCAAAGGTGTCAAGGGACCTTGCTTTAGATTTCAAGGCCTGGTTTTGTAGTGGCAAGGGACTTAGTCTTCTTGGTTGGCATCCTAACTTTGTCTCCAAGCTGAATAGCTTCAAATATTTTCCCTGCTAGGTTCTTCTTCCAGGTCTTCCCGTTGAATATCAAGATCTTCAAATTATTGAAATTGTGGCATCTAATCTAGGATCCTTCATAAAGCATGATGTCTCAACTTTTTCTGATCCAGAACACCTGGTTAGGGTTTGTGTGTCCATAGAGGAGTGGGATTCTCTTCTAGATAATATTTCTCTCACTTCTTTGTCTGGGGAATGGATCCAAGAGATCTCTCTTGAAAGGTCAGAGCTTCTTTGTTCTTCTTATGCCCTCTTTGAACATTTTGTAGATCATTACTCTCCTCCAAATAATGATTTGGTAGATCTTAAAGCTTCTGGTAGCCTTGGCCAAAAGGATGACTTTCCTCTTTTTGTGGAGGCTCACTTGACAAATGATATACTAGTTTAAAACCCATGTTCGTCCCAACAAAAGGATCCATGTTTGGAGGAGGAAATGGCATGTAAGGATCAAGGTATAGTTTCAAAAATGGATGTTGATGAGGTAGCAAACCCTAGTGATTTGATCCTAAATCAAATCATTGGAGAGGATTTATTAGATCTTTAGTCAGATCATTTTCCAACTAAGAATCTCCAAGCAACTTCTACAAGGAATGTGCGGGTCTTTTAGGTTACAGAGGATTTCCCATTTTCCCCTATTGTTAATCCTGAGGAAGAACTCAAGGTATAAGATTTTTAGGACATGGTAAATGATATTGTTGCAAAAATAGGCAATGATCTTGTGGAGAATATTGCAAATGATGTTCTCAATGAAGAAGAGCCTTTTGACTTTTCTGAACCTAAGGCTATCTCTCAGACAAATCTTAAGGTTGAGGAATGCACACCTCAAAAAAAGAGAGGTAGGAAATCTAAGCTCAAGAAAACATAGGAAGAGGTAGTTTTGGGTATACAGAATACTCTAGATAGACATTTAAGATCAAGGGGAGCCTGCAGCTCTCCTCAAGGACTATGAAGATCCTCTCCTGGAATATTAGGGGCATTAATGCCCCTAACAAAAGGTGCTTGATTAAGTGCCAACTGGATGCTAGCTTTGTTGATGGCATTCTTCTTCAAGAAACCAAATTATCTGCTACTCTGGGAGAGAAAGTGTTCTTAAATTGGCCATATTGGAACTATTTTTTGGTGGAATCTAATGGACCTTTAGGTGGATTGGCTATTCTAATTTAAAAAAATTCCATTTCAGCTTCCTTGGTTGCTTCCCAGTCAAATTGGATGCTTCTCCAAGTTTGTTGTAATTAGTCTAAATTTGTTTTTTGGATTTGTAATGTTTATGGCCCTTCTTCTACTATTGACAAGTTTCTTTTATGGGGAAGTCTTTCTTCAGCATTAGCCCCACTTAAAAATGAGTTTCTTGTTGTAGCGGGTGATATCAATGCTATTATCTCCTTAGAAGAAAAATCTGGAGGTATTATCCCTCCTGTCAAGACAATGGAAGATTTCAAAACCTTTATCTCTCAAAATTAGCTGATTGATTGCCCTCTGAAAAATGGAGCATTTACCTAGTCTAATAGAAGAAAGGATTTTTGCCAGATTGCTAGGAGACTTGATAGGTTTTTGGTTTCCCCCAAATGGTTCTTGAGCTCTAAATCTCTTATCTCTTCTATTTTGCCTTTTTCTAGCTCAGATCATTTTCCTATTGATCTTTGTTTTGATAATGTGTCTAGATCCTCTTTCAAGGCTCCTTTTAAATTTGAGACTATGTGGCTTAGGGATCATATCTTTCTTCCCTTTCTTGAGAAAACTTGGAAAAATGCTCATTTTATTGTTGGATGAAGAATGTATCAATTCACTATAAAGCTCCAATTCTTGAAAGTTCAAATTAAAAATTGGAATACCAATCATTTCAAAAATATATTTGCTGAAAAAGATATCATTCAAAGGGAATTACATATCCTTAATGAGCATATTATTGTAGCAGGCATGAACAAGGAAAGCTTTGAAAAAGAAAAACTTCTAAAATATCAGCTTCAAGAAATCCTTGCTAGAGAGGAATTATATTGGAGATAGCGTTCATGAGAGCTTTGGCTTCAAGATGGTGATAGAAATACAAAGTTTTTTCATTCTTCAGCTAAATTGAGAAGCTACAAAAATTCCATTATTAGTATTTCTGCTAGTGATGGTCATCTTCTTACCAATGAAAGTGACATCTAGGCTAAAGTTGTCCTCTTTTATAAAAATATTCTCAGTTATGATCTTTCTTCCAATAACATGGGCAATGAGGAAGATATTCTCAAAAATATCCTTTCTTTAATTTTAGATGAAGATAATAATTTTCTTCTCAAACCTTTCTCTTTAGAAGAAACTAGATTTGTGGTTTTCTCAATGGCTCCAGACAAAGCCTCTGGCCCAGATGGTTTTTTATCTCCTTTCTTTCAAAAAACTTGGGATTTTACTGGTAAAGAGATATGGTAAGTTGTAGAAGAAGCTAGGAAATCTAGAAGCATTCTGAAAAAGTTGAACAATACTTTTCTTGCCTTGATTCCTAAAAAATCAGATGCACACTCTTTTCTAGATTTTTGACCTATAGCTCTCTGTAACACCTTGTATAAGATTATCATAAAAGCCATAACTCTTAGACTTGGGACTATTATTTCTAACATTATCTCTAAAGAATAAGGTGGTTTTGTTCTAGGAAAGGAAACTTCTAAAGGTTTTATTTATGCCCATGAAATCATCCACACTATTCATTCTCAAAAGATAAAATCCATGATGCTCAAATTGGATATGCTTAAAGCATATGATAGAGTCAGCTGGAATTTCCTTCTCAAAGTTCTTAATAGGTTTAGTTTCTTAAAGGCCTTTTGCGAGTGGATTCTAGCATGCATTTCTGGCCCAAGTTTTTCTATTATACTCAATGGCAAAGCATGTGGTTTCTTCAAATCTTCTCGTGGCATTTGACAGGGGGACCCCATATCTCCCTTCATGTTCATTATTATGGTTGAAGTTCTTAGTAGAAGTATCCAGTTTGTAGTTTCCAACAACAATTGGTTGGGAGTGAGAAGTTCCCATTTCCAAGACCCACCTTCCCATTCTTAGTTCCCATTTCCAAGACCCACCTTCCCATTCTTTGTTGCTGATGACACCTTATTGTTTGGGAGAGAAACACTATCAGAAACCAAATCTATCAAGAGGATTCTAGATGCCTATTGTTCAGCCTCAGGTCAATAGATAAATCCTCTTAAATCTCACATTTTTTTCTTCTTCACTAAAGCCTCTATGCAGCTTAAAATTTGTAGATTGCTAGGTTATAAATTGGGATCTCTTCCCACTTCCTATTTGGGGTTCCAATATTCTCTAGGAATTATAAAAAGGAGCTTTGGTTAAAAATAGTGGATTCTATCAACAATAAGATCTCTACTTGGAAAAATAAATGGTTGTCCTTTGCTGGGAAAATTACCATGGTAAGATCTATTGTTTCAGCTATACATGTTTATCTAATGTCTGTCCTTAACATGCCAAAAGGGATAATAATGTCTATTCAGAAAATTATTAAAAAAAATTGTGGAAAGGAAATTTGGATCCCACAAATAAGAAAGTTTTGCCTCTGATTTCTCTTGAGAAGTGATGCGCTTCTAAAATTCAAGGTGGCACTGGTATTCTTAATCTTGAGGCTCAAAATCTTGCTCTTGGAGAGAAACTTGCTTGGCAAATGTTTTCTAAACCACATCTAAAATTGTGCAAGCTTATGCAATCAAAATACTTGGATTCTCAAGCTCCTAAAAGAATCTTTACTATAGCTAACCCTCCTTTTGGATCCAGAATTTGGAATTTTATTATCAAATGTAGAGAAGTTATTCTTCCTTTTCTCTTCTAGAAAATTCATAATGGAGATAAAGCTCTTTTCTAGCAAGATTCATGGAATGGTTACAACAAATTGGACTCTTATGATGGCTTAGAAGAAGCTAAATAAGTTCTAACTGAGATATGGGGAACTAAAGTCAAGGACTACATCAAAGACAATACGCAAGTGGGGATCCTAGTTGAATGGAAAGATCTCTCTACTCTTAATTTCCCTCAAGAGCAAAAAGATCTATTATCTGATATTCTTTCCCATAGAAAAGTCTATTTCAATTTCTCTATAGATGAACTGATCTGGAGTCCCACCAAGTTTGGTTCTTATATGGTTAAACAAGGCTATCTATCTCTTACTTCCAAGAAGGGTGATTCTTGCAAGTGGCTTCACACCTTATGTTGGAGTAAGTCTGTACTGCCAAAGGTTGGGGCTTTTGCCTAGCTATCCTTGAAAAATAGAATTCTTACTAGTGATAGATTATCAAAGCTAGGGTTGGTTGATCCCTTTAAATGTGTTCTGTGGTGAGGAAGAAGAAATCATGAATCATCTTCTTGTGCAATGTCCTTTTGCCATTAAGTGTTGGAATTGGCTATTCCAAAAGCTCCATTGGTCTGCCCCTATTTGAAATTCCCTATTTGAGCTTTTCTAAAGCTGGCCTCTACTTTATAGGAAAGCTGTTATGTCAGATCTTTGGGTCATTTCTCCTTTAATTATTTTGAATTTGTGGCTAGAAAGAAATAGGAGGATCTTCAAAAAGGTTTCTTCTTCCCTGGAAAATGTCATTTTCATTATTGAGAATTCTATTTTAGAAATCATTAAATATAAATCTTTAGCTTCTCAATCAGCGTTTACTTCATGGGATGATCTAAGGCTCACAGAATGGAGTAAAATAACCTTTGTTGCTCCAGGAAGCAAACCCCCATTTTCTTATATTGGCCAACATAGAGATCGTGATTCGGTGGTATGGATTCCCCCATTTCCAAACTGGTATAAGGTGAATTTTGATGGTGCTTCTAAGGGAAATCTAGGTGTTTCAGGTATTGGTTGTGTTATCAGTGATAGTATGGGTATTTTATTATGTGCAAAAGCTGAAAGAATTGTTGATGGGACAAACAATGAGGCAAAAGTACTAGATCTACTCCTTGGCATCAGGACTGTGATCTCTCTTGGTCTAAAAAAGATCATTCTTAAAGGAGATTCTCTTCTAATAATTCAAGCCTTCAAAAGAAAAATGCTCCCAGTTGGAGATGTAACTATGTGCTAGATCAAGCCTGGCACTTAATGGGTCATTTTAAAGATTATCAAAGAAACCATGTATATAGGAAAGGGAATAAGGTAGCGGATTTTATTGCCAACATGGCTTGCATGCTTCCAAAAGGCTCTCTTCACATTGACAAAGAGTCTACCTCTAAGTTTCCCCTTCTGGTTGATCTCCTAAGATTGGAGGAAAAAGATGCTCAATAACCTCTTTGTTTTTCTAACTTGTTTTTGTTGTTTGGCAAGGCTCTTGAGTTTTATTAGATCTCTCTTAGATTTTTAAATTTTTGTCCTACGTCAATATTGGGACCATGCTGTGCAAATAAGAATGATTGTATAGTTTTCATATTGTGTACTCCTATGCTCTTTAATTTTCATGCGTGCTCATCCTCAAAGTATTTATCACATAATTGGTGATGTGGTCCTCCGTGCAGCAAGGGATCATCACTTCACATGCACCCCCGTACAATGGATCTAATTTTAATTCTGAAGTTATCTCTTTACAACGCTTGAAGGATTTGGCATTATTGTTGGCGCATGGGATTGGTTTTATAAGATTTGGCTCCTCTCACTCTTCCTTCATAGCTTTCCATTTTCTACTTCCTCCTTTCCAGCCATATCGTTAATTCCAGGAAATGCTTGAGTTTTATTATCATTCTACGATTGGGAAACACCACATCATGGCTCTATTGATAGAGGAGGGGTTCAAAGGGTGTTTAAACTATACTCTATGAATGTAGAAGAGGCTCTGATAGAGGTTATGGGGAAGGATTTCCTTCAAAATTTAAAGGTCTATTATTCTTCTCACCTGGTTTCACATTTTCTTCAAATGCTTTGGATATTATCCAGTAGGTGGACATAGTCAAAGAGCTGGCAGTCAATTTCATCCATGGTTTTCTACTTCTAGAAGAAAGGCCGAAGCAAGCTTTTGCAAACTATGACCTTCACTTGGGTCCAACAGAGGTTGGAGGCCTATTTGCGCAAGCAAAACTATTTGATAAACCCCACTTAAGCTGTGTGTTCCAAGCGTTGAATCTTAGACCTCAAATAATTCCTCTGATTAGCTAGATTGTTCTATTTGGGCCCACAAAAGATAGCTGGGAAACTCTCTCAAAACCAAGATCAAAGATGCTTATGCAGCCTGGTCTTTTCTGATTCATTGCAATCCTCCAACTCCCTTTGTGCCTGTAGAAGTAAATATGAATGTTGAGGATGAAGCTTCGACTTGTATGGGTTTTAAATCCTTTAAGTTGGTTGGTCTTAATGTCATTAACTAGTTTCTTTATCTTTGTTTCTATCTTTTTGGAGGCCTCTCTTTGCCTCTTTTTGATCCAATTTGAAATGTAAAAGGAATATCTAGTTTGTAGACCTTTTTTGTAAAAACTTTATATATATTAATATAAATACTTATGATGCTATGCATCTTTACCTATAAAAAACAATAATTTAATCAATACAACATTTTCAACATTTACTGCAAATGAATATATATCACTTATCTATGAAGCACTGAGATGCTATTATATGGCACTTGGAGGAATAATCATAGGTCCTGACTGTTCTTGGCAAAGAGTACCCCTAGAGGATCTAATTCTTACACAGAACCAACCATGCCTCATGGAATAAAACAAACACAACCTTAGTCATGACACTCTTAGGTGTACGTTGTACCTCAAGTTGGACACACTCGATGTGTAACGCCTCGCCAAGGAACTCGGAGGATAACACGACTAAGCTTACAAAAAGGAAAAAAAAAAATGAAAGAAATAACAACAATCACATATTTATTCATAACATTTAAATTAAGCTTTATCCTCTATGGTTCCATGGCTACATTACTAATAAACTAAAACAAGATCTAACCAACATTATGAATTAACTAACAACCATGGTTCATTCTATATCTAATTGCATCAGATGAATAAACAAATACAATTCTATATTATAGTATCAGATAAATAAGCATCAAGATCCTGTACAGAGAATTACAAGTACATAAACAAGTTCCTTTACAAGAGAGAGTACAACATTAAATTGTTTATAATATCGCTATCCAGATTACATTGGAGTACATACATCAAGATAACAGTACATGATTCAATTGATATACAAGACTAGAACATGATCATAAGTATCTATCTCCTCAAGCTAGAGCAAGATTTGAAATCTACCATACAAGGTACATCCTTCTCGTACATGATCAATAGCAAGAGAAACCAATGGAGATAAAAGCACAACCACCTGACCATGTGGAACCCTAAGGTCTACCCCCCATGCTAGGAGATAATAATAAGGTCCCACTAAGTAAATAGTTAGAAAGGCAGAAGACTAACAGGTGTAAGGACTACACATGACTCCAATACAACACTAGACAATATGAACATCACAAGAAACTCAAACAACACTTCTAGAGGTAATCATATAATAAAAGAGGAAAACTCACTTAGGGAATGCTAAGCTGCAGTAGGGAAGAGTGTCATCGCATGGTCCTAACATGGGTTATCCTGACAGTCTCTCACCAGACGTCAGCCCCATCCATGGGTTATCCTGGCCATCCAGACATCAGCCCCCATCTATGGTTATCCTGGTAGTCTCTCACTAGACATCGGCCCTATAGGGTGACACATGTGGAACCAACATTCCTTTTGTAAGGACAAGGAAGTTGATTTTGCCAACCATGGCCTTCTCATCCCATCCTTAGCCTGAACAAGCACTACAGGCATGGGTGAGGCATCTAATTATCTTATTTAGTGTGGAAACTACCCAACCCTCTAAATTTATTATTACATTATCACTGGATTTAAAACTTCTAATAGGTTATCCTAGCAACCACTTTGGGCATCAACCCCACATTGAAAGCTACTCCCCTACCTGCATCTAGAAGACCCTATCCATGAAGCAAGACAATTACCATCACAATGACAAGTAACATAAACAATGCAAGTCATTTAATTCTTGCATACAAAACATAATCACAGGGACCAATTCTTATATCCTTGTCCCAAAACATAAACCAAGCATTAACTATCACATTCTCATCATGATGCATTTACACCACAAAATATACATCATTTCACATCACCCAGAGCAAGGCATTATCCATCTTACATAGTCATCATAACCACATGAATAGGTACACTAACCAAGGCATTATCCATCCTATACATGTATCATACCAACATGAATAGGAGGCAACATTTCAAGCATGCAATTCATTCAACTCACATGATGCACACATAGCCAACCCCCACACAATCACACCCTCCTAGGCCTCTGGAAACAACTTTCCCAAATGACACAAACACTTGACACCACTGAACACAATGGTCTCACATCACATTCACTCTCAAATGCACATCATAAACCAAGATCCTTCATCAATGTTTTCATGATCAATCATCTAACAAATATAAAGTGAATCTATCTCAACAATATAGAACTATAACTAATAAATCGTAATAAAATCAATATCAATTTAAATTAAATTTATCAACATTAATATACAATCACTCTATCCAAATTGAATTCTTCTACTTCTATTCTAAATATATTTAATAGCCTTCTTATAACCTAACAAATAACTAAAATAAGTAGAGTTATTGGTGAAACAACTAACTGTTTTAATAGAGACGAAACAGGTGAGAGATAGATAGTCACAAAATATTCATATCTCCAAAATGACAAACTGGGTAAGGCTGATTTTTGGATATGATTTAGATAACTAGGTCATGCACCATATATAAAAACGTTAGAGGAACCTAGTTCATAAAAATAAAGTTATGGCTGATGCAATAGACTATAAAAATAGAGATGAAATTAGTGAAAGATAGACAGTCTCAAAATATTCATATCTCCAAAATGACAAACTGGGTAATAATAATCTTTGGATATGATTTGGATAACTAGGTCATAAACGATATATAACAAAATTAGAGGAACCCAGTTCGTAAAAATAAAGTTATAGCTGACACAATAGACTATAAAAATAGAGATGAAATTAGTGAGAGATAAACAGTCACAAAATATTCATATCGCCAAAACAAAAAACTGGGTAAGGCTGATTTTTGGATATAATTTGGATAACTAGGTCATACACCACATATAAAAAAATTAGAGGAACCCAATTTGCAAAAATAAAATTATGGCTGAGGCAATAGACTATAAAAACAGAGATGAAATCAATGAGCAATAGACAGTCAAAAAATATTCATACCTCCAAAATGACAAACTGGGTAAGGCTGATTTTCGGACATGATTTGGATAACTAGGTCTTGCACCATATATAAAAACATTAGAGGAACCCAATTTGTAAAAATAAAGTTATGGCTGACACAATAGACTATAAAAATAGAGATGAAATGGGTGAGAGATAGATAGTCACGTCAATCGGTGATTCCCAGAAATGCAATGATATAGACATGCACAATTGGATCTGATAACAAGGCTTCTAACCTCTCAAGAAAATTACAATCAACAGGAAAAATCACAAATCAAACATTTGCTTCAATAGAAAACTAAGACTGAAATTAGAACCAAAGGAACCTGATTTCGCTTGCTTGACTAGACTGAAGATTCGATGCCTGGTTCAACTGCTACAGCCACAAACTAGTCTCTCCCATCTCCCCCCAAAAATTCCATCTGCTAAAGATTATTATGAGAGAGAAATCCCCCCCAATATCTTCCAAAAGATTCCTCCCATTAAAGGCAATAAATTCTGCCTAAATCCCTTTCTTACAATTTGCTATTTTTTTTATCATTTAGAACCAAACCAGACTATATTTTTTTTATCTTATTTATTTCCTTTACAACTAGACAAGAATCATTTTTATTCATATTTATTTAATATTTACTATATATGAGTTTTATGACAACTCATAAATATTATCTATTTTTATTGCCACTTAACACAACATTTAATTATATTAATTTATTTATTTATCTTTAGCTAGCATTTACATTTGTTATTATTATTGTTTTTAATTATTTATTTCCATAAACTCAATTCTCATAAAGACATTTATATTTATTTAACAAAAATGCTTTCATAACTAATAATATTATTTAATGCAACAATTAACCAAAGAAAAAATCAAACAATGCCAAACTAAATAACCCAATTACTGAACAATACCTAACACAATGCATGATCGAAAGCATGACCACAATGATAGTAACTAACCATTATGCCCATATAGACAACACTAACTAGGTGTAAAACTAGATACTCATCCTTTTCAAGGATGATGGCTAACTAGGGGACCATATGTCATCTCCGTTCAACAGTTTCCATTGGGTTTAAGGCATGCTCAAACCTATCAATTCAGGTGGAGTTGATGCCTGATACTTGCAACCTATAGCAACCAAAAAATGGTCGAAGATATAGATATATATAATCATACAATCAAACACACCGTGAAAGGAAATCACAGTGTAGCAGGGTACTCACGCATGAGTAATGTGACACTGTTCCTTTCACAAACACACATCAAATAAATAACCACGTTATGCATAATAATCAATAGCTGATCAACTAGATAAGAAACATCGTCAGATAATTGTGTGATGCACATAATCAATTAAGTCCATAAAGTTGTCATAACATATGCTTAACTCAAGTAAATATCAGTGTCACAAAAAAGATTATTGATAAAACATACTAACTGTCATATCAAACCACATGAGGATAATCAAGAATGTCACCAACATGAATATAGCATCTACCAACATCATATAATGTACAACATCAACTATCTAACATACCCTAAACATTCCTATTATTTTACCTTCTCCTTCATGATCTTTAGCTAGACCACCTACACATCCAAGGTGAGAATGGAGGGGCACTACACGGTGTGCCCCTTATCCAAATGTTCAATGCCCAGTCAATGACCCTGATCCTCACTCCTTTGTGCCTTTGATTCATGTATACTTTCTTGTACATTTTCCTATGTCCTTTTAGATTATTTGTTTACAGGTTTAAATAATGACCCAAAGGGTGGCTTCCAACCAGCACACCCAACCATTACAACATAAGGAATATAATTATTATTTTATTTGTACTCTTCTCATAAGAATCACTTAAATAGGAGTATTTTTGTTTTTATAATGTTCTTTTAACTTGATTTTAACTTGAAAGTAACTTTATTTTCATCCTTTTGTTTTACACATCTTCTTTACTATTAAATAATTTATTTTTATTTTCCTTTCTTTTTTTATTCTTCAATAATGTTTTATAAACTTTACTTATTTAATTATTTTTTCAAGGAAAAAATCCCATAACAATTCTCCCCCTATAAATTCTTTGTTGTCCCTAGTAGTTGAAGTTGAATCTATAACATAATTCAACATAAAAATGATTAGTCAAGTGTGGACATGACACTATTCATATCCCAATGAATATATTTCATTTTAACTTCATCTATAATTATATTTCTCAGACTTTAGATCTTTTTAATAACTCTTCTACTTTAATTGAGACTAAATTCGGGTCCTATATAACTACTTTGTTAATCAATATCATGATTAGAATTATAAGTACATTTTCACATGAAGTAGATCATGAATTTATACTTTAGAAGTTAATACTTGAGTGTATGTATACTAAATATCCTTTTAAATTTGGTCATTCAAGTGTAACCCTATCTTTAATACAAGTATTTCAATCTTTTTAGGTGTCACCTCAACATAAATTATATAAAATTGTCATGTGCTCACATAGGAGTTACCTAGTGAATGACATGTATATCCCATACTATTTAGTCACTCATCCTTGAATACCATATACTCAAAATACATTCAAAGATGATAGTCATGCATTCTAACTACATGAATATCCTCTTTTCAAATACCAAATATAATTAAATAGTGTCAAATACATCAATGTTTATATAATTTCCTAGTCAATCAAATAAATTTTTTAGACAAATCTAAATTTAATAAGGATTTAAATGTAAATCAGTTTGTTATTGCCAACAAGGTGCTTACAATAACTAACCTGGATCTTAGTTCTACATTTACAAGGTTATTGGGTTGATCAAGTCTAATAACAAAGTACAATAAAATAAGGATGGTCCAAACAATTCAAATAAAGCATCTTAAGCAAAAATAGAACAAAAAACAAACTATTACTAGCTACTGTAACATACAAAAAAATTGTATATAATAGGTTTATAATAATATATTTCTCATTGAATTTCTATATCAAATGAAAAATTAAAGGTTGTCTCTCCCCCTGTAAACTTTGACATGTCCCCATGGTAGATGCTAAGATAATACATGTTTGGTTTCATATCTTAAAAAAGATTGTTTCATTCCACTTAAAACATCATTTTTTTAAGTTTAAGATGTGGAAATGATCCTATGACTTGTGAGTTATGGGCCCACAATGTAATTTATGTTAAACCATTCTAAGTATCAAGTTTTTATTTTTTATTTTTTATTTTTTATTTTCTATTTGTTGCATTTGTGTTGTCATTGATGTCAACAAAAGTGTGTTGAGGAAGGTTGCTTGTTGCAAAGTGGTGATCAGTGATGTCAAGAGAGTAAGCAAGTAGAGGAGAAAGAAAAGGAGTTGTGAAGAGGTGTTGTGAAGTAAAGAAGTAGTAAGAGAAGTTGTGAAGTGAAGAGGTAGAATAAGGTGATGAACATCATGAGCCTCTATACATAGTTGTAGCTTATCTTCTAAAGTTCATGATCTGGTGAAAGTTGACAACTTGAAGAGTATACTACTGAGAAGCAGGTGTGGTTCCTTGTTTGTATTGAAAAGTGTTGTGAATGTCTCATTCATTGTGTCTTCATGATAATATTTTCCTAAGTTTTGAAAGAAAGTGCAAAAGGTCTCTAACAATCCAAGGCACTAGAAGTTGCATTAAAGAAGCTCTATAGAATGCTCTGCATTCCTCCACATTTGATGGTATGGTTAGCAAAGAAAAATAATGGGAAGGTAAATTAGTTTATTTTAGTTTAATGAGGGCTAGGTTATATTTAATATTGGTCTTAATAAATTACCTTTTAAACCCATATCTAGAAGAATAAAAAAAGAAAGGTGAGAATATTTCTTATGGATAGTTTAAGTTTCTAAAATACACATTACCCTATATATTAGATTTTCTAAATTTATATAATAGTATATTGTAGTTTTCTTATACTAGTAACTAATTCTTTAATTGAAAAAGAAATCTTATTAATATGAATATAAAATAATTATAGTGGTATTGTAATTAACCCTTATCTATATACTCTTCAATTTAATATGATATAATATTTATTATAATTAGCCAGAGGCATAACCTACACGAGGTGGAGTGAAATGGCATGAGCATGTTAACAAAAACAAATTAAAAAAATTATTATATAATGGACATATTAAAATAATAATCATAAACATTAAACATATACCTGACAAATGCAAATTAATAATTAAAAGCATAACCTACAATAACAACTTGGGGTGAAGTGTAATGGTGTGAGCGTGTTAACAAAAACTATCAAAGAGTCAACATATAAAAATAATTACACGGAGGATTGTGACCTTGTACATAAAAACAAAATAGGACATATTTTTTTAAATAATTATAATTCTATAGCCGACATAGTTTATTAAATCAATGTAAGTAGTACTCAAACATAAATTTGAGAAAAATCAAATCAAATAAAAACAAAGCAAATTGAATTGGGAGAAGAAGTTTAATCCATAAGGAGAGAAGTTTAATTGGTAAGGACACTATGCAACCATTTTTTTGTTTTTTCTTGCAAAATAATTTTATGTAGTGATGTTGCTATCATTTATAGAAGATGTTATTTATAGAAGGTTACATTAGGGATTCTTATTATTATTGCACAATTTTTTAAATAATTATAAATATATAGCCGAGATAGTTTATTAAATCAATGAAAAAAAAAATAAAGCCAATAAAATAATGTGTCTAAATATAAATAGTACTCAAACATAAATTTGAGAAAAATCAAATCAAATAAAAATAGAGCAAATTAAATTGGGAGAAGTTATATCCATATCTCCTTACAAGAATATTTGCATTTTGACAAAAAGTTTATAACCTCTGTGATTAGTTATGCAAGCTCCTCAATATTAGATTCAATTTTTAGTTTCAAAGATTATTTTTATTTTTATGAGTATGTGGATTATTTTTTTGTTCATGCTATCACTTTAATCCTAAGATAAAATTTTACAAGACTCTACAAGTCTTATATAATAACCCTTAGATTTCGTTGACTAGGTGATTGGTTCTTTGGTCCCTCCAATACTATCATAACACTCTTTAGAGACTTTTTTAAGTAATTAGGTAAGGTGTATAAGTTTCCAAAAAATGTGATAAACAGGGGTCTTGCCCTAGGATACGTGAAACATATTGACAACATTGATTTAAAATTTGACAAAGGTAGAGGCAAGGTAGCCTTCTATCAAATTTCTCAACCCTACACCAACTTAGTTGTTATAAAGAGAAAAGTTGCTAAGTAAGGAGTTACAACTAGACCTAATCTTGACCCTAGCATTCAATCTAATGGAGCTAGATTAGGTGGGTAAGAGTAAAAGGTCCCGAGTAGGCACCTGTAAAGGTGTACATTTGCCCCGCCATGCAACCCTAGAGATAAGTCAACTAAAGCAATAAAAAGGTAGATTTTTTTTTAAATAAAAATAATGGTAACAAAATATAACTTAGTCAGATTCAACAAGTTAACTAACATCTCTAGGGATAACATAATTGCATTATTGTAATTAAGCAATGTTCAATAACATACATAACACATTCAAATTATGTTTAACTACATGACCATATTACTAATTACTAACATGATCAACTAATAGCCATGGGTTGTACTGAATACACACGTGTACAATTAGTAATGCCTACCAAGAAAATAACATTAATGAACTCAATAGGATGATAAGATATCAATTTACAAAATTTATCATAGTAAACCTCAAGTCAATAATCAAAGTATATCAACATTCATCAAAAATGAAATGTAAGATACAAATATTTCAATAAGTTTATGCACATTTATACACATTTACCAATACTACTAGATAGCAAGCTATTCGCCAAGTGGAAAGGTACCTCCTCAGCTCCAGAGTCCTACATGGCTTATAGATCTCAAACTACACATCTACTGAAACATTAGTCCTTATTAATGACATCATACAAATATTAATTACATCAAATGAAAAGCCTAAGGCCCTGAGGGGCCAACCTAATGTCTCAGGGGCTCATGATGGCCTTGCCTACGTACACACAGCACAGAGACTTCGTAGTTCGGGACTTGAACTTGCAACCATGAGATGGTATCATACAATTTATAACTTAGGTTAACATATACAATGGAAGCTTTATAATCTCAAGAACTTATGAGGGAGACAACATACACCACATCTACAACATCTAATGATGCATTCTCATAACCAAAACATACTAATATAAGACATTATGTAATGCCCCTCAATTTTGGCTTGTGTCAGTTGATAGTTTTCTATTTCTTTTAGATAATTTTGAGACATTTGAGTGGTTAGATTTATGGTTTATGCTTATTATGTTCATGATGGACTATGGTTGACTAATGTGGTTAGTGACATGTGTTATGATGACATTATTGTTATTACAGTTTATGTTGTGACATGGTTAGTTGATAGTTAATTAATTATACAAAATGTTACTATGCTATATGGATCTAATGTTGTCTGATTAGAGATGTTGTGTTTATTGTTATGCTTGTGAGTAGGGACAGTGTAGTATTACTCATTTTGAGCACCCTACTATGCTGTGATTCCTTGACTCTGTGTGTTTGATATATATATATATATATATGATGACATTATTGTTATTACAGTTTATGTTGTGACATGGTTAGTTGATAGTTAATTAATTATACAAAATGTTACTATGCTATATGGATCTAATGTTGTCTGATTAGAGATGTTGTGTTTATTGTTATGCTTGTGAGTAGGGACAGTGTAGTATTACTCATTTTGAGCACCCTACTATGCTGTGATTCCTTGACTCTGTGTGTTTGATATATATATATATATATATATATATATATATATATATATATATATATATATATATATATATATATATATATATATATATATATATATATATATATATATATATATATATATGCGTATGTTGTATACAACCTATCGTCTTGATGCAAGTTGCGCGTACTGCACATTGACTCCATCTAACTTAGCAGGTCTGAGCGTACCCTTGGCCAATGGATATTGTTGAAAGGAGATAACATGGGGTTTTTCCTAGGTTAGTTTCAGTCTTCAGTTTGTGACCGTGAGTCGAGGTGTCACCCTTTGGTCCTTGCTTCAGGATGTTGGTCATCATGTGGTATGTTGAGTTATTGTTGGGTTTTGTTTAGTTAATCCTATGTGTATTTTGGTAACACATTAATGAATGATATAATAGTAATAATAGGCTTGATATAGTGATATTTATGTAAATATTAATTAAAATTGTAAATTATGAAATAATGAAAAATATTTGCACTATGAATTAAATTAATAGCTTTAATAATTAAATCTTGTTGACATTTGTCATAAGTCAATGGTATTATTTTATTACTGAAATTGTATTTGGTTTTAAGGGCAAGATTTTATTAGTTAATAAGTTAGTTATAATATTATTTATTAGTCATTATTTAGCAATGTGAAATTAGGAATATTATTTAATTAAATTTTTAATAAAGATTAAATTAATTATTTTAATGATGTTTTTTATAGAATATGTGTCATAAGTAATTAATATGGTTAAAATAGTATATGGTAATTAATAAAATAATGTTAGTCAGTAAATTATTCCATGTGAGTTGTCAAATAATCTCATTTCTGGTAGTGGAAAATTAATGGAGTTTGCCTATTTTGGGGTTTATGGGAAGCTATTTGTGGAGAGAGGAATTCTGAGATGAGAGAGACAGAAATTTGAGAAAAATCATCATGGGAAGCTAAGGAAGTGGGAAGCTAAAGAATTTTTGGAGCTTGGGATTGAAATTGTTGAATTTCTTGTGTGTGTTTTTTTGAACTTGTTTCTTTATTTCTATTTTCCTATCACCTGAAGATCCTGTAATTTTGAACTTGATAACTTGGCCTTGTCGCCCGAGTGCTTTGAGAAAATCTAAGTCGGTCCTCTTCTTCCATCTTGTTGAAACCCTAGCTAATCCATATGTAAAATCTGCAAAGTTTATCAAACAAATTAATCATTTGAAATGGTTCTAATTAAAATCTTTCACCAGACTCCATTGCCAGAAAATAAGATTTTAAAGCCAGGTAATGATATGAAATTTATATTGCATTCTATCAATATTTTACCTCTGTTATACACCTCTCATAGTGATTTTGTTTGATTGTAACCTGCAGCCCACAAACCACCCCTATTGTTGCCGTACGGCCTCAGCTTAGCCTTTCTTGAATTCTAAATTATCTTTAATCTTTGCCTTTGATTTAATATTTTTTTAAAAACTTAACTCTACTCCTTCTCTTGGCCCTTGTACAACATTTTGCTAGAATTTGCTAGTCCATACAAAAAAAAAGATATTAAATCTATATCTTGCCTGGGGATCATTCTTCTTGGAGTTTTCTTTTCTTCTCTTCCTGAATCTTCTTGCCAACCCGCATCTACCAGACCAATTTGAAAACCTCTGATCTTCATCCTCTTTCTCACTCTAAGATTATCTTTTCATGTTTTACTCTTGGCTAATCGCCCATCTATCTATCTGTAGAATCTTCCATACTTTCTCTCTAAAGCATATTCTTCAATTTTGTTAATAGATCAATTAGCAAAATGAACCTTTTAGGATGTAGTAAGGAGTTTTGTAGATAGGCTATTTAGAAAGTTTCTTTTTTTAAACTCATGAGTGACTATTAGCAAATCCTTATTAGAAGTTTATAAATTTAAGTTAACTAATTGTTAATAGATTTATAACTATCTTCTACTTAGATTAGATATATTCATTTGAAGTTGTTTAATATAAATTTGTTTAGATGTTGAAGTAATAAATTTGTTTAGCTATACATTGATTTTAGCAAATAAATAATAAATTAGTGATTTATTGTGCATTGATCTTTGTAAGTAAATGATAAGTTAGAGTTTTCGTGTGATTGATTTGTTATATTAGTTTTCTGTGGTAATGGTTAAACAAATATTAGATGGATTTATAAGCCAAGAATTAGAAAACTTCTATTTGTAACTCCTTGAACAACTCATAAATCTTGCTTTGTGTTTTTTAGTTTTGATTTATTAAAATTTTTAATTTGACTTACTTTTTTATCCAACTCATTAAAAGGCAATAGTGATAAGATAATATTGGTTTATCTTAAAATATTAGGATAGAGTTGTATTATTTTAAAATTAATTTTATTTAAATAAAGTTGCTTTAGTAGATGCAAGTTTGTTAAGTAAATAAATTAGCTTTTTTTATGTAAAGTAGATTTTATGGTGATGCTAAATAAATAATATTATAATTCTACAATTAAATATATTGAGTTATATTCTTTTTATCTTATTTAAATATAAATTTGTTTAGTTATGATTTAGTAACATACTATCTTGTGGTACATTGATTTTAAATTAGAGATTTATTGTGAATTGGGTTATTATGGTATTGATTAAACAAATAATAGATGAAATTAAAATTCTAGAATAGAATAGTATATGTTATTATTATTAGAATTTTTATTTAAAAGAGAGTTAAAATTTTATTGTGTATTGTTTAAAAAATCATTTTTGTCATAGATGTACTTGCAGTTTGAGTTGAGATTGGGATTCTTTTTAAAAGTGTATAGATATGAATTGTAGTAGTAAGTTATTAAATAAATCATAGAGGGAATTATAGATCTTGATATTTGATTAGAATATTTTTATCGTAAGTAAGTTTATGATTTAACTAAAAAGAGAGATTTAAAGTCTTTTCTTGAATCCATGTTAAATAGTTTGAAAAGTGTTGTAGTATTTGGGTCTTGGATATATATATATATATATATATATATATATATATATATATATATATATATATATATATATATATAATTTTAAACCGATGTGTATCAACGATGCAATTGGGTCATTGCATTTAATTCAGTTTTGAGTCTTGCTGTTATGTTTTGTCTAACTTAATGTAATGGTAATCATGTTAGTTTTGTGAGAGGTCAAGGTTGTTAAGCGTCATGCTTTGGTTAGTTGTTTATTGATATTTGTGTTAAAATCTTTTTAGTTTCACAGGCTTGTTACCTTGAATTTAGAGTGATATTGTGGCAAGGATGTTTTGGTGATGTGTCTTTTGGTATGAGGTCTTGATGTAGATTGGAAAAGATTGTTGCTTTGAATTTGAAAATTGTTGATCAAATGTTTTATTTGATTTGGGATTATGAAATGGACAAGGGAAAGTTTCGTGGTTGAGAGTTTGGATTTAAAATGATCTATGTAATGTTTTGGTTTGCAAAAATTTTGATTCCTTTCAATCCCTTATCCATACATGTTATTGGTTTATGGGTGATGGTTAAGGCTTGCTAATTGTATGTAGGAGAGTGGCTTTCATGGTGGGGCTGGTGCCCAAAGTGGCTGCCTAGATAACCCCATGGAAGTTGTATTCAATTGATAACTTAATAATTGATCTAGGTGGGTTGGGTAGTAATTTACATAACAAGATAAGTATGATGCCTCGCCCATGCCTTGAGTGCTTTCACAAGCTAAGGATGGGATGAGAAGGCCTGGTTGGCAAGATCGACCTCCTTGCCTCCATGAGAGGATGTGTCAGTTCCGCATGTGTTACCCTATGGGGCCGGTGCCTATAGAGAGGTCACTAAGAAAACCATAGATGGGGGTTGGTTTCTAGTGAGAGATAGCCTGGAAAACCCATGCTAGGACCATGTGATAACACTCTCCCTACTGCAGCTTAGTTACTTCCTCTTTGTTTTGGTTGTTGCCTCTGAAGAATAGACTTGTCTTGATGAATTGACTTGTCTTGAAGATTTGTCTTAATGATTTGACTTGTCTTATTAACTTGATTTGAAGAATTGACTTATCTTGATGATTTGACTTGTCTTGAAGATTTGTCTTGATTAATTGACTTGTCTTGAAGATTTTTCTTAATGATTTGACTTGTCTTGCTGATTTAACTTAACTTGAATAATTGACTTGTCTTGATGATTTGACTTATCTTGAAGATTTATCTTGATGATTTGACTTGTCTTGCTAATTTAACTTGACTTGATGATTTGACTTGTCTTGATGATTGACTTGTCTTGATGGTTTGACTTGTCTTGATGATTTGATTTGTCTATGTTAAGTCTGTATCTGCTTGCCAGTAACCTTTGGCCTAGTGGAACCTCAATGTTATCTCCTAGCTCAGAGGGTGGACCTCAAGGTTCCACATGGTTGGGTGGAAGAGCTTAATCCATTGGTTTTTCTTGGCTGACCTAATTCATGATCACTGTAGATGATTCTCTAGTTTTAGAATTGTACTTGCATCCTCAAGAGTTATATTATAATTTCAGTATTGTATTATATTGTTGTATATTGTAAACTGACGTGATCGGTCATGTAATCTTGTATTTGAACCTTTGTAACTATTAATCTCTACAAATGAATGATGTAAATCCTCTTCTGTTGTATTATAATGTATATCACTTGTATTGTTATAATTTTATGTTTATCTAATGCAGTTATGTTCCCTAGAAGTGTTAGTTGTTCATTTTATTTAATATTGTTAATAGTGTAATTATATTTAATGATTAATACATTTATTTTCTTCAAAAAAAAATTTGTTACTTTTGCTCTTGTTAGTCTAACACTCTAGGGTTGCATGACGCGCATCACACGTTATATCATCAACACAAGCCGTTACAATAAGTATATCATTTTAGAAAACATGTCTTAACAATAATACGATAGTTATCTATCTTCATAACTTATTCTAAGATGTAATTTGGTCTTCCTTTCTACAAGATTAAATCTCACATTTGGCTTCCAACACATGTAAAACTATTTAATCACAAGCAATAATCTTCCAAGATATATAACTTCCATTAATGTAATTTATAAACTAAATAGACATGATAACAATTACATAATCACCAATATTAGCACTTCACCAAATTGAACTAATTTCCTTTAACAATGTAAGCCATGAAATGAATAATCACAAAAAAAGTATTATAGTCTTAATTCATCTTTCTAAACCTCTAATCATGATCAATAATATTATTATCCTTAAATAAAAATCACTTTAATTCTTTTAAAAAAATCACTTTGGTAAGAATATATTTGAGACAACGAATTTGAAATTTGACAAGACAAGTTAGGAATATTTATAAATGCCGATCATTATAATACTCAAGATTTTCCAATTACTCTTTCTCTAATTGCTATATTCTATCTATTTTATTTAATTCCACAAACTACATGAACTAGCATATATATATTATATATAATTTTAATTTTAATTTATTTTATTTTATTATATATATATATATATAGAGAGAGAGAGAGAGAGATAAGGTCTTAACCCATAAAATATCTATTCCCCAACTAGGTACAAACAAAATACAACTACAAGAAAGTAAATCAATTAAGTATAATATGAATTGTTAATTCAACAACTAAATCTAAGATCATGAAAATAATAAATACTTTCTATTCTATACTCCATTAAAGATCTTTTATATGTAAACAATCATACCAAAAGTTATAATTACTTTCTATTCTTAAATATAATAATATAAGATAATAAGGTTTACACTTACTAACATATTTTTACTTCTAATATATTAAAAGGGAATAACTAATGGAAATGTATAAAAGGTATTAGATATTTAGAAAGAACTAATTGATCTAGTTATCTAATAAGAGATATGATGACTTGATCAATGATTTAAATTCATAGTTAACAAGGAGTACTAAAAGTAAAACTTAAATTCAAACTTAAAGTTTCTAAATAAAGAAGATTTAAATTTTAGCTTCTAACTTAAAGTTCTATTTTACATTAACACTTATCTATATAAAATAATAATAATAAAATGTAAAACTAATACTCATGCAATTTAAAATAAATAAATAAATACAAGACAATTATATAAATAAGAACAAGATGAAATCATACTCTTAAATATAAATCATATTCACAAGTAATACAATTAAGATTTTGATAAATCTGTATACAAAGGACAATATTCTTTCTAAACTAATACTTTATTCATGTCTAAATTAAATAAATACTATATTAAGACAAAGTAATCACATTTGGCAAAATATTGATGGTTACACAAATATCCTTGATTTTTATTTATTTATTTATTGTTAAATAAATCTATAATGTAAAATGATATTTTAATTCTAAACAAAGAATTAGTATCATCTTGTCTTTCTTATTATGATAATCTTTCTAAAAAAAAAGGATTAGATAAGATAGGATTAAAATAATAACAATTGATTTTTGTTCTCTAATATTAAAAGATTCCTCTTAAATATAGGATATCAAGTTATAGAAAGAAACTGTTCCATTCAAGAAACTCTTAAATGAAGAGTTGATATTTATTTATGTAAACTGAAGTAAGTTTTACATGTTTAAAAGAACACATGAAATTAAATAAATGATACAAGGAATGGATATGTTGAAAGGTTTTAGACATGTATGCAAAATGTGAAAGCATATCAAAGAAAGAAAAAAATTAAGCAAGCTTTTGACCAATTGCCTCAAAGAGATGTCATCTCACAGAATGCAAAGATCACGGGAATTTAAAAATGGATTTGGAGAACAGGCTTGAGAAACTCCATCAAATGTGATTGACAGCGTAAAGCCCAATTTTGTTGAGGCAAATTTTATTAAGGCAAATGTTATAGTTGCAATTACTATGGCAAACATATATGCATAAATTGGAAACATAGAGAAAATGTGTGAAATGTTTGGCAAAATGCCAAATAGAGAAGTCGTCTCATGATATATGGTGATTGTAGGATAAGCATAAAATGGATTTATTTCAGAATGTTTCCATGAGACTTTCATCTTATGGAATTAATGATGCAGGGTATTCACAAAATGGATATGATAGGCACTAGCTGGTAAAAGAACAATCTAGCGGATATAAATATGCAAAATGAGGAAGTACAGACAAGGTACACAAACTATTTAATTGATTGCCTCATAAATGGTTTGTATGGATGCACTACAAACTTTGGTGAGGGATGGATATACTTCGATCACATGAGTAACCCTTATTACCTTATGGCTACAGTTGATTGTTACATGTGTTTGGTTGACCTTCTTGACAGTGATGGCTATCTTATGGACACCATAACTCTATCACTAGATGCCAATTTAAATCACGGTGTGGACATGGATCAAAGCATAAACAAAGGTGGATTTCTGACAAATAAAATTGCATAGCGGCTGGTGGATCATCCATTTTTACACTTGTGCCAAAATGAGAACTTAGGGGAAGGGTACAAATGTATATCAAAGCATAAACAAGGGTTTAAAGTCGATACTGATAAAAGTTCTTCTTTGATATCAAAATATAAATTATTATGCTGGTCAAACCAAAGAGAGAAGAAACATTTGCATGTCATGAAATAATCAAGGTATCATATTAGAAAGTGGATACAGAGCAACTATAAAAGAGTATTCTAATATGGCATGGAAAGGTTCATCACCTTATAAAATGGTTTGATTTAAACTTTTAGAAATGCATCGATGAGGTTTGATGAATGAAGGGTCATCAACCAAGCAAGGAAGATGTCAAATGAATGTAAACAAAGGAAGAGCCTTCAATGGCTCATGCATGATGATCGAATATTCACATGCAAGTAAAATAGATGAATCCAAGTTGAGGAAACATTCTAGAATAGGAGGAAAGATAATCATTCAACAATGTCTTCCTATTTGTATCCTTATGCAGAAAGAATTTAACCAAATCCATTTCAAATTATATTATACAAGGAAACAAGGTTTTTCAACGAAATCTATTTTGAATTCCTTGTGCAAACAACACAAAAGAACTTCTCTTGCCCTTCCCTCCTTTTCCCTCCATTTTTTCCTCTTTTTTTCCAAAGATTTCTTGATCTTTTTAAAACGTGCAGAAGACTTTTCCTCTTCCACTTCTAGAAGATTCCCCCCAATAACTCCTATATGATTTTATTTTAATCTTTCCTAAAAATAGATTTTATGACAACACATAAATGCTGCCTATTTTATTTGCCACTCAACACAACATTTAATAATAATAATATATTTATTTATTAACTTAACTACTAATATGATATATATACATATTCAATAAGCTAAATTTACATAAAGAAATTTATATTTATTTAATTATCAAAAATGTCTTTATGACTAACAATATTATTTTAATGCCATGATTAACCTAAGCATCAAATAAACAATCCAAACTAAATAACCCAAATGTCAAACATACCTAACACATCCAAAGTGAAAACGGAGTGGCACTACATCATCCCCCCTAAAACATGTTAGTACCAACATCAAAGCTGATTCATCTCATGAAAATAATATACACTAGTTTGCCTATGGAAAGAGATGTATCTTATATACTCCATTTCAAACATACTTTACCCTTCTACTTCTAATGTCACAACAAGACTTGTATTTCAAAAATGATTTCTTAGTACATAATCCACTCAAAATCCTTACTTGATAGCATTGACACCCATAAGTTTCTTCAGGGCAAAGAGAACATTGCACCCTTTTAAATCCTAACTAGTAGAAATCCTCACATTATAAACATATAAAATATTCAATTCCAAATACACCACCATTGCAATTCTTCTTCCAATTTGTTGTTAAGCAATCAATAGGTCAGAATGCTACATTTTCACAAAATATCAACATATTTTACACGTAAAACACACATTTTCCATTAAATATACATCATTTAAAACAAGACATTTCACTTTAATTATTGTACAACACTAAATCCAAACATAATTTATCATTTCATAAGTGCAGTTTATCATGAATTACCATACATTCTTCACATACACACAAATTCACATCACCGGGAATCACATCACAAGGGTACACAAGGGTCCATCTGGATAGCAGGAAGTAGCATACTAATCCATGATACATAATCCATGAGCCAAGAGCCAAAATCCATCTCACATAATCCATACCTTACACTCAGTGGCTTGTTGGTGTTAGGCCACACACACAGGGTGAGACCATCCAAACAAGACCATAATGACCTCTCTCTTGTTGTATAAGGTGGTTAGCCTCCAAGAGATAGTCATCACACATAGGTGGGTAGTGGGTCCTAGCTATATAACAACCTCACATACCACCATCCTCAAGGTTCCCTACGCCTACTTCCTCATATACACTCACCAAGTCCGCCTCATACATCCTTGGAGAGGAATCACAATACAACACATGGCTGACATCAAAAACAATAAGGATACACTAGTTTAGCAACCTAAGTCATAAAGAAAGATTTAATAAGAATTCAATTTTAACAATAAAGCAAGAAATGCGCGCAATTTGTAACACCTCGCCTTGAACACCTTAGAGAAATTCATAGTTATGTTATATGAAACAAGAATTTTTTTTTTTTTAAATGATTAAGATAACAAGTAATGTTAACATAACTAATTACACCATTAAACTTATGACATGTTTTCCAAGGTTTCAAGGCTACATTACTTAACAATTCAACTACTGTAACTTAACATACATCAGTAACTGATCTAGATCCAATGCACAATTAAATAACTTATTCATATTCATTGCATGACGTCAAATAGTATAATCTACATGATCAAATACATAACTGAAATACTTTTCTTACACATAAGTACATCATCACATCATTACATCGCCATTTTCAGACTACATCAAAATTACATACATTATGAATGATCTGTTACACAAGTCTGGTACAAGATTATACACATACATCATCACCAACTGGTACAAATACAAATGTCTGAAAACTGAGATAAATCTTTTCTGCACGTGAACATCGACAACGAATAACCAATGGATAAGATAGCTCTTCCACCCGACCATGTGGAACCCTAAGGTCCACCCTCCGAGCTAGGAGTTAACATGAGGTCCCAAACAATAACAGTCAGGTAGACAAAGACTAACATGAACAAAGGATGACCAAACTTCAATGCAACACATGGAAATAACATAAACAACACAACACAACTTAACTTCCAGAGGCAACACATAACATAAGTGGAGAGACCATACAAGGAATGCTAGGTTGTAGTAGGGAGAGTGTCATCGCATGGTCGTAGCATGGGTTACCCTGGCAGTCTCTCACTGGACTCCGGCCCCCATCTATGGTTACCCTGGCAGTCTCTCACTAGACTCCGGCCCCATAGGGTGACACATGGAGAATCGACCTTCCTTTCGTGAGGATAAGGAAGTCAATCTTGCTGACCAGGCCTTCTCTACCCATCCTTAGTCTAAACAAGCACTACAGGCCATGGGAGAGGAATCCATTTATCTTGTTAAATGTGAAATCTACCCTTAACCCCCTAGTTCATTTTAGGTTATCACTTGATTAATCTATTTTCAATTGGTTACCCTGGCTACCACTTTGGGCGCCGGCCCCACATTGAAAGCCACTCTCCTTTCTAACACCTAGTAAACCTTAACCATCATACAAGGCATTATAACAATACACATACATGTTTACTGCAAGGTATAAACCTCTTGCATTACAAATAGAATCATAACACCAATTGTTATCCATTGCTTATACATTACAACACTTTACTCTATTACAGATTCCAAGTCTCTCCATACGACATTTTCGGCAAAATGGATACAAGATAGTCACAAGAGGCTAAATATCCCATACTAATTAAGACCACATGTTCGTTATAACATCACAATACAAAAACATCCATCCACATGTCGCATGTACTCAACTACGACAAACTAAGCCTCTGGAATTCGAGTTTGACCACTCATGGTTCGACTCTTTACGACAATAGAAATACTTAACTCATACAGTTCAATACAGTTCTAGAGTTAACACTACAATTCTTTCTCTGTTCAATGTAAACAACTTTCGTAATAAAATCAACATTAGATTACATTATCTCTTTTTCCAAACTAATTGATTTTAAATTAAATGCAACAATTATACATTACAACTAATTATCTAAATGCTCTTCATATTGTTTCTAAAAATAAATCACAAAATACAAAAATATAACAATTATTACACCAATTAAACTACCTTTCCAACGACGGATTGAATAATAACACTAAGACATTACCTTGTAACTATACGACAATCCAACAAGGAAAAAGGTCCAACCATCAAAGATGAACAGTAACGTTTCATTTTCCTCAAGGTTCTGCCCTAAATGATCTTTTTGATATTCTTTTGACCTCGACCAGAAGATAGTTTAATATGCCTTGAATTTTTTGTGGTAACGATGTCAAAGATGTTTGATTCTGTCAAAGAAGAAGATCGGGATGGTCATTTCTCAAGCAATCATCACTTGATAGTTGTAGTTATTACTTTTTGTTCCCGTGGCATTCCGATTCCCACGCAGATGCTTCCACTACAATCGTTTCAGCTATTGTAATCTATTGAATTGCAATCATATGTCGCCAAGGAGGTGTAGAATTGTTATTGACTGTTTTACCATTGAAATGGATGATATTTGTTTGGATCACCAACTTCTTGGCAGCGTCCGACACACTTGAAAATTTAATAAATTGATGGCAACAAATTTAAATAGTTTTCTCTCTCTAACGAAAGGCAATGATCACAAGAAAACAATGATACACATGAAAAGACAAACTGGAGTTGTTGAAAAGACTACTTATGGCTTCTAACAACATTCTTCTTATACCCAATGCCAAAAATGATTCTTCTTATAGTTGTACAAATTTCCAAACATAAAGGTATGATTACAATTTCAAATACTATAGAGGTGCCTCCTTTTTATGGTCTAATAGAAGGTTACACTATTTAATCTTACTTTGTAACTATGATCACAGAATGCAAACAATTATTCATTGTTTATGCTGAGTTGTTCACCTTGCTGTGCTAGATACTATACTGGTTATGAGGAATGTTTTAAACTCCATTAAACTAAAATTGAAGTGCGATCAAATCTGGTAAAAATGCCATGATACAGCAAACGTTTCTAGAGATGATTTGATTGCAGTTTACAAACAATGTAAATACAAATTCAAGGTGCAGCATTGGGTCATTGTTCACCAGATATTGGCTATCAGTAAAAGAAAAGATGTCTCATAAACTGAATGTATAAAACCAAATGTGATACCCCAGTTATCTGTTTATGTGGGACTACACACCAGTAGAATATGATTATCAGAAAGTAATGTCTTGTTGCACTACAACTCAGGGTTTGGTAATGATAAAGCATTGGAACGTCTTATCATTTGCCCAACTTATAATGCAGAAATCCAATAGATAGTGGCTGACAAGCAAACCTATCCTGTGTGTTCTATTCGCACTACTTATCACTTGTCTCATGTCTAGCATAGGAAGGATTCACCTATTTCATTGGCTTGTAAATCGATCCATGTTGAGCTGCAATAAAAAAATGTGATGTGTATGAAGAGCTCTTCCAAAAGTGCACCCAGATGGAAATAATGATCTATGGAACGATTGCAGGAAAAATACAAAATGGATTGGTTGCAAAGACCTTCAACACTTGCACAAGGTGATCTGTGGTATAATGTTATATTCTACATAGAAATTATTTGAGATGTAATGGTGGTTTAATGTTATGCATTGATCGCTGGTATACATAAAATGGGTTTGCTGATAAGGTTTTAGGGAGCTTTAACAAGGTGGCCCTTTTGTTTCCAAATTGCAACCCTACAATAGCTTGAAAATAGTTGATTACTGTGGGTGCACGATCGGCCTCCTTGGCAGCACCAAACTTAATATTGGGATACCTGTTATGTCTATGCTAGTTTTGTGAACTATTTGAAATCTGTTGAACAAGAGTAAGGATACAAACTGGGATGGGACGATAACATGGTAAGCTCCAAATAGATGTATTATATGGACTATATGATTTAAACTAATGCAGTTTGTAAACACCGAATCCACTGCCTATTTCCATTCTCTTTCTAAAGACTAGGGTTTGATTGCAGTCCAAAAGCGTCCTTTATAAAGTTCAATGACAAACATTAATGTTTTGTTATTCCTCATCACATTTATCAACGACAAGATATGCACTTTGGAACAGGTTATGGACATCCATCAACCCACGAAGAATAAGGGGAAATTGCCAGATGCTGAGGGTTAAATCACATGGTAACACGTCAGCAAAATTCAAACTGATTGATAGAATACCTTAAAGAGGTGTCGAGCCATGAAATGTAATGATCATAGTCAATGCACGAAAAGGATCTGTAGAAAAGGTTTAGAAAACTTTCAGGCAAGTACATTTGGCAGATGCAACATTAGATCTGTAACTGCGGTCGATGGCCAGATCGGCATGAATCACAATCATATACCAATCAATTGAGGCATATTACTGACATTGATGATCCTATATCATACAATTACTGACCATTCAGTATGTGTTGAATTTAATCAGATTAAAATGGCAATGTCGCTTTAGGTTTTTGATAGAATTCTGATTTATTGTATTAGGGTTTTAGAATATCATATGCCAGATGCATTGTTATAACAACAAAAATGTCTTGAAATACAGATCTTTCCATTATTCCACCACTAAGCCGTCAATCCTCAGTTCTCACATGATTAGTTTTTTTTTTTTAAAGAAGGACTGTGTAGTGGGGACAGAACCTGTTAACTTGAGGGAGAAGGGATCAACTGAAGAGATTTCACAACAAACTAAGAATGGATCACTGTGGATCAATGATTGAGGGCAAGAAGCAGGCATGCAATGTAATTGATAGATTTTAAAACATAATTCATCAAATCAGAGATAAATATAGATAATGATGGAACCTCGGTCCTCTGCACTAAAATTTTGATGCCGCGGTCAAATGCTACCACCACATAACTAGCGTCTACAATATCCTCCTGCTATCCTCTTCCCTTTTGCAATCCCCCCTTCTTCTCTCTGCAAATTCCCTTTTTATCAAACAAACCTTCCCACCTTGTAAGGATGCGACACGCAATCCTATGTCTCCTCCATCCTCAAAATATATTCTTTTATTATTTTTAATGATCCCAACAAGTTGATTTTTATTAAAATTATGATTTTTATTAATATAAATATGTGATTCCAACTATTTTTTTATTAATAAATTTTAACATTACTCAATACCTATAAATTTTACAGCTTAATTATAATTTATTTTATTAATTAAATTGCAAATCACGAATTACAACATGACTTACAATTTATTTATTTATTTAAATATTCATTACAACTAATTTCTACATTCAACAATACAAAATTTCTTATAATTTTTATTTAACAATTTTACTTCACATAAAACTATAATTTATCTACAACAATTATCCTCAATTATCAACTTTTACAAATATATTTAATTATCAACATTATAATTTCTGTAAAATGATGCTATTTCATGCACAACACTACCTTACACACTTAGACACCTTCGAACCTACTTAGACTTCAAAGTATCACATTACCTCTCTGCAAGTCATGATCAAACGACAGACAACGACCACAAGGGTAAACTGACAACTAGATAACACTGACAAGGGACCCCATGTTAACTCCAAACAACTATTCCATTGGCGAAGGCACGCTCAGACCTGGTAAATCAGGTGGAGTCGGTGCCTAGTACCTGCATCCTATAGCAACACACGGTTAAACATAACAAGATGTATATGTCCACATGCAGTCCTATAGTGAATGGAAATCACAGTGGGGTAGGGTACTCAAGTGTGAGTAATATGACACTGTTCCATTCACATTTATGAATAAACAATTAACTATATTGGAAAGATATCTGATTACTAGTCAACAACATAAAACAATCAATTATCTTACAATCAAATATAGCAATTAACATCAAAACATCTGTAACATCTAGTTTATTTATCAAATTGTAAAGCATAAAATAATAGAATCCAACATCAACAACTGTTATCATAACGATTAGGTCCATAATGAATTAACAAAATAACAAGGAATCCATCATCCAACGATCTAAGATACTGTCATAATGTCTAATACTACTAAACAAACATCAATCTGATAGACGATAAGTTGAGGGGCACTACATCCTCCCCCCTAGGATCAGGCTTACTCCTAGAAGCCTACAAATAAATATGGATATAGCTCTCGCATTCGGGATGTATCTTCCCAGGTAGCTGAAGTCTCATCACTAGGATCCCACTGGACCCTTACCTGCTCTATAACTCTGCCCCTGAGAGCGAGTCCCCTGTGCTCCAAAATGCCTACGGGCTCCAAAGCTAGCTGCCTGTCCTCTACCTGTAAGGCATTCCAATCAAGAACACGAGAAATATCTGGATGATAGGGTCTAAGAACAGAAACATGAAATACATCATGGATGCACGACAAGCTAGGTGGCAAAGCAAGACGGTATGCAATAGGACCAATTCTCTCCAAAACCTCAAATGGCCCTACAAAGTGCGGTGTGAGCTTAGAGCCTTTTCTGTAACGGATCGGACTCTTTCGCGGATGCACCCGCAAGAACACCCGATCACCAACTAAAAATTGATGATCAAGTCTATTAGCATCTACACATTTCTTCTATCTATCCTGTGCTGCCACCAGATGCTCTCTAATGTGATCAACCTGCTGCTCCATCTCTTGGAGCATTTGTGGACCTAGGAGAACTCTATCTTCAAGATGATCCCAACTAAGTGGGGTACGACAAGGATGACCATATAGAGCTTGAAAAGGAGACATGCCAATAGAACTATGGTACCCATTATTGTACGCAAACTCCACCAAATACAAATAATCTTCCCAACGGTTTTGTTGATCCATAACATACATTCTGAGCATATCCTCGAGGACCTGATTGACCCTCTCAGTTTGCCCATTAGTCTCTAGATGATAAGCTGAACTGAAGTTCAACTGAGTCCCCAATGTATGTTGAAGGGATGTCCAAAGAGCTGAAGTGAACACTGGATCATGATCAGAGATAATCTTGTAAGGAATCCCATGCAATCTGACTATGTCCTCCATGAAAATTTTGGCCACAAATGAAGCATTATATGAAGATCAGACAGGAGAAAAGTGTGCTACTTTTGTAAGCCTGTCTACAGTGACCATTATTGCGTCATGACAATGAGAGGACATGGGTAAACCAACTATAAAATCTATTAAAATGATATCCCATTTCCATTCCGGAATAAGATGTGGCTGGAGAAGACCTGCGGGATGCTGATGTTCCACCTTAACCCTCTAACATTCCAGACATCTCGAAACAAAATCAGCAATATCCCTCTTCATTCCGGCCCAAAAATATATCTGACGGAGATCTGCATACATCTTCTTGACACCTGGATGAGCAGAATAAGGTGCCCAATGTGCCTCAATCATGATTAGGGTACGGAGACCCTCTATAGAAGGCACATAAATGCGACCTAAATGTCGCAAGAGACCATCCGACTTGATAGAATATCCGGCATATCTACCCTCCAAGGTTCTACCAGACTCAACTTCTACTTTCACTTCCTGATACCATCTATCTGCAGGGAGTGCTGCAAGAATCTGTCCTCTCAAATCCACTCCAAGAGTGATTGATGAAAGTTCATGTCTTCGCCAACTAAGAGCATCTGCCACCACATTCTCCTTACCTTGGATATATTTTACCTCAAAATCGTACTCACAGAGAAACTTCATCCACCGCCTCTGTCTAGCATTTAGGTTTGGCTATGTAAAAATGTACTGTAAACTTCGATGATCACTGTGTAGCTCAAACCGATGCCCCAGTAGAAAGTGTCTCCATCTTACTAGTGCATGCACAATAGCAACTAACTCTAGGTCATGTGTAGGATAGTTCAACTCGTGATCTTTGAATTTATGGGACTCATAGGCTATCACACGACCCTCCTACATTAAAACTACTCCTAACCCTTCCAAGGATGCATCAGTACATACCACAAAATTTCTGGCAGGATCAGGCACTGCTAGAATAGGTGCACTAGTCACCCACTCCTTAAGAGTCTGAAAGGCTGCTTGACACTGTTCTGACCAAATGAACTTCTTTCCTTTTCTCTGAAGAGAAGTTATAGGGTGAGCTATCTTTGAAAATCCTTCCACAAATCATCGATAATAGCCTGCTAAACCCATGAAACTACAAACCTCTGAAACATTGGTAGGAGCAGGCCAATCCATCATAGCTTGAATCTTTGAAGGATCCACCGCAATATCTTTGTCAGAAATAACATGTCCCAAATATTTCACTTTAGTTTGAAAGAAATCACATTTAGCCAGATTTGTATATAACTGATTTTCTCTTAAACACTGCAGAACCTGTCGCAAATGTTCTTCATGCTCCTCCATAGACCTTGAATAAATCAATATATCATCTAAGAATACAAGAACAAATCTATCAAGATAGGTATGAAATACACCATTCATCAGACTCATAAACACAGATGGTGCATTCGTCAACCCAAAAGGTACAAAGTGAACTCATAATGCCCGTAACGAGTGTGAAATGTTGTCTTGTGGATGTCAGCCTCAAAGATGCGCAACTAATGATATCCAGACTTTAGGTCTATCTTTGAAAACACCTTAGCTCCCTTGATCTGATCAAAGAGGTCATCAATTCGTGGCAATGGTATCTATTCTTCATAGTCACCTTATTAAGCTATCAATATTCGATACACAACCGCAGAGATCTGTCCTTTTTCTTCACAAAAATAACTGGTGCTCCCCATGGAGAGACACTAGGATGAATGAATCCCTTCACTAATAACTCCTCTAGCTGCAAACGAAGCTCTTTAAGCTCCTGGGTAGTCATCTGATATGGAGCTCATGAAATAGGTTCTGCTCCGGGAATAAGGTCTATCTTAAAATCAATATCACGCTTTGGTGGCACACCTGGGATCTTGCTAGGAAAGACATCTTCATACTCCTTGAGAATAGGATGGTCGTCAAGGGATGTCTCCCTATTCTCCCCAAAATCTAAGTCATTAACTGTTACAGCAAACAACTTGCATCCTTGACGCAAACATCTCTTCAATTGCATGGCAGAAATCATACGCAAAGAGATGGGTCTCTGAATCCCAACCACTTCTACTTCATTGCCCGATTCATCAACACACCTCACTAACTTGTGGCGATAGTCTATCACTGCTCGATGAGCTTCCAACCAATCCATCCCCAACACTATGTCATAGGATCCTAGTGGTATAATGAGAAGATCCACCGTGGTAGATAAAGGACCTATCCTCAACTCACAACCATACACAAGAGAGTCTACTAATACCCTAGATCCAAAGGCCAATTCCACCTACCACTTAACATCTTGCTTTGCTACCACTAATTTGCAACACTCCACTATAGAAGGGGAAATGAAAGAATCTGAAGCACCAGAGTCAAAAAGAATAGAAATAGTAATACCTCGCAAGACACCTGTAGTCTCCACAATGGTGCCTTGGTGCTCTGCTTGGAGGTTATCTACCGCCGCAAACACCCTATGTGACCTGCCTGCATCTCCAACAGTTGGCTCTGAAGCTGTGGGCCTCTATCCAAATCCTGAAGTATTCTTACGCGGACACTATCTGGCAATGTGGCCCTGCTGGCCGTAAGAGAAACATCCTGTTCCCCTACCAAAACCTTCACCGCCTATAGGAGCATTCAACTGCTGAAAACTTCCTCTACTTGCTGCAGACTGTGTGCTATGAGTTGGCTGATTAGGATGATGACATTTATTTCTTAGCCAATTCTGATCTTTAGACTGGAACCTATTACTCTGCAGAGACTGAGAGTGCTTTGGTTTTGTCTGAGAAAACTGATGTTGTTGTCCACTCTTAGAAGGTACATAATGACTCATCAAATTACCTGCGGTATGGGACTGACCTCCTCGGAAACTAGAACCTGCTTGAGATGTGCTACCAATCTGTACACCTGTATGACCCCCTAGGGCCATGGTCAAGTTCTCCTCCACCAATCGAGCCTTCTCAATTGCTACCTCCATGGTCTTCGGCTCAAAAACATGAACTCCTCCACTGATGCATGCATTCAGACCTCTAATAAAATATTGAACTAACTTGGCCTTGTTGTTTCCAATGCCAGCATACTGCTTGAGTTCATAAAACTTGCACTCGTACTGTTCCACTATCATGGCCATTTGTCTCAACCCATGGAACTCGTCCACTCGACGTTGCCTCCAGTGGTCTGATAGAAATCAAGCTCTGAACCTTTCCAGAAATAGTTCCCAAGATACTGTGGCAATATCTAAATGCAACTTTTGTTCCTCTAGTCGCCACCATGTAGAGGTGAACCCTCTAAGATGCATAATGGCACATCTTGCCTTAGTGTTGCTACCATAAGGATGCATAGCAAAACACCTCTCCAAATTAATTAGCCATGTCTCTGCTTCCATACCGCTACTAGAACCATCGAAAGTAGGAGGACGGGCTCTCATCAGGTCTCTCATGTGGCCTGTAAGAATAGCTTCTTGTTCAGCTGTGATTTCTCTCCTTCTAGGAGATCATTCCCTTTCTCTCCCTTCTGGCTGATCCATCTCCTGCCTGGGACCAAGACGAGCAAGAACCTCCTTAAGTAGCTGACGTAGCTGAGCACCCTCTGATTGACCCTGATTCTCTTGATTCTCGCTTCCACCTTCCTGTGTACTCTCATGAGGGGAACTAGGAGGAGGGCTGTTATCAATACCTCTCCCACAACCCCTACCTTGTCCACGTCCTCGACCTCGTACCCTAGGCATCTTCCTAGACAACACACCTAACAACAACTTCAGGTTGCTAGGTGAGGACTACAAATGAATTTATTCTTCAGAGTTTATGCAACTAGTATAGCTTAATGGGCTAATATAAAGCCCAGAGTACCTAGTGTTAGAAACCTGGCTCTGATACCAGATGTAACGCCCCGCCTTGAAGACCTTAGAGAAATACATAGTTATGTTATATGAAACAGGAATTTTTTTTTTTTAAATTATTAAGATAACAAGTAATGTTAACATAACTAATTACACCATTAAACTTACGACATATTTTCCAAGGTTTGAAGGCTGCATTACTTAACAATTCAACTAACGTAACTTAACATACATCAGTAATTGATCTAGATCCAATGTACAATTAAATAACTTATTCATATTCATTGCATGACATCAAATAGTATAATCTACATGATTAAATACATAACTGAAACACTTTCCTTACACATAAGTACATCATCACATCATTACATTGCCATTTTCAGACTACATCAAAATTACATACATTATGAATGATCTGTTACACAAGTCTGGTACAAGATTATACACATACATCATCACCAATTGGTACAAATACAAATGTCTGAAAACTGAGATAAATCTTTTCTACACATGAACTTCGACAACGAATAACCAATGGATAAGATAGCTCTTCCACCCGACCATGTGGAACCCTAAGGTCCACCCCCCGAGCTAGGAGTTAACATGAGGTCCCAAACAATAACAGTCAGGTAGACAAAGACTAACATCAACAAAGGATGACCAAACTTCAATGCAGCACATGGCAATAACATAAACAACACAACACAACTTAACTTCTAGAGGCAACACATAACATAAGTGGAGAGACCATACAAGGAATGCTAGGTTGTAGTAGGAGAGTGTCATCGCATGGTCCTAGCATGGGTTACCCTGGCAGTCTCTCACTGGACTCTGGCCCCCATCTATGGTTACCTTGGCAGTCTCTCACTAGACTCCAGCCCCATAGGGTGACACATGCAGAATCGACCTTTCTTTCATGAGGACAAGAAAGTCAATCTTGCCGACCAGGCCTTCTCTACCCATCCTTAGTCTAAATGAGCACTACAGGCCATGGGAGAGGAATCCATTTATCTTGTTAAATGTGAAATCTACCCTTAACCCCCTAGTTCATTTTAGGTTATCACTTCATTAATCTACTTTCAATGGGTTACCCTGGCTACCACTTTAGACGCCGACCCCACATTGAAAGCCACTCTCCTTTCTACCACCTAGTAAACCTTAACCATCATACAAGGCATTATAACAATACACATACATGTTTACTACAAGGCATAAACCCTCTTGCATTACAAATAGAATCATAACACCAATTGTTATCCATTGCTTATACATTACAACACTTTACTCTATTGCAGATTCCAAGTCTCTCCATACGTCATTTTCGACAAAACGGATACAAGATAGTCACAAGTGGCTAAATATCCCATACTAATTAAGATAACATGTTTGTTATAACATCACAATACAAAAACATCCATCCACATGTCGCATGTACTCAACTACGACAAACTAAGCCTCTGGAATTCGAGTTTGACCACTCATAGTTTGACTCTTTATGACAATAGAAATACTTAACTCATATAGTTCAATACACTTCTAGAGTTAACACTACAATTCTTTCTCTATTCAATGTAAACAACTTTCGTAATAAAATCAACATTAGATTACATTATCTCTTTTTCTAAACCAATTGATTTTAAAATAAATGCAACTATTATACATTACAACTAATTATCTAGATGCTCTTCATATTGTTTCTAAAAATAAATCACAAAATACAAAAATATAACAATTATTACACCGATTAACCTACCTTTCCAATGACAGATTGAATAATAACACTAAGACATTACCTTGTAACTATACAACAATCCAACAAGGAAAAAGGTCCAATCGTCAAAGATGAACAATAACATTTCGCTTTCCTCAAGGTTCTGCCCTAAATGATCTTTCTGATATTCTTTTGACCTCGACCAGAAGATAGTTTAATATGCCTTGAATTTTTTGTGGTAACGATGTCAAAGATGTTTGATTCCGTCAAAGAAGAAGATTGGGATGGTCATTTCTCAAGCGATCATCACTTGATAGTTGTAGTTATTACTTTTTGTTCCCGTGGCATTCTGATTCCCATGCAGATGCTTCCACTACAATCGTTTCAGCTATTGTAATCTATTGAATTGCAATCATATGTCGCCAAGGAGGTGTAGAATTGTTATTGACTGTTTTACCCTTGAAATGGATGATATTTGTTTAGATCACCAACTTCTTGGCAGCGTCCAACACACTTGAAAATTTAATAAATTGATGGCAAAAACTTTAAACAGTTTTCTCTCTCTAACGAATGGCAATGATCACAGGAAAATAATGATACACAGGAAAAGAAAAACTGGAGTTGTTGAAAAGACTACTTACGGCTTCTAACAGCGTTCTTCATATACCCAATGCCAAAAATGATTCTTCTTATAGTTGTGCAGATTTCCAAACATAAAGGTATGATTACAATTTCAAATACTATAGAGGTGCCTCCTTTTTATGGTCTAATAGAAGGTTACACTATTTAATCTTACTTTGTAACTATGATCATAGAATGCAAACAATTATTCATTGTTTATGTTGAGTTGTTTACCTTGCCGCGCTGGATACTGTACTAGTTATGAGGAATGTTTTAAACTCTTTTAAACAAAAATTGAAGTGCGATCAAATCTGGTAAAACCACCATGATACAGTAAACGTTTCTAGAGATGATTTGATTGCAATTTACAAACAATGTAAATACAAATTCAAGGTGCAGCGTTGGGTCATTGTTCACCAGATATTGGCTGTCAATAAAAGAAAAGACGTCTCATAAACTAAATGTATAAAACCAAATGTGATACTGAAGTTATCTGTTTATGTGGGACTACACACCGGTAGACTATGATTATCAGAAAGTAATGTCTTGTTGCACTACAACTCAGGGTTTGGTAATGATAAAGCATTGGAACGTCTTATCATTCACCCAACTTATGATGCAAAAATCCAATAGACAGTGGCTGACAAGCAAACCTATCCGATGTGTTCTGTTCGCACTACTTATCACTTGTCTCACATCTAGCATAGGAAGGATCCACCTATTTCATTGGCTTGTAAATTGATCCATGTTGACCTACAATAAAAAAATGCGATGTGTATGAAGAGCTCTTCCAGAAGTGCACCCAGATGGAAACAATGATCTATGGAACGATTGCAGGAAAAATACAAAATGGATTGGTTGCAAAGACCTTCAACACTTCCACAAGGTGATCTGTGGTATAACACTATATTCTACATAGAAATTATTTTAGATGTAATGGTGGTTTAATGTTATGCATTGATCGCTAGTATACATAAAATGGGTTTGCTGATAAGGTTTTAGGGAGCTTTGACATGGCGGCCCTTTTGTTTCCAAATTGCAACCCTACAATAGCTTGAAAATAGTTGATTACTGTGGGTGCACGGTCGGCCTCCTTGGTAGCGCAAAACTTAATATTGGGATACCTATTATGTCTATGCTGGTTTTGTGAACTGTTTGAAATCTATTAAACAAGAGTAAGGATACAAACTAGGATGGGACGATAACATGGTAAGCTCCAAATAGATGTATTATATGGACTATATGATTTAAACTAATGTAGTTTGTAAACACCAGATCCACTGCCTATTTCCATTCTCTTTCTAAAGACTAGGGTTCAATTGCAGTCCAAAAGCGTCCTTTATAAAGTTTAATGACAAACATTAATGTTTTGTTATTCCTCATCACATTTATCAACGACAAGATATGCGCTTTGGAATAGGTTATGGACATCCATCAACCCACAAAGAATAAGGGGAAATTGCCAGATGTTGAGGGTTAAATCACATGGCAACACGTCAGCAAAATTGAAATTGATTGATAGAATACCTTAAAGAGGTGTCGGGCCATGAAATGCAATGATCATAGTCAACGCACGTAAAGGATTTGTAGAAAAGGTTTAGAAAACTTTCAAGCAAGTACATTTGGCAGATGCAACATTAGATCTGTAACTGCGGTCGATGGCCAGATCGGCATGAATCACAATCATATACCAATCAATTGAGGCATATCACCGACATTGATGATCCTATATCATATAGTTACTGACCATTCAGTATGTTTTGAATTTAATTAGATTAAAATGGAAATGTCGCTTTAGGTTTTTGACAAAATTCTGATTTATTGTATTAGGGTTTTAGAATATCATATGCCAGATGCATTGTTATAACAACAAAAATGTCTTGAAATACAGATCTTTCCATTATTCAACCACCAAGCCGTCAATCCTCAGTTCTCACATGATTAGTTTTTTTTTTTAAAGAAGGACTGTGCAGTGGGGACAGAACCTATTAACTTGAGGGAGAAGGGATCGACTGAAGAGATTTCACAACAAACTAAGAATGGATCACTATGGATCAATGATTGACGGCAAGAAGCAGGCATGTAATGTAATTGATAGATTTTAAAACATAATTCATCAAATTAGAGATAAATTTAGATAATGATGGAACCTGGGTCCTCTGCACTAAAATTTTGATGCTGCGATCAAATGCTACCACCACATAACCAGCGTCTGTAATCTCCTCCTGCTATCCTCTTCCCTTTTGCAATCCCCCCTTCTTCTCTCTGTAAATTCCCTTTTTATCAAACAAACCTTCCCACTTTGTAAGGATGTGACACGCGATCCTATGTCTCCTCCATCCTCAAAATATATTCTTTTATTATTTTTAATGATCCCAACAAGTTGATTTTTATTAAAATTATGATTTTTATTAATATAAATATGTGATTCCAACTATTTTTTTATTAATAAATTGTAACATTACTCAATACCTATAAATTTTACAACTTAATTATAATTTATTTTATTAATTAAATTGCAAATCACGAATTACAACATGACTTACAATTTATTTATTTATTTATTTAAATATTCATTACAACTAATTTCTACATTCAACAATACAAAATTTCTTATAATTTTTATTTAACAATTTTACTTCACATAAAACTATAATTTATCTACAACAATTATCCTCAATTATCAACTTTTACAAATATATTTAATTATCAACATTATAATTTCCGTAAAATGATTCTATTTCATGCACAACACTACCTTACACACTTAGACACCTTCGGACCTACTTAGACTTCAAAGTATCACATTACCTGTCTGTAAGTCATGATCAAACGACAGACAACGACCATAAGGGTAAACTGACAACTAGACAACATTGACAAGGGACCCCACGTTAACTCCAAACAACTATTCCATTGGCGAAGGCACGCTCAGACCTAGTAAATCAGGTGGAGTCAGTGCCTAGTACCTGCATCCTGTAGCAATGCACGGTTAAACATAACAAGATGTATATGTCCACATGCAGTCCTATAGTGAATGGAAATCACAGTGGGGTAGGGTACTCGAGTGTGAGTAATACGACACTTTTCCTTTCACATTTATGAATAAACAATTAACTATATTGAACAAGATATCTGATTACTAGTCAACAACATAAAACAATCAATTATCTTACAATCAAATATAGCAATTAACATCAAAACATCTGTAACATCTAGTTTATTTATCAAATTGTAAAGTATAAAATAATAGAATCCAACATCAACAACTGTTATCATAATGATTAGGTCCATAATGAGTTAACAAAATAACAAATAATCCATCATCCAATGATCTAAGATACTGTCATAATGTCTAATACTACTAAGCAAACATCAATCTGACAGATGATAAGTTGAGGGGCACTACACAATTTCAACACTAAATCAAATGTAACTATGAGGGCTACAAGCAAATAAGATCACAAAGTGTGGCTAAACCATCACAATCAAATAGAAACAAAGTGTCGGCCATCGTAATCAATAGAAAATCATCCATAACCATAGAGAAAGTCTAAAATCTTCAAAATTGCACTGTACAATACTATGTGACTAGATACTAGCCACCAAACAAGGAAGGAGGGAACAACGTCAGGCTAGAGCAGTAGCCCTCATGTGGTTTGGAGTGAGCACACCATCCACATGGCTCAGAGTGTACTCCTCGGCTACACCCTGCATTATTTCATCACATGGCATGGACTAGCCAAGTGGCCCTCACACTGCTTGGCTGCCTGCATGGAATGTACACCTCAGCCACATCTCACATCACGTCTTAGCGTGACATGGTCATATGCCAACCAAAGAAGGCACGTACTGGTCATATACTACATGGTAGTGTGTCTATGGCTCTGTAGAAGTAGGCACATGTAGAACACACCCCGCATAGTGACACCTCGTGGAAAAGGCACACGCAAGTACTCACCGTAGCTAGAGGTCTACATGGCTAGGACATACCCATATGGTAACCGACTGAAACACTGTCGAAAGAAAACATGAGTATCCCTCTACAAGTGTCCGAGGCCACATTACTCTCATCACACAAGTAGGCTATCATAACACAATCTCATAGTGTACCTTCATGTGTCTAAGCATGTGGCATCGTGTCCTCAAGCCTAGCTCACTACCATCAGCAACATGGCATCATCACTAGCACTGTGTTGGAACATCAGTGGGGTGTGGCATTGTACCTATTGCATCATGTCAAAACATGTGCAGATACAGAATCTATCTCAGCATGGGTAACACACCTCCCTCCACATGCTGGACCTTAAAATATACATGGGGCACATGGTCTCACTTGGGTTATCCATGCAGGTCCCTTTCACCCTAGACCCTGACCCCCAAGTGGCGACACATGTCATCACATAGTTCCAGTTCAGTTGTCCATGTAGGTCCTAGACCCTGGCACCCAACTGACAACTCATGTGGCATATCATCCCTTTCATGAAGACAAGGTAGATGATCATCCAAGAAATACCATCCAGATGCTCAAGAACTATGGGGATTAGGCTAGCACATATACATTAAGTACCCTGATCCATCATAAGGGGAAGTAGTGAGTACGTTTCCTCGGGTTCAATTGAGCAGGGAACCGCTCTGCGCCACAATATGCGTATGCTGCACACTCCACCCAAGGAACTTTGTGGCTGCTACTACCCCTTCACAGACTAAGGGGCTAGAGAACCAAAAGAAGAGAATCTATGAATCTAACTTTTGGCTACTCTTATATATTTTCAACCACACATGGGTTGGCCCTCAATTCAGGTAACATCATACAAGCACACATGATGGTATGGTTAATCCCACACTGAAAATACAACATATTCCCCATGGATGGGTACCTAGTATCACCATCCCATGGGCACACAAAGCAAGTACAGGGTATTCACAATACTCAACCAATGCACAGTTACTAGTTTCTCACATTTACAAGGGAAGATACATTTACATGCATAATTCCATTACTACTCAATGATCATATACCATAAATACATTTATTTCTATAACCAATGTGATTCTATTTGCAAAATCATAACATTACCTGTTATCCATTTCCCTTTCTAGTTTTCTTTCACTCTACTTTTTCTACATATCATGTATGATGCTAAAAATCAATATCATGATCATCTATCCAATACATCAAGCTGGGTGTTTAGATTAAAGCATGGTATCCAACACAAGTGTTCCTATCACATGCATAAGAAGAATTACTATAACTAGGCATGGATGACAACATTAACCAGAGATCCTAGTGCTACAACTTAGCTCTGATACCAAATGTAATGCCTAGCCATGCAACCCTAGAGATAAGTCAACTAAGGAAATAAAAAGGTGGCATTTTTTTTAATAGAAATAATGGTAACAAAATATAACTTAGTCAAATTCAACAAGTTAACTAACATCTCTAGGGATAACATGACTACATTATTGTAATCAAGCAATGTTCAATAAGATACATAACACATTCAAATTATGTTTAACTACATGACCACATTACTAATTACTAACATGATCAACTAACAGCCATAGGTTGTACTAAATACACACATGCACAATTAGTAATGCCTACCAAGAAAATAACATTAATGAACTCAACAGGATGATAAGATATCAATTTACAAAATTTATCTTAGTAAACCTCAAGTCAATAATCGGAGTATATCAACATTCATAGAAAAGAAATGTAAGATACAAATATTTCAATAAGTTTATGCACATTTATACACCTTTACCAATACTACCAGATAGCCAACTATTCGCCAAGTGGAAAGGTTCCTCCTTAGCTCCAGAGTCCTGCATGACTTATAGATCTCAAACTGCACATCTACTGAAACATTAGTCCTTATTAATGACACGATACAAATATCAATTACATCAAATGAAAAGCCTAAGGCCCTAAGAGGCTGACCTAATGTCTCGGGGGCTCATGATGGCCTTGCCTACATACGGGCAGCACAGAGACTTCGTAGTTCGGGACTTGAACTTGCAACCATGAGATGGTATCATACAATTTATAACTTAGGTTAACATATACAATGGAAGCTTTATAATCTCAAGAACTTATGAGGGAGACAACATACACCACATATACAACATCTAATGATGCGTTCTCCTAACCAAAACATACTGATATAAGACGTTATATCATCAACACAAGCCATTACAGTAAGTATATCATTTCGGAAAACATGTATTAACAACAATACGATAGTTATCTATCTTCATAACTTCTTCTAAGATGTAATTCGGTCTTCCTTTCTACAAGATTAAATCTCACATTTGGCTTCCAACACATGTAAAACTATTTAATCACAAGCAATAATCTTCCAAGATATATAATTTCCATTAATGTAATTTATAAACTAAATAGACATGATAACAATTACATAATCACCAATATTAGCACTTCACCAAATTGAACTAATTTCCTTTAACAATGTAAGCCATGAAATGAATAATCACAAAAAAAGTATTATAGTCTTAATTCATCTTTCTAAACCTCTAATCATGATCAATAATATTATTATTCTTAAATAAAAATCACTTTAATTCTTTATAAAAAATCACTTTGGCAAGAATATATTTGAGATTACATAACGAATTTGAAATTTGACAAGACAAGTTAGGAATATTTATAAATACCGATCTTTATAATACTACAATTTTCTGATTACTCTTTCTCTAATTGCTATATTCTATCCATTTTATTTAATTCCACAAACTACATGAACTAACATATATATATTATATATAATTTTAATTTTAATTTATTTTATTTTATTATATATATATATAGAGAGAGAGAGAGAGATAAGGTCTTAACCCATAAAATATCTATTCCCCAGCTAGGTAAAAACAAAATACAACTAAAAGAAAGTAAATCAATTAAGTATAATATGAATTGTTAATTCAACAACTAAATCTAAGATCATGAAAATAATAAATACTTTCTTTTCTATTCTCCATTAGAGATCTTTTATAACAATCATACCAAAAGTTATAATTACTTTCTATTCTTAAATATAATAATATAAGACAGTAAGGTTTACACTTACTAACATATTTTTACTTCTAATATATTAAAAGGGAATAATTAATGGAAATCTATAAAAGGTGTTAGATATTTAGAAAGAACTAATTGATCTAGTTATCTAATAAGAGATATGTTGACTTGATCAATGATTTAAATTCAAGTTAACAAGGAGTACTAAAAATAAAACTTAAATTGAAACTTAAAGTTTCTAAATAAAGAGGATTTAAAATTAAGCTTCTAACTTAAAGTTCTATTTTACATTAAAATTTTGAAATAAAGAGGATTTAAAATTTAGCTTCTAACTTAAAGTTCTATTTTATATTAAAACTTATCTATATAAAATAATAATAATAAAATATAAAACTAATACTAATGCAATTTAAAATAAATAAATAAATACAAGACAATTATATATATAAGAACAAGATGAAATCATACTCTTAAATATAAATCATATTTAAAAGTAATGCTATTTGCTAATCTTGATAAAAATCTTAACTTATAATCCAATTAAGATTTTGATAAATCTTTATACAAAGGACAATATTCTTTCTAAACTAATATTTTATTCATGTCTAAATTAAATAAATACTATATTAAGACAAAGTAATCACATTTGGCAAAATATTGATGGTTACACAAATATCCTTGATTTTTATTTATTTATTTGTTGTTAAATAAATCTATAATGTAAAATGATATTTTAATTCTAAACAAAGAATTAGTCTCACCTTGTCTTTCCTATTATGATAATCTTTCTAAAAAAAGGATTAGATAAGATAGGATTAAAATAATAACAATTGATTTTTGTTCTCTAATATTAGAAGATTCCTCTTAAATATAGGATATCAAATTATAGAAAGAAACTATTCCATTCAAGAAACTCTTAAATGAAGAGTTAATATTTATTTATGCAAATTGAAGTAAGTTTTGCATGTTTAAAAGAACACATGAAATTAAATAAATGATACACGAAATGGATATGTTGAAAGGTTTTAGACATGTATGCAAAATGTGAAAGCATATCAAAGAAAGAAAAAAATTAAGCAAGCTTTTGACCAATTGCCTCAAAGAGATGTCATCTCAGGGAATGAAATGATCGTAGGAATTTTAAAAATGGATTTGGAGAACAGGGTTGAGAAACTCCATCAAATGTGATTGACAGAGTAAAGCCCAATTTTGGTGAGGCAAATTTTATTAAGGCAAATGTTGTAGTTGCAATTACTGTGGTAGACATATATGCATAAATTGGAAACACAGAGAAAATGTGCAAAATATATGCATAAATTGGAAACACAGAGAAAATGTACAAAATGTTTGGCAGAATGCCAAATAGAGAAGTCGTCTCATGCAATATCGTGATTGTAGGATAAGCATAAAATGGATTTATTTCAGAATGTTTCCATGAGACTTTCATCTTATGGAATTAATGATGCAGGGTATTCACAAAATGGATATGATAGGCACTAGCTGGAAAAAGAATAATTTCTGCAACCTATTCTGGCATCCTCATTGCATGCACCAAATCGGGAGCTTGGAACAAAATAAGGACACACATTGATGCATAATGCAAGGTAGATTTTTTTCATTTTTTTATTTTTTGATATTAATGTTGGAAAAGCTATGGCTGATATATATATGTGAAATGAGGAAGCACAGACAAGGTACACAAATTGTTTAATTGATTGCCTCATAAAGCTGTGATCTTAATGATTGATGATTGCAGGGTACATGCCTTATGGTTTGTATGGATGCACTACAAACTTTGGTGAGGGATGGATATACTTCGATCACATGAGTAACCCTTATTACCTTATGGCTACAGTTGATTGTTACATGTGTTTGGTCAACCTATGGACACCATAACTCTATCACTACATGCTAATTTAAATCAGAGTGTGGACATGCATCAAAGCATAAACAAAGGTGGATTTCTAACAAATAAAATTGCATGGCGGCTGGTGGATCATCTATTTTTGTACTTGTGCCAAAATGAGAACTTAGGGGTAGGGTACGAATGTATATCAAATCATAAACAAGGGTTTAAAGTTGATCCTGATAAGGGTTCTTCTTTGATATCAAAATATAAACTATTATGCTGGTCAAACCAAAAAGAGAAGAAACATTTGCATGTCATGAAATATGTCATGCCCACATTTCTCATGTGGTCACAACACACATCACACGTGTCATAGTCACATCTGTCATGTGGTTATGACACGAGATATCAAAAAAATTTCTCACGCTTCCCTAAAAACCCCCTCGCATGCGTAAGCATGCTCGGTGGTGTTCGGTCAAGGTGAAAACACTACAGTTGTCGGCGGGGTACAAGTACAATTGCGTGCAACCGGATGCGAGCAAACCAACAAGGGGGTCTCTACGATGCCGTTAACTTCACTACAAGGTTGTTAATATCAAGGTTCCTAAATCTAAATCTCGACAGATTTCGGCAGCATAACGCCTTACGGTGTAAGTGGGAATTACTCAACCCTATATTACGCACATGGTTCACTGATAGATTAACAACTTCCCACGATGCCTTGTTTTGACTAAACCGACTCGTGATCTCCCTATTGAATCATTTTTTTCAGCAAGGCACGGTTGTCTGTCTCCTCTCTTGCTTCCTGAAATATACTCCTCCTTCGACTTAGCATTCTCAACAAGGCGGTTCGTTTGCTTTCTCTTCCCTTTTCTCTGGGTCTTAATTTTGATTGTATTTTTATCGCGCTCACCTTAACTATTTCTCTGATAATTTAGTTTATTTATATTTCAGTCTCTCTCTCTTTCAAATTCTATGCTTTCTTTATGTTTATCCGGACCTTTCTTCATATTTTACATCAATCAGGGTTATCACTGTATCTATTCTTGACATTAATCCTAACTCCCGAATGGTCTAGGTCATATAGACTGGTTTACTACTTCGCTGGACTCGGTCTCCTAGTTTTCTCTGATCTAGGTTTCTCCTCTCCGTATGTATTAATTGAACTTGTTCCTAAGCAAATTTTGGCAGGAGGGTCCATCAACTTAGTTCTCTTATCCCATGTGGGAAATACCGCGCATTTTCTCCTCTGTGTTTTCCAATGTTACTTTTTCTTCTTCTGACTCTCTTACAGGTTTTCTGACTCTCTTACAGGTTTACTTATATGGACGTTTACTACAGTTGAGATTAAAATGGCCTCACATGGAATGTCTGTGATGGCTTCTTAAGTTTATTTCCAGTGATCTTTTAAGCAAGGTGACGTGTAATTTTCCTCTTCATTTTCTCGGTTATTGAATCACGTTGATAGTTGAAACTTCCCAGAAACTCTTTCCGGAGTAATACAGTATATTCCTTTATGCTCCCATTAAATTATAATTTTATTTTCTCTTATTATTGTTAGGAGAAAACGGCCTCTCTGAAAGTCGTAATCATAGAGAAAAATATAAGTATGTAACGATATATTCTATGTATATATATATAAGATTATATATATATATATATAAAAACACATATATTCAATTATATTTCTCATGTTATATTTACTGTTGTTATTATTACTATTGTTTATTATAATTACTATTATTGCAATTGTAAAGTTATCTTAATAATTTATTTCTCTCTTATACTATTCTTAATCTTGATAAGCGGCTCTCCTCTTTATAAATTAGAATCCAACATAGAAATATATTATAATTTCTTATTTAATTGCGTTTATACTTCACTTACGACGAAAACGTAATTCCCATACCTTGATATTTCATTATTAGAATTAATTTGTAAAACTATGTCAGGATTTTAAGCGAGGGTCTATAAAATGGACCATAAAACTTCTCTATATATATATACATATTTATCTGTATATGTGATTATGAAAATGCTCTTTTAACTTTGTTTAGCAAACTCCACATAATCCCTTACTCTTATATATATATATATATATGGAATTTATATCAAAATATAAATACATATCTATATCTACAAGATATATATATATATAATCATATATTTATACACGTTAAACCTAAATATAAATAAATAACTATATATATACATAGATATGTATATATACAGTTATATATTTATATAACTTCAAACACCACTAATAGTGGTGTTGTTTTTCTTTCACCAACTATTATTATTTCATTATTTTTGTTCAAACTTAAAGTAGGGTTTTCACCCTAAAAATTCTTATTGAAAATCATGTTGAAAACTGCAGACAAGGGTGGCGGAGCTGACCATGGCGGATGGCAGAGGGTGGAGCAAGCAGTGGAGGGCAATGGAGGGGCGCAGGGGACTGTGGCGGGCGGAGGTAGGCGCCACAGTGGCGAGTGGAGATCGGGCGGTGGAAGGGCCGCGCGGCGAGAGCAATGTACAGCGGCGGAGGCGGCATTTGGAGGGGCTCCGCGGGGTTCCAAAGGCAAGGGGATGTGGGGAGGGGCAGAGCCCCACCCACATCCCACGATGTGGGGTGTGGGTGGGGCTCCGCCCCTCCCCACACCTCTATTAAATGAAAGGAAACCGCGGTGGGGATTACTCCCCACCACCCACCATGCAAAGCTGCGACTGTGTTTTACACACAGCGATCTCCAACTTCGCTTCTTTATTTCTCATTTCGACTGTCATAAAATTTATTCTGAGTTTATTATTATTTAATGATAAAAAAATCAATAATATATATATATATTTCAGTCTCATAATACCACTTAATTTTCTCAATTAAACAATTTATTCAGTTTCTCTTATTCTGTTAAAAAATGATAATTACATAACAACTGATATATATTTCATTTTTTTAATACCACTTAATTTTCTCGATTAAACAATTTATTCAGTTTCTCATATTCTGTAAAAATGGTAAATAAATGACAACTATTTTATATATATATGTGTGTGTGTGTGTGTGTGTATATATTCCATTTTCATAATATCACTTAATTTTCTCAAATTGACAAACAGAAGTAAATACATAATAGATTTCCTCTAATGTTTACCAATTAACTGAAACCACTATGTATGAGGAATAAACTTAAACATTTAAAACTGTCTTTTCCATTATAACAATGAACTATAAAACTGACCTTTCAACTAATTAATCCAATCTATTCTTAAAATTACAAACCAGCTCAGATTTGATAGCAAATAAGTAAAGATCTCTTCCTTTCACTAACACATTTAATACAGTAAGACTTTCTAATTAACTTCAACTTTCCATAAGAGATTCAAGGTAAATCATTACATCATACACAATACAGTAAGATTAACTATTTCACTACCCTTAACAAGATGAAGGATAAGGATTTCCTTCTCCCAACCAACTTACAAAAGAAGTTATGTAACCACTAAGTAACAGTCACTCCCAATAACATGATCAGGGAGGTTATTTCCTTCACTCCCAGGGTGACAATAAATTACAACAATACCAAGAGAGGTGCTCTCTTTTACCCTCTTTACAAAAGATCATGAACTACTTCTCCTGACAAAGAAGAATAAACTGTTTCGTCAAAAATATAACTTCTCCAAATCCAACCAGAAGCTCCAAGAGGAAACCTGCGTATCAAAGACAAACAAAGAAGAAAACACCACTCATCTAGCTCTCCTCCCTTCCGTAGACCCGCAAGAGGGTCACCCCCGAGCTAGGGAGACCATACTCACACCTGGGTACTCAAGCACTCCACTTCACAACAGGGACAACAACAAACCCAAAGCACACAAACACCCGTGGGTAAATTACACAACACGGAAACTCAACTACAGTGAGTTTCATAAGGGGCAGGAGAGTGGACACACTCGACTCCAGAGTGTCACCCTTACAGATAATTTAACCAACACAATTTCTCTTGGCCTCAAACTAAGTTTGATCACAAATTTTTAAGAAATCTGTATTTGACTCTCAAGTCAAAGATACAGTCACAAATACATGCCCTCAAGGCTTTCAACATCCCAAAAGATGGAAACAGGTATGCACCCGAGGAGGATCTCTCCTCCCCTACCCCAAACTTGATGAGCATTTCTCCCAAGTGGGAGAAGCTCTGTCAAACAACCCGACAACAAACCCCACAGAAAACAAATCTAAACACAAACAAATAAGCATCTTTCACAAACTTTATATACACATCCAAATATACGAAAGAAAGGTAAAAATCAAACCAACCTTACAAAGCCCTCCTGGAATGAAACTGTTGCAGAGCTCCACTGAGTTCTCTTCCAACCTTAGCCAACAACTCCTCTCTCTCTTTTCTCTCCTCCAAGCTAACTTTCCTATTCTTTGGCAATCATAATTAAACTCTCCCCAAAATTCAACTAACTCCCTCTCATCCCAAAATTGGAAACAAATAACCCAAATTCTTTTCCAGTTTAGAGGAATGGGGAGGTGACACTTGTCACCTCCTCACCCTCCCCCAAAACCACTATTCTGTCCTGGTGGCTTATGTCACTCACCCATCCCTAGAGTACTCCTTATCCCTCTCCTCATGTCATTTCTCTTACGCATGGGAGAAATAAAAGGAGTTAAAGGAGGAAAAGACAGGTGACCCATGCCTCTTCTTCCCTCCTTCACATGGATGGCCCCACAACACATGGGGGAATCTCACTAATGGAGGAGGTGACTTCAAGTCAATCTTTCAATAATGGATGGGTTTGTAGTCATCTCTTACCTTGGGGATTGAAGAGGGATGGGTTGGGTGTTGGTACAACCCATCATGTCCCCTCCATACCTCCAATTTTCGCCACTTAACTTCAGGGGGAAGTTAAGATGACTAGATGGAGGTTACTCAAGGGTTACCCATGCCAAATGGGCCCCTAGACCCATGGGGTATAACCCAGGGTCAACTTTAACCCATTTAGGACACCCATGGTCAAGGTAAAGCACATGAAAAGGCCTCATAGATTTAAATAAAATAAAGAAATTCAAATTCAATCTTTTTTACAACACAAATCATAAAATAGTGTTACATGAGGGTAACCTAACCCACTCGACCATACGAAAGACCACAATACAACATCACATCAAACATAGAGAGATCTTGGTTCCTCATGGAACCAGATCGGCTTAACAGGGAATAACAAATAACAAGGTGCGGAATGATCTCCAAAATCTGTGGTTCGATTAGTAATCCTGCATACTAAATTACAAGATCAGTATCCACATATAATCATCATAGCCAAAGCAACTTAAAAACATGCATTATCATGACATAGATTTTAATTAGCATAAATGAAATCATATTACAATTTTCCATCATCACCTAATTAACTTTTCTGAAATGTAACTTATCCAAACATCACCCAATTAGTTTTTCCGTAATCATAATAAAGTTTAATAGTTTGACAATTCTGGGAACTACGATCCCACAAATATAAAAAGTAACAATAACAGTAATGTAAATAGTCATAACAACAGAAGTAAAAAGGGTGGTCCTCACATCCTCTCCCCCTAAGACTGTACTTCCTCCTGGAAGTCGTCAAAAAGGTGAGGATAAAGGGTCTTCAGTCTCTCTGCATCTTCCCATGTCGCTATGACTTCGTCGTATAGGTCCCACTGGACTCTAACCTGGTCCAGCTCTCGACCTCAAAGGGCCAGCGTCTGACGAGCCAATATGCGAATTGGCTCCAGTGCCAGCTGTCTGTCTGCCTCTACCTGAAGAGCACTCCAATCCAACACGTGAGATAAGTCAGAAATATATTGACGTAACACTGATACATGAAATACATCATGGATACGTGACAGGCTAGGTGGCAAGGCTAGACGATAGGCTACTGGTCCTATCCACTCCAAGATTTCGAAAGGTCCTAGAAATCGAGGTGCGAGTTTAGAGCCCTTCCCGTAACGGATTGGACTCTTGTGCGGTCGCACTCTCAAAAATACCCTTTCCCCCACAGAGAAGCTTCGGTCTGTCCTCTTAGCATCGGCATACTTCTTCTGCCTATCCTGTGCTTCCTGAAGTCTCTGTCTAATCTGTTTGACCTGCTGTTCCATATTCTGAACTATTTCTGGACCGATGACCGTTCTGTCCTCTATTCGATCCCAACTCAATGGTGTTCTGCATGGTCGGCCATATAAACCCTGGAAAGGAGGCATACCCAATGAGCTGTGATGCCCATTATTGTAGGCAAAATCAACTAGATATAGGTACTCCTCCCATCTAAACTGATGGTCCATCACATACATGCGAAGCATGTCTTCTAACACCTGGTTAACTCTCTCTGTTTGTCCGTCGATTTCCGGATGATAGGCTGAACTGAAGTTGAGCTGTGTGCCCAACGCCTGATGTAAGGCTCTCCAGAACGATGAAGTAAATACAGAGTCTCTGTCAGATATAATGCGGCGAGGTACCCCATGAAATCTAACAATCTGATCAAGAAACACCTTTGCCACTGATGGTGCATTGTATGTTGTGCATATTGGTGAAAAATGCGCCACTTTAGTCAGCTTGTCAACTGTCACCATAATAGCATCATGGCGACGTGATGACATAGGTAGACCAATGATAAAATCCATAGAAACGGTGTCCCATTTCCATTCAGGTATCTCGTGAGGGTACAACAGTCCCGCTGGATGCTGATGTTCGGCCTTGACCCTCTGACATTCTAGGCAACGAGCAACGAAATCGGCAATGTCACGCCTCATCCCAGCCTAATGATAAAGCTGTCATAAGTCAGCATGCATCTTCTTCACTCCTGGGTGTGCTGCATAGGGTGCTCTGTGAGCCTCTGATAGGATTATTGTACGAAGATTACCCGCATGGGGTACATAGATGCGCTGCCGATGTCAAAGCATACCATCAGACTCAAGGGTATATCCTGTAAATTTGCCCTCAAGGGCCTTCTGATTTAGTATTGCCTGCTGCATCTCAAGAAACCACTCATCTTCCAGCAGATGCTATAAGATGCGATCTTTCAAGTCCACCTTCAAGGTCAGGGTCAGGATCTCGTGGCGCCTTCAACTCAAAGCATCGGCGACCACGTTCTCCTTCCCTTTGATGTAGTGGACATCGAAGTCGTATTCGCATAGGAATTCCATCCAACGCCATTGGCGGGCGTTCAAATTTGGCTGTGTAAAAATATACTACAAACTATGATGATCTGAATGGAGTTCAAAGCGTTGACCTAGGAGAAAGTGTCTCCAGCGGACCAAAGCATGAACAACTGCTGCGAGCTCTAAGTCGTGAGTAGGATAGTTTAACTCATGTGTCTTTAGTTTTCGCGATTCGTATGCGATCGCTCTACCACCCTGCATAAGCACGGCTCCCAAACCTTCTAATGATGCATCTGTGCAAACTACAAAATCCTCTGTAGGATCTGGAACTGCTAAAATAGGAGCACTGGTAAGACGCTCCTTGAGGACTCCAAAGGCCTTTTCACACTGCTCAGTCCAAATGAAACCCTTCCCTTTTCGCTGAAGGGAAGTAATGGGATGTGCTATCCTGGAGAAGCCCTCGACAAACCGACGATAATATCCGGCTAACCCCATAAAGCTTCTGACCTCTGTCACGTTGGTGGGTGCCGGCCAGTCCTGAATTGCTCTGATTTTAGATGGATCTACGGAGATGCCATTGCCTAATAAAATGTGTCCCAAATACTGCACCTCTGTCCTGAAGAAGGCACACTTCGCCAAGTTGCCATAAAGCTGCTGCTCTCGTAATTACTGCAAAACTTGACACAAGTGCTCCACATGCTCCTCCTTAGTCCGTGAATAAATCAAAATGTCATCTAGAAATATTATCACGAACCGATCTAGGTAAGTACGGAACACCCCGTTCATGAGGCTCATGAACACTGCAGGAGCGTTCGTCAACCCGAAGGGTACCACTGTGAATTCGTAATGGCCATATCTGGTTCAAAAAGTAGTTTTATGAATATCTATCTCCGTGATGCACAATTGGTGATACCCAGATTTTAGATTGATTTTTGAGAACACTCTGGCTCCCTGCATCTGATCAAAAAGGTCGTCAATCCTAGGCAGAGGATAACGGTTCTTCACCGTCACCTTGTTCAACTGCCTGTAGTCCATACATAAACGAAGAGACCCATCCTTCTTCTTCACGAAGATAACCGGTGCGCCCCATGGCGTAACACTAGGTCAGATGTGCCCCTTCTCAAGTAATTCCTCTAACTGTAGCTTAAGTTCAGTGAGTTCATGTGTAGTCATCCTATAGGGTGCACGGGATATCGGTTCTACACCCGGCACTAAGTCGATGTGGAAGTCCACTTCTCTGTGTGGAGGCATACCTGGTAATTCCAGTGGAAATACATCGGCAAACTCTCTAAGGACAGGGTGATCATCTAAAGTAGCCTCAGGTTCATCCTCTGCTCTATCACTGACCGTGATGGCAAACATTTGACATCCCTTCCGCATACAGCGCTTAAGCTACTGAGCGGATATCATGCGAATAGCCGTGGGCTTTTGAATGCCCACTATCTCAACCGGCAAACCATGATCGTCTAAACAGCTAATCATCCTCTAGCAACAGTCAAGCTTGGCTCTATGTGCCGCAAGCAAATCCATACCCAGAACTATACCGTAGGATCCTAACGGCATAATCCTAAGGTCACATGTTGTGGTGAATGATCCCAATGTGATCTCACAGTCTTTAACCAAGGTATCTACTGACATCCTGGCCCCTGAGGCCAACTCAACTTCCCACCTAATGTCTTGCCTAGAAGCCACCAGCCTACAACGCTCCACTAACGATGTAGACAAAAAGGAGTCAGTAGCTCCTGAGTCGAAAAGGATCGAGATGGGGAAGTCTCCAATCGTACCTGCTGCCTCGATGACGGAAGCCTGGAAGTCAGCCTGGCGGTTATCAACTGCTGCAAACATGTGGTGGGATCTGCCCACGTCACCTACGATCTGCTCAGATCCTCCTGATCGGGGCTGTCCCCCTACTGTAAATCCCTGCGGGCACTCTCTAGCCAGATGCCCTGCCCCACCACACACATAACATGGTCCTCTAACCTGTAACTGCCCTAACTGTGTTCTGCCTGATTGTTGTTGCCCAGTCCGTCCAGTAGACCCCTGTGAACCTCTGTAAGACTGCTGGGACCTCATGGGTCCTGCCGATGAACCCTGCTGTCTCTGATCTCTGTGTGGACCCTGCTGCTGCCATCCACAGTTCTGTCCTCCCTGACCCCTCTGTTGGAATTTAGATTTTTGCTGATGTTGCTGCTGCTGTGGAGGCCTAGGAGGTAATGAGGAAGAGTTATATCCTCCTTTCTGTGTTGTGTTTTGAGGCCTTCGAAAGTTTTGTTGTTGCTGGGGATTACGTTCCTGGTACTGCAGGCGTGAAATCTGCCCTTGTCCCTGAATTTCCTCTGATATAAGGGCCTTTTCAACAGCCTCGCTCATGGTCTGGGGATTTGCTATACGAACTGGTCCTGCTATCCCGTGATTCAGCCCTCTGATGAATTTGTGTATTAAGATTTTCTCGTCATGGAGGTATTCCGCGTAACGAGAAAGCTCAATGAATCGGCTCTCATACTGAGTAACAGTGAGTCCCCTCTACTGTAAATCATGGAACTCATCGATCCTGCGCTGTCTGTAATGTTCTGACAAATATCGCGCATTAAAGCACTCTATGAAGATGTCCCATGTGAGTGTATTCACGGAAAGTCGACGCTTGCACTCCTCTGTGCGCCACCAGGTAGCTGCTGCATCCCTAAGAAGATGGACTGCCACTCGTGCTTTTGTGTTGCTTCCATATGGTCGCAATGCGAAACACCTGTCTAAGCTAATCAGCCAAGCCTCGGCCACAGCTCCCTCTGTAGCACTTGCGAAAGTGGGTGGGTTGAGCCTAAGTAGATCTCTGATGGGGTCCCCTCTATCTCTAAGTCCCACAACTAGCCCTTCCACACCATCCTCATACAATCCATGATGTACCTGTTCTGCCCTCTGGATCTCATCTCGTCTCAAAGGTCTCAGAGGACTCCTGCTCCGTGCATGGGAGGCTGACCCTACCTCCTCTACTATTGTGTCGAGAAGCTCAACGAGAGGCTCCACATGTGGCACCTCTAGTGGATCAACGCGGGGCTCCTCACGTGGCTCAATACATGACTCGACACGTGGCTCCCTACGTGGCTCCTCTTGCGGATCAACTCAAGGCTCTACACGTGGCTCAGGAATCACTGGCGGTAACCTATCTAACATAGCCTGTAGTGCCTGTAAGATCTGTGGACCTATATCCAATACTGGTGTCGCCTGTGGTACTAGTGGTGCTTGTGGTTCAGGTGGTGCAGGTGGTGCTGCTATAACTACGGGTGCCAGTCCCTCGGCTGAGGAATCGCTGTGCACCTCGACAGACGCTGTGTGGCGTGACCGCACTCGTTGAACATGGGGAGGCATCCTACAAAACAAGGTAGAAACTAATTAGCCAAAGTTGCGGAATAATAACGTGCCCAAATACGCCCAGTGTTTAAACTTGGCTCTGATACCAAATGTCATGCCCACATTTCTCATGTGGTCACAACACACATCACACGTGTCATAGTCACATCTGTCATGTGGTTATGACACGAGATATCAAAAAATTTTCTCACGCTTCCCTAAAAACCCCCTCGCATGCGTAAGCATGCTCGGTGGTGTTCACTCAAGGCAAAAACACTACAGTTGTCGGCGGGGTACAAGTACAATTGCATGCAACCGGACGCGAGCAGACCAACAAGGGGGTCTCTACGACGCCGTTAACTTCACTACAAGGTTGTTAATATCAAGGTTCCTAAATCTAAATCTCGGCAGATTCCGGCAGCATAAGGCCTTACGGCGTAAGTGAGAATTACTCAACCCTATATTACGCACGTGGTTCACTAATAGATTAACAACTTCCCACGACGCCTTGTTCTGACTAAACTGACTCGTGATCTCCCTATTGAATCATTTTTTTCAGCAAGGCACAGTTGTCTGTCTCCTCTCTTGCTTCCTGAAATATACTCCTCCTTCGACTTAGCATTCTCAACAAGGCGGTTCGTTTGCTCTCTCTTCCCTTTTCTCTGGGTCTTAATTTTGATTGTATTTTTATCGCGCTCACCTTAACTATTTCTCTGATAATTTAGTTTATTTATATTTCGATCTCTCTCTCTTTCAGATTCTATGCTTTCTTTATGTTTATCCGGACCTTTCTTCATATTTTACATCAATCAGGGTTATCACTGTATCTATTCTTGACATTAATCCTAACTCCCGAATGGTCCAGGTCATATAGACTGGTTTACTACTTCACTGGACTCGGTCTCCTAGTTTTCTCCGATCTAGGTTTCTCCTCTCCGTATGTATTAATTGAACTTGTTCCTAAGCAAATTTTGGCAGGAGGGTCCATCAACTTAGTTCTCTTATCCCATGTGGGAAATGCCGTGCATTTTCTCCTCTGTGTTTTCCAATGTTACTTTTTCTTCTTCTGACTCTCTTACAGGTTTACTTATATGGACGTTTACTACAGTTGAGATTAAAATGGCCTCACATGGAATGTCTGTGATGGCTTCTTAAGTTTATTTCCAGTGATCTTTTAAGCAAGGTGACGTGTAATTTTCCTCTTCATTTTCCCAGTTATTGAATCATGTTGATAGTTGAAACTTCCCAGAAACTCTTTCCGGAGTAATACAGTATATTCCTTTATGCTCCTGTTAAATTATAATTTTATTTTCTCTTATTATTGTTAGGAGAAAACGGCCTCTCTGAAAGTCGTAATCATAAAGAAAAATATAAGTATGTAACGATATATTCTATGTATATATATATAAGATTATATATATATATATAAAAACACATATATTCAATTATATTTCTCATGTTATATTTACTATTGTTATTATTACTATTGTTTATTATAATTACTATTATTGCAATTGTAAAGTTATCTTAATAATTTATTTCTCTCTTATACTATTCTTAATCTTGATAAGCGGCTCTCCTCTTTATAAATTAGAATCCAACATAGAAATATATTATAATTTCTTATTTAATTGCGTTTATACTTCACTTACGACGAAAACGTAATTCCCATACCTTGATATTTCATTATTAGAATTAATTTGTAAAACTATGTCAGGATTTTAAGCGAGGGTCTATAAAATGGCCCATAAAACTTCTCTATATATATATACATATTTATATGTATATGTGATTACGAAAATACTCTTTTAACTTTGTTTAGCAAACTCCACATAATCCCTTACTCTTATATATATATATATATATTTGGAATTTATATCAAAATATAAATACATATCTATATCTACAAGATATATATATATATATTTGGAATTTATATCAAAATATAAATACATATCTATATCTACAAGATATATATATATATAATCATATATTTATACACGTTAAACCTAAATATAAATAAATAACTATATGTATACATAGATATGTATATATACAGTTATATATTTATATAACTTCAAACACCACTAATAGTGGTGTTATTTTTCTTTAACCAACTATTATTATTTTATTATTTTTGTTCAAACTTAAAGTAGGGTTTTCACCCTAAAAATTCTTATTGAAAATCATGTTGAAAACTGCAGACAAGGGCGGCGGAGCTGAGCATGGCGGATGGCAGAGGGTGGAGTGAGCAGTGGAGGGCAATGGAGGGGCGCAGGGGACTGTGGCAGGCGGAGGTAGGCGCCACAGTGGCGAGTGGAGATCGGACGGCGGAAGGGCCGCGCGGCGGGAGCAATGCACAGCGGCGGAGGCGGCGTTTGGAGGGGCTCTGCGGGGTTCCAAAGGCAAGGGGATGTGGGGAGGGGCGAAGCCCCACCCACATCCCACGATGTGGGGTGTGGGTGGGGCTCTGCCCCTCCCCACACCTCTATTAAATGAAAGGAAACCGCGGTGGGGATTACTCCCCACCGCCCACCATGCAAAGCTGCGATTGTGTTTTACACACAGCGATCTCCAACTTCGCTTCTTTATTTCTCATTTCGACTGTCATAAAATTTATTCCGAGTTTATTATTATTTAATGATAAAAAAAACAATAATATATATATATATTTCAGTCTCATAATACCACTTAATTTTCTCAATTAAACAATTTATTCAGTTTCTCTTATTCTGTTAAAAAATGATAATTACATAACAACTGATATATATATATATATTTCATTTTTTTAATACCACTTAATTTTCTCGATTAAACAATTTATTCAGTTTCTCATATTCTGTAAAAATGGTAAATAAATAACAACTATTATATATATATTTATATATATATAAATATATATATATAAATGTCTATATATTCCATTTTCATAATATCACTTAATTTTCTCAAATTGACAAACAGAAGTAAATACATAATAGATTTCCTCTAATGTTTACCAATTAACTGAAACCACTATGTATGAGGAATAAACTTAAACATTTAAAACTATCTTTTCCATTATAACAATGAACTATAAAACTGACCTTTCAACTAATTAATCAATCTATTCTTAAAATTACAAACCAGCTCAGATTTGATAGCAAATAAGTAAAGATCTCTTCCTTTCACTAACACATTTAATACAGTAAGACTTTCTAATTAACTTCAACTTTCCATAAGAGATTCAAGGTAAATCATTACATCATACACAATACAGTAAGATTAACTATTTCACTACCCTTAACAAGATGAAGGATAAGGATTTCCTTCTCCCAACCAACTTACAAAAGAAGTTATGTAACCACTAAGTAACAGTCACTCCCAATAACATGATCAGGGAGGTTATTTCCTTCACTCCCAGGGTGACAATAAATTACAACAATACCAAGAGAGGTGCTCTCTTTTACCCTCTTTACAAAAGATCATGAACTACTTCTCCTGACAAAGAAGAATAAACTGTTTCGTCATAAATATAACTTCTCCAAATCCAACCAGAAGCTCCAAGAGGAAACCTGCGTATCAAAGACAAACAAAGAAGAAAACACCACTCATCTAGCTCTCCTCCCTTCCGTAGACCTGCAAGAGGGTCACCCCCGAGCTAGGGAGACCATACTCACACCTGGGTACTCAAGCACTCCACTTCACAACAGGGACAACAACAAACCCAAAGCACACAAACACCCATGGGTAAATTACACAACACGGAAACTCAACTACAGTGAGTTTCATAAGGGGCAGGAGAGTGGACACACTCGACTCCAGAGTGTCACCCTTACAGATAATTTAACCAACACAATTTCTCTTGGCCTCAAACCAAGTTTGATCACAAATTTTTAAGAAATCTATATTTGACTCTCAAGTCAAAGATACAGTCACAGATACATGCCCTCAAGGCTTTCAACATCCCAAAAGATGGAAACAGGTATGCACCCGAGGAGGATCTCTCCTCCCCTACCCCAAACTTGATGAGCATTTCTCCCAAGTGGGAGAAGCTCTGTCAAACAACCTGACAACAAACCCCACAGAAAACAAATCTAAACACAAACAAATAAGCATCTTTCACAAACTTTACATACACATCCAGATATACAAAAGAAAGGTAAAAATCAAACCAACCTTACAAAGCCCTCCTGGAATGAAACTATTGCAGAGCTCCACTGAGTTCTCTTCCAACCTTAGCCAACAACTCCTCTCTCTCTTTTCTCTCCTCCAAGCTAACTTTCCTATTCTTTGGCAATCATAATAAAACTCTCCCCAAAATTCAACTAACTCCCTCTCATCCCAAAATTGGAAACAAATAACCCAAATTCTTTTCCAATTTAGAGGAATGGGGAGGTGACACTTGTCACCTCCTCACCCTCCCCCAAAACCACTATTCTGTCCTGGTGGCTTATGTCACTCACCCATCCCTAGAGTACTCCTTATCCCTCTCCTCATGTCATTTCTCTTACGCATGGGAGAAATAAAAGGAGTTAAAGGAGGAAAAGACAGGTGACCCATGCCTCTTCTTCCCTCCTTCACATGGATGGCCCCACAACACATGGGGGAATCTCACTAATGGAGGAGGTGACTTCAAGTCAATCTTTCAATAATGGATGGGTTTGTAGTCATCTCTTACCTTGGGGATTGAAGAGGGATGGGTTGGGTGTTGGTACAACCCATCATGTCCCCTCCATACCTCCAATTTTCGCCACTTAACTTCAGGGGGAAGTTAAGATGACTAGATGGAGGTTACTCAAGGGTTACCCATGCCAAATGGGCCCCTAGACCCATGGGGTATAACCCAGGGTCAACTTTAACCCATTCAGGACACCCATGGTCAAGGTAAAGCACATGAAAAGGCCTCATAGATTTAAATAAAATAAAGAAATTCAAATTCAATCTTTTTTACAACACAAATCATAAAATAGTGTTACATGAGGGTAACCTAACCCACTCGACCATACGAAAGACCACAATACAACATCACATCAAACACAGAGAGATCTTGGTTCCTTGTGGAACCAGATCAGCTTAACAGGGAATAACAAATAACAAGGTGCGGAATGATCTCCGAAATCTGTGGTTCGATTAGTAATCCTGCACACTAAATTACAAGATCAGTATCCACATATAATCATCATAGCCGAAGCAACTTAAAAACATGCATTATCATGACAGATTTTAATTAGCATAAATGAAATCATATTACAATTTTCCATCATCACCTAATTAACTTTTCTGAAATGTAACTTATCCAAACATCACCCAATTAGTTTTTCCGTAATCATAATAAAGTTTAATAGTTTGACAATTCTGGGAACTGCTATCCCAGAAATATAAAAAGTAACAATAACAGTAATGTAAATAGTCATAACAACAGAAGTAAAAAGGGTGGTCTTCACAAAATAATGAAGGTATCATATTAGAAGGCTGATACAGAGCAACTATAAAAGAGTATTCTGATATGGCATGGAAAGGATCATCACCTTATAAAATAGTTTGATTTAAACTTTCAGAAATGCATCAAGGAGATTTTATGAATGAAGGGTCATCGAACAAGCAAGGAATATGTCAAATGAGTGTAAACAAAGGAAGAGCCTTCAATGGCTCATGCATGATGATCGAATATTCACATGCAAGTCAAATAGATGAATCCAAGTTGAGGAAACATTCTAGAATAGGAGGAAGGATAATCATTCAACAATGTCTTCCTATCTGTATCCTTATGAAGAAAGAATTTAACCGAATCCATTTCAAATTATAATATACAAGGAAACAAGGTTTTTCGATGAAATCTATTTCGAATTCCTTGTGCAAACAATACAAAAGAATGTCTCTTGCCCTTCCTTCCTTTTCCCTCCATTTTTCCTCTTTTTTTTCCAAAGATTTGTTTATCTTTTTAATACCTGCTGAAGACTTTTCCTCTTCCACTTCTAGAAGATTCCCCCCAATAACTCCTATATGATTTTATTTTAGTCTTTGCTAAAAATAAATTTTATGACAACACATAAATGCTACCTATTTTATTTGCCACTCAACACAACATTTAATAATAATAATATATTTATTTATTAACTTAACTACTAATATGATATATATACATATTCAATAAGGTAAATTTACATAAAGTCATTTATATTTATTTAATTATTAAAAATGTCTTTATGACTAACAATATTATTTTAATGTCGTGATTAACCTAAGCATCAAATAAACAATCCAAACTAAATAACCCAAATGTCAGACATACCCAACACATCCAAAGTGAAAATGGAGTGGCACTACAAAAGGAGTTTGAAATAGATGTATATGAACACCACCATCCACAAAAGTCTCATTCAAACAATCCCATTCCCATTTAAACAGTCCCATTTTTTGTCTGCCACCACTGTGAAAAATTTCTTATAAATTCATTTTTTCAATTTCTAAAACAGTCACTATTCAACCATCCAAGAATTCTCTTATTTTAACAAGATTCATTGTTTATAGACTTTCTTAAAGTTACCATGTCCTATCTATTACAAATTATTTTATTGGTTGCTTTGTTCAGTTGTGCTAAATTAGAAATAACATGATGCAAGAGCATCCAGTGGTGTAAGGGTAATCTTGCATCACCCAAAGATGTATTTCAAAATTGTTGATGTTCTTTCCATTTCTTTTCAAAATTTGTGGTTCTGGTTCCATAATCACTTGAATAATGATGTAGAACTTTTAGTTTTTCCAAACTGCTAAAAATAGCAATCTGCTATTTTTAGAAAGTTTGCATTTGGGCATGGAAGAAGTGAAAATTTATAGGAAGCTTCATAACTAAAAAATAAGACCTTTGGCGAAGGAATCACGTAAAGATCATTTGCGAGTTGAAAGATATTAAAGTTTCTGTTTCCCAAAAAATACCTGAAAATAGCCCTGTATGGGCCTAAAAATGGCTAGAACCAACAAAGTGGTTTCTTAGTGCGTAGAGCACTCTGCAAGCTTTCTGACGCATAAAACAGTTCGTCAATCAGACACCCGGATCAAAAGTTATGGCTCCTAAAAGTTGACCTATTTTTGGAGGGAGAAGCAAATTTTGAAATTAGGTTGTTGGCCACCAAAAAGGCTATTAATAACCATTTTTGGGAACCCTGGCCAGTAGTAGAGTTAAGGGGGCAAGTGTGGAGTCAAGAATAGGTGAGAAAATGGAAACCCTAGCTGATTTGGGGTTACAGAAGGCAGATGATTCTAGAGTCTTCGGATAGGAAGCTGTAATGTGTTGCAGCCTGTGGAAGGTTGATTCCTCTAATTGTAATTAAGCTTCTGTAATGTAATGAGTTGTCCAGATCAATAAATAAATAGTCTATTTTTTGTGTTCTATTTTTGTTGTTGTGTGTTTTATGATTTACCCCTCCTTCATCATAACCATAGCAATTTCTAATCCTATGTTCTTTAAGTAAAATTTTAAAGTGTAGGTTAGTTGGTGAGGACAAATAATTCTAGTTGGTAAGTGTCATCTAATTAATATGTATTTCTATCTTTTATATTCACCAAATATACATAAACTTAGATTTCACCAATTATAATATACTCAAATACATAAATATAAATAATATTAATAGCTAACAAAATATACCAAAATATAATATGATAATCAATATGTCCAAAACATTATAATCATATTCATATTGATAGCATATGAATATAAAACAATAACTTAACCTCATAATTGACCTAGCACTCAAACAACTTAATCATATATAATCTAAATTTTTAATATATGTAATTGTCTTGGTCAATTATCACACTAAAATTATAATATATAGTTCTAATTATATTATAATATGGTTAGTAAGCAAAAAATAATTACAACCAATTTAATACTCAATTTTTTTCTTCTACCTATAGTATATATTTTTCTAGCCAATATTTAGAGCCCAAATAACTCTATATATTAATACCTATTAAAGAAGTTGATTATAAATATTTAATATTGGTCTTAATATATTACCTTTTAAACCCATATCTACAAGTGACAATATTTATTATGGATAGTTTAAGTTTCTAAAATACACATTATCCTATATATTATATTTTCTAAATTTATATAATAGTATGTTGTAGTTTTTTTATACTAGTAAATAATTCTTAAATTGAAAAAGGAATCTTATTAATATGAATATAAAATAATTATAGTGGTATAAACCCTTTGGTTTGGTGTGTGAACCTGTTAACAAAAACAAATTAAAAAAATTATTATATAGTGGACATATTAAATGATAATCATAAACATTAAAAATATAGTCCACAAATGCAAATTAATAATTAAAAGCTTAACCTACATGGCTTGAGGTGTTAACAAAAACAAATTTAAAAAATAATGCTCACTTATAAAAGCCTATTGGCTAATAAGAGATTATTATTGCAGAGAGAAAAAGTAGAATCCTCATACATGCATTCAGTAAAATCCTCCCAACTATGAAATAAAGAGTCCAGCATTCATAGCTTATGCAATGCCTTCCTATATATCTCCTATCCAATTTTCTTGGAAATCGAGCAAGTTAGTGAGCATAAATAAGTCATCAATAGCCTCCTTCCCTAAGGTTGAACCCCCAATAGAACATCCAAAATGAGCTTACCTACTAAGTTACTCAACTTCTTATAAACCCATAAACTTGCCTTGAAGACCCTTTCATATAATATCTCTTTAAGCAGGGGAAAATTATAAAAAATCATTTCATTTAGAAATAATTAAGTTCATAGATGTGTCCCACATAATAGCCACACTGTGCTAATAGGGTGTTTACAATACCTAACCTGGATCTCAATTCTACATGTACAAGGTTATTGGGTTGATCAAGTCCAATAACAAAGTATAATAAAATAAGGACAGTACAAACAATTCAAATAAAGCATCTTAAGCAAAAATAGAACAAAAAATAAACTATTACTAGCTACTGTAAGATACAAAAAAATGTATATAATAGGTTTATACTAATATAATTCTCATTGAATTTGCATATCAAATAAAAAATTAAAGGTTGTCTCTCTCCCTGTAAATTTTGACATGTCCCCATGGTAGATGCTAAGATAATATGTTTGATTTCGTATCTTAAAAAAATTGTTTCATTCCACTTAAAAACATTATTTTTTAAAAGTTTAAGATGTGGAAATGATCCTATGACCTATTAGTTATGGACCCACAATGTAACTTATGTTAAACCATTCTAAGTATCAAGTTTTTGTTTTTATTTTTTATTTTCTATTTTTTGCATTTGTGTTTTCATTGATGTCAACAAAAGTGCGTTGAGGAAGGTTACTTGTTGCAAAGTGGTGATCAGTGATGTCAAGAGAGTAAGCAAGTAGAGGAGAAAGCAAAGGAGTTGTGAGGTGTTGTGAAGTAAAGAAGTAGTAAGAGAAGTTGTGAAGAGAAATGAAGTGAAGAGGCAGAATAAGGTGATGAATGTCATGAGCCTTTGTACATAGTTGTACCTTATCTTCTAAAGTTCATGATTTGGTGAAAGTTGACAAGTTGAAGAGTATACTACTAAGAAGCAGTTGTGGTTCCTTGTTTGTAATGAAAAGTGTTGTGAATGTCTCATTCATTGTTTCTTGATGATAATCTTTGCCTAAGTTTTGAAAGAAAGTGAAAAAGGTCTCTGACAATCCAAGGCACTGGAAGTTGCATTAAAGAAGCTCAGTAGAATGCTCTGCATTCCTCTGCATTCAATGGTATGGCTAGAAAAGAAAGATAACAAGAAGTTAAATTACTTTATTTTAGTTTAATGAGGGCTAGGGTTATATTTAATATTACTATCTTAATAAATTACCTTTTAAACCCATATCTACACAAATAAAGAAAACAAGGTGAGAATATTTCTTATGGATAGTTTAAGTTTCTAAAATACACATTATCCTATGCATTAGATTTTCTAAATATATATAATAGTATATTGTAGTTTTCTTATACTAGTAAATAATTCTTCAATTGGAAAAGAAATCTTTTTTTTTTTAATTGGTAAAAGGCCGAGGCCATTAATATATAAAATCAGTTATAAAATACAGCTCTGTTCAGTGCGGACACCGATAGGAAAGAACAAAGTGAAGAAAACCTCCGGTCTAGCCCGAGACTTTTACAGTCTAGTACATATTGTTTATTTATAGAACTTATACGGGGTCAAGCCCAACAAGGAAACATATTTTCTTATACAATTACTGAGATACAAATACAGACATTGCCCTTATCCATGGCCTTTCTTTTGATATCCTCTTTATGAATGTCTTTTGGTTCTTCGACTCCTGGGATGACCTCCATGGCTTATAACATTTGATCAACTGTCCATTATCCAATTAAAAGGGCTTCTTCTATCTTGCTCCTACCAATATACTTGTCTAACCTGAAACCACAAGAAAACTACCACTTCTTTTCTCTTGTTAGCTATACAAAAAACATAAAATTTATTCTCCTACAAACATCTGTTAGTTCTTTAAAACCTTTTCCTGAGATGAAAGAATAAAATACTTGCTATTGCCAAGCTTATCAAAATTAATCAAACACACTTGCTTCAATGTTAACTTAAATCCAGTTAAGTGGGGCATCCCATTTTGGTTGACTGGTCCACTGTATATGCCAACATCTATATATATAAATTGTATAAATACTAATATATATATCTACATGTGGGCATAAGTAAGTGATCAACCATTTCACTTAATAAAGTTGATAAACCAAAATATTCCAACTAAATTCTAACCCATCATAGAAAACGTTGTTACCTATCAAATCATATTAATTAGATCAGCATAGGGAAACACTATCGACGAAAACTCTACAAGCCCTCCCGACAGTGTAAGTCATGCCGATGGTGGAGATCAGTAGGACTCTAACTGAAGCATCCAATGGAACAAAGGGAACTAGCAGTCATCAGCAGGAGATTATCATCAGAAAGAAAAATCAAGGAGTTTCTAATACTCTAAAGTCTCACCGATTGAAGAAAAGTGCTTTAGAGAGGCTTACACCGATATGCATGAAGATCTGGACCTGATGACTTTTCATAGAACTGGACCCGACAGAGTTAAGAGTTTAAATAAATAATTGGTCAAGTCCGACGGATGTATTTTGAGTTTGGCAAAGAGAAACATACAAGATGATATACAAAGCTAAATGCATGTCGTAGAGCCAAAAAGATTATGAAATGAGGTTTTATTATTGTATGTTTCGAGCATTGTATGTATGGTTATACATTTCATACATATAATGCAGACCTCAAGAAAGGTTGAAATTTGGTTCACTTTATATCCATCGTGGAGCCAAAAAAAATTAAACTGTGGTTTATAGAATAAGTCCGAAGAGGTGATGCAAAGGAGTTTGTATGTATTTGGCTTTGTATCTAAAAATAGGATAGAAGTATGCATTTCGGAAGATACAATCAAAAAAGTGATGTGGGATCCACCGAATGCATATCATGCTTGTATAAATAATGATATACAAGCTGATATACAAGTTAAAAGGATGCAACTAAGAGATACAAACCAGATGCGAAAAGAAAGTTAAATCCTGAAAAGTCTTTGTATGTTCGGGGTGCTTGTATGTTTATAATATACATACCTGATATACAAAGGAATAAAAGCATTGCTGGGGATAACATGCTTTGTATGTGTGCTTATACAAGATAACATACAAACAGCAATATACAAAGAAAATATACAAGAGAGGGTTTGTATAAGATGCTTTGTATGTGCACTTATACAGGATAACATACAAACGGTAATATACAAAGAAAATATACAAGAGAGGTTTGTATAAGATGCTTTGTATGTGTGCTTATACAAGATAACATACAAACGGCAATATACAAAGAAAATATACAAGAGAATATTATACAGAACCTGACATAATTGGAGATATAAATAATGGGAGGGGACCACGTATGTATGTTGGAGACGATTATATATGATATGCAAAAAGGTAATACAATAAGATACATACAATGGAGGATCCAAAGATAATTCTAATTCATTTCACAAATCCAATGAAGTCCACGATTGTATAAAAGGTGAATGCATGTGATATAAAAAGGTGATACAAACGGATACATACAAGTCCGGACCCAGTTAGAAAGTTTAAATTCTGAAAACTTTATTTGAAGTCCGTGATTGTATATTGCGATGTATGTATACAAGATACAAAGACAAATGCATATGAGAAACAAAGGAAATGTATATATAAATGCACGAAACACCAAAGATACCTATGTGGGCCCCATCACCATTGGATATACAAGTTAATACAAACCCAGATTTGAATGACAGATTAAATATTGTGAATTTTAGTTGGGGTCTGCTAATGTATATAAAACACATGCATTCAATATACAAGAAGGAGACACAAATGCAGATTTGAAGGTGATTTCAATTCATTTCATAAACCTAGTCAAGCCCGCTCTTGTATACAAAAGAAAATGTATCCGATATACAAAAGATATGTATGCGATATACAAAAGGAGGATGCAAGAAAATATACAAGGACGGATCTGAAATCTAATTTATTTTATAGACGATTGTATATGATATGCAAAAAGTAATACAACAAGATACAAACAATGGAGGATCCAAAGATAATTCCAATTCGGTTCACAAATCCAATGAAGTCCGCAATTGTATAAAAAGTGTATGCATGTGATATAAAAAGGTGATACAAATGGATACATGCAAGTCTGGACCCAGTTAGAAAGTTTAAATTCTTGAGAACTTTATTTGAAGTCCGTGATTGTATATTGCGATGTATGTATACAAGATACAAAGACAAATGCAAATGAGAAACAAAGGAAATGTAAATACAAATGCACGAAACACCAAAGATACCTATGTGGGCCCCATCTCCAATGGATATACAAGTTTATACAAACCCAGATTTGAATGACAGATTAAATATTGTGAATTTTAGCTGGGGTCTGCTATTGTATATAAAACACATGCATTCGATATACAAGAAGGTGACACAAATGCGGATTTGAAGGTGATTTCAATTCATTTCATAAACCTAGTTGGGCTCACTCTTGTTTACAAAAGAAAATGTAACCGATATACAAAAGATATGTATGCAATATACAAAAGGATGATGCAAGAAAATATACAAGGATGGATCTAAAATCCAATTTATTTTATAGAACTGATGGAGTCCACACTTGTATGTGTGTCCCCAATGCGTATACAGAAGTTGATACATAGGAATTTCTGATGCATATATGTTTATTACAACTCTAAGATGGATTTGTTTGTTGCCAGAGCAATATGAAGAGGGTTGTATAAAACAAATATAAATGGATCCTACGAGGTCCTTTACTCTTCCTCTGTTATTATAGTTTCAGCCCGATTTTTAATATGAATATGGCTAAAACTTAAAACCCTGATTCTGAAAGCATTAATAGTTTGGAATGGTAGAATGATAGAAGATCCAAGTGGGGATCAAACTAGTTTAAAGGAAAAGGATAGTTAAGAGAATACTTGTCTATACATTCCTGAATGGGTTTGAGTAGATAGCTCTTCTCTTAGACTTTATATGTGGAATAATTTGCTTTCTCTATACTAAGTTCTGATAAAGATTTTTTAACCCTTAGATTAGAAACAAGGAGTCAAAAATGAGTTCAAGGGATATAGGATCAACATTTCTCCCCAACATCAAAAAAATTGTTTGGGCAATTTGGGATCTTTAAATTACCATAGTTCTTAATATGCTCTGCCACTTGTTACAAAGAAGTCTTATTTGAACTCTTAGTTAATTTGAATGAATGGACTTCCCATCGCTATAAGATTTCAAATCTTTAATTTGGACTAATCTATACCTGACTAGAAAGGGTCTAAGATCTACCTAACCGGTTGGGGATCTAAGAAGTGTTCTTAATTGCTCTATTATACTCCCTTGCTATCTAAAGCGTAGAAAATCTGAAGATGCTCAAAGTTTGTTCACCCTTCGTAGTGTGTTCTTAGACCAAGTGATGAACTGATTGGCCTTAGAATAACTTTCCTCCAAAGTTTCAGTTTGATTCTGATAATACTTCAATGATGTTAGCTCTAGTAGATAGGTAGAGACCATCCACCCCTTTGTTGGCAAGAGAGTCTGCTTTGCTATTACCCTTTCTGTAAGTGTGATTGAATGTGCACCTCCTTAAAGAAGCAATGATGTCGAGGGCATTGGCCAGCAGGGAGTTCAATCTCCAATTAGGTAAGTTCCCTTTCCATAAGCCATTAATGACAATCACGGAGTCTCCTTCGACCTCTAATTTTTCAATTTTCATGTCTTTACAGATTCTCAGACCTTCAATTAGGGCAGTTAATTCTATTGTATTGTTTGTTGTTTCTCCTAGTGGTTTGGCTAAGGTTGCCATTTCTCTAGATTCAGAATCGTGGATTACACAACCTATTCTTGCGACTCCCGGGTTGCCTCTAGATGCCCCATCAAAATTTAGCTTGAACCACCCTTCTTTAGGAGGTTGCCACTTACATTCCTTTCTCTTGTTGGTGGTGTTGTGGTTGCCTAGTCCCATAGAGGAGGGAAGTTTTAGTCCTACCCATCTCCCCCACATCTTCTCATCCCAGTGTGTCATTGTGGATTCTTTTTTGGAGTTATTTAGAATCCTACTATTGACTATTTCTATTATAACGGCCTCAATTTTAATAATTAGCTGACCAAAAGTCATTTTTCTATCTTTAAAGATTCTTCTATTTCTTTCTTTCCATAGCTCCCAAACCATGATCAAAGGGGAAATTGTCCATAGCATATGGTAGATGCTTTGTTTGTGAGTCTCAGGCTAGCATTGGAAAAGGTTCAAAATGTTATTAGGCATGGCAGTAATCCAGCCCATCTTATTACTTAGCCAATTCCAACATTTATTAGAAAATTGACAATTGAGGAGAATATGGTCTACAATTTCTTGATCCTCTTCACAAAGGGGACATCTACTAGGCCCCTCATATCCCATCTTGGTGAACCTACCGCTGTTAGGATTTTTTTCTGTAGAGCCATCCAGGCAAATAGCCCAACCTTTGGGAGACAGTTCTTATCCCAACACAGTCTCAGTGGTAACTCTAATTTTGGTCTTAGTTGTTGTCTAATTAAAGTTTTGTAACCATCCTTGGTTTTATAATTTCTTGATTTAGCCCCATCCCAAACTAATCTGTCTAAGTCTCCTTTGAGAGATACCCTCCTTTTGTTAAGGATATCAAGTAGTTTCTTTTTTCTCATTATCCAGAATGTTTATATTATCCAGGGGTTTCCATTTCCACCCCCTATTCTCCTCATGATTAGGAAAATCTATATAATCTTTTCAATATTTCCCCCAGTGGGATTCTAGTATCCTTTTGGCATTCTCTAAGTTATCCAAGCTGTTTATCGCCTCATACCCAACCCATGAGTTGTCCTAGAAAAGTGCTTGGTTCCCGTCTCCTAAACTCCAAGTCAGTTTGTCCATTATGAGCTTCCTACAGTCCATCACAAAATTCTAGAGGTGAGATTCTTTAGGTGGTGTAGCCATTCTAAAAAGGAATGCCAGTTCCTCCCCTTAAGATATTTGTTTCTAAGAATTTTAACCCACTTTGAATCGGGTTGCTAATACATTTTCCATTTAAGTTTAGCGCCTAAGGCCTTACTCTGTTCTCTAAAGTTTTTTAAGCCCAGGCCTCCTTCCTCTTTCGGTCTACAAATCTTGTCCCAAGCCACAAGTGCCATTTTCTTTTTATCCTCCGAACCTTGCCATAGGAAAGTTCTTAGAGTTTTGTTGATTTCATCCCATATACCTACTAGAAGATTCATACAGGATAATTGGTATATTGGGATAGCTGAGAGAACCGATTGTAACATTGTCACTTTGCCTGCTGAGGAGAGCCATTTGCCTTTCCAAGATTCTACTCTATTCCTGATCTTGGAAGTAATATGATCTCATAGATCATTAGTCTTATTGCTTTTACCCAGAGGTATGCCTAGACATTTACAAGGCATTTCCCCTTTTTTATAAGACAGTATTCTACATATTTCTTTTTCAGTTTCAGGATCCATGTTGAAAAAATAAATTGTTGATTTATCAGCATTTACCTCCTATCCAGAGGCCCTACAGTAGGAGTTTAGGATATCTTTGAATGCCCTAGCTTCTTCTATGCTCCCCATACCGAAGAGCATAGTGTCATCTACAAACTGTTGATGGGTTGTGGGATCGACACCGAAAGTAATTTTGATACCTTGCATCTTCCCTTCTTCCCTGGCCTTGGAGATCATTCTCTCTAATACGTCTATCATTATAATAAAGAGAAAAGGGGAAATGGGATCCCCTTGTCTCAATCCTCTCGAGATGCTAAAAAAACCTTCCGGATTTCCATTGATTAAAACTGATACCTTAGGATTAGAAATACATGCGTTAATGAGGTTTATCCACTATTTGGTGAAACTGAAAGCCTCTAGGGTTTTGCAAAGGAAACGCTAGTCTACCTTATCATAGGCCTTACTGATATCTAGTTTAATTAGCATACCAAGTTTTTTGTTTTGCTGTATGGTGTGGATGGCTTCTTGGGCTGTTATAACTCCATCAAATATAGATCTACCCAGAAAAAACCATGTTTGTTCGTCACTAATTAAATCTGGAAGAACAGTTTGAATCCTATTAGCTAGGGTTTTAGTGAGGATTTTATAAATAGTATTACACAAAGATATAGGCCGCAAATCCCCTAGACTTTCTGGTTTCTCTTTTTTTGGAATGAGTGTAAGAAAAGTGTTATTTACCTCTTTGAGAATACTTCCTGAATTTCTTACCCCTTCTAGTGCTTCGACTACTTCATCTCCTATGAAGTGCCAACATTTCTAGAAGAAGAAAGCTGGGAAACCATCAGGACCAGGTGCTTTATCTGGTTGCATTTGAGAGATTGCCAACTCTACCTCCGTTTTGGTAAATTTACCATTGAGAGCTTTGTCTTGATCCTCTGAAATAATCCTTGGAATATCTTCCAGAATGGTTTGTTGGTGTAGGCAATTCAATCCTTCCTGATTATTAAGAATATTTTCAAAGTACCTAACCATTTCATGTGCAATTTGATGAGGATCTTCGATCCAAACATTATTCGTATCTTTTATTTTGAGGATTATATTTACGTTTCTACGTGCTTTGGTGCTGTTATGAAAGAACTTAGTGTTCTTATCTCCCTCTTCCAGCCAGATTTCTCTTGACTTTTGATGCCAAAAGATTTCCTCTTTGGCTAGGATATCTTCATATTCAATTTTCAGTTATTTTTCTTTTGAATATGATTCAGCATCCATTCCTCCGGTAATCACGTTTCTATTTAGGTTTTTCAGTTCTTTTTCTAGCTTAGTTTTGGACTCAAAGATATTACCAAAGTTAGTTTTGTTCCAGCTTAGAAGCTTACATTTAATAATTTTCAATTTGGATACTAAACAAAAAAGCTTAGATCCAGATATTCTTGTTTCTTTCCACCATTGCTCAATTAGGGTGATGAGGTTGTTATCTTTGACCCACATTTTTTCAAATTTAAAGGGGCAGTGTTTAGGTTGGCAATCTTCTAAGATACTCAACTGAACTGGGTAGTGATCAGAGCCCAAGTATGGTAAGATCTCTGTCGTCATAAAGTAAGGGAAGTGGGCCCAATTACCTCTTAACAAGAATCTATCAAGTTTTTCTGTAATATTGCTAAAACCTTCTCTTCTGTTGTTCCATGTAAAACCTTCCTGAGCAATTTTAACTTCCAATAAATTGTTCTTCTAAACCCATTCTTTAAAGTCTTTCGCTGCTGTAGATAACCTTGCATGACCTCCTAGTTTTTCTTTAGGATACAAAATTGCATTGAAGTCTCCACCCAGAATGCATACTTGATCTTGTAAAGTTCCCAAGAATTGTTCTATTTCTGTCCAGACTACTCTCTTATCCTGGTTCTGAGATGGGCCATAAATGTTAAGGAGATAAAAGTGTAGATTGCTTCTGACATTCCCAGCCATCCAATTCTTCCTACAACTTATTACTGAGAATGAAACCGCTCTCGGATTCCATATTACCCCAAGGCCTCCCGAAGCACCCTCAACTAGAACTCCTGCTAGCTCCCATATTCCTAGCTTCTTATTTAGAGTGTCTATCTCTTCTTTATTAATTTTAGTTTCTTGTAGTATTAGAATATCTAGTTTTGTGTTGGTTATATAGCGTTTTATGATTCGCTGTTTGTTAGGGGCCTTGAGACCCCTAACATTCCAAGTGTAGACTTTCATGGTGCCTCAAGAAGGTACTTTCCCTTCCCTACATTAAAAAGTGATGTTATCTTGGTCTGATCATTTTCCTCACCTACTTTCTCTCTTAGTTCCAGACATGATTTCCTACCCCTTTTTTTATTGCTTTTGGCACAATTAGGAATCTCCTTACTGAAATCAGTTATTGCAATTCCTAGCTTTGGGTCTGCTTCTTCTAACTCTCTATCTCCCTGTTCTTTTGGGTCCTCTTTATTATTCTCCTTCCTTTTCTCCCATTCTTCAAGTTCTAGGATCTTGGAGATTAGCTTTTCCTTCTCTTTATTTGCCTCTTCAATTACTACTTCCTCTAATGCCTCATCAAGGATCTCATTGCATATCTCTTCTAGCTCCCTATGGCTAACCATATCTGTGGTTATCTTTTGATATCTAGTCTCCTTATGTTTTTCCTTTGTTTCATAAGTGTTGGGGACCCATTCTTGGGTCTCAAATACCTCTTGTTCAATTTTACCTTCCTCTGCTGGAGGAATATTATTTATGTTTTCTTCATCAGGGACTTCTCCCTCTTCAAGCTACCTTCATCTATCTGAGGTTTATAAATGTACTCTGGACACTTAGCTTCTACGTATGTTTCTTGGCCTGAGGTTTTCTGTGTGAGGTTAAAGTTCTGTAAAATAAGATCTTGATTCTAACTCTAGTTATTTCTTATGGTATTTTGGGAAAGTTTAGGGCCTTTTCTGGGCGGAGCTTTTACCATACTCGAGTTCTGAGTTTGTCCAGCCAAGTCTCTTCTACCACTAAGGATCAGAGGGCTTGTTCGTTGATAGTCTACTATAAATCCACCCTTGTTATCATTAAACCTAATGTTGACACCCGATAGCTGGGGAATGGGATTCTTGTTGGATAGTCTTTTAGAAGTACTATTGATTGTATTACTGGGGGGAGGACCATGGTGAAATACTGGTTGGATACTATAATTAGCCATAGTTGTGTTAATTTCAAGAGGTTCGATGTTTTTTATGCTTATATCCATTTTTACTGACAGGAGAACATCTGAATGGATTAAGAAGTCCTTTTCAATTGTTATGAATTCTCCCAGGTGATTACCTATCTCCCTTATGATTTCACTATGGATGAGCTCAACCGAGAGATTTGGTAGTTTGACCCATCTGGCAACTTTAAGTTTCATTTTACTGGGGTCAAAATTTGGTTGCCAATCTACATATTCAAATTTATACCCTTTGAAGAACAATCTTCTGCTATTTAAAATTTCTTTTTAAGGTCTACACTTTTGCAATTAATGAAAATGAAATCTTCAGAAGTGATAGTGATACTTACCTGATCTTTGAGGAGGGTCTGGACCCAATTTGCAATTTCCTTCATAGGCTGCCCAATCCCACACCACCGTATAAAGAAGCCATGGGTATTACAATGATTCCCCATACCGTCTGCGTAGATACTATTAATATTTACCAAAGCTTTCTTACCCACGGTCTTAGGATTTTGATACTGCCTTGAATTCATTTGTAGCCTTGACCAAGGGGGATTGGAGATTGCCTACTCTTGAGTTGCAAACTAGTTATTGCCCCTCCTCTGAATGTTGGCCGCGGTAATTTTGAAATTAGGGTTTTGGGTAATTGATCGATGGGGGGGTACTCTTGGAATCGTCGTATTGCTTAAAGAAGGCTTCGGATGAGAGATCTTGGGGGCCAATTTTGAGGAACCCTCCACAACTTGTTGCCTTTGAAGGAGAGGTTTAGAGACCACAGGGGGAATTGAACAGTATGGCTTCTTTCCCTACCTATTGAAGTTTGGTTTGCGCCAGTTGTGAATGTTGGGATTCCTGAAGTAATTGGGATAGCCCAAATCCCAAATGCCCTAGCTTGGTCATTCCTTCTTGAAGCATAGTCTGCCCTGTTTCCCCACTACGATTTCCTTCTCCTCACAACTTGCTAGCCTTGTTCCATGTGGGGTTGCGGAGGGGGAGCCCAGCCCCCATAAATCCTCTTCTCCTTCCATGGTAGATCGCTGCTAGGGTGCTCTGCCCTATCTTCAGCTCTGAATCTATTGTCATGTGGTTTTGTCGCAGGAGTTCTGCTCTTTTTCACATTTTTGCTATATTCAATTAGAAAATAAATCTTATTAATATAAATATAAAATAATTATAATGGTATCATAATTAACTGTTATCTATATACACTTCAATTTATAACTATATGATATAATATTTATAATAATTAGCTGAGAGGTGTAACATATAGTGACAGCACAGGGTGGAGTGTAATGGCATGAGCATGTTAACAAAAATAAATTAAAAAAATATTATATAACGGACATATTAAAATAATAATCATAAATATTAAAATAATACTTGAAAAATGCAAATTAATAATTAAAAGTGTAACCTAAGTGGTAGAATGGGTAGATTGTAATGGCGTGAGCATGTTAACAAAAATAAATTTAAAAAATAATTAGGCCGAGAGGCATAACTACAGTGGTAGCAAGGGGTGGAGTGTAATGGCATGAGCGTGTTAACAAAAAATATTAAAGATTCTGAACCTATAAAAATGATTACACCGATAGGAGTTATCCAGCGGCATTAAGGGGATGACTATCACCGTGTACATAAAAATAAAATAGGACATATTTTTTAAATAATTATAATTCTATAGCCGACATAGTTTATTAAATCAATGAATGTGTATAAATATTTAAGTAGTACTCAAACATAAATTTGAGAAAAAATAAAGCAAATAAAAATAGAGCAAATTGAATTGGGAGAAGAAGTTTAATCCATAAGGAGAGAAGTTTAATTGGTAAGAGCACTATGCAACCATTTTTTTTTCTTACAAAATGATTTTATGAAGTGATGTTGCTATCATTTATAGAAGCTATTATTTATAGAAGGTTACATTAGGCATTGTGTATTATTATTGCATATTTTTTAAAATAATTATAAATATATAGCTGACATAGTTTATTAAATCAATGAAAATAAAAATAAAGCCAATAAAATAATGTGTATAAATATAAATAGTACTCAAGCATAAATTTGAGAAAAATCAAATCAAATAAAAATAGAGAAAATTGAATTGGGAGAAGTTTAATAGGTATTCATATCTCCTTACAACAATATTTGCATTTTGCCAACATGTTTACAACCTCCATGATTAGTTATGCAAGCTCATAAATGTTAGATTCAATTTTTAGTTTCAAAGATTATTTTTATTATTATGAGTATGTGGATTAATTTTTGTTCATACTATGACTTTAATCCTAAAATAAAACGTTACAAGACTCTTGAAGTCTTATATAATACTCTTTAGATTTGGTTGAATAGGTGATTGGTTATTTGGTCACTCCAATACTATCATAAGACTCTTTAGAGACTTTTTTGGTACTTAGGTAAGGTGTATGAGTTCCCAAAAAATGTGATAAACAAGGGTCTTGTCCTAGGCTATGTGAGACATATTGACAACATTGCTTTAAAATTTGACAATGGTAGCTCGACAAGGTAGCCTTCTATCAATTTTCTCATCCCTACACCAACTTAGTTGTTATAAAGAGAAAACTTACTAAGTTTCAAGAAATAAAATTAAAGGAGTTAAACTAGACTCAATCTTGACCCTGAACTTAGTTGTTATAAAGAGAAAACTTATTAAGTTTCAAGAAATAAAATTAAAGGAGTTAAACTAGACTCAATCTTGACCCTGTTATGATACAGATTGGCATGCAATCTAATGGAGCTAGATCATGTGGGTAAGAGTGAAGGGTCCCGAGTAGGCACCTATAAAGGAGTTTGAAATAGATGTATATGAAGACCACCGTCCACAACAGTCTCATTCAAACAATTCAATTTAAACAATCCCATTTGAACAATATTTCTAATATTTTCTAGCCATAGTAATTTTTTGTCTACCACCAACAGTCTCATTCAAACAATCCCATTTAAACATTCCCATATGAACAATATTTCATATATTTCTTGGCCATAATAATTTTTTATCTATCACCACTTTGAAAAATCTCTTATAAAATCATTTTTTCCAATTTATAAAATCGTCACTATTCAACCATCCAAGAATTCTCTTCTTTTAACAAGATTCATTGTTTATAGACTTTCTTCAAGTGACAATGTCTTATCTATTACAAAATATTTTATTGGTTGGTTTATTAGGTTGTGCTAAAATAGAGATAACCATACCCAATTTCTAATCTTAATGTTCTTTAAGTAAAATTTTAAAGTGTAGGTTAGTTGGTGAGGATAAATAATTCTAGTTGGTAAGTGTCATTTAATTAATATGTATTTCTATCTTTTATATTCACCAAATATACACACACTTAGATTTCATCAATTATAATATACTCAAATACATAAATATAAATAATATTAATAGCCAATAGAATATACCATCTATCTATATATATTAATTAAATACATATTAATTTTATATATATATATATATATACACACACACACACACACAACCAATTTAATAGTCAATTTTTTTCTTCTACCTATAATATATATTTTTCTAGAGGTCCAAATAACTCTATATATTAATACCTATTAAATAAGTTGGTTATAAATATTTAATATTTGTCTTAATAAAATACCTTTTAAACCCATATCTACATGAAATAAAGAAAATAAGGTGAGAATATTTCTTATGGATAGTTTAAGTTTCTAAAATACACATTATCCAATATATTAGATTTTATAAATTTATATAAAAGTATATTGTAGTTTTCTTATACTAGCAAATAATTCTTAAATTGAAAAAGAAATCTTATTAATATGAATATAAAATAATTATAGTAGTATAGTAATTAACCCTTTTACACACACACACACTTCAATTAGTATAATAATTAGCTCAAGGTGGAGTGTAATAGTGTGAGGTTTTAACAAAAACTAAAAACAAATTAAAAAAATATTATATAGTGGACATATTAAAATGATAATCATAAACATTAAAATATAGTCCACAAATATTAAAAGCGTAACCTGCATGGCCTGAGTGTTAACAAAAAACAAATTTAAAAAATAATTTGAAGGCTATCTTCCCATTGAATTGATACTGGTTGAGTCCACATATGGACCATGGATCCAGCCTCCACCATTTGATTGACATGGTGCTTCATTGTTTCATCATGGTTACATGGAATTTTTAGTATCATGAGAGAATGTTCTTTCCTAGGTTCTGAAGTGTCCATGAATTTTTGAGTTCATATATATAATCTATCCTGGCAACCTTCATTCATAGTCCTAAAACTAGTTAGCAAGGTCATAAATCTTAATGCCTACATTCTAAATTGAGGGGGGATTAATGAGCTTGAGGTTATTAGTATAAAGGGACCACCCATGTAAAGGTACAAAGGAGGAGGTTGAGGTAAAGGAAGAAGTATTGCAAACCTTAGAGTTATCACTAACACTAAGGCTTATTTATGGAATAGATGTCACAATCCACTTCTATGACACATTTAATTATCTAGGTTTTGGTTCCTAGCCCCTTACACACTTTTATGAGGATGAATGAAGACTCCTATGACACATTTGACATGATTTTGATTATACCTCTTGATGATTTTGAGTAAGGCAGGGGAGTTTTAAACTGTTGTTCCAACTGTTATAACAGTCTTGTTATAGCTAATAGGAGGGATATTCATTATGAAGTTCATAATAGGACCTTGATCTATCAAACCCTACAATAGAATTTACCACTTTCTAAGGCAGTGATGATGAGGAACTCATCATTCCTCATACCCTACATGTTATGTTTGAAGATAGTTATCGATGTCTTAAGATGGCATAATATAGAGGCACCAAAGGGAAGTTGATTCTTAGTCATGGGGCAGAGGTTTTGATTCTCCATTCATAATCTTGGATTCATACATAAAGATCATTGGTGTTTGTTCTTGATATATCTAATTTTTAAACTAACACTCTTCTCTTATGCCATTTGTAGGGTGGCCATGAGGAGTTCGATAAATTTAGGACTATCATACACTGTCATGCATAATCCAGCATAAACAAGGAAGTTTAGACAAGGGAATTTTGTCAAATGTTGTAGTTGCAACTTCCCTATGTGACATGTATGCAAAATGTGGAAGCATAGACAAGGAACATGAACTATTTGACATTACACCTTAAAGAAATGTGGTCTGATGGAATGCCATGATTACAGGATATGAACAAAATGGATTTGTTAAAAAAGGCTTTAGACACTTTCAAGTAAATGCAATTGGTGGGTGTAAAGCCAAATTCCACAACCTTTTCTAGCATCCTCCTTGCATGTGCCAAATGGGCCGAACTGTGGTCTCCTTTTCACCCAACTAACATTCATTTACTGGAAAGTTATTATTTTCTTAACTATAAAGTCTTTATATAATGTTTAATGCACTTTAAGGTAAATTATTTGAAATAGAAATAAATTAATATATTTTCCATATATTGAATAAACGTTAAATCATAGAAAATGGCATTGTACATCCAAATATTTCATCAATAAGCTTTAATAAAATCAATTTACAACAATAATTTAATCAATGCAACATTTTCAACATTTATTGCAAATACATATATATCAATTATCTATGAAGCACTAAGATGTTGTTATACGACACTTAGAGGAATAATCACAGATCCCAGTTGTTCTTGGCAAAGAGCCCTGAAGGAACTGGTTCTTACACAGAACCAACCATGCCTCATGGAATAAAACAAACACAGCCCTGACCAGGACAATCTCGGGTGTACTTTGTACCCCGAGTTGGACACACTCTGTGTGCCCCTTCTCCAAATGCTTAGTGCCCATCCATTGACCCTAATCCTCACTCCTTTGTGCCCTTTAATTCCTGTATACTTTCCTGTACATTTTCCTATACATTTTCCTTTGTCCTTTTACATTATTTTTTTTACAAGTTTAAATAATGACCCAAAGGGTGGCTTCCAACCATCACACCCAACCATTACAAAAGAAGTAATATAATTATTATTTTATTTGCACTCATAAGAATCACTTAAATAGGATTATTTTTATTTTTATAAGGTTCTTTTAACCTTTTAACTTCTTTTTAACTTGAAAGTAACTTTATTTTCATCCTTTTGTTTTACACATCTTCTTTACTATTAAATAATTTCTTTTTCTTTTCCTTTCTTTTTTAGCTAAGGTAACCTCCTGCTCTGTTGTCATCTCTCTCCTTCTAGGAGACCTCTCTCTTTCCCTAACCTCTGGCTGATCTACCTCCTATCTCCCTCCTGGCTGATCTACCTCCTGGCTGATATACCTCCTGTCTAGGACCTAGACGGGCAAGGGCCTCCTCAAGAAATTGACGTAACTGAGCCCCCTCTGGCTGACCCTGATTCTCCATATTCTGGCCCCCGCCTTCCTGAGAACTCTCATGAGGGGAACTAGGAGGAAGTGTACCACCACCACCTTTCCCACGTCCTCTACCCCAACCTTGACCTTGACCTCTACCTCAACCCCTAGGCATCTTCCTACACACACACCACCAAAGGACAACTTTTCATCATAAGATGAGGAATACTAAAAGGAAGAGGATTTAATCTATAGAGTGTAAGCACTAGGTCAACATAATGGGCTTAATTATAACCTAGAGTACCCAGTATTTAAACCTGGCTCTGATACCAAATGTAATGCCTCGCCATGCAACCCTAAAGAGTTCAGTTCAACTAAGCAATAAAAAGGCAGAATTTTTTTTTCTTTTAAAAGTAAAAGTGATGATAGAAAAATCTAACATAGTCTGATATCTAACATCTCTAGGGATAACATAACTGCATTATTGAAATTAAAAAATATTCAACAACATACATAGCTCATTCAAATGAGTCAGAGAGTCCACTAACAACTTTTGTTATATCATCAAATAGATACATCGTCATTTTTTTCAATAAAGTTTACGAGTACAGAGCAGATCATTGATACAAAAGCTCTTCTCATCAAGATTACATAATGAATATCATTGATACACAAATCTAGATGCATATAGCACAATATATGTCTTCAAGAACATGTGCAAATTGGAATCATAAGAGATACATCTTCATGCCACATGACCCACGATGCTAGAAAACTAATGGAATTAAGCACAACCACCTGACCATGTGGAACCTTGAGGTCCACCCCCCATGCTAGGAGATAACAATGAGGTCCCACAATGACATAATAAACATAGTACAATGGACTAACTATTACAAGTAACCCAACTCAATCATGACAAACATCACCAATAAAGCACCCAGAGGTAAACAAAATAAAACAAGAGAATAATGACACAAGAATGGGCAAGATAGATTGCAGTAGATTGGAGTGTCATCGCATGGTCCTACATGGGTTACCCTGACAATCACTAGACACCGACCCCCATCTATGGTTACCTTGATAGTCTCTCACTAGACGCCAGTCCCATAGAATGACACATGCGGAATCAATAGGCCTTCTCATCCCATCCTTAGTCTAAACTAGCACCAAGGCATGGGAGAGAAATGCAATTATCTTGTTTACTGTGAATGACTACCCACCCCCCTAAATTTTATTATTAGATTATCACTTGTTAATTACTTCCAATGGGTTACCCTGACAACTTCTTTGGGCACCAGCCCACATTAGAAGCCACTCCCCTACCTGCATCTAGATGACCCCACCAACCATTCAAGAATCATCAACTTTGTCAAGTACATAGCAACAGTGCAAGGTATCTCTCCTCTTACAACAATATGAACCATCGACTCATTTGTCAATGCTCAAGGCACATTATTAAATATCAAGGACCTCATACGAAACAAAAGATATCACAAATCATCCATATCACAACATTATATGGGATCAAAAGTACTCTAAGCCTCTAGAGCAACATGACTCAAATTTAAGGAAAACCATGAACCCAAAAGAAAATTTAAATTTAAACTATAAACACACATAATCCTGTGACCTAATCAACACAACAATAATAAAACAACATTTAAGATAATATGACAACTTACATTAAATTGACAATGACACTAGATTTAAGAGACTATATGGTCCTATTACCCATTCTAGTAATTTAAACTTCCTACCTATTCAATCATCATTGAAGAATATGATATTTATTCGAGGGCGAATACTAATAGATAACTCTTATTAAAAGACAGAACGAATAGAATTATTGATTAAACTTATAATATATTCAACTAACGACATTATTTACATTCTACTTAGACTACATTCTAATTAAATAATCTACTCTATGGCTTTAATTCAATATTTAAATTATTAATAATAAATCTATTAACTAGTCGAGTGGGTGTGGTCTAGTGGTTAAGACCACTTGGTCCTTATTGTGGAGACTAAGGTTCAAATCCCCCCAAGATATCTTGGCTTCTAAATGGTTGTGGCTCTATGTAGGTGATGCATGGCACTCCGAGGTCCTTAAGTGGAGTGTGCTCGAATTCTAGTGTTCTCTGGTCTCTACAGCTCGATAGGTCATGGTAGCAATGGTGTACAATGACGAATCTACCGGTGGCGATCCGCACCACAAGCGGCATGATGGCAGACTTAGCAGGGCTGCACCGCTGGCGATTTGTGCTGCAGTGTTGGTGGCAGTTCTATGGGGAGGAGGTCCCCCTTGTGACCTCCGTTGGAGTGGGCCAGCCTAAAAATCCCTCACTTACCAAACAAAAATAAATAAATAAATCTATTAACTAACTTTAAAAGAATTATAATATTTCTTATCTAACTACCACTCCAAAATGATACATATTCCAATTAGATGGATATACTAAATACATACTAAATACACTAACATTGATTAGAATAATAAAAAAATGATAAGTGTGATTTTCCTTTTGCTATAGAGAAGTTTTCTAATAACCATAATTTTGTTTCTAACATTGTAACTACGAAACCTCCTTAAGACAATAAAATGAAACAAACTAATGGACAACTCTCAAAAGAAATTAGAATCCTTTTAATTAACTACTAGAACACTGCCGAATAGATTCGGTGTTTAACAGGAGAAGAATGATTGCATACAAATAATGTGATTTGCATCAGACAATAACACACAAAAGTTGGTTGACTTGGGAAGGGACGACATGCCCAGAATAATCGGATGGCAAGGCGACGCTAGTTTTGCATACGACCATATAGAAAGACTTCAACGAACACAGTCAAATGCCAAACTTTTTACCCATGGCAACTAGAGTCATTCAAGAATGGAAGAAAATTCAGGTGATACATAATGAGGTACATTGGCAATTATTCTGGCAGAAGAACGTGGAGTTAAAAAATAGAATCTTACTAACCTTAAGAAAACTAGTTTCTAATTTGCAAGAAAAGATGTTTAAGTTCCTGGCAAAATCAATGAATCTAATTAGGAAGAGTACTCCTAATAATATCCAGGTCTAGTTTCAAAATATACAAAACCCCTACAGGCATTCTCTCAGGTTGAAACCTACCTCTCAAGGACCGTACTATGGATGCAATGAGATGATGGCAGTAATAATAGAGTTTGATTGATAAATTTTCTGCACCAGATAAGGAGCATGCTCAACTATAATCTTGCATTCAAGTGATGAATAGAATGATGTTACTAGATGGAAGTGTTGGCCGGACGTCCTAAGAATGAAAGATGGATTTCAGAAAGGAAATGTTGCTTAAAGGAATCGTCTAATGACATTAAACAGTTTAAAGCAAATAACACAGGCAAGAATTCTCAATCGCGAGCCAGTTGAAGCCAATAACTCAGGCATGTATAGTTTGTAGCCAATAAATTAGGTGAGCATAACAAATGACGAAGATGATTTCTAGTAAATATTTCAGGAAAACATGTCAAGTTTAAATTGGTTTAAGCCAATAACTCAGGTGAACATGCTACAATAGGAGTTGATTTCAAGAATATAATGCAAGCGAGTGTTTCAAGTGAGGATCGATTTCAAGAATGCAGCTCAGGTGAGCATTTCAATTGTGGCTCGATCTCAAGCAAATAGCTTAGGCAAATGTATTACATCGCGTGCAGGTTTAAGCATTAACTCAGGCGAGCCTATTAACTTGCAAGATTTGAGGAGGTTGAATGGGAGTACGAATAGAGAACAAAAGGATCAATCAATGCAATGTCCTAGATAGATTGCTTAACGAAGGTATGGTAAGAATTATTGTTGCTAGAAAGTCATGGGTTCAATCCAATGAATGCATTGATTGCAGGGATAATTTTATCAAAACGGTATTTACAACTCGACAAGATGATAAAAAAACGCTTTGTTACTCTCAGCAAGAAGAAAATTGATGTGGAAAAATTCTAAAATGTTCAAAGAGTAGCTACAGAAAAACCACTGAAGAGATAGATACACAATCAAATACATAACTTACACAACAATATTATTCTATTGACATACCCAGAAATTTTATCTTCTAGTCTCTGAATCCTCTACCCTCTAGTTCTTCCTTTCTCCTTCCTGTTCCTCTTCTGCAAAATCCCCCAAATCTTTTTTTTTTTCCCCAATCCTCGAAATCCCCATCAAATATCCCCTCTGTCACAAAAATAGCTAATTCAATAAAACCCCACTGCCTACACTCCCATTATTGCAATCCCCCTATCACCCAAAATTTAAATGCAATAAATCCCTACTTACAAGAGATTCTCCAATCTCAAAAAATTATCATTTTTACCCCACTCACGACAACTCTCTAACAATAATAACAATCTATAAATAATATAAAATAATATCTTATGTATCAAAATAAAAGATTATTCATTTACTAATAAAATATTAACTATCTATTAATTATTTATTATTATGGTTATTACTATTACTTATTAAAATCATTAATTTATTTTTTTTTATTTGATACAATATTTAATATATCCCCAAACTAACATTACTTATTTAATAACTTAGACAAACATTTAATATATTTTAAACTTAATGTTATTTACTTACAAAATGGATTAATAATTTACTTGATAAAACATTAGATCAACAAAATGACTTAAAGACTACATACCAAGGGGCAACAAGGACTTGACAATCTTGCCCAACCAATCAAACTGACAAAATCCATGACTGAGTACTCATCTTCATAGAGGATGTTGACAAACTCAAGGACCTCATGTTATCTCCCTTCTACAACATCCATTGGTATGAAGGCATGCTCAGACCTACCAATTCAGGTACCTGCAGGAACAAAGTGTCAAATACAATATATATATATATGATCATCCAACAGGCACATAGTGATAGGGAATCGCAACATAGTAGGGTACTCATTATGAGTAATACTACACTGTCCCTTCTCAAAACACATTACAAGTATCTACATTAAACAATTTCATCAATAACTAAACAACCAAATATCATATCGTCAGATAGTCTCATGAAACATGCTAAAATTAATCTACATAATCAATTAACCCATAACTGATCATATCAAAGCATCATGTACTAATCATAAACATCAACAATGTCATCATAGTAAACATAAATGAATGGCATCATCAATCATCAAAACAATAAATCCATCATCAAAATATGTCTTCATGTCTAACTATAAGGAAATAATTAATAGTCTATCAGAAAGCCAAAATGAGGGGCACTACACAAACAAAGTAAGATGGAAACAATGCTTCACAACAAGGTGCAAGGAATCATGTAAGATTTGCTCAAATAATTGTGAAGAAAGTGTGTAAAAACCCTTGATGTTGAAATACAAACTGTGTAATTAGCAAATTGAAATCTAAATGTAAGAGTACACAATGAAGCAACACTACAACTCAAAATTAGATTTGAATGAGTGTTGAAAGGAGCAGCAAAATCCGAAACAAGATTTTGACTACCAACCCTAGATTTTGCAAAAAAACTCTAGAGGTTATATGAAAAATATAAAATTTCAACAAAACCTAACAAATGAGATATACAAATGGAAGTCTTGAGATCATGAAATGATTAATTGCTATAATTTGTCTTAGATATGATGTATAAGTCAGATTTTCAAATGTTTCCAATGATAATGCAATGAGAATAATGCAAAACTATTCCTTTATACGAGCCTAGAATGCTTATTTTTTTCAATTTTTTCAAATGTATGTAAGATTTTTCAATGAAGAATGATAAGTATGATATGATGTAATGCAAAATCTAATTTTAACACTCAACAAGCTACAAGTTCATTAAAAAAATGGGCTCACCAAAATGTTATATGTTAAAAAGGGGTTAGGATGGAATGTGTAAGTACACTAGATCAAACCCTCCTTTCACTATAACAATCAAGGACAAAACCGAGCTTAAGTTCACAAATGTAATCATTTATAAATGTAAATCACAAAAGCCAACAAGGAGAAATATTTTAGAAGGGCCCAAGCTGACATGCCATTAGTTAGCCCTAACCAATTAGGGGAGACTTGGGTGGTTGGCGCCCAAGTCTAGGGGCCCAAATAGGTTAGGGTTAAGCTAAAGGAGGTCCCAAGGGTCCAAAATGTCATGGGTGTTGGGTAATTTTCTTCAAGATGATCAATTAGAATGTATAATGAAGGAAATAGGACCTAGGAGCCAAAATAGGAGGTAAAAAGGCATGTGGCCACTTTTTACTTCATAACACTCTCAAAACTCTTCAAAACTAAAACAAACACAAGAAACCAAAAAAATCAAGGTAGAATAGGGGTGTATATTACATAAATTCTTAAGATCCTCGATGAGGTAAAACACCAGATTGATTACTTAGGTAGAGTAAGATGTGGGCTAGTTGTTTAGCCTTATTCTACTATTGAAAATGAGTTTTTTTCTTACCTTATTGGAATTTGACCTTAGATTCTTATCCTAAAAATACATAAAAGAATAAATTATTATTGATTATTAGTAGAGGCCCTAGATTTACATCTAGTACTAATCAGGGGAGACTTGGGTGGTTGTCACCCAAGTCTAGAGGCCCAAATTAGTTAGGGTTAAGCTAAAGGAGGTCCCAAGGGTCCAAAATGTCATGGGTGTCATGTAATTTTCTTCAAGATGATCAATTAGAATGTATAATGAAGGAAATAGGACCTAGGAGATAAACTAGGAGGTAAAAAGGCATGCGGCCACTTTTTACTTCATAACACCCTCAAAACTCTTCAAAACTGAAATAAACACAAGAAAATAAAAAAAGAAAGTTAGAATAGGGGTGTATATTACATAAATTCTTAAGATCCTTTCTGAGGTAAAGTACCAGATTGATTACTTAGGTAGAGTAAGATGTGGGCTAGTTGTTTAGCCTTATTATACTATTGAATATAACTTTTTTTCTTACCTTATTAGATTACTAGTGCAATCATTGATGAGGTAAGGTATTATAACAATACTATTTTAGGGATGCATTATGTAATTAATGATTTCATAGTGTACCACATGTATGGAGTCAGTGAAATATGAAATACTTTCTTTGTAACCTTGATTGATTGATAATGTGTCCTTGTAAATCATGATCTAATAAGTGCAATGTTGTAATTCATATCTTCAATTATTAATATATTTGTGTGTTATATGGCATGATGTTACACTTCCCCTCTAGAGGATCATTTCTCAACCACATTCTAATGTTGATTCAAAATATTATTGGAGTACTCTAGATTTTACCCCATCCTATGTAGGGGAATATAAGGCAAATGTTTATATTTTTATATTCCTCATTTGCATATAGACCCTATACCTTTGGCCAAAAATCTCAATCCCAATCTTTCTAAAACTTGTGAGAAACCTATCAAATATTCTTGTGCATGTGGTAGTAATTATAAAATTATGGAGTTTAATGGCAATTCTCCACCTTATCTTGACTTACTTAAGAAATTATATGGCCTTGAATTTAGTATGATGGCCAAGTATGGATATAAAGGTAAAGGTCTATTTTACATAATGAATAAGGAACATGACTGAATCCTAAAGCTAAAACATATATTCACCACTAAGAGTTTAGGAGATCTACCTCCTTCTATTGCTCATGCTTATAAACAACGTCATTACTTAGATGTGTCTATTTCTATATCATGTTTAGAGAAACACTTTCTTCTTCCATTGCTATATCTAGAATTTATTGACTTAAATCCATAAATTCTTCTCTGCCTTCACTTGCTAACTTCTCAATTGATGAATATTTAGTTGAATTCCTTGGTGTTTACACTAAGTTATCTTCCTTCTATCATGATTAGAGCTTCCCCTAGGCTTTAAGCAATGCTTCTTATTTTGAGGAATATTTCCTCTCTACTTTGGACCTTGTACATCCCTTTAGGAACTCCTTAATTGGTTACCTAGAATACCATATATATTAAAGATTGAAGTACCTTCATAGTAGAAAATACTATTGGCATTACATGGATATTGTTAGTGTGAAAGTGACATTGTCTATCTAGTTAACTTTTTTTATGTGTAGGAGATTTATATTCACACTAGATTAAGTCTGACTTTGAGCTTCTTACCTTTTTTTCTCACCTCATGTGGTGAAGACATGTGTACTCACCTTTGTGAGACACCTACTTCATGCAAACTTGCCACTTGCTCAAACATGTGTCACTTGAGAAAGACAAATGTTGCAACTTTGGAGGGTTGCTCAGTCATTGTGTACAACCTTCTCTCCTCCTCTTACTTGCCTATTTAAGCAAGGCTTTACGTACATTTCATTCATCTTTTGGCAATATCAATAGGTTTATTGTGTGCAAATAGCTTGTGGTTGGATTATTGCTTGTTGATCCTCACTAATCCCAACATATATGAATAATAAGGATAAAATTATAAAATTAGCAATTTTCTATCTCTACAAGAATAGGTTTCATCATTCAAAAAAATTGAATGATTTTCTAGTTCAGTATTTTCTTGATCAAGATGAAGACATCCCTAGTATCACCTAGGATATTATCATTCATAGTACTATTCTAGACCCAGATGTGAAACCCATATATAGAAGATTAATAAAATTCATCCTAGAATTACTTTAATTAGTCAAGCAAGAGATATATAAGTTTTTAAAGGTTGGTTTCATTCAACCCCTTAATAATTCACCTTTGATCTCCAACATTGTCCTTGTCACCAAACCAAATAATTATATACACATTTCTCTTGACTTTGTAGACTTAAACAAATATTTTTCCAAAGACGATTTCCCTTTGCCCAACATTGATGTGATTGTTGTTTCTATTGTAGGAAATGAGATGCTTTCCTTCATGGATGGTTTCTTAGGGTATAACCAAATCATCATCAACCCCCAAGACTAACACAATTTAGTGGTTTTCATCACACCTTGAGGAACTTTTGTATGTTGTCATGCCCTTTGGACTAAAAATGTTGAACTAAATTGATGCTCCTGAAATTTTAGAAAAATCAAAACTTCATCAAAATCACATAAGTAATTTATGTATAATTTTTTAAATTTAAGACAAAACTAAGTGCATTTAAACCCTTAAAAGTGTGTATTTAGAGTTGAGAGTGGAAATTTATTATGTTTCATTATCTCTCACATGGGATTGTTGTATATATTAAAATAATTGATAAAGTTACAAGTAAACATTCCCTACCCAAGAGTCTTAGTTAGTTCTTTATTTCATTGGGTAAAATCCAAGCCATATGTCAATTTATTATGTAGTTAACTAATCATGCTCTTCCTTTCACAAAACAATTGAAGACCAATGTCAAATTTGCCTAGACTAATGAACTCCAATTAGCATTTGATTCTATGAAAAAGTACATCATTAACGCCTTATTCTTATGTCTATAATCCATGGTCAACCACTTCTCTAAATCTCTACAACTAATATGATACTTGACATGCTCTTAACTAAAAATTATGACAATGGCAAAGAACATGTGGATTATTATATTAGTTGCACATTATTAGGTTAATAAATTCACTACATTCCTAAGAAGAAACAATGTCATGTTCTTGTTTACACTTATCAAAAATATGACACTAAACATTACATGTAGAGATCCATGTGATCATTAAAGGTTACCCTTTAAATACACACTTGCTAAATCCCACAAGTTTTGGGTCATGAAGCAAGATGGATCATTATTTTAATGGAATTTGACCTTAGATTATTATCCTAAAAATACATAAAAGAACAAATTATTATTGATCAATTAGTAGAGGCCTTGGATTTACATCTAGTACTCCTTTGGATACTTATTTTTATGATGACCATATCCTCCTTTCAATTCCTATGAAATGTGGGAAATGTTTTTTGATAATTGTCAATGCATGATAGGTTTAGGAGTAGGAATTATACTCATTCCTCATTCTAGAAACATCATCCACTTATTGTTTCATTTGAATTTTGCATGTACCAACAATAATAGCTTTAGATATTATTGTTGGTTTATGAGCTCCACATTCCATTAGTTTCAAATCTATCACTTATTATGGTGAATCACATTTAGTGGTTCACTAGATCATAGGCTCATACTATGCCATGGAAGATAAACTTTCATAATATCATGGCTTATTTTTAAGCTTCTTGGATCACTTTAAATCTTAAATTTATGTTATGTTGGAGAAATTTAATCATCATGCCAATGCTATGGCAAGTGTCATTTCCTTGATTATAACACTGGTCATTTTACCTTGTTAATCCACAACCTCCATGAGGCCAATATTCTTGATCTTGATATTATTTCTTGTAATACCCTCATGGGTGAGGAATGGTTTAATGATAAATATAACTACTTGGATAAAGGAGATTTTCCTCCAAATTCCATTAGAAATACACACATATGCATTATAAATATTGCCTCTGAGTATCTCATTGTTTCTAGCATTCTCTATATATGTAGGCATAATGGCATTGTGCTTTGTTGTTTGAATCACAATGAAACCCTTATTTCTTTCTAGAAAACACATGGTGGTGCCTTTGGAGTTCATTTTAGTGGTAAAGTTGTTGGCATTAAAAATTTTACATATGGGTTATGAGTAAAGTTAGAGAGGAAAATGACTCTCATGAATATTTTACAAAATCTCCTATTTTCTAGAGGCATAGTAATCTCATCCACACCCTCGCTCAAGAGCTCCAACCTTTCACTTCTCCTTGGCCTTTTTGTTAGCTAGATCCCATATGCATGCATCAAGACCTAATATATAGAATTTACTTTCTCCTACACACTAACATATCAATCATAAAGCACTAACCTCAGGCATACAAGAGTCCTAGTACCCTTGGATAGACCTATGCACTGCTAATCAAGTCTTAAAAAGGCATTCAAAGTCACATGTGTAAAAGGTAGTTAAAGTAAATTGAAAGCAACATCATATCAAAAACTATTAGAGCTCTTTGGTATAGTATTCAACTATTGTTAAAGTATTACAATCATGGGGTTTATATAGACTTTTTCACTAAGGCCAACTCGAACTATAGTTGGATTGATTTAAATCTAACTTAGCTTTGTTCTATAATTATTATTCACATGAACTCATAAGCCTAAATTCTAGTTATTCTCCTAAAATATAGCTATGTAATAATATCCTATACAATCCATATATTACATCTTGACCAAAATATCAGATTCTAGAAATCCTATCCTATTATGTGCTCTCATGTATTTCTAGTGCAAATAATTACAAAGGGGTTACATTTGGAATGAAATAAAAACTGTTAGAAACTAGTACCAACATTTTATCAATGTAATTCTATGTTTTGTCCTTAGAACACTAAAAATATAGACAAAAATAACACAAACCAAAATACCTCCCTACAATAAGCAAGATGGAAACCTTGGACATGATACTAAGAATTTATATAGCCAAAATTTGCTTCCATTGTGCACATGTACTAGTTATTGTGTTCTCAATCTCTTGCACAACTTTTGTAATTATCACATATCTCATCCACCTTGAGTTGTGGCTTGGCTAGCTAGTTGTCCAAAATCTCAAAAATAGCCTATATAATTTGGGTGGATTGTATGGCATCCTTAAGTGTGACACATAGATTGGTGTGCTCTCCTTTAACTTGGAAATTTCACTAGAAAAATTCTCTCAATTTTAGGCATTTTCATTTTGGACTTACACAGAGGAAAAGAGAATATAGATCTAATAAGTGTTAAAGATAAACACCCTCAAGGAGATTAGATCTTGGGTTGCAAATGAAGATCTAAAAGGGAACACCAAATGAAACCCTCAAGGAGTCTAGATCTATGGCAACCAAAAAGGGAGGGAGCTAGTGATGCAAAGTAGTCTAAAATCCCCAAACTAACTCAACAATTCACCAATGGAGTTTTGAAACAAACAAACAATGGGTGTTCCTTCACAACTATCCCCTTTTCCTAGTAGCCCTCAAAACTTGGTTTTTTCATCATATCTTTTGGAGAAGGCCTCAAACCCACAAATCATTTACCATTCCAGATACCCATTTGGCTTATTTTTAACATATTCAATTTTGGGCAAGGATTACTTTGGAACAAAAGCCCCTAAAATTGACTGCTACAATTTAGTTAGGCCTAATTAGCCATGTTTTGCAAAGCAAGTCTATGAGATTCAAAACCCACAACACAAAACTCAACTCCAAGATGCTCCACACATTCCATGGGGTCTAAATCCACCAATTTTGTTGATTGGGACAATATCCAGATCACCTTTCTTCAAAACCCTATCTCAACCTATTTAAATAAGCCAAAAACATAAGAAAATCAGGCTAGGGCTACTTGGAATCCTGACCTATCACCAACACCTGCTCTTGCAAACCTTAAAAACACAAAAACAAACTTTAAAACATCCATTCCACCAATTTTTAGAATTTTTCAATAGTGGAATGGCTTAAATTTTCATTGTTTACTCTTAAAACCCTAGCTGATGAGGTTTACAGACAAATTTTACAAAAATGGTTCTAACTTGCTCAAAATTGAATGTTAGAAGACCAAACCCAACTCAAATGAAATATATTTCATAGCACTACAATATGCAACTCATTTTTTCCCTTGATCGTATTGTACTGGGTCGTACAATTTCCTAGAACAATAGAAAATAATGGAAAATTGCAGGAACAACAGTATAACTTTATTTATTTTCCTCAAAAATGTCTTAAGAACCTCTATTCAAACATCTCCATCCATATTTACATGCATTCTATCAAAAAACCAATGATTCCAATGACTTTTCAAGTCTTTATCTCTTCAACTTCCCTAAAACACCCAAAAATGCCACTTTTGTAGCTTGTTTTCCTACAAAAACTAACCCCATGAGACTTATCACATATGACATGGTCTTATTTGACCTTATTACACCAAAATTAGACTTAACAACATAAAACTTAATATTTGACCCTATTTACAATATGTACTTAGGTGGGCCTGCACCAGCTAGTAAAGGTTGATCAAAACCTTTGAGAAGACCAAATCCAAGGGCATGATCCTTCAACTCTGATACCAATTGATATGAGCTCACATGAATAAAAAATCACAAGACATATTTTCTCATCAAAGGAAATCCAGAACATTATTCATATGTCTTTTAATAAAATACAAAGATGTTTCTAGAAATCTCAACACAAAAATATTATCATATTCTATTAATCAAATATTATATCTAATGAGAAGATTTTATTCTACTATACTAACTAATCAAATATTATGTCTAATGAAGAGGCTATGAAGGGGCTAAGCCTTATCACTAAGAGCAAATTGGAAATTTAAAGAAAATAATTGCCTAGGGCAAGAAATCAAGGACATGTAGATGTTTATGCTCACACAAAAGTAGGAACTAGAATGCATGTGAATAGAAGTTGGATTCCTCATCCATCCCTCAAAATAAAATACATGTATATAGCCTCTTGGATGCATGACTCATTGTGATAAGCATGCAAGAGAAGTGGTGACACCTAATTGCCTTTAATCAAGGAAGAACACATGCTTATTATCTACCTAGGAAAAGACATATTTGCCACAACAAACTTAAATAAAAGAGCTGCAACATAAGTTATTCACCATCACCACCATCTATCCATCCTTTTTATGATTGGCATTTTTGATAGACATGTGGTTCATTTTCACTAATATGTGTAGATTGGAATGTTAAATTTGTCGCAAATGATAATGCATAGAAGATTGTTAAATGATCTCTATTTTTTGTGATTATGTAGTGAAAAACTACCCAATCAATGAAATGGAGTATCTTTAATAGATCAAGTAGAAACAAGCTGCATATTATCGATAATAATAATTATTCCTCTAAGCATAGTAGTAACATGTAAACATTGGATTAAAGAAAAGGTGATAAACATGGTGTTGATGAAAAGACATGCACAATAAGAAAAACATATGAAATATTATATTTTGAGTGTGCATAAAGGTTATTTGCCTTGGAATTTGATGATTTTAGAATTAAAGGGAAATCTGGGAGATGATAAGTCTACTCAACAAGTACAATAAATTGTCATATAGGGAAGCCTACACCCCTCCCCCTAAGAAAAAGGTGCTCATATGCTTTTCCTAATGCATGTGGAAATATACACCATGTGTTCCCTAATAGTTATGTTTACCAAATGTGTATATAATGTTCTTGATGCCAAATTTGGCATCCTGTTTAAGAATGAAATATTCAAAAATAGATTTTTGCTACATATTTAAATTGAAAATAGGGATTATTTGATTAAATGACTACAACTCTGACATTATTTGAAAGTACAAAAACTATTTAGAAAATCAATTCATTTAGACATAATTAAGTTCATGGATGCATCCCACAAATAACATGAAATACCTTATATATATTGTGAAACATCAAATGGAGAAGAATGTGAATTATTTGATAAAATTTCTCAATGGAATGTGGTTTTATGTACTTGGATGATTGTAAGATATCCAAAATTCAACTTTGATATATATTTGTATATGTGGAAGCATATAGAAGGCTATAAAACTAGCATATTGAGCAATAAAATATAGGATAATGAAAATCCTAGGAACTTTTTTTTTGTTATTGAGTAAACCCTATTTTAGGTCTTGGAACCATCCAAAAAAACTAGAGCCAAACTCTATTTATCAAAGTTTACTATCATTATCAAGCTAACTATCTTGCATTATGTCCATACAACCATAGCTTCAAGAAATCTATGCAGAAGTCTATATACTAATTGTCATATACCAGACTATCGAAGAGTATCACATGCTATTAAAAAAAACATGTACAAGGGCCGAGGCAAATTACACAATCCCCAACACCCCCTTATCAAAATTACATTTATCAACTTTGAAATTTTTCCTACCAATTTCTCTACCACCTTTGGCATCTCCACGGTAGCAACTTCCTCAACCACCACACAACATTTTGATGGAGCCAGGATCATAGACAATGGGAGTGCCACCTACAAACCCTTGGCTATTTCCTTGATTACCTTCTGCATACAGACATGCCTTCTCTTAATGTCATGGAGATGTTCCAAAAGATAGTCATGAAACACAACCATTTGATTATCTAAATCTTCCAATTCATCATGTAGCAAATACAAACTTGCCACCATCACCATCATTGTAGCACATGCCATAGATTGAGCTCCATCGAACGCACTCCACTGCCCCCTAGTATAGCCCGGATCCAACAGGAAATCTGCCATAGTCATTCAAAGCCTAGTCTCCAGCATACCATCTAAGTCTTTTGCCACTCCCCACACCCAAACCATCCTGCATCTCAGACCAGGATTTCCAATCCCTTTGTCAACAAAATACATGAAATCTACCACTACCTCCTCCCCCAAGACTCTTTGCTTCATTTTCCTCCCTTTTCCTTCCCCTGACTAGATTTTATCTCCTTCCCCGTATAGCATGTGGCCACCCACATGTCTCTTTCCTCTAGCAAATGCCATCCTCAACCTCCACCTAGCCCCTATTAATATTCACAGTTACCAAAAAACTACCAAGCTGATGTTTTAATGACCAAGTGATCTCCAAATGCTTTTGTACCCTCGCTTTAATCTTAATTAGTCTCTTCACATGTGAAACATCATCGCCTGTACTGCATAATCATTTCCTAGTTTTCCACCTCAACTATAAACCTCTCCCTTCCTCTCGACATCAATCATGAAACCTACCCCTTATCAAGTGAAAATCCTTGGAACTTATTAAATTCCATTGAGAAACAATTTATTTTAGAGGAATATATGATAGATGGTCGTGTGGGCACACATATTCTTAATCTTTTTTATTATATTGAAAAAGCATGACTTTTGAAATAAAAATTAATTCACACATGGTTGAAGTTCATATTTTTCTTATATATTTTGTAATACTAAGTGATGTCTATGATTTGAAAAGTTCTTATAGAAATAATAGAAGTCCCCTTTTATGTACTCAAAAATTTTATATATTGATCACTATTAAGTTGAATTCTTTACATAATATATTATTTTAATATAATAAAAAATAAAATTTAATCTTCCTTTTTTTTATCAATGAATTGTGACCTTTTGGGGGTCACTCCAATTGAACTAAATAGAAAATCAAAAAAATTTAAAAATTGGCTACTCATGAAGAGGCCTTTAGCAGCTACTTAGCTAGAGAAACCACCTAGCTAAGTAGCTTTTTATTTAGTAGCTATGTAGCTTTGCTGATAAGAGCACGGTTCGGTGGTTAAGTCATTGGGTTGTAGTGGCAGACACTAGAGTTCAAACCCCTACTGGGCCAACGAGATCACAGGATTTACACCTTCACTAGGCCAACGAGCTCACAAGTTTGAATTGTTCTTGCTAGGGGATGAGGTCCCCCATGTTGTGGCCTCACCGATTCATAGCTCTGGGAAAAACCATTATCGTGGAGCCGGAGGGTGTGTCACACCAATGTCACCAGTCACGTTAAAAAGTTTACAAGGTGCATTATCTTTAAAAAAAAGAGGGCTTTTAGAAAAATTTCCCCTATATGGGAATTTTCATTATCTTTAATTCTATTACATATGATTCCTTCTACCAACTTAAAAGATACAAAAAACTGCTATATAGCCATAGATAATGGGCTATTGTATTTCTATACTATACTATATTATACTAGATACTATACTATACTAAACTATATTACTTATTGTTAAGTGTGAATAAAGCCTTGCATCTTCAGCTATCCATTGGCATCTCCATTGACTATGCAGCCTCCTCCATATCACTCTGGCCTAGTTCGGTTTCCCCTTGTTGGCTAATAGATTTGCCCTAATCTAAAAATGTTTTATTCTGACTCTATACCCTCTTCTTTCAAGAACAAATGAGTTAAACAACAAATGGGTGAACTATCAGAAATAGTTCCCCTCTGAATTAAGGAATAGCTCCCTTTAGGATTTTCAATGAATTCAAATTATTTTAAATATTCAGACACACTTTTAACCTGAAAGTGCTTAAAGGCAAACTAACATCCATACATCATCATGCTATGAATGTGATATTCTTTTCTACAACATCATTTAGAAATAGAATACACAGATTCTATTCTCAATAATAATCAGATATATGAAAAAGTGTATTGTTGAACCAACAAAAAGTAAAACACATATAATGAGTTATCTGATGAAAGAATAATTACCATATGAAAGAAGATTTCACACAGAAAACCCGATTTCAAATACTTAAACACAGATTTAAGCATGCAGTAACTATTTCTCCTTTTTCATTCACAGATGAAAAATATTTCAGCTAAACATCACATATATTGAAAAATAGTAAAGGTTCAACTCTAAAAATTTGTGTCTTCTCCTTTTTTTCTCTATGTCAGTTTTTAACAACTAAAATATATATATAGTTGCCCTAATTATCTGATCATTTGAACCAAACCCAGAGTTAAAGTAACTCTGACCCATATGGGATTTAGTTTTTACAAACTCATTTAAAAAACAAGTTCCAAATGGAATATCAACTGAATAACTGAATAAAAGATTATGCAAGTAAGATTAAGATGAGGGCGACGGATTAGAATCTCTAGATTTGTTTTTCTCAGCTGAGGAGACAAGTTGCGCTTTCCACTCCTGAAATGCCATAACAAATTCCTAGATTTTAGAGAGATTTGGGATGCCAATATATTTCACCCTTGCTTTCCAGACATCTTTCTCCCTCTGAATTTTCCCCAATTTCTCTGTGTGTTCCGGGAGTGTGTCGACACAAAGATAAAGAAGTGACTCCACCTTTGAAATCCAAGAAAGACCTTCGGTTAATAAGTTGTCACTTTCTTTAACAAAGATGATCTTTTCCTTGAAGGAATGAATCATATTATCGATGTCTTTTTCTGGTTCTCTGTCATCCTTAATATTTTTTACATCAATACATTGTAGATCATGCTATAATTATTGAGTGAATTCAGTTATTTCTTTGATCATCTTTGTGAGTTCACTTCGCCCCTGTCTTGAAATTGAATTCCTCCATTCGATGTTTTTCTTACTTACATACAGTACATCCTCATCCAGACCTGTCAAATTCTTCTCTAAAAAAAACCTTGCTAATCCATACTTCTGTACTTCACTAATTTGGTTCATCACATTCATCCACTTGCCTTCATCTTTTATCCAGGAAGCGTTCTGTGTCTTCCAGTCATCAATGGTGGCTATGGTTTGATCATATATATTTTTCAGTTCATAAATATATTCTATACCTTTCTCCATAATACGGCCCAACCAATCATCAAATACCTTAGTTACCATTCTGTTCCTGTTTACCTAGTCCAACATTTTTTGGTTAACTAGAGATTTAGGATCAAAAGACAAAGAAAGTTATGAAACTGGTTGTGAATTTGGGTTGTGAATGGCATCGATATATTCTGCCATTGATCACAAGGTCTGTTTCAATTCCATTTTATCTTTCTCATCTTTCTAGGCTCGACTGACTATCTTTTTGGTGGATGCCTCTAGATGATGCACATCTGTGGCTCTTGAAGCAGTTCCAAGATCTATTTTTTCAATTGTGAAGTCTTGAACTATAGGGTCTTGAATCTCCTCGTTAGTTGTCAACTGAGCTATTTCAGTGCTCCAGTTCCCAATATTAGGGTCAATATCTACCCTAGATGTTGTTTTTAGTTTCTTGGATTTGGGGTTTTTTCCCAAACACTTACTCACCATGTCCTCCAATGGTAAAGAAAATGGGACTGTTTTTCATTTGTCGATGATTGAGCTTTCTAGCCATTTGGGTGCAGAGGCCGAGACTTCTTTACCAAGATTTGCTTGATCAAAGGGCACATTTGAAATCATCATCAGGTTAACAAAGTCAGAAGCAATCTTTGTCTGTTGCTTTACACTAACTTCCTCTGCCATCGGTGAATCAGGCTCTTTATCACCTATTGCTTCTCCTAAATTCTCTTTAGAATTTAAAACCACAACTATACTTTCAGAAGTCTATCTCTTCCTCTTGCTTTTAGTCCTTGATGTGGTAGCATGGGGAGGCAGAATAGTTGTAAGCGCCTTTTTGGATTCTTTGATGACATGACCCCTTCCAGTTTTTGATTTGGAAGTACCTTCTCTAGTTTTTGTTCCCTCAACCATTTCTCGGTTGTCCTTATCACTGGGAGGGTCTTAACCTCAATCCTATCTTCTTCATCTTTATCCCAGTCAACTTTTGGAATAGGTGATTGTTTTATCTGTTCAAATTGCGGATCAATCGCCTATCCTTCATCATCAAAAATTCTAGAAATGTCCATATTTAAATTAAGGGTAATTATTTGTCCCAGGGAGAACCTGCACCATAATCTTCTTCTAACCTCGAATTCATCTGGACAATCCTCCCAATAATCCTCCAATTGAGGAATATGTGAAAACCATGTTCCAAAATCCAAGTTATCCCTGACAAAGCCTTTGATGTCAAATTGGGATATGGTAGAAAAGTACTAAAAATTGAATTTTTTAAGACCCACTCCTAAATTCAAAGCATCAAACACTGACTGGCATGAATAATGTCCAAGTTCAATGGGAAAGGAGATACCAGATTCCTTCTTCATTGGGAACTTCTTGCTCACATGGGCTAGCTGTCTACAGACCTCTATCAATACAAAACGATCAAAAACATACCAAGGCAGCTTCACTGGTTCACCGTCAAAACCCCCAACTCTGATATAAGTAAATTTGGGGAATTGGATAAAGAAACTGCCATAAATGCTGATCAGATGCATAGCCTCATCAGACATCCTCTTATTGATGTTGTTTGTTAACTCATAAGTCATTCTCCTGGTGAAAACATCATTAACCCTCCTATAATTCTGATAACAATTGTGCATCTACAACTATGGATAATAGTTATAAATTCTATTGTCTTCGACCAAGGGTGCATGAGGTAACCCTACCCACTGTCTTGTAGACGCCAGGCAAAAGAAGAGGTACGAAGACATATAGAAATCTTTATTCCCTAAACAATTATTTAAACCCAGATGCAAACATTCAGCTATAATTTTAGCTGAGTCCAAATACTGTTCCCCTTGGAGGATCACCTGGATGAAGAAATACATCCAGTCTTCCCAATGATATGCCATCGAACTACCCTTCAGTCTATGCAGCAACACCACAATATCCTTTACCTCTTGAATCATGTGGTCTCTTGTCAATGGTCTAGGCAGTCTTGAACCCCCTTTCTGGAATTTCAACAACCAATTTCTTGCAATCACACTCTTGTAATTTGCTTTCTTTTTTGAAAAATGACCATAGGAAGAAGTAATATTGAGGTCAGAATATGGTTCTTTGGGTGGAATTCTCATCACATACATTAGGGTTTGTCTATTGATATGAAGTAACGTAATACCATCTGTAGCTCTAATGCACCTATTTGGGGGTTCATATCTATTCATGCACTCTAGAACTAATTCAAGGCACTATATAGCCATGGGAAATGCCGCAGCTTTGATCAAACCACTCTCTATTATCTTCCCCATCATGGGAGTTGGAACAGGATTTTTAGCCCTTTCCCTAAAATCTTCCAAGTCATATTGAACCAGAGAGGTGTCCCCAAATTCAGGAAGAGAACAGATGAGACCAGAACCATGCTCATAACCAAGACATGCAGATTTCATAACTATAGATTGGAGGATACAATGAAAAATGCTTTGAACTTTGAAAATAATGTCAAAAACTCAAAAAGATCCTTCTTTCCAGCTAAGAAATGAAAACAGCATATAGGAAGTGCAGGACTCACCTCAATGTATTTGAATTTACTACAGAATTTGGGCAACAAGAATCTTATACCTCCTGCACTATTCTCCTTTGCATCACACAGTGTGTTCATTTGCTAAATTTTGCTTGTTCTCTCTTGATAAAGGCATTAACCAAGTCAAATAATTATTACCCGAAACAATACGTGCTAAAAATGCTTGAAAAGACATGAGTTCTAACATCTACATTAATGGCAAGGATTCTTCACACTCGACCATGATGTATAATAATTATCCACATCCTTCTGAAAATTAGAACTTTCTGTTTCATAATGAGTTTAGGATATATTTTCCTCCAAATTTCCTGCTAAATTTTGACTTAGCCTCGGGGAGAAATGAGATTATAGTCACTGAACCCTTGAACCATTGAACCATTGAACCGTTAGAATCTGGTTCAACTCGAAGGTTCAACGATACGAGATAGACTACACAGACTGGCCAACAGTCACATGACTTTGCAAGAAACTTTAAACTTTGAAACAGTGAACTGTTGAACCATTGAACTCTGCTATGAGGTGCAAGCGGAAGGTTCAACGATATATTAAATTACACAAGGGAACTGAGTGAACACGACTCTTTATGAAGCATTAAGCATTGAACTCTTGAACCATTGAATCCTTGAACTGTGGAAAGGGTTCAAGTTCAACTGGGAGGTTCAAAGACATTTGAATTACATGGAGGAATGAATAATTCACTTTGAGAAATATTGAACCATTCAACCGTTTGAACTCTTGGAATGTGAGAATGGTTCAAGTATAAAGGTTTGATTTTTAGTAATTTCACACACAAAAGACAATAGGCGGGTGAACTTTAAGAATAAAGAGCTGACTTAAGAAACAAAGATGTGACTAAAAAGGGAAAATGGTAAGCTGACTCTTTATTTAGGGAATCTTTATGAAAATTAAATAAGGGCGACTCAAAAGGTAACATTGGCTCTGACTGGGGACTGCATTTTATGACAAAATGCAAAGAACTCAGAACTCTGGTTACGCAAAAACTGAAACACGGTGGTCGAAAGAAAAGAAACAAGGCAAACCAAAACCAGGAAAGGAAAACAACAGCACACGATAACAAAGGAAAGACAATGTACAAAACAGAGGATACCTGCTTTACAGGTGATACAATTTAAGATCTTGTCCATTATAGGACAGGGGTAAAACAGTTCCATCCAGATATTCCAACTTGAAAGAATTAGGACCCAGTACCTGATGAATTTTGAAAGGTCCTTTCCAGAGTGAGTCAAATTTGCTATGTGCCCCTTTAGGTTCTCTTCTCCTGTCCCATAGCAGCACTTCATCTCCCTCCATGAATTTTCTGGGCCTTGTTTTTCAATCAAAATTCTTCTTGACCCTAGCTTGATGAGCAGTAATCCGATCAACCAATTCATTCCTTTCCTCTTCAATCTTGGTCAAGTACATAACTCTTTTCTCCAAGGAATCTTGAAAGTATTGATCTTCAATTACACTTTGTAATTTAGCTATAGATAACTCCAGAGGTAATGATAACTGGGCTCCTATTCCATAAACCAACTCAAAAGGTGCCATTCCTATTGCCCTTTTAGGAGTTAGCCTGTCAACCCAGAGTGCTTCGTACAATTTCTTATGCCAATCTTTGGGATTTTTGCTCACCAATTTTCTCATGATGGTTACCAAATTTTTATTACTGGACTCAGCTTGTTCGTTCCCTTGAGGGTAGTAATTTGATGAGTGAGAAAGAGATATACTATGCTCATAGGAAAAATAAGTAAGTTCAGTTGAGGAAAAACTGGTGGCGTTATCTGCTACAAGTTTCTGAGGGACACCAAAACGTACCAGTATATTTTCTTTGAGAAAATTACATACCACTTCTGAAGTGGTTCTCTTCACAGGGACTGCTTCAACCCATTTTGTAAAATAGTATGTTGCTATTAAAATGTGAGTATGTCCGGCACTTAAAGGAGGTGAAAGAGGCCCAATAAAGTCCAAACCCCATTGCTTAAAAGGTTCTTCTATAACAACAGGCCTAAGAGGCAATGCTGCTAGTTGTGGCCTTCCTGAAAACATTTTGCATTTTTCACAGTTAGCTACCCATCTATATGCATCCTTAAACATACCCAGCCAATAATAACAATTTCTCAGGATTTTGAAGGCTGTTACTGAAGAAGAGAAGTGTCCACCGCAGGCTTCATTATGAAAAGCTTCCAAAAGCTTGTGCTGTTGTTCTTTATCTACACATCTCAGAAAGGTTCCATCTAGTCCCTTTTTGTAGAAGATATCACCCCAAATGACGTATTTTGCTACTTTTAACTTCAAATTTATTTTCTCCTTTGGGGACAAGTGACTGGGACAGTCTCCATAAGTAAGATAATGTGCTACATCTAGGAACCATGGGTCCTGCAAACTCACCAACAGGACTATGGGAAGTTCTTCTTCTTCCTCTTCCTTACTCTTAGCAATCAATTTACGTAGACCTTGACCTCTAACCAATTTGGTTGGCCTAACTTCCAAGTCATATTCTTGAATTTTAGCAACCCATCTTGCTCTTTTATTCATCCCAACATCCTGTTGAGTAAGAATGCTTTTTACAGCTGAACTAGGCACAAACACAACCGAATGAGAGTGAAGTATGTAATATCTAAACTATTTAACAGCATTTACTACAGAAAAAGCTTGTTTCTCAGCTAAAGAATATTGAAGTTCATGCTTCTTGAGAGGAACACTCATAAAGGCTATTGGGGCTTCTTCATTCAATTCATTTTTTTGCAATAAGATACCAGACATGGTATGTTATGAAGCATAACAATAAATAATAAAATCTTTTTGGAAATCAGGGTTTACCAAAGTAGGTGTTTGTGCAATCGCCTCTTTAATATCTTCAAATGTTTTTTTAGCAGCCTCATTCCATTTGAATGCCTATTTTTCACTCATCATTCCCACAATATGTTTCGTAATTTCCACAAAATTAGGAATGAATATTCTGAGAAATTTGATCTGGCCAAAGAAAGACTTAACTCCAGTCCTATTAGAAGGAAGACTTAGCTATTGAATTGCTTTAACCCTCTCTGGATCAATCTTGATTCCATCTTTTGAAACTAAATGCCCCAACAACTTACCCTCTGTCATACAGAAAACTAACTTCTTAGGATTAAGAGATATGCCATGACTCTGACACCTTTGCAAAATGGTCTCCAGGTCTTTCAAATGATCCTTTCTTTTTCTAGAGAAAATAGTTAAATCATCAAGATAAATGACAATAATTCTATCTTTCAGATCTCTAAAGGATGAATCCATCGCCCATTGAAAAGTTGCACCAGCATTAATCAAACCAAAAGGCATACGGTTATAAGCAAACATTCCCTAGGGCATAGTGAAAGCAGTTTTATGTTGATCAAATGCAGCCACACTTATTTGATTATAACTTGAGAATCCATCTAACATGGACATCATCTCAGATCTAGCAACTATTTGTAAAATGTGATCCATCACAGGTAAGGGATAGTTATCTTTCAAACTGGCCTAGTTCAGATTCCTAAAATCAACACAAATCCTTATTTCTCCATTCTTTTTGCGTACTGGGACAATGTTTGCCACCCAGGTGGAGTGATGGATCGGATAAATAATCCTAGCCTTCAACATTTTATCAATCTCCTTAAAAATGGCCTCAGCAACCTTTGGGTTATAGTTCCTCAACTTCTGCCTGAATGGGGTTGCATTTGTTTTCAAAGGAATATGATGCTGAAACTGCCCACATCTAAAATCCTTTAGGTCATCATAACACCAAGAAAAGACATCTTTATATTTAATCAACAGCTTAATCAATTTGTTTTTCTCCTCAGGTGAACAACACCTACCAATAGAAATCCATTTAGGATCAGTTTCATTCCCAATGTTTATTTTCTTATAATCCCCAAATTTGTTAGTATTGTGAACAAGTTTGCCTTTGGTATATTCATCTTGTCAACCGAACAAATGTTCTAGAGAGACCAACCCTCTGGGGATTTTGTTTCCCTTCAACTGAATTACATCATCATTTGAATTGATCCCTGGATCAGGACTGAATTCTTTACATTTTGTTTCAGAACCTTCAAAATAATTCCCAAGGAACATCTCAAACATTCTCCAAGAACTTTCTGATCTTCCTATCATTCTCAAAAATTTGCCAATTTTCAGCATTATCTAGGACATTAGGACGATAGGCCAGTTCAATTCTATATGAATCATTTTTGAAATCAGGGTGTGGCAGAAGAAGAGAAGTTGACACTGCTAGAGAATCTGCCTGTGTGTTCAGATCCCTAGGAATTGCCTCAATAGAAAAGGCATCAAAGTATTCTATCTCATCCCAAACCCTGTTCCTGTAATGTCTTAATCTTACATTTTTTATTGAAAAAATGCCCCTCACCTGCTTGACAATTAGTTCAGCATCACCCTTTGCTCTGAGTATCTTTACACCTTTTCCTTTGGCTACATTCAACCCAAGCAATAGAGCCTCATACTCTGCAATGGTATTAGTATTTTTAAACTATAACTTGAAAGAGTAAGGAAAAATCTTACCTTCAGGTGAGATCAAAACCACTCCTGCTCCTGAACCAACAGTAGCACAGCTACCATCAAATTCCAAGGTCCATAGATCATCTGAATGAACAAAGTTTGGGACAGATTCTTCCTTCATAACTTCAGAAGAGAGAAAATAGTTACCAAATTCACATTCTTCAAATAAAATCTGGGACTTAGGGTCATCAGAAGGGTATACAGTGAACTTACATTTAGGTTCAGGTTCTAGCTTAACTTTTTGCTTTCCCACTAGAATTGTAGCTTCTAACCAATCCAATTTAATCTGCCCACCCAAATCTTTGCAAAAAGTCCTGCTCAACAACATCCCATAACTAGCAAGAATATCCACTACCAAAATAGTCAACTTCACTCTTTTATCAGGATAAGCTACAAGAGCAACCTGAGCATCTTTGATTTGTCCGAGCAAAGAAATCTGTTTGCCATCCATGGAGTAACACCTACAGAATGTTTTTGTAAGGTATAGGCCTAGGGCTTTGGCTACAGAAGAAGGCATAATATTGTCAGAAGCACCTGAATCTATGATACAATTATTGAGTTTATGGCCATTTATGAATAAAGAAACATAAAAAGGGTTGGGCTTCATATCAGTAATATAAGAGGTATCATCAGATGAATTAAGAGTCATTTTAGGAGTATGCGTGGGTGACTTAGGTGGAGAAGTAAATAATTAGGCAATGGGAGACTCAGCATTAACATTTAGTTGACTTTCAGGTTCAATTTGTGTAGGACCACCTTTGACATATTTCACCAATCTATCAAGTTCTTTGGGTTTCAACCTAAGGTATTCAGCAGGGGATATTTGAATCTTTACAGATTTACAAAATTCTAAAATATCAAAAGAAGTTTCATGATCATTTCTATGTAAAAATTTACTTTCTTGGGTCTTCAGATTAGCATCAGAGGTTCTAGTAAAGGGCTCCTTACCTCTAACAGGCGCTTCTTGAGTATTAGGAAATCTCTGATTCTTCTGACCTCTGGTAAGCACAACACAGGAAGGATCTTCAAGAGTAACCAATATTTCACCTCCTCTTTCTGAATCTAATTCATATTCTAGGAAGTGTATTTCAGAGTCGCCAGGTTCCTCAAAGTTCCTTTCTTCTACGGTAATCTCCCCCAACACATCTTGAGTAGCAGCCATTTGAGCATATCTAAGCATTTCAAGACAAGAATTTCTATCATGATCAGTAGTCAAATGAAAGGCACACATATTCCCTCTTTCAGGAGCAGCTTCGATAGTTAACCTTGGTTGTGCTGATATAAGTGGTAATGTCCTACCAGTATTTGTTTGTCGATTAAAATTGCTCCTACTAATATCCTGATATGGTTGCTGGAATGAAGTACCAGCCTTAGGCATCTGTCTTTTCAAAGTGATCACATCATTAACCACCCTTTGAACCACAGGATCTGTAGAGGATGAGGGATGAGCATTAGGTACTTGGACTTCTTTCTTCCATTTTCAAGCCATAATAAGATCATCCTCTAACCCGACTGCCAAGGTTTGTGTAGCTGCTAAGTCAGCAATTACACCTCTCCTAAGGTGAAAACTAATATCAGGAGGCATAGAATTAATAAAGAAACATTTCTGATTCTCAGCAGTTGGCCTTTTTGCAGTAGGGATTTTGTGCACTATTCTATTGAATTTGGCTATGAATTCCCTCATAGGCTTATGTATCTCTTTCTTAAGCTGAGTCAATTGAGCAAGAAGGGAATGTTCATCTTCTGCACTCTTAAACCTATTTTCAAATGCAATTTTCATATCATTCCAATTTGTGATTGAAGAGTCAGCTAGATGATAGAACCATTGTGCTGCAGTATCAGTTAAAGTTTGCACAAAAAGCCTTATGGCTACATCTTGATGTTGCACGCCTAGTACGCTACATGCTGCTGTAAAGGCACTCAGATGCTCCTCTGGTGATTACTTTCCATCCCCATTAAATTTAGGTAAGTTTTCCCTTGCATTTTTAGGCAGAGGATTCAGGTTGGCCCCTAAATTTAGAGGTCCTATGGCTGCTCCCCAAGGTTGGGCCATTGGTAGAAAGTTTATAGCAGAGGGAATAATAGTACCAGAAAGGGTTAAGGCTTGACAGACAGAGGATGTAAAGGGTTTAGAAGGACTGGGAGGTCTACTTCTAGCTCTTCTAATAGGAGTAGGAATATAAGGAAAATTTAGGCTTTGCAGTGTTAGAAAAGGAGGATCTTCAATTCCCTCCCTTCTCAAAGACCTTGTGTATCTTCCGGAATCCAGTTTATGATATTATAACTAGATAGGTAGTTATTGGTTTCTAGGATGTTCTTGATTTCTTCACACTTCAGGGGCTTGATTTCTTGTTACGTTTTCTGCTTACCTCCTTCTTTACCTAAGCAATAGCAATCTTAGATTATCGGCCAATTCTTCTTCTTTTACTACTACTCAGCTGGTCCTCCTATAATTGTCAGCATTTTGGTGAGTGTGCCATGCAAGAGTATTTAACTGACCAATTATATCTTCCTGCTCATCTTGAAAACCAAGATTAGGCTGCAGAACAGGAATTATATTTTCATGCAGAAGCACCATTGTTGCTTCATATTAAGGCGACTAATCTTTTAACAAATGACTTCAGTCCCCAGCAGAGTTGCCAAAAACTGTTGGCTAACAAATTTTCCCTAATCTAAAAATGTTTTATTCTGACTCTACACACTCTTCTTTCAAGAACAAATGAGTTAAACAACAAATGGATGAACTATCAGAAATAGTTCCCCTCTGAATTAAGGTACAGCTCCCTTTAGGATTTTCAAAGAATTCAAATTATTTTAAATATTCAGACACACTTTTAATCTGAAAGTGCTTAAAGGCAAACTAACATCCATACATCATCATGCTATGAATGCAATATTCTTTTCTACAACATCATTTAGAAATAGAATACACAGATTCTATTCTCAATAATAATCAAATATATGAACAAGTGTATTGCTGAACCAACAAAAAGTAAAACACATATAATGAGTTATCTGCTAAAAGAATAATTACCATATGAAAGAAGATTTCACACGGAAAATCTGATTTCCAATACTCAAACACACAAATTTAAGCATGCAGTAACTATTTCTCCTTTTTCATTCACAGATGAAAAATGTTTCAGATAAACATCACATATATTGAAAAATAGTAAAGGTTCAACTCCAAAAATTTGCGTCTTCTCCTTTTTTTCTCTATTTCAGTTTTTGACAACTAAAACATATATATAGTTCCCTAATTATCTGATCATTTGAACCAAACCCAAAGTTAAAGTAACTCTGACCCATACGGGATTTAGTTTTTACAAACTCATTTAAAAAACAAGTTCCAAATGAAATATCAACTGAATAAAAGATTATGCAAGCAAGATTAAGACTGGAGTGATGGATTAGAATCTCTGGATTTGTTTTTCTCAGCTAAGGAGATAAGTTGTGCTTTCCACTCCTGAAATGCCGTAACAAATTCCTAGATTTTAGAGAGATTTGGGATGCCAATATATCTCACCCTTGCTTTCCAGACATCTTTCTCCCTCTGAATTTTCCCCAATTTCTCTGCGTGTTCCAGGAGTGCGTCGACACAAAGATAAAGAAGTGACTCCACCTTTGAAATCTGAGAAAGATCTTCGGTTAATAAGTTGTCACTTTCTTTAACAAAGATGATCTTTTCCTTGAAGGAATGAATCACAGTATCAATGTCTTTTTTTGGTTCTCTATCATCCTTAATATATTTAAAATCATTACATTGTAGATCATGCTGTAATGATTGAGTGAATTCAGTTATTTCTTTGATCATCTTTGTGAGTTCACTTCGCCCCTGTCTTGAAATTGAATTCCTACATTCGATGTTTTTCTTACTTACATATAGTACATCCTCATCCAGACCTATCAAATTCTTCTCTAACAAAAACCTTGCTAATCCATACTTCTATACTTCGCTAATTTGGTTCATCACATTCATCCACTTGCCTTCATCTTTTATCTAGGAAGCGTTCTGTGTCTTCAAGTCATCAATGGTGACTATGGTTTGATCATATATATTTTTTAGTTCATGAATATATTATGTACCTTTCTGCATAATACAGTCCAACCAATCATCAAATACCTTAGTTACCATTATGTTTTTGTTTACCTGGTCCAACATTTTTTGGTTAATTGGAGATTTAGGATCAAAAGACAAAGAAAGTTGTGAAACTGGTTGTGGATTTGGGTTGTGAATGGCATCGATGTATTCTGCCATCGAGCACAAGGTCTGTTTCAATTCCCTTTTATCTTTCTCATCTTTCCAAGCTCGGCTGACTATCTTTTTGGTGGATGCCTTTAGATGATGCACATCTGTGGCTCTTGAAGCAGTTCCAAGATCTATTTTTTCAATTGTAAAGTCTTGAACTGTAGGGTCTTGAATCTCCTCGTTAGTTGTCGATCAAGCTATTTCAACCCTCTAGTTCCCAGTATTAGGGTCAATATCTACCCTAGATGTTGTTTTTAGTTTCTTGGATTTGGGGGTTTTTCCCAAACACTTACTCACCATGTCCTCCAATGGCAAAGAAAATGGGACTATTTTTCTTTTGTCCTTGATCGAGATTTCTAGCCATTTGGGTGTAGAGGCCAAGACTTCTTTACCAGGATTTGCTTGATCAGGGACACATTTGAAATCATCATCAGGTCAACGGAGTCAGAAGCATTCTCTATCTATTGCTTTGCACTAACTTCCTCTGCCATCGGTGAATCAGGCTCTTTATCACCTATTGCTTCTCCTAAATCCTCTTCAGAATTTAAATCCACAACTATTCTTTCAGAAGTCTGTCTCTTCCTCTTGCTTTTAGTCCTTGATTTGGTAGCATGGGGAGGTAGAATAGTTGTAAGGGCCTTTTTAGATTCTTTGATGACAGGACCCCTTCCAGTTTTTGATTTGGAAGTACCTTCTCCAATTGTTGTTCCCTCAACAATTTCTCAGTTCTCCTTATCACTGGGAGGGTCTTAACCTCAATCCTATCTTCTTCATCTTTATCCTAGTCAACTTCTAGAATAGGTGATTGTTTTATCTGTTCAAATTGCGGATCAATCACCTATCCTTCATCATCAAAAATTCTAGAAATGTCCATATTTAAATTAAGGGTAATTATTTGTCCCAGGGAGAACTTACACCACAGTCTTCTTCTAACCTCGAATTCATCTGGACAATCCTCCCAATAATCCTCCAATTGAGGAATATGTGAAAACCATGTTCCAAAATCCAAGTTATCCCTGACAAAGCCTTTGATGTCAAATTGGGATTTGGTAGAAAAGTACTGAAAATTGAATTTTTTAAGACCCACTCCTAAATTCAAAGCATCAGACACTAACTAGCATGAATAATGTCCAAATTCAATGGGAAAGGAGATACCAGATTCCTTCTGCATTGGGAACTTCTTGCTCACATGGGCTAGCTGTCCACAGACCTCTATCAATACAAAACGATCAAAAACGTACCAAGGCAGCCTCACTGGTTCACCATCAAAACCCCCAACTCTGATATAAGTAAATTTGGGGAATTGGATAAAGAAACTGCCATAAATGCTGATCAGTTGCATAGCCTCATCAGACATCCTCTTATTGATGTTGTTTGTTAACTCATAAGTCATTCTCCCAGTAAAAACATCAATAACCCTCCTATAATTCTGATAACAATTGTGCATCTGCAACTGTGGATAATAGTTATAAATTTTGCTATCTTCAACCAAGGGTGCATGAGGTAACCCTACCCACTGTCTTGTAGACGTCAGGTAATAGAAGAGGTGCGAAGACATATAGAAATCTTTATTCCCTAAACAATTATTTAAACCCAGATGCAAACATTCGGCTATAATTTCAGCCCAGTCCAAATATTGTTCCCCTTGGAGGATCACCTGGATGAAGAAATACATCCAATCTTCCCAATGATATGCCATCGAACTACCCTTCATTCTATGCAGCAACACCACAATATCCTTTACCTCTTGAATCATGTGGTTTCTTGTCAGTGGTCTAGGCAGTCTTGAACCCCCTTTTTGGAATTTCAACAACTAATTTCTTGCGATCACACTCTTGTAATTTGCTTCCTTTTTTGAAAAATGACCATAGGAAGAAGTAATATTGAGGTCAGAATATGGTTCTTTGGGTGGAATTCTCATCACAGACATTAGGGTTTGTCTATTGATATGAAGTAACGCAGTACCATCTATAGCTCTAATGCACCTATTTTGGGGTTCATATCTATTCATGCACTCTAGAACTAATTCGGGGCACTGTATAGCCATGGGAAATGTCGCAACTTTGATCAAACCACTCTCTATTATCTTCTCCATCATGGGAGTTGGAACAGGATTTTTAGCCCTTATGTAGATTTCATAACTATAGATTGGAGGATATAATGAAAAATGCTTTGAACTTTGAAAATAATGTCAAAAACTCAAAAAGATCCTTCTTTCCAGCTAAGAAATGAAAACAACATATAGGAAGACCAGGACTCACCTTCAATGTATCTGAAATTACTGCAGAATTTGGGCAACAAGAATCTTATACCTCCTACGCTATTCTCCTTTGCATCACATAGTATGTTCATTTGCTAAATTTGGCTTGTTCTCTCTCAATAAAGGCATTAACCAGGTCAAATAATTATTACCCGAAACAATACGTGCTAAAAATGCTTGAAAAGACATGAGTTCTAACATCTACATTAATGGCAAGCATTCTTCACGCGTGACCATGATGTATAATAATTATCCACAACCTTCCGAAAATTAGAACTTTCTGTTTCATAATGAGTTTCGGATATATTTTCCTCCAAATTTCCTGCTAAATTTTGACTTAGAGAGCCTCGGGGAGAAATGAGATTATAGTCACTGAACCCTTGAACCATTGAACCATTGAACCGTTGGAATTTGGTTCAACTCGAAGGTTCAACGATACGAGATAGACTACACAGACCGGCCAACAGTCACATGACTTTGCAAGAAACTTTGAACTTTGAAATAGTGAACCGTTGAACCATCGAACTCCGCTATGAGGTTCAAGCGGAAGGTTCAATGATATATTAAATTACACAAGGGAACTGAGTGAACACGACTCTTTATGAAGCATTAAGCATTGAACTCTTGAACTGTTGAATCTTTGAACTGTGGAAAGTGTTCAAGTTCAACTAGGAGGTTCAAAGACATTTGAATTACATGGAGGAACAAACAATTCACTTTGAGAAATATTGAACCATTCAACCGTTCGAACTCTTGGAATGTGAGAATGGTTCAAGTATAAAGGTTCAATTTTTAGTAATTTCACACACAAAAGATGATAGGTGGGTGAACTTTAAGAATAAAGAGCTGACTTAAGAAACAAAGATGTGACTAAAAAGGGAAAATGGTAAGCCGACTCTTTATTTAGGGAAACTTCACAAAAATTAAATAAGGGCGACTCAAAAGGTAACACCCCTGAATTCAATGTTGAGCTCTAATCCACCCCTATGAGTCAACCACCCTTGCTATCATCTTAAGAAACTCAATCCCCCAACGGTCCTAGTTTCTTCATTCCTCCATGTCATGTCCAACTTCTTTGATAATGTATGGAATCCAAGGGCTGTTGTAGGGTCTAAGAACCATCAGCCACACACTGTTCTCTGGTCTAAATCCCAACTCGATCACTACATCATCAAGCACCTTCCTGAGTTGGCCTTGCCACTATGGTTTGATAATTGTCACCGCCACCTCCCTAATAGTGTCCTTTGATTCACCATGATCCAATAATACCCCAACCAACATTGATGAGATGTCGGTATTCACTCTATATCAATTTTTGGTAGTCATGAAGACATTCCCTAGCGCCATCTTGATGACATGCAACACAAAAGGAAAGCCTAATTTAAACACTTTCCTCAGTCTTAAATCTAATATGGATCCCAAGAAGGTAGCCTACCTTTTCTTAGCCCTCAAACTAACTATTGTCTCCATATTGCAAGCTGTGAGAATTGTGTTGAATTGTGTTTCACTTTGGCAATAAATCTTGTGCGAGGAAGCTTATGTGAGACTCCATAATCTCCAACGATTCTTCCATTCAGTCCTTTAGACTCTTCAAGCAAGTTGAAGCATCCATCAAGTAGTTTCATGATGAATATTCATAAATGTTGAATGTGTTAAGGATGAGATCATATCTTCTACATTAATCATTGATGCATTCTCATGGTAATGAGATGGCATATCAATTGCCAATTTGGCCAGCTTATCTGCCTCTTGATTAGCCTCTCTAAATATATGGTTTATTTTAAAAACTCCTACGATGTCTAGAGCCTCCCAACATAGTTCTAATATATTTTGTATTCTCCAATTAGGTGTGGCTTGATTTCTAATTGCATTGATTATGATCTGTGAGTCTCCCTCAATGTGAATGTTTGTGAGACCAATCTTAATGCATAATTAAAGATCAAGCAGAAGTATCTATTCCTTCACTTTGTTATTTGTACCCTCCTAGATTTTCTTATCTGCCACAATAATAGTGTCTCCCTTGTGGTTTTAGATAATGTTGTCATCTCTAGAGCCCTAGGGTTTCCCCTAAAAGTGCCATCAAAGTTTACCTTATACCAACCATCCTCTGAAGGAACCCACCTAGTTTGATCTCTTGGGTTGTTGTTGGGATGAGTCCTCTTCTTCCCATAAATGGGGGGAATCTCTAGACCATGCCAAACTTTCTTAACTTCATTATCCTAGTTTGTGAATGATCTCTTTTTTATTGATTGGTTTCTTACTGCATTATTGACCACTTCCACAATGACTTTCTCCAGTTTGTTATGAAAGGATTCCAACGCCATAGCCTTGTCTTGGAAAATTCTCATGTTTCTCTCCTTCCAAACATCCCATATCACTATACAAGGGCTCATTGTCCATGACATTGCAAAGATTTCTCTACTATGTAAAATTGGCTAGGCTTTGAATAGAGAAAGAATGTCATTAGGCAATGGACTGGCCTAATTAAGTTTTGACATCACCCACTTCCAACAAGATTCTACAAACTGATAGGTGAGAAGGATGTTGTCTGTGGTCTCTTCTTTTTCCTTACATAGTACACATCGAAGTGGACCATTAAAGCCCAACTTCCTTAGCCTATCTCCTATGAGAATTCTCTTTTGTAGTGTCACCCATGCAAAGGCCCCAGCTTTTGGTAGGCATTATTTGCTCTAGCATAGGTGTGTGGGCCAATCCTTCTTTTCTATCACAACTTCTCCAATTTGATATCCAATTTTGACCTTGTAGTGCCCAGACTTAGCATTACACCACTTGATAGTGTCTTCCCCATAAGAAATGAAAAACTTTCTCTTCTCTAATTTTGTCTCATGATGTTTATTTGCTTATCTTCGAGGTCTAAAGATTTCTAGGATTTCCATTTCTACCTTGTCCCTTCAAAACTCACTTCTACATAGTCTCTAACATGGATTCCCCACAACCTTTTAGAGGCTACCCTTTATGCTGCTAAGAAGGGGAAATATTTTAGGGCTAGGTACCCATTCCACAAGTCCTCCCAAAATAGTGCAGTTTGTCCATTTCTAATCTCCCAAGAGAGGTGGTTAGTGATCAATGTCCTGCATGATAATAAGAAGTTCCATATTGCAGAGCCCCGAGGAGGGTTGATTGTTGTTAATACATTGGAGGGGTAATTAGAATCCAAGTATTTATTTTGAAGGGATTTGACCCACTTTAGATGGGGCTTGGAAAATATATTACAATTTAATTTAGCACCTAGGGTTGTGTTTAATGTTGACCATTTTCTTACACCCACTTCTCCTGCCATTTTTGGTTTGCATATGCTGTCCCATGCAATTAAAGGGATTTTCTTGGATTCGGAGCTGCCAATCGAAAAGATATCCCTGACCTTTTGATTAACAATATCTTCAGTATTCTTGGGCATTTTGAGAGAGGAGAGTATATAAATCAAGATTACCGAAATGACTGCTTTGAGCATTAGAATTCTTCCTATAGCTGAAAGCCACTTGCCTTTCCAAGAGGCCATTTTTGCCAAGACATTAGAGATAAAATTTTATCTTACTCATTATTAACATTAAAACAAAAAATATAATTTAAAATGTATAAATTATTTAACAAAATAAGTAAAAAATTACACTCACACATTGGATTAAACCCATAATCAGTTTGTGCCTTGGAGATCAGTTTGCTTCAAGGAATTGCTTTTTGGAAGAGGTGGCGACTCTATTGTTTGGAAAAGGAAATTGTTGTTGCTACAGTGTGTTTGTTATTTCTGACTCAAAGACCTCATCTCAAGTGTCTAGTAGTTGGTTTTTAAAGGTACACATGGTTTTTCTTCCTACCTTTGAGATATCATTTCTTTCTTGGTAAAGAAACATGGTTTGTAATACCTTTGTTTTATGCCCTACATTGTAAAATGTCTTAGTCGTGGCCTCTAAGTGTGAATTTGAAAACTCTAGGGATGCTCCTTCATATATGCATATTTCTATATTTCAAACCCTAGAAACTACATTGGATTAGCTGCATATGACCATTCTAGTGATGTTTGTTCCATCCATGGCTCTACATCTTATACAAGCCCAAAACTATATGCATCTATGCAAAATCATAATGAGATTGCTAGGCAACAATATAAAATTGAAAAACATAATTAATTGCTGGAGTCCATGTTATACAAGGAAGAAGAAATTGAAAACTGTATTAGGTTGCTAGAGTCTAGGGTGTAGTCCCATGCTTGCACTACTGCCCCTATAAATTAGAATGCTCGGTCCCCTTTTTCTCCCTTAGATCTAGTTTATAATCAGTTAGGCCTCTTTTGGGTTGACTACAAAATGCAAAGCGTGCCAACCAAGGTCTACAATCAGATGTCTATCTTTGATGGGTATAGCTTTTGGGAAGGGAACTCACAGGTTGATGAAATCTCTGACTTTATGGAAGAATTTCATTTTGAGGATGAGGACATGTGGATGAGATTTTTCATTAGGTCCTTGCATAGAAAGGAAAAGAATGGATTCAAAGTTTTCCAAGGTAGTCCTTTGCCTCTTGGAATGAACTTGTGGCTGCATTTGAAGAAGAATTTGCTAGAGGTTAAGACCTTGTTGATCTTATCTAGGAATTAGAAAAAATCAAAAGACAATATGGAGAGTCTAGCATGGATCTTAGTCATGGGTTTGCGGTTTCTCTTTCCAATATTCCAAATTATTTTAGTCCTAACACTCCCACCTCCATTGATATGTTATGTGAAACATATGAAGCTAGAATGAGTTCAATGCAAGAAGATTTGAAACTACCAAGTATACAATAGGCTTATTTGTGCCTAGACTCCACCAAAAAGGTAAGGAATGACTACTTAATAAGGTTATTATCCACAAATGCATGTGTTTCTAGTGATGAACATGATAATATGAACAATAACAATGTGGATACAACTAATCAGATGAGTACAACATCAAATCAAGGCGATTGTGTAGTCAAAAGGGTAGAAGATGAAGGTGGTGCATTGTATGACAATGATGTAGATGATGAGGACAATGTTTGTACCTACCTTCAATTGGATAGGTCATCAAGTGAAGATGAAAATGATGAAATCCATGATGACTTCTAGCTTGATAATGAGGTATATGGCCTAATGGACAATGAGGATGTTGTGTGCATCAATGAGCAACTAGTTGAATCAACTTGTGATGTTGATCATGAGGGGTGTGCACATACAAGTGATATTTAGAGTGAACAATAAACTTATTTCTTTTTTGATGTGCTACCCTCATTTGTCCATGTTGGTGATGTTGAAGCAATCAATGTTTGTTTGCATGAGAAAGATAGAGATGTGCTTGCACTTGATGATAACCAATTACAGATAAATGTTAGTCCAAGCAATGATTTTTAGTTTGATGACCTTTCCCTTGATGAGTGTGAATATGGTGATCATGTGGACGCGTATGAGAACCTATTTCTTTGGTGAAAGACTTGTTGTCTTCCCCATGCAGAGTGTGCTTCAAGAAGGCCACAAAGAAAAGATACAAGAATGAATGAGGAAGAGGAAATGTGTCACTAGTCAGTCTGCAACACGAGTGTGACAAAATAATTTTCTTGTATGAGCCTAAAACAAAGAGATAATTGGAAGAATTTGCATATAAGGTGTCTCTTGGTTTTGATTTGTGTGCTAATGGTTTGAATTTTGAGTTGAATCGTGTTCATGATTCATATATTGGTGATTGTATCAGCACAAGTGGAAATGATGCATGCTAGCCACCTATTGTGCCAAAGTTTGTTGAAAACACTGTAGACTATAAAACTTTCCTTTTTGAAGTTCAAGGATCTATTGTTGTGGATGATAGCGTTGTGCCTAAATTTGAGTCATTCAGGTGGGCCTAGCATAAAAGTGAGAATGATGTTGAGCAACAACATGAATGTTAAGTTGAAGATCAATGTGTTGTAGCTCAGCTTGAGGGTATGCTAGAGCTAGATTTTTTCCAATTTGATTTGCAAGAAGATGTGTCTCTTTTTGTAGATCATCAATGTAGTCAGGTACACTTTTCTTTTCCATGTGAATTGGAGGTGTTCTCCTTTTCCCTTGATTTACATGAAGAGGTCAACATGAGTAATGAAGTTATAGTTGATGATGGATGTTTGCTTCCATCCATTTCTTTTGATGTTGACCTAGTTCTTGATGTTTCACTCCCTGCTTCTATAAGCATGCTTGATTTGACATGGAATAGGTCAAGAACCTATTATTGGTTGCTACCCTATAGTAATTTTGTTTGTGGTTGAGCAAGCCTTCACTTCATAGATAGTGGTTGCAGATTGTTGCATGCGTATGGCAGTTTTCTTTTGTTACAGCTGGGTGGTGAATGAAATCTTGGTTTGAGGGAGATAAACTCCTTCATTCAACTTGTCTTTAATAGAGGCAAGTAGCCCCATACTCCTTGTACAAGGTTGACCTGCACTATGTTAAAATTTTGTTTACAATCATCCTTTCTTTGAGCCTTCATGTCTATGACTATATGTCTTGTCTTATATATATGCCTTCATTGTGTGTTGGTGTGTGCTAGCACTATTTGTTTTCCCCTGTTGTTTTGTGTTTTTATTTTTGGTCTACTATAGATATAGTTGGTTCTCATCGTGCCTACAAGAGGTACACATCCCCAACGAGAGCCACTATTGGTGCCTAGATTTTCTAACCACTAAAATTGCAAAAATCCTAAGTCCTATTCCCCCTTATCATTCCCATGCTATGCCCATCAATTATTATCCAATCAGAGACATCTTCTATGGGCCCCTTTTCGGACAAGGTGTTTGTTCAATGTTGTCTTTTTCCTCTTTGTCCTTCATATGTTTGCCCATGTTGAAAAATTCTCTAAGTCCTTAATGTTTCTTCCTAAGTGTTTTCCATTTGGTAGGTTCTCCAGTTCACGAACCTGCCAAAAGCCCAAAAATGCTTTGTGTTTCGACTTTTTGGCAAGTTCACAAATTGGTGAACCTGTCAAAAATATTTTATCGATTTGTGTTTGTTCCAAAACATAGAAGAAAATGAAAGGAAGAAGCAGGAAAGAGAAAGTAAAAAGGAATGAAATATGTTTCAGTAATTCATCAGTTCATGAACTTGCCCAATCGCTAAAAAAGAAAGAGTAAAGAAGGCGAATGAAGAAAAGAAAGAATGTTTTAGTAAGTTTGTAGGTTCGTGAACTCAAAGAAACATCAAAATAGTTCATGAGTTCACCATTTAGCTGAAAGGCTAAAAAGGCAAAAGAAAAAGATGAGGAAAATACAAATGTTTCGGTAAGTTTGTTTGTTCACAAACTTGCCAAAATGCCAAAGTGGTTCATTAGTTCACCAAAGTACCAAATTACCAAAAGACAAGGGAAGAGAGATAGAACAAACAAAGATAATTAAAAACAAATGAAAAGAAAGAACATGGGATGGATTTTTAGCGATTCAAATGGTTCGCGAACATGCAAACCACCCAAAAGGTTTGCCAAATTTAAGAATCGCCAAATAGTTAAATAATAGAAAAAAAAAGCATGAAAATGAAAATGCATGGTCGAGATGTTGCCTACACACATTCTAATGTCCTAGATACCCTTATACACTGCAATAAATTTCCAAGGATGCCATGAATGCAGTAGGTGAGCCCCAACTACCATATGTATCTATACAACATCTAGGCCATTTATTTTGAGCAGGAAGGTTGCATATGATCATTTAATATAGATTAGGGCACTACATCTGAGGGCTATAAAAGGAAATTTTGTATTCATTTTAAGGTTGTTGGTCACTGAGCCATTTTTTTAGAGGTGCAAGAGTTCACAATTATTCTAGGGCATCAAATGAAGTTTGTCTAGGCTACAAATAAGGGAATGCATCTGGTACAATGTAGGAATGGTTTGTAAAGCACATCCATGCATTGGTATGTCTCCATGGATGTTTGTAACAACTCAGGAGAATGTATATTCGCATATATATGTTTTCTTTCACCGTACTTGTTGGTGTGATTGTAACTGAGATTTGATAATGTGTGACATAATTTAATTTAATACAAACTCCTTTGTATTAGTCTTTCATTTGTTGCATATGGTTTGCTACATTTATGTTCTAGATCACTAAGTATGTCCATTGTATGTGGGATATAATCTTTGATATGAATGCAAATGCACATCTAGTTATGTTGATGTTTATTAGATGCATCTCCTTCCTCTTTGTTGTTCATGACTCTATTGCCCAATGGAGTAGGTGCTAGTCTAGTTTGGTGAAGGGATAGCACTCTCTTTTAATCACCTTCTATCTTGTTACTATAGAAGTAGGGTTAGATTAGGTTCCACTTGTTGTTCATGATTCAATATTATAACTAGGGATCAATCTGAAGTAATATAAAACTATTTAAATCATTGTGAATCATGTTCATGCATGCATGCATCTTGTAACTTGTGTATGTAAAGTTAAGTGGATTCATCTTAAAGGATGTTATCTTGTCATCTTTGGGTGCATGTGCAAGGTGCAGTAATCAGTTTTATTAGAGGTTTTATGTAGCCAATTTGTCTTGGCCTAGTGACAAATATAGGGGTCAAGTGCACATTGGGTATGGTTGTGGTTATCAATTTGTGTTCCATTTCATGCCTCTAGGAATATCCCTCTTGGTTCTAGCTAAGCCTAAAGTGCAAGAGATCATACCCACTCTCATTAGTTGGCCTTAGCCATCCTTAATCTATGGATGAGCCTCTTTCTCACCTTCTTGATGACACCCTTGGCCTAGAAGGAGAAGAAATAGTCTAGGATTTTGGACATGCAATTTTGGGACCCAACCAATTATACACATAGTATCCTACTCTTAGAGTTTCATTATCACCCAATTTCACACTAACAATTACTATCATTGCAAGAATTGAAACCATACATAGAAGTTATGAATAATAACATAATTGATATAAAATAAACCCAGTTATAACAAAGCACATGACATCAACTAGCTCACTAACACTTAACCTATAGGTACATCCTAGCCAAAAAAAGGAATGTTGGTGCATCTCATGTTACACCATGGGTCCCATCCTTTTTCTTAGTTCACTACCAACTATGATGACAAGAAAGCATCCCATACTACTTGTGGTCATCATTGGGTAAGGTTTAAGTGTAACAAAATACAACACATGAGGGCATTAATAAGATTTGCATAGCTCAATGAACCTTTGAGTTAGTGGATCCTAACATATATTGCCTCCATGTCACTGGTGAAAGTTGATCCAACTTGGCATGGAGTAGCTCTTGGAATCTATCACTTGCATGGTACTAGTGAAAGCCAACTAAGCCCTATCATACCAATGGGTGCTGCTAGCTTCCATCATCTCTGTGATACTAGAAAAACCCAACTAAACCCTAAGATACGATACAGTTAACTCTTGGAATTCATCACCTGCATGTTACTAGTGACAACTGACTAAATTGCTCTTGTATCATAGCATGGATAGCTCTTGGCATCTGACACCTCCATTCTATTGGTAATAACTAGCTAATCCTAAGAAATGATGAATAGCTCCTAGCATTTGTCACGTACATGGTACTAGTGACAACCGGCTATCCACACTTGTATTAGACTCGGTTTTGACATGTCGGGTCATCTTTTAGCTAGGTACACATAGTCAAGATATCATAAGGATTCACAAATACTGGTCAAGTTGACCTAGTTACATACTACATAAAGTGATCCATAAACCTATGCACATGATCTTATGGGTGCAGGGGTCTAAATTACAAGTCAACACACAATAAACAAATTAAACCCACATGAGTTGGCTTTTGTCTAGTCACATATACATAAACAAATACAACTCATAAGGTAATATCAAAGGCCATTCAATACATACAAATGGTTGTCTAAAAAAACCATAATTATTAGATAGAAAATCAAACTCACACTAGTAATATTAGACAATATTTTACTTTTGAGTACATAACATTTTACATTTTACCAATCATAAATCTTAGCATACAATTATCTACCAACTAGATGTACATACAAAAACCATACATAGTTGGTATTTCTCACCATTAATTATCCATAGTTGGCAAAGGCACTCATAAGAAACTCTATCCTAAACTCAACACAAACCCAAGCACCTATTTAGAACATATAGATCTTCCATAAAGATCAAGCATTGTTTACACAATCAAATCATAAATTCTTCATTCAAAATCATCATTAAATGCAAAGTTAGCAAGTTTTCTTAACTCATTCATGGCCATATTTATCAATCCCTTTGGAAGAATAGACCTCCCTAAATCTTTGTTGAAATTAAGGAACACTGAGAGGGGGGGTGAATCAGTGTTATGCAAAACTTATTAATATGTTTCTTTATCTATTTACAACATTCATTCAAATGAAAGAAGCATGAACTTAAGAACAACAACAACAAGATCATCACACATGAACACCAGGATTTTTATGTAGAAACCCAGTTAAGGGAAAAACCACGGTGGGGGTTAACCCACAAGATTTTATACTCTGTTAAAAGTATTACAAAATGGGAAGGCACATGTCTTTGGGCGCACTGCCCAGAGCTCACTACTCAAAAGAGGCTCACTACCTACAAGATTAATTACAAGAGTTCACTAAAGTACTTTAACTTAAGAATAGCATCTAACAATGCAAGATTACAGTTCTGGTTAGGCTCAATATACCGACTTCACACACTTCATCTCTCACTACCCTATTTCACTGTTCTATCATGATTTGAGGATTAGATCTCTGCTTTGCACTTGATACTGCCACCATTTGTACCTCTCACCTCATATTCACATTTCCATGTCCCAAAATTCTTGAATCCATTGATCATATATATCTGCTACATGAAATTACATCCACTGCAGTCAGCCTTAAGAAAACTTGGAAACTCTTTCAAGAACACTATTATGTCGGCTGAATCCATGCACAAACATCAATGCAGACCAAAACTTATGTATCCAAGTCACCTCACATGTTAGCCAATACCACTGGATCTAATAAATTACTCATCCAACCACTTCTCTTCATCCGCACAACGATAAAACACTTAGTCGGCATGTTCTTCACCAGACTGAACTGTCCAACCAAAACCTAATACTCAGATGCTTGTAACTTACAATCCCTTCATGACCGGAGGCTAAAATCTTGGATCTAGGTAGCCCTAACATCCCTTAACATTCCCTCAGATCCGCAGCACAATATGATTACCTATGGAGAAATGCGGACTAAGATACTGAACCCTGTCAAATGCTCTGTTCCTGTCTATCTAGACTTAGATAAATTTGCACTCTGACTTTCGATATGATAAAATGATGCAATGCAGATGTGTAAGATAGATTTAGTTGCCATCAATGACAACACCTAACATGCCTAGTAGTGTCTCTTGCCAACAATCTCCCCCTTTGGCATTGATGGCAACACTTAGTGAAAAATGACTAAGTGTTAGAACAGCTCTCTCATACTATGTACACTTGTGATTTCCAATGCTCCCCCTTAGCTGAATTCCTCATTTTTCACTGCTCTCCACTCCCCCTTTGAGATCAATGGCAAAGGTTGATATCCGCATACCAAAATTCATGCAAAAACTCTATGTGCATACTTCTGTATATGAACACAAAGTCCTTAAGCCTTGTTCATCAACAAAAAGATATCACCAAAAGTGTTTTTCAACCATGTCAATTCATTGTCCAGTTCTTCTTTATGCTGCCCAAAATGGATATATGCCCACTAAACAAAAATGCCTATGATTCTACCTTTTGAAGGTCTGTATGATCACAAGTAGCAATAACAGCTTAGGATTCTACCAATAGATCATACATAGTTTCTAACTTAGGGGAAATCAGTCCCTAGAGCTCATCCAATTTGCCAAAAACTTTAACATTTTCCTTCTCTAAATCACTCAATTCATTTCGCAAACCCACTACTTGACATTCTTTAGTAGTTACAGACTCAGTTAAAGGACTATAGGACTGAGAGATGTTAGACAATTTAAGTTCTAAGTCCTTAATATTCTTAATATCTTTGATAACTTTAGATTGATTTAGGAAAAACTTATAAATCTTTGTACCTTCAGAGAGGGCATTTTGAATACTCTTTACACTAGTGTCAAGAATTGATCTATCATAGCTAATTATTTTCCTTATTTCAGAAAATCTCTTCTCATTATATTCATTTCTGACTTTAACTTCTACTGACTTCTCAAAAGTTTCAAAATGAGTACTTACAGAGTTTATCAAACTCTTCAACTGACTGGAGGGGGATGCTAATGAGTCCTTCTGAAATGTAGACATGATTTTCTCCAAAATCCCAGATGCAAGACCAAGCAACTCACTATCTTTTGTATGGAACTTCAAGATTTCCTCTCTGGCCTTATCTTGTCCAAAAGAGGCCAACATAATCTTTTGTACCAGTGAGAGAGTGTCCAAATTGATTGCACCTTGTATTATATCTGGATCTTCTACAACTTGTTTATCTTTCTCCAAAATTTCATTCACTGCTTCTACAGTGTCTCTTTCCCAATGTGATATTTTAGTTTTATGCTCATTAAGACCTGCATCTTCTCCCTTTCTAGAGTCAACGACATTGTTTAGCTTGTCATTTTCATTCTTTTTCTCTGCTTTTCCTCTCTCTGCATCATCAACAATGTCTTATGCATTCTTTTATAGAGGATTTTATGTATCCTCAGCATCAACATTATCAATTTCCTCAATATACAAAATGGGGGAATCAATTTCATTATCGGTTTCTTCTTCTTGATCGTCCTTGTCCTTAACTCCTTCTTTCTGCTCTTTCTCAGAATCACCTTTAGTAGGAGAATTTATCTCCATATTCATCTCTGTATTTTCTTTACTTGATTGGTCTAGAGGAACATTATATTCCTTCACCTTATCTGCATCTTCTTTATTCATTTTTTCTTCTTCTAGAGCAGAGACATCATCTACTTCAGCTTGTTGCTCATTTTCCTGCAACTCTTCATTATTCAGAATGAATATGTCATCAGTATCAATAGGTTCTTCAAAGACAACATAGAACTTATTCTTGTCCAGAGCTTTCTTTAGAATTCATTCTGTCTCTTTGACCACTTCATCAATATCTCCAAGCATTAGCTTGTTCATCCTGATTTTGCCCCTGAATTCATCTTTAAATTCTTTGAAAATGTTATTTGCTTCCCTTTTGGAGATTACCAGACATAGACTTGACAACACATGTTCTCTCAGCTCCAAATCCTTTGCTTTAGTAGCTTCTTTTCTCATCTCCAAAATGTCACTTAGATTCTTAGGGATTTCATATAAAATTTCCACAAGTGCTCTGTTAAATGTATTCAGGTACTTAACAATAGCATCCTCCAAAATTCTCTTGTTAGTTTTATCAAAGCTGTCATAATATTTTGTTATGGGCTTCAAATTCCCATGATCAGTTACTACATTCACAATGTCTTCAACTAGCAAGGTAGATTTTTCAACATGAGTCTTAGTCTTTTACTTTTTGCTCATCCATACACTTTCGGAGGGCTTGTCTTGGGTAACCCCTGATCCTCCTACTTTCTTTGACCTTGTGCTTCTGAAGGGCTTCTCCTTAGATACTTTGGCAGCCTTAGTGCCTGAGACCTTTAACTCTTTAACCTCATCATCTGAATCAGTATTTTCTTCATCCTCCTTCTCCACACTGGCATATGACCTTTTGGCCATTACTTTTGTTCTTTTTCCTTCCTTACCGATGGGTTTTTCTTTGAATTTTTCTGTAATAGGAGAAGGTGATGCACCAGAGGTTGTACCAGAACTCCTAGTAGTCCTTAATTTAGGAGTGGATTCCACTAGAACACTTCCCTGTTCCCTGTCCTACTTCTCCTTCTTAGCTTTCTTTGTCCTTTCCCTGTATTGTCTCATAGCTTCCTTGGTAAAGCCTAAATTCTCAGCTAATTGCTCAAATTCGTTCCTCACAGTCCTTTTGATTTCAGGAGCCTTGAATTCAAAATGTAGTTTTAGTGAAATCTCTTCATATGTTTCGAATCTCTCCTCAGCTGGATCCCTAGGTTGACTCAACAAATGCTGCACATACTGCTCCAATACATGTCCATCCACTTCATACCCCATGGGCATGATCCACACAACTCTAGGCTCCACTACTTCTATTTTGCACTGATCAACAGTAACCATAAAACAAATGGTGTCCTTGTATTTTTCAACCACAACCCTAGGTATTCTATCCCTAGCCTGCATTATACTCTGGAAGTTTTTGAAGAATCCCCAAAGTGTAGTTTTGTGTGCATCATAATTACCCAAACAACTCAAATGATTCCTAATTTGGACTACTACCAGTTTGTCCTTTGACCAATATACATTCTTATTTCTATGGAGCTCACTCAAGAAATAAAAGAAAAGACACATAATGAGTGTACCAAATTTGAATAAATACTTCTTGTCTTGCTTAGATTCTCCATAAGCTAGTTCAGCAATAGTTCATAGAGATCATAGTCTACATCTTCTTTTCCCATCTGATATGTAGTATAGATGGCTATTCCTGACACTGAATTTTCTCTACTGGAGAAATATATCTTGTACCCTATCACCATCAATGTGAATTTAACCCCATGATCCTCTATATCATTTATAGTCATAGCTCTCTTATCAAATTTTGATCTGGTTGCCTCTGTGACTTCCTAATTCTTCATAGCCTTCAATTGAGGTAGAGTACCAGTTGAATTCAACCCTATAACTACCCTTATTCCATCTTTTGTGATCTTAAACAGATGATTTAGTCATAAAAATTCATGGATATGGCTCAAGACATACCAGACCCACTCGTCCTCTGCAAAATTTAGAAACTCAACAAATTGTATGAACTTCTTGTCTTTTAGGGCTTTGTACTCTAGGTTGAGCTCAAAATCTTCATCTTTTAAGTGATTCATGAATAGATCAACAAACCATGAGTCGCTATGCTTCTCTAGAGGCGTGTGAATGTACGCCCTAATATCCTCTGTGTGAAGAACTCCATATGGAACACCAAAAAATGCTCCTATCGGATCGACTTCAGTGGACTTGAAATGGTGTTTCTTAAACTTTGGCCTAGGTCACTCAGTGATATTCACAACCAAAGGTGTAGCCATTTCAAAAAGATCACAGGTTCAAAGCTTCACAAAAAATACCTTTTTCTCCACGGGATTAGGGTTAGCTGACTAATTTGCTTGTCGCACACCAATCTTTGAAATCTCAACTCAGGGGCTCTTTTGCTTGCTCTCTTCAAATGCAAAGTGATTCAAATATTGAGTAGATGATCTTTTATGATCCTCAAAACCTAATTCTCCTTTGTAATAAATGCTCTACCCTAATACATTCGATTACACTATTTCTACATATAGTCAATCTTCAATTGCTCTGCAATCAATCGCATTAGCTTCTTTTCTTCTAAAATTTGCTTCAACAATTCTGCAATAGGCTTCTTTATCTTCATTCATCATGCCAGATTCAGGCACCCAATTATTGGCAGGGCAAATAGATTTTAAATGCAGCTCTCCCTGAGCTAGAGCTCCTGATTTAATTCCCAAAGGAATTATCAGCATCAAATTCCGGTGTGGACCCATCATTGTCAATCATTACACTTTTCTTCACCCATGTTTTGTTCATTTCATTATGGATCTCATTCACATCTACTTTCCCTTGCCTTTGTCCAACTTCTACTCTATTTTTCCTTTACCTACCTGTGAGTTCTCCTTTTTGCTTCTACAAAATTTAGCAATATGTCTGGATTTGTTGTAGTTGAAACACACAATCTTATTTTTCTGACAATTACATGTTGGAGCAGGTTTAGATCTGCATTGCATTGCAATATGCCCAAACTTATTGAAAGTAAAACATCTTCCATTGAACACTTGTTTGTTCTTAAGAGGATTCCTTGATCCACTTCTACATTCCCCAGCCTTATGACCTATCTTTTTGCAATTAAAGCATTGACTGGAGAAAGATGATGCATTTTGATTCGCTTTACTTCTACATTGATTAGCTCTATGACCATAATTATTGCATTTGAAACAATTACCATTAAAATATGGATACCTTTGAGCATTAGGTTGTCTTACCAGAGGTCTTCTAGGATTCCTTCTTTGATTTCTTGTTTCAGGATTCCTTTGACTGGATCTAGAGCTTTCACCTTTCTTAAATCCCAGACCATGCTTATCATCTACCTTCTTCTGACTATCAAGCAACACCTTAAGTTTAGCTGAGCTTATCTTGAATTTCTCTTTATATTCATTTGCAACTTCTAGGTCATGTTTGAGAATGACAATTTGTCTTTCAAGTTGATCCTCATTATCCCTAGTTTCTTGTAGATCATATTCTAGATGACCAATTATTCTGTGCAATCTACAGCACTCTTTTGTTCTTTCTTTCATAGATTGATTTAGTTTTTCCTCACTCTTCTTCCTTTCCTCAATTTCCTTGGTTAGCCTCATCACCCCAGATTCCATCTCATGTTTTAGGACAACAACTTCTTTTGCCAGATTCTCACATTCATTTGTCTTCTCCTTTAGGGTCTCATCCATGTCATTATCTTCATTCTGATATGTTAGCTAATGAAGTATCTCCTTCCTCTTTTCATTAGATTTGCTTAGTTGTCCTTTTAAGGTCTTAATGAAATCTTCAGCATCTTAAAGGTTCTCTTACAGATCTTTGATTTCTGCTTTAGACGGATCAAGATCTTCTAAAGCTACTTGAAGTTGTTGATTGATACCATCAGAATGCTTGAATGAACCGATTGAAAACACCTTCCCAGATCTTCCTCAAGCTATTAAACTTCTTCTAAGGAAGTTGGCTCTGATACCAATTGTTGAAATTAAGGAACACTGAGACGGGGATGAATCAGTGTTCTTCAAAACTTATTAATATGTTCCTTTTTAAAACTTATTAATGTGTTCCTTTATCTATTTACCACATACATTCAAATGAAAGAAGCATGAACTTAAGAACAACAACAAGAAGATCATCACACATGAACACCAGGATTTTTACGTGGAAACCCGGTTAAGGGAAAAACCATGGTGGGGGTTAACCCACAAGATTTTATACTCTATTAAAAGTATTACAAAATGGGAAGGCACATGCCTTCGGGTGCACTGCCCAAAGCTCACTGCTTAAAAGAGGCTCACTGCCTACAAGATTAATTATAAGAGTTCACTGAAGTACTTGAACTAAAGAATAGCATCTAACAATGCAAGATTACAGTTTCGGTTAGGCTCAATATACCAACTTCACACACTTCATCTCACTGCCCTGTTTCACTGTTATGCCATGATCTAAGGATCAGATCTCTACTTCGCACTTGATACTGCCATCCTTCGCATCTCTCACCTCATATTCGTACCTCCATGTCCCAAAATGGTCAAATCCATTGATCATATATATCCGCTACATGAAAATACATCCACTACAGTCAGCCTTAAGAAAACTTAGAACCTATTTCAAGAACACTATTTTGTCAGCTATTTAATCCATGTACAAACATCAATGCGGACCAAAATTTATGTATCCAAGTCATCTCACATGTCGGCCAATGCCATTGGATCTCATAAATTACTCGACCAACCACTTCTCTTCATCTGCACAAGGATCAAACACTTAGTTGGCCTGTTCTTCACCAAACTGAACTATCTAACCAAAACCTGATACTCAGATGCTTGTAACTTACAATCCCTTCATCACCGGAGGCTAAAATCTTGGATTTAGGTAGCCCTGAAATCCCTTAACATTCCCTTAGATCAATAGCACAATATGATTACCTGTGGAGAAATACGGACTAAGATGTTGAACCCTATCAAATGCTCTATTCTTGTCTATCTAAACTTAGATAAATATGCACTCTGACTTCCGGTATGATCAAATGATGCAATGAGGATGTGTAAGATAGATTCAGTTGCCATCAATGACAACACCTAACATGCCTAGCAATGTCTCTTGCCAATAATCTTGAGGCTAATCAATATTTTCCCATACTTATCCTTAAGTCAAGACACCATGCCATAGTGCTCCACACAAAAAAATCTAATAATTATAGTTAGATGAGTCCAAAGGTACTCTTATACATCCATGTTAGAGACAAACCATGATGAAAGTGACTCTACAAGTTCATCCAAGATTAGATAGGCTTATATAATGAGGACATATTAATTGGATGGTGAGGTCATAGCCATTTGATGCAAATTTTAGCCTTAAGATGAAGCATACAGAAGAGGGAAGTTTGATCAAGTTTAGGAATACCTCATACCTTGGAGTAAATTACCTAAACCCCTCCTCTACGAACTTGGGTCTAGGGGCCTCCTTCAGCCAAAGTTTGCCTACATACTTGCTTCCAAATGGGATTGAAGTCCCATGCAGTTCTCCTCACAATAATCTCTATAGGAACCTACACAAAAACTCCTATACCTGAGGTTTCATACCAACAATTACTATCATTTCAAGAATCAAATCCATATATAGAAGATTCATAATAACATAATTAATATAATTAAAACTAGTCATATCAGAGCATATGGCAATAACAAACATAATATCTTCACAATGCAACAATTATGCAGTCCTAATAAGGCTCCAAGTGATATCCTAGTATAATATGATTCAGGGATATAAGTAACATACACATGTTATATTATGAAATCCTTCTTAAATAGAACACCACATGCATCTACAAGGCCACATAAGGACTATCTAGAACTTTGAGAGATTTACAACAATGATTATAAACTTTCTTTAAACATGAATAAAACTCAAGTCCTACTCAAGAAAATCATTCCTTGATGATCCTATATCAATGGTATCATGCAACATTCAGTACCTTGATATAATATTATACATGTATCCATCACCTACTACATGGATCATGATGACATCTCATTGCAATTAGGTACTTAATAAATAGTGTGGTTTATAACTAGGGGAAAATCATAACTCATTCTACTCTATAGTGGCTCTTTAAACTCACTAGAAGGGAGCTACATAATCATTTGACGTAGCTTTAAGGTATTGTTTCCAAGAGAATTTTTATAAGGTATGGAAATCATATTATTCAATTATCCAACACTAGTATCTATATTTAATCTTTGCGCTACTCATAGTGATTTAATCATAACATGTCCAAGATCAACCACTACATATGCTCCAATATGAACCTTCAATTATGTAATGTGAAATAATAATACTGGAGTTGCATATACTTGCAACATTTTCTTAAGGAGCTATGATCTATAAAATTATGTTGCTTAATCTAATAAATTCCTTCTTGACATACACATTCATTTGCACATTACATTCACATGCACAGTTATATCATGTGTTCCACAACTTAACCATATAATAATAATATGATTAAAGAAATGACCATTAACCAAGTTCTCTCGTGGAATAGGGTGATGTTATATTACACTACATGGTTCAATGGTTCTAAGTACCATAATCATATCATATTATGTCATCTTTTCAACATTCGACCATTACATCTAATCAAGTTAATGGTGATAGTGCAAGCACCAAAAGATTAATTAAATTTATAAAAATCATTTACTAGTTAGGGCTTGCTAGCCCATTCTCTTAGACACAAATGATAAACCATATAGAAAATAGTGCCATGCTACCGTACCCTTGACTAGATATTTTGCTACGGCTTATCCTTGTTAATGATTGAGGCCCACAACAGAACCCCTGAGTATTTCATTATATTTGAGCACCTATTATAAAAGAATTGAACTACGACCTCCTAGGCTAGTTTAGTTACATATAAATTTTAGAATGATCTTACATATAGTAATCAAAATAGTGGTATTTCATTTTATTCCAAGGGTAGCAAGATATTACTATAATTATTCAAAAATAAACTTTTATCACTATCCCATTACTAACCATATAATCCTATTCATTTTTAGATTAAGATTCCCCTCCTTTTCTACATGCCTTTCTATGGCCAAGTCCACAACCAATATCTCTTCTAACAACTTAACTCAAAAATACCTTCATAACAAAATACAAATTCATTAAATAGTTCTAAATTATGCTTAGTTACAAATAGTTCCAAAATAATACATATACATGCATTTAATAAGTTTTATACAAAGGTACCACTAAGTTCTATGTTTTCAAGGTATATGATTTTGTGAATGTTCTTCTATTACCAGAGGAGGCATATAAATTCTTTAAGCCTTAATTTTGGAGGATAATAAGCCATACTCAACCTAGTCTATATTTGGCCAATAGAAACACTAACCATTTCTATCTAAGCTTGTGGGAGAACAAATGTTGATTGGGAGAAATATTTTGAGAACTAGGTGATTGATTTCACTTTTCCTCTTATGTGGGTTGTGCAATTAAAAAGTTAGCAAAACATTAGAAAGGTGCAATCCATGGCTAGTGGACTACTCACCCAATTCATGGTGAGTGGCTCTATAATATAAATGTCATTTCAATGCACCTTTCTACAAGAGATAATGAGTAGAATATGCAAAAATGGATACTTGATTCAGATAGATTTCAAAGTGAATTGGAATTTCACTTTTCCTCTTATGTGGGTTGTGCAATTAAAGAGTTAGCAAAACATTAGAAAGGTGCAATCCATGGCTAGTGGACTACTCACCCAATTCATGGTGAGTGGCTCTATAATATAAATGTCATTTCAATGCACCTTTCTACAAGAGATAATGAGTAGAATATGCAAAAATGGACACTTGATTCAAATAGATTTCAAAGTGAACTTCTAGGTTCTCTACTTATTGTAGAGGAAAGTGGAGTAGGCATTCAATAATGAAACAAAGGTGTTGCACAGGCCAATTCCATTCCATACAACTTTTGGGATTGGAAAACCCCTAAATAGCATGAATCCAATTCCTAACTATTTATACCTATACACATAGCTTGGATCCCGAGAAAGATCATGGGCTTACGTTGATGGAGAAGATTGAAGCATTGGCTTTTGGTGAATGGTCTTTCTTTTTCTTTTTAAGCTACAGGTGCTTGAAAATAATATATAGATGTAACAACAATCTTATAGAAATCTAATTCAGGAGGCTCATCTTACCAACTAAAAACTAGTGTTGAGAAGATTATGAAGCTCTATCAATTAGTTGTAATTATTTTAAATTGACCAAGAGAGTCTATAAACCTGGCAACATGACCCAATCACCTTTTTCTCCCTTTCCTCCTTCCTCTCAATTTTCCTTTCAACATCAACAAGGACCATTGAAGAGAATGAGGGGTGACCACTATCAAAGAAAACCCACCAGTCACCGTAATCAGCCTACAAAGCACCGAATCTCCTTAAACCTACAATAACCTCCTCCATGGGCAACACTGACAGTCCCTCCTCTCACTAAATTCCTCTATCCTTTATGCTTTGATGGATGTCCATACCTGCATCTACCCCCACCAAACCTATCAGTCTAATTTAATTCTTACCAGTGGCCCATGCTTCACAACAGATGGACACCATATTTGTCCTATACTCTCCAGCTACCTCCTTTAATACTTTTTTCCCACCATACTTTAGTAAGCACATTGGTTAGATATTGAATTGATAGGTTGTTTTTTATTTATATAAATACAGCTAACGGGGATGTGACACTTTTCTCATTTGATAGAGCCTTTTCATATGCTCCCTTTTTTTTTTCTTTCTTTGCTTCAATTTGCATGGGTGTTCCCCACTTATTCCTTCCCATGGTAATTGTCACTTCTTTCTAAATACATAAAATTGTTAATATATCTTAATTGAAATGATCAATTACATAAAAAAGAATAGAATGATCACATAAAAGGAACATAATAATCACAAATATACTCTTAAAATACAAGTAAATGATTATTAGTCAAACAATTAATAAATTATTAAAATTATGTTAATAGTAAATGAAATTGATAACTAAAACTCCTAATCAAACAAAAAGTATGTAATAATCAAAGAATTATGGATTTCGAATGCAATTCAAACATTTTTAGTCATATAAAACAAAGGAATCTCATAGAATGTCATAAAAAGCGTACATAAAGCATGTGTAGAGAGTTGTAGTGGGACCAAATCATAGGTTTCATGCTATTTATGCCCGTTTCTACAACTTTTTAAGATTTTCCAAAATGTGAGTGCATTGCACATTATTCTTTTCAAATCTTCTCCAACACTTTTAGCCTTGAAACAAGCTTGGATAATAACCCTAAAGGGTTGGTCTACTAATTTTCCCTTACTAATAGGTTTTTTACCTTCAATAGCATTTTTAAATTTTAATGTCATCAAATTACTCATTTTATAACAATATTTGACAAAATTACCACCAAAAGGTCGCTTTTCTTCTTAGCTTTCTAGCCATATATTGTTTTCCTATTTGGGATACATTAACATATTTATTTTTATTTCCTTTTACTAATGTTTTAATGTTTTGATATTCCTCAAATACATATGTATTGATTTTTGTTTCTAATTTTTTATCCTCTTATCAAAATTTTAAAAACAACTATTTAGGATTGTTCTTTCCTCCATTCTTTACACATTAAAAAAAATTACATTTTCAATTTTTTTTTCAAGTTACTGATTGATGTAATTTTTAGGATGCATCCACTTTGAAAAATCACAAAAAAAAATCAAGAAAAAATACACAACTTCTAGTACTCACTCTTAACTATATTTCTACCAAACGCTTTAAAAAAATACTAAATGCAACAAAAAATAGGGGGCAATCAAACACTATGTTATATTTTAGTGAGAAAAACATGAACACTTGTGTGTGCATAACATTTGACCCTCTTAATATTAATCATTTTTGAAAACTTTTAATCATTTTTAAAAACTTTAGTAGCTTAGAAACTAGATTAGGAGTACTACAATTCTTGTTCTTGTTGTATAAATTCAAATTTGGAATGCATGCATCTCAAAGTACTAATCCAAGTTTAGGTTTAGTTAATTTCAAGAAAAAAGTGACCACTTTTGACCCCTTTTTTGTCTCAAATTTCTATTCACTCACCCTAGTGTAATAAATCAAATACATGTAGATGTTTATGAACACAAAAGTAGAAACAACAATGCATGTGAATAGAAGTTGGATTCCTCATCATCACTCAAAATAAAATACATGTATATACCTCTTGGATGTATGAGTCATTGTGAGATAAGTGTGCAAGAGAAGTGGTGACACCTAATTGCCTTTAATCAAAGAAACACACATGTGCTTATTAGCTACCAAGGAAAAGACATATTTGCCTCAACAAACTTAAATAAAAGATATGTGCAACATAAATTATTACACCATCACCACTATCTATCCATCCTTTTTATGCCTAGGATTTTGATAGACATGTGGTTCATTTTCTCTAATATGTGTAGATTCGAATGTCAAATTTGTCAAAAATAATAAAGCATAGAAGATTGTTAAATGATGTCTACTTTTTGAGATTGTGTAGGATAAAACTACTCGTGCAATGAAATGGAGTGTTTTTAATAGCTCAAACAAAAAATATCATACTATCAAATTATAAACATTATCCCTCCAAGCATAGTAGTAGCATGCAAACATTGGATTAAAGAAAAGATTGTAACATAGTGTATATGAAAGACACGCACAATAAGAAAAATTTATGAAACATTGGATTTGGAGTGTGCATAAAGGTCATTCACCTTGGAATTTTTGGATTCCAGCTCTAAAGGGAAGTCTAACAGATGATAAGTATACTCAACAAGTACACAAAATTATTATATAGGGAAGCCTACGAAAACTAGTGAGTATGCCTTTCCTAATGCATGTGGAAATACACACCATGTGGAAGAGGATCTTATCCAAAACTACTTCTAGAAGTGCCATGTTGAATCTATTGTAAGGAAGTTAAAGTAGTGGAAACAACTTCCTATGCCAATCTTGAGGAGAAACATATGTAAAACTTTAAATCTGATCTAACAGTCACAAAAATTTTAGAAACATATTCAAAAACATGAAATAACAAAGAGACATAAAACACCAGATATATGTGGGGAAAACCCTTTCGGGTGAAAAACCCCACACTCCAAAAGCCTGCTCAATGTATTTCAAATCCAATACCAAGATTACATACACTTGCAGAGCAAGTTTATTACAGGAGTATCACCAATCAACAACTCTGGAAGAATTTCGGTAGCATTCCGACAACATAACAATACCTGCAAACTCACACTATGTAAACTAGTCCTCAAGCCTCCAATTTATAGACTTCTATCTATACAAGAAACCATCTATGGTTTTACAAAACCATGTACGAAGCTTCTCAGCCAAGATTCCAATCTAAAAATAAGCTCTCACGTCCAAAATGAAAACCTCTATTTTTGACCCTTACAGATGTCATAGAATCTGTCATAATATGCCTAAAAATAGGCCTTCCATAATATACTATCATGTGGGCATCTTTTGACACCTAAAAGACCAATTTTCAAAGCACCGACAATGCGTAATAGCTGTAAGAAAATATTAAATAAAAATAACTATAACAGGAAATGTGTAGCAAGGTTGAGACACCTTATTTCCCAACATTCTCCCACTTGTCGAATACCTTGCAAGGGCCAAGGGAATAACATCATCATGGATCAACTACTAGGGGCCAAAAGGCCCATAGACTCAGAACACCACCTAAATTTCATTGTGCTCACTGGCTTAGTTAATGCATTTGCAACATTCGCCACAGTCTCTACCTTTTCCAGCTTCACCCTGCCATCCTCGACCATATCTCTCACGAAGTGATACTGAACATCAATGTGTTTGGTCCTGGCATGAAAAATTGGGTTCTTCGCAAGGCAGATTACACTCTGACTGTCACAATAAATTGTAACTGCACCCTATTTCAATCCAATATCTAAACACAAATGCTTCAGCCAAATGGCTTATTTACAGGCATGAGTAGCTGCCATGTACTCTACCTCGGTAGTGGACAAAGCGACCACAGCCTGTCGCTTGCTCATCCAGCTGATTGTACCACCATTAAGAGTAAAAACATATGCACTGGTGGACCTTCTGCTATCGACATCCCCAGCCCAATCTGAATCCACAAAACCATGAATACTTAGGGAATGCTGATCTCCTGTACCATGAAAACAAATAGAGTACTCTATTGTACCCTGCAAATATCTGAAGACTCTCTTAACTGCATCCCAATGTACTCTTCCAGGATTAGACATATAACAAGAAAGAACTCCCACTGCTTGGGCAATGTTTGGTCTTGTACAGACCATAGCATACATTAAGCTTCCAACTGCACTCTGGTAAGGCACTCTGCTCATGTCTTCCATCTCCAATGGGGATGTAGGACATTATGAAATAGAGAGCTTCGTTCCCAATGTAACAAGAACACAAAGTGGTTTACAATCCTGCATGTTGAACCTTTGCAAAACTGAACAAACATACTTACTCTAGCCAAGCCATAGCTTTCTATTCTCACAATCTCTTTTGATCTCCATCCCAAGTATGTGTTTTGTTGCACCAAGATCTTTCATTTCAAATTTCACAGAGAGCTAAGATTTTAATTCTACAATCAAACCTTTGCCTTTCCCAATAAACATGTCATCAACATATAAAGCAATTACCAGGAAACGATCACCATCAGATTTAAAATATATATAGTGATCAGATATAGACCACACAAATCCCAAACTCAACACATAAGTATCGAACTTCTGGTACCACATCCTAGGACTTTGTTGAAGGCCATATGGAGATTTCTTTAACTTACAAACCAACTTGATTTTACCTTTCACCATGTAGTGCTCTAGCTGTGTCATATAGATTTCTTCCTCCAAATCACCATGAAGGAAAGTAGTTTTCACATCCATTTGCTCAACCTCTAGGTCATAAGATGCTTTAATAGATAATAAAAATCAAATGGATGTCATTTTAGCAATAGGAGAAAAGATCTCACCGTAATCAATACCCTCAACCTGAGAGAATCCTTTCACAACCAACCGTGCCTTATACTTTTCAACATTTCCATCTGAATCAATCTTTTTCTTAAAGACCCATTTACATCCAATAGGTTTACGTCCTTCAAGCAAAGGTACAAAGTCTCATGTATCATTTATTTCAAGGGCTGCCATCTCTTCATCCATGGCAACTTTCTAGGACTCTGCATCATTCATACCCAAAGCCTCTTGCACAGATCTCGGTTCATCAATGTTAGTATTCAAAGAAAATATACACTTCCAATCATCAGGTGAATACCCATACCTTTTAGGTGGTTGCCTATGCCTTGTAGACCTTTGAACAAGCTGAGGTGGAGGTTCTTCCTCCTCTTTTAAAGATTCAGAGCTTGATGAGCTCTCCTCCACTTCTTGTCTATCTTGGGGCCTCGATTCAACTTCCTCGAGCATAGAAGGAAGTTGAATCACATCTTTTTTTTGTTCAATTTCTTTATGTTGTTCTAGCTAAAAAGTAATAGGAGAAGATTTAGTCTCTCTAAAAATAACACTTCTGGAATAAATTACCTTATGTGCAATAGGGTCCCAAATCCTGTATCCTTTCACACCATAGTTGTAGCCGATGAAGATACATTTGACAGCCTTAGAATCCAACTTTGTTCTCTTATCCTTAGGCACATGTGCATATGCCTCACAACCAAAAACTCTCAGATGTCCAAGTGAAGGCTTTTTCCCCGACCACGCCTCCATAGGCATTTTATCAACAAGCGTTGATGTAGGAGATCTATTTATCAATAACAAGCAGTGGCAACAGCTTCAGCCCAAAACTTTTGTTCTAGACCAGCTCCACTCAACATACTCCTTGCCTTCTCCATCAACATTCTGTTCATTCTTTCTGCAACTCCATTCTGCTGAGGAGAATATGGAGTTGTCTTTTGTCTTTTAATCCCACAATTTGAACAGAATTTGTCAAAATCTATAGAACAGTACTCATCGCCATTATCAGTCCTCAAACATTTAATTTTCTTTCCAGTTTGAGTTTCTACCATAGCCTTAAAATCCTTAAAATGACTGAAAACTTCAAATTTACTCTTTAAAAAATATACCCATGTTCTCCTACTAAAATCATCAATGAAAGTAACATAATAAATTGATTTACCAATAGAAGCAACATCAACAAGACCAAATACATCCGAATGGATTAGATCCAAAATACATGAAGACTTATGAGAAGAAGAGTAAAATTGAACGCGGTTCTGTTTGTCATAAATACAATGTTCACAGAAATCAAACTCTAGATTGCAATCATTCAAACCTTCAACAAGGTTCTTATTTTTCAGGGCTTTCAAACTCTTCTTTCCAATGTGGCCAAGTCTCTGGTGCCATAACATGGTCTTCTCTGCAGGCAAGTTTGATTCAGTAGACAAGGCACCCTTGGGTACCCAGAAGCCACGACCATCTATAGAAGAGAAAACCATCTCTTTTTTCAGCGAAGTAGTTTCTGGCTTAATTTTATCAGAAGTGCTATTGCACTCAACCATGCATGCATCAAGCTGGTACAATGTACCCAATCTGCTTCCTCTTGCTATCACTATAGCACCTCTCACCATTTTGACACCTGCTTCAGAAAACTGTACATGCACACCCGCATCTATTAGCTTACTAACAGATAATAAATTTCTTGCTAGTCCTAGGATATGCAAGACACCATCAAATCGTCTAACTCTACCTTCAGAAAATTTCACATGAATACTACCACGGCCAACAATGTCAAGGAAAGAATTATCACCCAAATACACCTTACCACCATCATAGTTTTCATACTTACTAAACCAGTTTCTATTAGGAGTCATGTGGAAAGATGCACCTGAGTCTATCAACCATGCATTATCACCTGCATAAGTGGCCAAGGCTGCAATAAAGGCATCTCCATCTTCTTTCATGGACTCAAAATTAGAATCTTGCTTCTTCTTCTTCTTTTTCTTCTCTTCTTTACATTCCATTCGGAAGTGTCCGGATTTGCCACAGTTCCAACATATTGCCTTGGACTTACCAAGAGATTTTGATCTCCCCTTATTCTTGGACTTAGATTGGCCATGCTGCTTCTCATCTTTGCCTCGTTCTTTTGGGCTTCCTTGAACACTCAAAGCCTCTTTGGTATTCAGGGAGGCCTTCCTTCTCATCTCTTTAGAGAGTAGAGAACCAACAACATCCTCCATCTTCAGAGTGACTGAAGTGCTCCCAATGGCCATGACTAGGCTATCCCATGAGTCTGGCAGCGAACACAACAAAGTTTGGCACCTTTCTTCTTCATCCATTTTCACCCCAACTAAGGTCAATTGAGTCACCAACATATTGAATGTTTCCAGATGCTCAGAAATTCATCCACCATCTTCCATTCTCAAGAAATACAACTTCTTCCTCAAGAAAATTTTATTTACTAAAGATTTAGCTTGGTATATCTCACCCAACTTCATCCAAAGCTTCTTTAAAGTGGATTCTTCATGCACATTTATCAAAATTGAGTCTACAAGACACAGTCTTATGAGACCTTTAGCTTTTATGTCCATTACATCTTATTTTGTAGCCAAAGTTGGATCCATAGGCCTCTAGACATTTTCATCCATAGCATCCCATAGATCCTAATCAATTAATAGATCTTCCATCTTCAGCTTCCACATTTCAAAGTTTGTGCCAGAAAATTTTTCAACCTCCATTCTCCCAGATGTACTCGCCATCTGAAAAAAGCTTGCAACAAGATCACAAAATATCCTTTGCACAAGCTCCCACTCAAACCTTGATTAGCACAAAAAACCCAACAACCCACAACTGAAACCAAAGGTGATCAGGCTTTGATACCACTTGTAAGGAAGTTAAAGTAGCAGAAACAACTTCCTATGTCAATCTTGAGGAGAAACATATGCAAAACTTTAAATCTAATCTAACAGTCACAGAAATTTTAGAAACACATTCAAAAACATGAAATAAATAGACATAAAACACTAGATATACGTGGGGAAAACCCTTTCGGGTGAAAAACCCCACACTCCAAAAGCCTACTCAATGTATTTCAAATCCAATACCAAGTTTACATACACTTACAGAGCAAGTTTATTACAGGCGTATCACTAGTAAACAACTCTGGAAGAATTCCGATAGCATTCCAACAGCATAACAATACCTGCAAACTCACACTATGTAAACTACTCCTCAAGCCTCCAATTTATAGACTTCTAGCTATAAAAGAAACCATCTGTGGTTTTACAAAACCATGTGTGAAGCTTCTCAGCCAAGATTCCAATCTAAAAATAAGCTCTGACGTCCAAAATGAAAACCCCTATTTTTGACCCTTAGAGATGTCATAGAATCTGTCATAATATGCCTAAAAATAGGCCTTCCATAATATACTATCATGTGGGCATCTTTTGACACCTAAAAAACTAATTTTCAAAGCACCGACAATGCATAACAGCTATAGGAAAATATTAAATAAAAATAACTATAATGGGAAATGTGCAGCAAGGTTGAGACACCTCGTTTCCCAACATTTGTGAGACAACGAAACTTGATGCATCTGCTTGAGTTTGTGCTCCTGATGATTGAAACTCCTCAAAATAGCTTTGAGGAACATGCCAGAGAGACTTCTTGGAATCTGATATTGACTTTGAGAGACTTCTTGAAATTTGATGGTGCACTTGCTTGAATCTGTGCTCCTGTCCATTGAAACAGCTCAAGATTTGTTTGGGGAACATTCTCAGAGAGAATTCTAGTTGGTTTTAGATTATATAAAATTGTGTAGGCAGGGTGAGGAAATCTTGGTGCACTGGCCTGAGTTTGTGCTCTTGTTGATTGAAACATCTGAGGATGTGTTTGGAAAACATACCCAAAATGACTTCTTCTTAGACTTTGATTATATGAAATTGGGCAAGCGGGAAAACTTGGTCTATCCACTTGAGCTTGTGCTCCTACTAATTGAAACACCTCAAGATTTGTTTGAAGAGCATACCCAGAGAGACTTCTTCCTGAAGCCTGATCATTCAAAATCTTGGAGTTCGTGAAACTTACTGCACCTACTTGAGTTTGTGTTCCTCTTGATTCAAACACCTCAAAATTCCTTTGAGAAAGATGCCCAGAAGCACTTGTTGGAGAGGGTTGTGAAATTTGTGAGACCATAGAACTTGCAGATCCTACTTGAGTTTGCTAACGATTTCTTCTTTCTTCAATCATTCTACAAGTACTGTAATGATCTTGCCCAGAAAAATTTCTTAGAATGTGAGATGGTAAATAGGATCCCTCAAACTCTACTGAACCCACACAATCTTTTGCTCTTTCTTGAAACATCCAATAAATGGCTTCAAAATCGTGCAAAGAAAGAGTTGGGGAAGCCATGGAACTTGCAGCATCTGCTTGAATTTGTGAATCTCTTGCTTCAAACATCCCATAAATGCAAGCAACATATTCCTCAGCAAAGAATTGATCTATTTAAGAAACTTTGGAGGCCAAGAATTTTGCTGAATGTACTTGATCGGGATGAAGTAAAGTAAGCTTCTGTAATTTTGTTGGACAATTAGTAGGTGTAAACCTAAAGACAATGAGGATGTAGCTCTACATGTTGAAAAATAGTTTGGGACGTGTTTGTTTAATATGCACATGCTTAAGGGTGAAGTAAGAGAGATTTATTATTGTTTTGGAGAACGGTTGAGTTTTTAGGATAATGAAGAATTCTACTAGGCTAGGTTTTTTTACCCAAAAGGGTTTTCCCTAGTGAAAATATTGTGTATTGTCTTTACTTTTCATTTATTCTTTAGATTATATATGTATTACTTTTATTATACAAATTTATCAAAAAGACATAATCAAAGCTCTATTATGTTTAAGTTGCACCCATCCTCCTGACGGCCTATAATTTCTAAAGCTTCTCCTGTGAGATGAACATTCATACATGATAGTCCATGCATTCATTCTTTCATCCAATCCATGGAGAAAATCTGCTTCAGTTTTTGGAAGTCAGCAGTGACCCTCTTTTAGTTCATAAGCTTTGAAACATTAGTGCAAAAGGAATTGTAGCAGGTCCCCATTGGGTGTTGCTCCAAATGCTTGGCCACCAAACATGGTGTCAATGTTGGCAGTCCTATATTCAACTTCACGAATATAAATTTATATGGACTTCTTGCAATATCCCAATTTTATGTTAAATGTTGGCAGCCATTAACATTTAATCCAAAAAAAACTCTTAATTACTAACTTCTTTAAAAAATTTCAAAGAACGAATTTGAATTCCCTGGTTGATTAGGTTGTTGCCAACTACTTTTTTGAATTATCTTTTAATTATTAATATAAATTAATATAAAATTTAAGAGGTGATATTTAATATAAGTTATTTTTTCATTTTAATTAATATAAATATTTTTTTAAAGTAGTCCCTGTTTATATGGCAAGGACTTTATGTTTTCATCTAATGGCAACGAATTTATGTTTTCATCTAATCATCTTTTAATAAAGAAAAGTTATGTCTAATCAAAACAAGGGTGAGAACAAAAGTCAAAACAATTTCAAACATTTTGTTTTTCTCTCAAACTGCATCAAGTAGTTGTTTGCATGGGAGGGGTGCAAGGGACAAGTGTTTTGTATACCTTTCACCAGTAGTTGACAATTGTCAATAGTTAGTGCCAGATGTGCCAAATGTACGCACTGTTTTGGGGAACCACCATATATTCACGCCCAACTTCCTATTTAGTGTTGCTCTTTGTATCTACTTTTTCTAGTCACATCATAAGCTACTTGGTGTATTGGATAGTGTTGTTGCTCATAATACTACAACAATCTTTGTTGTTGATAATAATGATAGTAAATTTCTTCAAGTGCTCATTGGAAAAAACATAAGATAAAATACAGAAGCCATGGAATCCTGATAAGGGTAGAGACAAACATTTTGTTACATGATCCAATGGTCATTGGAATTTTATGGAATCATGTGATATTGGGTTTTATATTGTTTGAGTGTGAATGTCTACAATTGATTTCTATAGTGGGTAGATAGGTCATTGGTGGTTTGAGTTTATGGATTAGTTTTTAAAGGTATTGGGTTTATTATATGAAAGGGTATCAAATTATGCAATTGCAATATCAATAGAAATTTATGTATTCATGTTGAGTTTGAATTTTGTTTGAATGCAACTACAATGTCCATTGAATGAGTATGAATGCTTGGAACCGATTTCTGAAGTGAATGAATGGGTTATTATTGGTTTGAGTTTATGGATTGGTTTTAAAAGGTGGGTTATTGTTAGTTTTAGTTTACAAATTAGTTTTAAAAGATGGGTTATTGTTGGGTTGAGTTTATGGATTCCCGTAATATATTCTCCAAAGCGAAAGAAAAAAAAACTCAAAAAAAAAATCTTAAAACCAATATAAGAACTAAAACAAAAAAATATATAGGGAACCCATTGACAGTGAACACATGATTCTCTATTATCTTTAAACTTTTTTTTCAAAATTATCTTTACAAATATTAAAATTTGCTAACTATATTCTTGTCTAAAAAACATATGTAAAGGATCCAAAAGCAATGGCTGAATTGGAGGAGAAAGTGAAAGGCATAGGGCAAAACTAAATTATTCTAGGTCAATGCATGTCACACAAAAACAAGGTAAGAACCATTGATATTCTATTATGAATTTCAAATACGGTTGTACAGATCAAAATTATCTATGCATTAAAATACCATAAGAATGTGTGGGCTCAATAGAGAAACTAGTTTTTGAGGTAAATTCTAAAAGCAAGGTTTAATATAGAAGCCCTATGTAATAACCCCAGATTACGCAACCAAATTTTATTTTTAAATCAAAACTTACTACAGATCACATACAACGGCTGCACCAAAGCATATTTGAAGATGATTAAAATTTATTCATGGTTATTAGGCCTTCACAAGGAGGTTTGAATTTAAACACTTACAACTCAGTTCAGAATTTGCAGCCATAATACATGACATAAATTCGTAACAGCCATAAGAGAACATGACATAAATTTATAACAATAGTAGGGAATTTCCAATAATTTATTTGTTCTTCATACAACTAGTAAGAGGAGGTAAGACTATTTAATTTATAGCCATTTATCCATCCTTCGTAACCAACAAGCCCATTTACATTCTGTCATCCTGAAAACCAAGTATACATGTTTAATGCATTAACCATAATTATCCCTTCCTATTCTTCATAGAAAGCATAATCTGAAATATGCATGATTACCCATCAATTATGCAGTAGTATTAAAGAAATGCAAATACTGAAATACAAATAATGAGAAATACTCACATAGGTGTTACCTCAATAAGATAGCTGCAAGAGAATGGATGTTCACCTCGTAAGATCGATCCCCCTCCAACATCTAGAGTGCATGGTGAATCCCACCTTAAGGATAAGAATTCCCTATCCCAATCCACCAATGGACTCTGAGATCCATAAAGAGATGTATTATTCATGCCAAACCTTTTAGAAACCACATAACTATTGACCCACAGTCTCTAACTTTCAAAAAGGCTTCCTATTACTATATTAGGACAACTAGACCAGCAACCACATAGAGTAAGAATAACTAGAAACTAGCTCTTGAAACAAACTAGTCCTTTACTTAAATTTCAACTCCACTAGAATGACTTTCCACTAATCTTAGAAGCTACATAATATCTACTAATGACATTCTTCACCTGCATGTCACTAACACTAGAACCTACATGCTGCTGGTATTAGCCATTCAACCTTGAGAAGTCCCTGGCATTCTTCACTGATATACCTGGGTGATAGCCTACTATCTCTGGATACAGTTGTACCACTCTACTTGCAGAGCACTCTCCCTGACTACTGTCAAGCTGGAGCATCGATAATCTTACCTTAATGGGGGTCATAGGATTTACAAGTTGGTGATCACCATTGAAGGAGCAGAACTACTACATTATAGGAGTAATGCAATCCTCCTACCTATGCCCTCGTAGAGCCCATACTCCAACCATTATGTGTTGTCGTAGAGGTCAGCATCTATATCTGGCTTGGTTCTGTAGGTGGACTAAGTCATCCTAGAGTTAGATAAACAAGATAAGCCATATAGTTCACCTACCTATGGTATTGACCTATGACTTATGGTATCTAGCTTAATATTAGGAGCAAATAACCATTTTCTCTTCATAAATGACATCTTTCTATTGGTACATCACCTTGGAAAAGGATTGATTCTTAGGTGGCTAAAAAGATGTATATATATAGTTTTCCTTATTTAGATGCTATGTGATTCAACCAACTCTTACTTCACAAGTATCCAATTGAATTCTCTTTGCATCACAAGGGATTGTCATATTTTTAGCTTGCTAGTATTTATGTTATAAGTATAACCTGGTTGTCCCAATTTCTGCCAGCATTCATTATACAAACAAGAATTTAGACAAGAATGGATAGAATGCCTAACCCTTCAACCATTTACCAACAAAAGTTCTTATTTAATGAGGACAATTAAATATATGCAAATTAATCAAGTATTAATAGCCTAAGTCTTGACAATCTATATATACAGTCCCATGAAATACTTAGTTGAATTTAAACAATTCCAAAGCATATGACAGTAGGTGTACAGTTACCCAAGCCACAAACTAGAAGCAGGATACTACATGTGCTAAGATAACCAAGAAAAAGAACCACACCATCTATAATCTTGACAACAAAAATAAAGAATCTCTTTTCCTATGTTCATACATACTACATAACACCCAATCAAGTAGATATAGCTGAGTATATAACTCTTATTACTACTATCCTATTTGTAAATAAATCCAAAGGGAACATGGAGCCAAAATCTAAGAGATGTGGCTGCATATTGACCTTTATTATTGTTGTCCACTTGTAAAACAAGATCAAGAACAAAGTACTAACCTTTATTTATAAAAGTTGGTCATTTAGTAGGCTACCAACCACTTCATAGAATGCTACCCCTAATTTTTAAGAGGGTTATGAAATAAACAATAGGAACTACATTTGCAAATCTGAAATGAGAGGTGCCATTACCCTCTTTCTACACACAGATTTAAACCCTAGTAGGCAAGAAATTAATTTATATACTTTTAGAAGTTTCATATAACCTATGGTAGCTCATTATGACCTAGCATGGCATTTTATAATCTCCTTCCCTTGAGACATTTTGTCAAATAGTTCTTAGGTATTGTCTAAGCTTCTATTTATTTTATTTTGTCATACTAATTAAATATTGGTACCATTTTCTCTAATCACCCTTACAACTAACTTTGAAATGGAATGCTAAGCTTGATAGAGGTTATTAGATTGAATAAATAGCAGCATATACATATATAAATATCAACATCCCCTCTTATCCTTGGTGCAGCTGTGTGAAGGAGAAGAAAACACAACTCTAAGAAGGAGCAACATGAGTAAATGGGAAAAACAGCTAGAAATGCATCTATAAAAGTTGCAGCAGTTGCCATGGACTAAAATGAAGTTTCCCTAGACTCATTTACCTTCCCCCAACTCATTTTTAGTTGAGACTACTATGTTGGTTGGGGTTTTTAAGGAAGAATATAAACCACAAATGATTAAATACATTATTTAAAATTTGTTCAAGCGAGACAAGCTGAAACCTGTGAGTTTATGGAAGGAGCAATCATCAAATACTACATTTAAAATTTTATTTCCTAATACTAGCATTTGTAATCCCCTATGGCAGTCATACCAGCAAAACAATGTAAATTTATTTTTAAAGACAATGGGTAGAAGGAATAAACCTACCCTCAAGCAAGAGAATTCACTCCAGGCAACTATAAACTGAAGTTGGGCAGCTCACCCTCAGCCAAAGGACCTCCAAACTCTGGCTTCTTTTCCCAAATGCCCCTCTGCTCTCCCAAACTGAAAGAAAAACTGATAAAAAATGGCCTCCCCATGCCTCTTTATTTCCACTTCCCATCCTTCCCAGTCTTGTCCATCAATTCTCTTCCTTTTTGAAAGGTGTGTTGGGTGCATGATTTATTGCTGAAGTATGATGTCCAAAACCTCCATTCATGAGGTTCAACCAAGCATTGAATGCTGGCTTCCCTCCTCTCCTTTCACTCTTCTTTCATGGCTGTAGCATTCGCTGCAAAAAACCCTACACCTCTTTGCCAATATTTTCTCTTATTCCTTTCTTTTCCTTTTGTTTTCAACTTATACGATTTTTTGTTTCCTTCATTGAGTTTCTATAGGTTCAATTTATCCATTAAATCTACACATTTGATTTAAAGTGTATATATCCAACCTTTATTTTAAAAACTCATGATAATATAATAATAACAATAGGAATAAAGTAATAAATAATAATAATAACAATAATAATAATAACAACAACTTGTGCTTTGGTAAACAGGAAATAGACAATTTGATCCTTTTTTTTATGTTGCGACAAAGATATGTTTGAATGAAACACTTTTAGAAACTAATATGCCATGAGGTCGCGATTACCTAGCAAGTAGACTCAACTAAGACCTATAGGCTCCACAAGAAGAGACTATCTAGGAATTGGTATGAACATACCAAATTTCTATCTTAGACGAGTCTTGGAATTAACCATTGTTTCGGCAAGATTGGCATAAAAATCATTTTCAATTTATGGATCTGCAAAGTCCACTCCACCATGCACCCTATCACCTATGCACAAAACATTGTTCCTCGCAACATTCACAATCTAGTTAGTCCTTGTTAGATGAAATATGGTCAAATATATCTATATAAAAATTAAATGAAAAACATAACTAGATTTCATATGCATACATCACTATTAACCGTTAAAAGGTCATTCACTTAAGTAAACACACACATAGACACTTACACACATACACATAGAGTTAATATTAAGTTTCAAGTCCCCACCCCTAGTCCAAATTACATTGAGACTATAAGGCCTTAGAATGGGTTCATACGGGATGTGACATCCTCCCCCCTTAGGATTAAGCCGACTCGTCTTAGCTAAAATAAGTCTAGATATTCTAGTCTAATTACATTTTCATCTTCCCAGGTAGCTCCTTGCTCCCCATACTGGTCCCAAAGGACCTTAACCTGTGGTATTGTTCTGTTGCGTAGTTGTATGTGGCGCATGTCTATTATTGTGAGTGGTTCAAGGTGGATATCTCTGGCCTCTTCTACCTTTAGTGCTTGCCAATCAATTACATGTGTGGGATCAGCAATATATTTCTTAGGCAATGATGTACATGAAACACATTATGAATGCGAGAGAGATGGTGGAAGAGCTAGTCTGTAAGCCACACAGCTAATCTTTTCAAGTATCTCAAATGGTCCAATATATCGTAGGGATAATTTGGCATCCTTGCCAAATTTTATTGAACTTTTTTGAGTCTTGATGCGAAGAAACACTTTGTCTCTAATTACAAATTCTCTCGGCGTTCGCTTAGCATTTGCATAACTCTTTTGTTGATCTCCTGCTTCCTTCAACCTCTACCTAATGATCTTTAACTACCTATCATATTCCTGAAGTAGTTTGGGTCCAATGGTTACACGATTGTCCAAACCGCTCCATCCTATTGGGGTTCTATACTTCCTGTCATAAAGTGCCTTGAAAGGGGCCATTTGAATGGAGGAATGGTAAGAGTTATTGTATGCAAACTCAATTAGGGGGTAAATACTATTCCTATTTCTTGGGTTGATCCATTACATACATTCGAAACATATTCTCCATAACCTGATTAACTCTTTCTATCTAGTCATCTATTTCACGGTGGTAAGTAGTACTAAAATTGAGTTTAGTACCAACAGTGGTCATGAGGGCTATCCAGAATCTGGAAGTAAATAGTTTATCCCTATTAGATATAATCACTTCTGGCATCCCATGCAAGCTGACTACCTATTTTATGAACCTTTTTGCTAAAGTTGGATCGTCATCCTTAACATTACCAAGTATGAAGTGTGCTACCTTGGTTAATTTATCAACTATCGCCAAGATGCTATTATGTTGGTGCCAAGTTTTAGGCAATCCTGTCACAAAATCTATTGAAATCACTGACCATTTGTGCCAAGGCAACTCATGGGGGTACAATGTTCCTACTGGATGACAATGTTCAGCCTTGACTCATTGACATTCTAGGCACTTTGCAACAAAATTTGTTACTTTCTTTTTCATTCGTGGCCAAAAAAAATGAGTTTTCAAATTTGCATACATCTTAGTTACCCCTGGATGTGCTTGGTAGGGTACATTATGGCTTTCCTCAAGGATTTTCATTCTAAAGTCTCCTTCAGGTACATATATTCGTTGTTGATAACGTAAGATATCATCATCTCCCAATTGATACTCTATTGCACCAATCCCTTGCTGAAGTTCTAGCCTTGTTTGCTGACAAAAGGGATCCTTTTCTTGCATCTGCTTAATACTTTCAGGCATGTTGAACTTTAATTGAGTGATTGCAACTAGTCTGGCCCTATGACTTAAGGCATCAGCAACCTGATTCTCCTTACCCTTAACATATGAAATGTCTATCTCATAGTTACTTAAGAATTCTAGCCACCTTCTTTGTCTAGCATTTAAGTCAGGTTGTGTGAATAAATACTGGAGCCCTTTGTGATCAGTATTCAATTTAAATGGTCTCCCCACTAAATAATGCCTCCAGACCTTCAAAGCATGCACAATCGCTACAAGTTCCAAATCATGAGTAGGATAATTGAGTTCATGATCCTTCAATTTTCGGGATTGAAAAGCAATCACCCACCCATCTTGCATCAAAACTCCACCTAACCCATCTAACGATGCATCCGTCCATACTATGAATTCCTTTTATGGATTAGGATCAGGTACTTGCAGGATTGGAGCGGTGGTAAGTGCTTCTTTCAACTGTTGGAAGGCATTTTCACACTTTTTACTCCACTCAAACCTCTTTCCTTTTCGCTTAAGGGATGTCATGGGGTTAGCTATTATAGAAAAGTTCTCCACAAACCTTCTATAGTATCCAACCTATCCCATAAATCTCCTTACCTCTGATATATTTTTAGGAGTAGGCTAGTCTATAATTGCCTGAGTTTTGGCTAGATCCACTGAAATTCCTTCAGCTAAGATAATGTGTCCAAGGTAATGTATCTTAAGCTAGAAGAAGGAACACTTGGTCTATTTCCCATACAATTTATGCTTCCTCAACCTCTGTAGTACAATTCTTAGATGCTCCTCATGCTCCTGTGGATTCTTGGAGTAGATGAGAATGTCATCTAAAAATACCAGCTCAAATTTGTCCAGGTAGTCATGAAAGACATGGTTCATGAGGCTCATAAAGGCAGATGGAGTATTTGTTAAGCCAAAAGGTACCACTAAAAACTCATAGTGGCCATACCTCATTCGGAAAGTTGTCTTCGGAATATCCTCTTCCTTGATCCAAAGTTGGTGGTATCTAGACCTTAGGACTATTTTTGGAAAGGTTGTCGCTCCCTCCATTTGATCAAACAAATCATCAATTCGAGGAAGGGGGTATCTATTTCTGATAGTCACCTTGTTCAACATTTGATAATTATTGCACAATCTTAGAGTCCCATCCTTCTTCTTGATGCACAACACTAGGGCTCCCCAAGGTGACACACTAGGCCGTATTAACCCTTTCTCAATTAGATCTTGTAGTTGCATTTTAAGCTCATGTAATTCAGTAGTATTCATTCTATAAGGAGCCCTTGATATAGGCTCAACCCCTAGAACTAGATCGATTGAGAAGTCAAATTGTCGCTTAGGGGGTTAGCCTAGCAATTCTTCAAGAAAAACGTCATGAAATTCTTGAAGAATAGGACGATCCTCGATATTAGGAACTGGGTCTTCACTGCCTTCTTCAATCTTTACCATATATAGTTTGCTTCCCTTCCTTACAGCTCTCTTGGCTTGCATGGTTGTAACCATTTTCATAACTAATGGCCTTTGCATCCTTGGAGTACTATCAGTCTTCCTTGGTCATCTAAGCATTCAATTGTTTTGTTATAGCAGTCCAGTTTAGCTTGGTGTGTCCTGAACCAATCCATTCCTAGGATCAAGTCATAAGACCCTAACTTTGTGACCAATAGATTAAACTTAGTTTTTATGTTGCCTAAATCAATTATTGCTCCTCTCAGGCTGAAATTTACCTATTGAGTTTTACCAAACCCAAACTCTACCTCCATCTCCTCTCGACTAAGATTTTTAAATCTAATATTACATTTTTTTAACACCTTAGGTGAAATAAAGCTATCATTTGCCCCTAAGTCTGCTATAATAGAGATGGATTGTCCATGAAAAGTACCTTGCAACTCTATGAGTGAAGCTTGGTTGTCAGCTTGGCGGCTATCCACAGCTGCATAAATTTTGGCTCGAGGCTTGGTGGATTTATCCTGATTCCTTGGACACTCATTTTTGTAGTGGTCAGCCTCGCAAGTCCAACATCCTCCCACTAGGCCAATCTTCTTTACTTCCCTATCCTTAGGAAAACTAGTTTGTGCTACCTGCTTAGATGGTCTCTATCATTTTCCTCCACTGCCACTAGTTTTTGTTGATTCATATCTTCTTTTAAAGCCTTCATCCCTTTTAAACTTATCCCCTGCCTTCTTTTTTGGTATAGTTTTCTTAAATTCCTTCCTTCTGTTGTCAGAGTGGTAAGAGGTATAAGATTTTTTTTTCTTCTCTTGCTTGCTCTTTTGCTTCTCTTCAACAACTAGGGTTGTCTCCATTGCTTGATTTAGGCTCTTAGGACGTGATAACTTAGTCGCATGTACATGAGGTTTTTATTCAAGCCCAAGATATACTTGTTTACACAGTCCTCCTCTTCATGTAATGAACATGATGGAGTAAACCCATGAATTTAGCCTTATACTTAGAAACTGTCATCCCTCCTTGATGCAGTGAATGGAATTTAGTCAATTTTTGATATCAATGGTGGGCGGAAAGGCATTCCTTGCGGAATCATTTTACAAACTTGTCCCAAGTCAGCTGATGCAATTCATATTTTTTAATTTCTAGCAGATGGTCCCACCATAAATACGCTTCCCCTTCTAGCTAATAGATGGCAGTTCAAGCATTAGTGTTAGAAGTCAAATCTAATAACCCAAAATACTTATTCATTCCAATTAACCAAGCTTTTGCAACATCCTCACCACCTGTTCTATCAAACTTGGGAGCTTTCATTTTCTTTAGCACCCTAATCAAGGGTCCTTTCCCACCCTTTGTTGTGGCTCTCCCAATGAGAAGCTATGGGTAGTAGCTCTGGAACCATGTTCATGATCTTGGTCCTCATTGGTTCCTAGGCTAGTGTTATGATTCATTTCTTGCTCCTTCTGTCTCATTAATTCTTCAATATGTTGCTCTTGTGAAGCTATTTTTGCTCGAAGGGCATTCAAATTAGCCTACAATTCCTTAGGTCTCATTGGTTGTGAGGAGGTTGCAACTCTGTTAGCTCTAAGTATTTCAGCCAAACTTGGACTAGATCTTCTCCTAGTTGTCCTCTTCATTTTCTATGCGTATATCTCAATTGAGAGACAAGTATAAAAAACTTAGCATTTCTTTACAACCTTCATCCAATTTTTTTGGAACTCACATAATGCAAAAATCTATAATTAACTCTTCATTTTGAAACATTTCAAGCATCCAAGAGTCAAACTAAAGTTCCCATTCAACAATGATAAGGCATAATTACTTCGATAGTTCATCATTAATACAGACTAATTAGATAGATGTCATTACATAGAAGCATCAATAGATGCTATTACATAGATGCCATTACATAGAGGCATTGATAGACACTATTACAAAGAGGTGATGATATCTAGTTAATACTATATCATCACTACATATAAGTTTCTAGACAATAGGTAGTTCCTCTTCCTCAAGCTCTTCCTCCTCAGAAGTTTCCATATCTATGGACGGTTTAGGGTGCACATGCTCGAATTCAGCAATCACTTCTTTTGAAAGTGTTGGTGCATTCTGTCTGCAACCAAAAGGAAAATCTCTTTTAGCATATGGTTTGGGCTTGCTTACTAAAGGTGGATTCGTCTTAGGTGGGTTTACATTCTTAGAAGGTCTGGCAACTTCCTTGCCCTTCTGAAGTTTTAGACGCTTAATGGTTATCGCCAGGGTCTCAGATTCAAATATCATTTTAGGTTCTATGTTAGGTAATGTCATAGCAAATTCTTCAGAACCTGTTGTGGTCTTGGGTTGGGATGTGGTTTTGTAGAGGCTCCCTTCTTTCCTTTCTTCTTGTGACCCATGGCTGCATAATCAAAAGAAACAATTCAGCACATGTGGAAAAAGTGAGCTCCATGGTCCTAGAGTTGGAAATTGGACTCTGATACCAATATAATAACCCCAAATTATGCAACCATTTTTTTTAATCAGAACTTACTACAAATCACATACAATGACTGCACCAAAATAGATTTGAAGATGATTAAAATGCATTCATGGTTATTAGGCCTTCACAAGGAGGTTTAAATTTAAACACTTACAACCAAGTTGAGAATTTGCAGCCAGAATACATGACATAAATTTGTAATAGCCATAAGAGAACATGACAGAAATTTACAACAGCAGTAGGGAATTTCCAATAATTTATTTGTTCTTCATACAACTAGTAAGAGGAGGTAAGACTATTTCACCTATAGCCATTTATCCATCCTTCGTAACCAACAAGCCCATTTACATTCTGGCATCCTGGAAACCAAGTATACATGTTTAATGCATTAACCATAATTCTCCCTTCTTATTCTTCATAGAAAGCATAATTTGAAAAATGCATGATTACCCATCAATTATGCAGCAATATTAAAGAAATGTAAATACTGAAATACAAATAATGAGAAATACTCACATGGGTGTTACATCAATAAGATAGCTGCAAGAGAGTGGATGTTCACCTCGTAAGATCAATCACCCTCCAGCATCTAGAGTGCATGGTGAATCCCACCTTAAGGATAAGAATTCCCTATCCCAACCCACCAATGGACTCTGGGATCCATAAAGAGAGATGTATTATTCATGCCAAAGATTTTAGAAACCACATAATTACTGACCCACGGTATCTAACTTTCAAAAAGGCTTCCTATTACTATATTAACACAACTAGACTAGCAACCATAGAGAGTAAGAAGAACTAGAAACTAGCTCTTGAAGCAAACTGGTCCTTTGCTTAAATTTCAACTCCACTAGAATGACTTTCCACTAATCTTAGAAGCTACAACATAGCTAATAATGACATTCTTTACCTGCATGCCACTAGCACTAGAACCTGCATACTGCTAACTTGATAGCCATTCAAGCCTGAGAAGTCCCTGGCATTCTTCACCAGTATACCTGGGTGATAACCTACTATCTCTGGATATAGCCATAACACTCTACTTGTAGAGCACACTCCCTGACTATTGTCAAGCTGGAGCATCTATAAGCTTATCTTAATGCAGGTCATAGGATTTACAAGTTGGTGATCACCACAGAAGGAGCGGAACTACTACATTATAGGAGTAATGCAATCCTCCTACCTATGCCCTCGTAGATCCCATATTCCAACCGTTATGTGTTGTCGTAAAGGTCGGCATCTATATCTGACTTGGTTCTGTAGGTGGACTAAGTCATCCTAGAGTTAGATAAATAAGATAAGCCATATAGTTCACCTACCTATAGTCTTGACCTATGACTTATGGTATCTAGCTTAATATTAGGAGCAAATAACCATTTTCTCTTCATAAATGGCATCTTTCTACTGGTACATCAACTAAGAAAAGGATTCATTCTCAGGTGGATATATATATATATACTTTTCCTTATTTAGATGTTATGTGATTTGACCAGCTCTTACTTCACAAGTATCTAATTGAATTCTCTTTGCATCACAAGGGATTGTCATGTTTTTAGCTTGCTGCTATTTATGTTAAAGAATTTAATTGCTAAGTTTAACCTTGTTGTCCTAATTTCTATCAACATTTATTATACAAACAAGAGTTTAGACAAGAATGGCTAGAACACCTAATCCTTCAACCATTTACCAACAAAAGTTCTTATTTAATGAGGACAGTCAATATGCAAATTAATCAAGTATTGACAATCTATATACGCAGTCCCATCAAATACTTAGTAGAATTTAAACTATTCCAAAGCATATGACAGTAGGTGTACGGCCGCCCAAGCCACAAACTAGAAGCAGGATACTACATGTGCTAAGATAACCAAGAAAAAAACCACACCATCTATAATCTTGACAATGGAATTAAAGAATCTCTTTTCCTATGTTCATGCATACTACATAACACCCAATCAAGTAGATATAGCTGAGTATATAACTCTTATTACTATTGTTCTATTTGTAAAGAAGTCCAAAGGGAACATGGAGCCAAAATCTAAGAGATGTGGTTGCATATTGACCTTTATTATTGTTGTCTACTTGTAAAACAAGATCAAGAACAGAGTGCTAACCTTTATTTATAAAAGTTGGTCCTTTGGTAGGCTACCAACCACTTCATAGAATGCTACCCCTAATTTTTAAGACGGTTATGAAATAAATAATAGGAATTACGTCTACAAATTTGAAATGAGGGGTGCCATTACCCTCATTCTACACACAAATTTAAACCCTAGTAGGCAAGAGATTAATTTATATACTTTTATAAGTTTCATATAACCTTTGGCAGCTCATTATGACCTAGTATGGCATTTTATAATCTCCTTCCCTTGAGACATTTTGTCAAACAGTTCTTAGGTATTGTCTAAGCTTCTATTTATTTTATTTTGTCATACTAATAGTAAATACTGGTACCATTTTCTCTACTCACCCTTACAACTAACTTTGAAATGGAATGCTAAGCTTGATAGAGGTTATTAGATTGAATAAATAGCAACATATACATATATAAATATCAACATCCCCTCTTATCCTTGTTGCAGTTGTGTGAAGGAGAAGAAAACACAACTCTAAGAAGGAGCAACATGAGTAAATGGGAAAAATAGCTACAAATGCATCTATAAAAGTTGTAGTAGTTGCCATGGACTGAAATGAAGTTTTCCTACACTCATTTACCTTCCCCCAACTCATTTTTTGTTGAGACTACTATGATGGCTAGGGTTTTTAAGGAAGAATATAAACCACAAATGATTAAATACATTATTTAAAATTTGTTCAAGCCATACAAGCTAAACCTATGAGTTTATGGAATGAACAACCATCAAATACTACATTTAAAATTCTATTTCCTAATACCAGCATTTGTAATCCCCTATGGCAATCATAGCAGAAAAACAATGTAAATTTATTTTTAAAGACAATGGGTAAAAGGAATAAACCTGCCCTCAAGCAAGAGAATTCACTCCAAGCAGCTATTAAATGAAGCTGGGCAGCTCACCCTCAGCCAAAGGACCTCCAAACTCTGGCTTATTTTCCCAAATGCCCCTCTGCTCTCCCAAATTGAAAGAAAACTTATCAAAAATGACCTCCCCATACCTTTTTATTTCCACTTCCCATCCTTCCCAGTCTTGTCCATCAATTCTCTTTGTGTTTACAAGTTGTGTTGGGTGCATGATTTATTGGTGAAGTATGGCATCCAAAACATCAATTCATGAGGGTCAACCAAGCATTGAATGTTGACCACCCTCCTCTCCTTTCATGGCCTGTAGCATTCTCTACAGAAAACCCTACGCATCTTTGCCAATATTTTCTCTTATTCCTTTCTTTTCCTTTTGTTTTCAACTTATACGATTTCTTTTTTTTTTGTTTTCCTCCATTGAGCTTCTATAAGTTTGATTTATTCATTAAATCTACACATTTGATTTAAAGTATATATATCCAACCTTTATAAAAACAACTCATGATAATATAATAATAATAATAGGAATAATAGTAATAAATAATAATAATAACAATAATAATAGTAATAATTCCTTCATTATTATTTAACACCAGTAATAATAATAATAATATCATCTTGTTCTTCGGTAAATAGGAAATAGACAATTTGGTCTTTTTTTTATGTTGCAACAAAGACATGTTTGAATGAAATACTTTCAGAAACTAATATGCCATGAGATCATGATTACCTAGCAAGTAGACTCAACTAAGACCTATAGGCTCCACAAGCAGAGACTGACTAGGAATTGGTATGAACATACCAAATTTCTATTTCAGACGAGTCTCAGAATTAACTAGTGTTTCGATAAGATTGGCATAAAAATCATTTTCAATTTATGGATCCCCAGAGTCCACTCCACCATGCACCCTATCACTTGCATACAAAACATTGTTCCTTGCAACATTCACAATCTAGTTGGTCCAGGTTAGATGAAATATGGCCAAATATATCTATATAAAAATTAAATGAAAACATAACTAGATTTCATATGCATACATCACCATTAACCATTAAAAGTTCATTCACTTAAGTATACACACATAGACACACACATACAGATAGAGTTAATATTAAGTTTCAAGTCCCCACCCCTAGTCCAAATTACATCGGGACTACGGGGCCTTAGAATGGGTTCATACGGGATGTAATCTTAGAGTTCCATCCTTCTTCTTGATGAACAACATTGGGGCTCCCCAAGGTGACACACTAGGCCGTATTAACCCTTTTTCCATTAGATCTTGTAGTTGCATTTTAAGCTCCTGTAATTCAGCAGTATTCATTCTATAAGGAGCCCTTGATATAGGCTCAGCTCCTGAAACTAGATCGATTGAGAAGTCAAATTGTCACTTAGGGGGTAAGCCTGGCAATTCTTCAGGAAAAACATCATGAAATTCTTGAAGAATAGAATGATCCTTGATATTAGGAATTGGGTTTTCGTTGCCTTCTTCAATCTTTACCATATATAGTTTGCTTCCCTTCCTTATAGCTCTCTTGGCTTGCATGGCTATAACCATTCTCATAACTAATGGCCTTTGAATTCCTTGGAGTACTATCGGTCTTCCTTGGTCATCTAAGCATTCAATTGTTTTGTTATAGAAGTCCAGTTCAGCTTGGTGTGTCATGAACCAATCCATTCCTAGGATCAAGTCATAAGACCCTAACTTTGTGACCAATAGATTAACCTTAGTTTTTGTGTTGCCTAAATCAATTTCTGCTCCTCTCAGGCTGAAATTTACCTGTTGAGTTTTACCAAACCCAAACTCTACATCCATCTCCTCTCAACTAAGATTTTTAAATCCAATATATTTTTTTAACACCTCAAGTGAAATAAATCTATCAATTGCCCCTAAGTCTGCTATAATAGAGATGGATTGTCCATGAAAAGTACCTTGCAACTCTATGAGTGAAGCTTGGTTGTCAGCTTGGTGGCTATCCATAGCTGCGTAAATTCTAGCTAGAGGCTTGGTGGATTTATCCTGATTCCTTGGACACTCATTTTTGTAGTGCTCACCCCCACAAGTCCAACATCCTCCTACTAGTCCAATCTTCTCTTCTTCCCTATCCTTAGGAAAGCTAGTTTGTGCTACCTGCTTAGATGGTCTCTGTCATTTTCCTTCACTACCACTAGTTTTTGTTGATTCATAACTTCTTTTAAAGCCCTGGTCCCTTTTAAACTTATCCCTTACCTTCTTTTCTGGTATAGTTTTCTTAAATTCCTTCCTTCTATTGTTAGAGTGGTAAGAGGTATAAGATTTTTGTTTCCACTCTTGCTTGCTCTTTTGCTTCTCTTCAGCAACTAGGGCTATCTCTACTACTTGATTTAGGCTCTTAGGACGTGATAACTTAGTCGCATAAATGAGGTTCTTATTCAAGCCCAGTATAAACTTGTTTACGCAATCCTCCTCTTCCTTCATGTAATGAACATGATAGAGTAAACGCATGAATTTAGCCTTATACTAAGAAACTGTCATCCCTCCTTGGTGCAGTGAATGGAATTTAGTCAATTTTTGATTCCGATGGTGAGCAGAAAGGTATTACTTGCGAAATCATTTTACAAACTTGTCCCAAGTCAGATGATGCAATTCATATTTTTTAATTTGTAGCAAATGGTCCCACCATAAAGATGCTTCCCCTTCTAGCTGATAGATGGTGATTCAAGCCTTAGTGTTAGAAGTCAAATCTAAAACCCAAAATACTTATTCATTCCAATTAACCAAGCTTCTGCAACATCCCCACCACCTGTTCTTTCAAACTTGGGAGCTTGCATTTTCTTTAGCTCCCTAATCAAAGGGTCCTTTCCCACCCTTTTTTGTGGCTTGCCCAATGAGAAGCTATGGGTAGTAGCTCTAGAACTATGTTCATGATATTGGTCCTCATCGGTTCCTAGGCCAGTGTTATGATTCGTTTCTTGCTCCTTATGTCTCATTAATTCTTTAATCTATTGCTCTTGTGAAGCTATTCTTTAATATGTTGCTCTTGGGAAGTAGAGACTCAGAGAGAGGGTAGGAGATAGAGAGGGAAGGGAAGTAGAGAGTGAGAGAGAGGGTAGGAGGTAGAGATGGGGGGAGAAGAGAGTGAGAGAGAAGGTAGGAGGTAGAGAGGCAAGGGAAACAGAGACTCAGAAAGAGAGTAGGAGGTAGACAAGGGAGGGAAGTAGAGAGTGAGAGAGAGGGTAGGAGGTAGAGAGGTGAGGGAAGAAGAGAGTGAGAGAGAAGGTAGGAGGTAGAGAGGGGAGGGAAGTAGAGACTCAAAGAGAGAGTAGGAGGTAGAGAGGGGAGGGATGTAGAGAGTGAGAGAGGTGGTAGGAAGTGTAGTTGCCCCTGTAGACATGTATGTAAAGTGTGGAAGCATAGACAAGGCATGTCAATTGTTTGACCAAACACCTCAAAGTGATGTTCTAAAATGGAATGCAATGATTGCAAGATATGCAAAAAATGGATTTGTATAAAAGGCTTTAGAAACTTTCAAGCAAATGCAATTGGCATGTGTAAATCCAAATTAGCTCAGCATAACACGAGCATGTTATAATGTGCTCATGTTATGCTAAACTAATTTAGACGTGTTTTCCCAATTTCTAACCAAATTTTCAAATAATCTAGAGCATGCTCCCCATTAGGATTGCACTTTTTTCAATGAAAAGTCAAAAAAATACCACCATAATCTTAAGCTCTCTGTTAGCTATCTAAGCATATAATATTTTTCGCATTTTGAGAATGTTAAGGGTTTCATCAGGAATTTCTTTTGTTAGTGTATCCATTTTTTGTCAAAAACTAGTGTCTAGTATTTTTGACTTTTTTTACCCATTTATCGAAATTTGAAATAAGTTACATTTTTAGAAACTAGACTCCATTCTACAAGTATTCAAAAAAAATTCAATTTTTGATTAGTTTTCAAAAATTTTAGGGGGGAGCACGCTCAATTTTCTATTTTTCGGGATGTGTCCACTTTGAAAATTACTTAAAAATCAATTATACATGAAAACATTATAAAAAAATTAGGGATAAACTACATGGTGTTAGCTAATTTCTCACCGAAGTGATTTTTGAAATACTAAAAAAGTTAACATTTAGGGGGGAGCACACCAAACGCTATGTTATGTTTTTTGAGAAAAATAGGACCAATTTGTGTGCTCCCCCTTTTTGGACCCCTTAATCTCAACCATTTTTGAAAAAAAAAAGTATTTTAGAAACTAGATTCTGAGCACTACGACTCTTGTTTTGGTTGCATCTTCAAATTTGGAGTGTAACTATCTTCAATTTCTCATCCAACATCAATTTTTCTTGATTTTAGAAAAAAGTGGCATCTTAAGACCCCCTTTCGGTCCCCCATATCTTTGTGCACTTACCTGTAATAGAGTTGGTACTTCTAATTTAGGTTATGTTTGAGAATAGAATTTGATGTATGTGTGAACTTTTGTATGACAGTACCAATTTCAGTCTGAATATACTGCCAAGTTCAAAGCTATATTGTCTCCTACATTGTATTCTTCATCTCATTTATAAATAAAATCTGATCAAGGATCGTTTTTATTCATCTTCGCAACCTTTCCTATGTATGAATACTCTTCGTATGACTTTTGCTCAAATAGTGAATTTAATGCTTTAAGAGAATATTGAATGTTATGAGTGTTTGCAGGGATTTATAAGTAGAATTGGTTTTGAGTTTGTTGAAGAGTGACAATGTAATGCACATTGTTGCAATGCTTCATAAATTGGGAAAATACTATCATGTGGGGTTTTCATTTACATCTATCTTTACTCTGTAGCCCAGGTTAAGGCACTGATCTCTCTGCTTTTGTGTCTGGTACAACTCCTTGGTCACTCAAATTGAAAATCATAATGAGTTTCCCATTTCCTGCATTAAGTTATTTGTTTAATGTTATTTTGGTGTTCTCCTACAAATGAATGTATAGAAGCCTAAGGATCTAGCTAGTTGCTTTAGCATATTTTGTAATTCTTTGGCATATTTAGAGAGAACAAATTTGCTTGCAACAATATTTTGAGATAAATGGTAAGAAGATCTTAAGAAAATACTGTAAAGGATTACCCTCCTAGGTTTTGCAGAGCCTAGAAAGTGTAGAGAAAAGTTCCATCCAACTTTTCCTATCCGTTGGCCAATCCCTCAAGGTAAATTGATCATTAGAATTGGATATTCTTTAGATTTGCCTTTGAGATCTGGTTGGGAATTAAAAACAACCAACAGTTCCATTGGAAAACTTGAACCATTAGATAAATTTGCTCGTTCAATACTTGATCAATTGTTGTAACATCTATATTCACATTTTGAAAATGCATCATCATTTTCAATTGGTGATTGAACATTTTCTACAATATCAAATTGAGATGGTAAAGATGACATACCTTCAACTCCTGCATTCAATTTCTTACTTGCATGTGATTTTTTGCATTTGTTCCATTTGTTTCTCCAAATCCTTCTCTCTTGGATGCTTCATGATCAAATTCAATTGGAACCAATGGTTGATCTTCATTTATGGAGCTCATTTTCTTATTTTCATGTAGATATCTTATCCGTTCTCTTTTCTTTGCATTCTCAACTTCATACTCCTTTCGTGTTTGAGTTTTTAGTCATTTCCTTGGCATGATATTGAATTCTATATCAATTTAAAACAATGGTTAAAAGAAGATAAAAAATATCTAATAATTTATCAAATTATAATACAATACATGCACAATTAGAATTTTTTTGTCAATTTAAGACAAAAACTAGTTAATTTGTTCAATCAAGTGTTGCAATTCCTTAAAATGTGAAAACAATGATTAGCAATATCAAATTTGATTTAAAAACATGTAATTGGAATCTTCTATATCAATACAAGATCAAAAAAGTGTATTAATTTTTTCAAATAATCATTATAGATCCTTAAAAGCATCAAAAGTGTCTTTGCATGGTTGGGAAAAAGTGCAAAACAGGGGATTTAAATAGACGCACATGGCCTTTTTGCAAGCCGTTAATCAGCATTTTACCTAGTTTGAAATGTGAGCACATTTCAAGAACTTTTGGTCTCTCTCTCATTCTCTCTTCCTCCCTTTTTCTCTTTCCCAAACTCACTCTCTCTCCCCCAACTAAACATATAATGTCAAACATATAGAAGGTGAAACTAAGGTAACGAAAAATGTGTAACATATAGAAGCTGAAATGTTAATCATTCCAAACATCTCTCTCTCTCTCTCTCTCTCCTCTCTCTCTCTCTCTCTCTCTCTCCTCTCTCTCTCTCCTCTCTCTCTCTCTCTCTCTCTCTCTCTCTCCTCTCTCTCTCTCTCTCTCTCTCTCTCTCTCTCTCTCTCCTCTCTCTCTCTCTCTCTCTCTCTCTCTCTCTCTCTCTCTCTCTCTCTCTCTCTCGTCTCTCTCTCTCTCTCTCTCTCTCTCTCTCTCTCTCTCTTCTCTCTCTCTCTCTCTCTCTTCTCTCTCTCTCTCTCTCTCTCTCTCCTCTCTCTCCTCTCTCTCGTCTCTCCTCTCTCTCTCTCTCTCTCTCTCTCTCTCTCTCTCTCTCTCTCTCTCTCTCTCTCTCTCTCTCTCTCTCTCTCTCTCTCCTCTCTCTCTCTCTCTCTCTGGATATAGTAGTCTATATTACCCTTTACTATTTTTCCAATGAAATCTAAGTGTTCTTTACATTCCTCATTGGCCTTATGTGTTTCTAAGATGTCATTGAGTTTCCATGCTATGTTAGTTCTACTCATAATTTGCACCATGACTAGCTTGGTTGAGGGGTAAAATATAGAACTTATTGACATAGGACCAAGCATCTTCAATATTAGTGAGAGGGTGGTCTCCACCATATCAATCTCTTTCTTCACCATCTCACTTAGAGTCTACACCATCTCCATAAACTATAAGGATAGAGTACAGATGATGTGGCCTCTATTATGCCCTTTCAATGTAATCTTCACAAGGCTAAGATGATGTGGCCTCCATTTTAACCTTGCAGTATGATCTTCACAAGACATTGATGTGGTCAAGGGAAGCCGGTAACTATTTGATCTCTTTAATTTGTTGCCTTTAACTTCTTGACCTCCTCATTTGTTTCTTCTAGTAAATTTTTTAGGTCAGCCTCTTTTCCTCTTAGGCCTTTGAGTGCCTAGCCCTAGGTGTCCACTTGATTATTTGGTTTTGGTATTTCATAAACTTGGCTACAGGCCTTTTTCTTAGGTGGTCCTATTTTAATAACCTTGGCACTAGTTTTAGCCTTCTCATGGCTCAATTATACCTCTAGTCTTCCACTTGCTTTGATAATGCAAACTTTGTGGTTGTCTTAGTTACCATCTAACTTTTCCCTACTACCAACTCTATTCTTTCTTTGGTAAATTTTGTTTTAGCCTCTAGGCGTTGTCTTTTAATTACTTCTACCTATATATCTTTAGTTTCAATGGCTTTATCTACAACTGTGGTGACCTAGCCTTCTAATGACTTTATTTTCACTTCAAATGATTTAATTATTTATTAACCTAATCTAGCTGGTACACTTCTTGAATTTTCTCTCCATGGGTATTCGTGAATTGTACATTACATTTGCATCCTCCGAGAGGAAATCTACTCTCTCCTTTATTTAAAATCTACATATAATTTTTATGATAAAAGACAACTGAGCAACCAATAAGAAAGAATTTTAAGGTATTAATATGGTCAAGCAACAAGATAGTGGGAAATTTAAGGATGTTAGACATAAACTAGTACTATAGTCAATACTAGAAGAAAAAGCAACAGATAGAGAGATGGAGAGATAAATAGATGGAGAGACAGAGACAAGGAGAGGACACGAAAGAAAGAGATAGAGAGAGAGGAGAAGTAGAGAGACAAATGGGGGAGAGTGAGGGAGAGATAGAGATGAAGAGAGGGAGAGGGAGATAGAGAGATAGAAGGAGGGATGGATAGAGGGAGAGAGATAGAGAGATAGAGGGAGGAAGAGATAAAGATAAAGAGATGAAGAGATAGAGATGGAGAGAGAGAGAGAGAGAGAGAGAAGGAGAGGGATAGAGATAGAAAGATACATGGAGAGATAAAGAGGGCAAGGAAGAGAAAGTGAGGAAGGGGAAATTGAGAGATATAGATAGAGGGAGAGATAGAGAGAGAGAGGAGATATAGAGGAAGAGATAGATAGAGAGAGGGGGGGGAAGATTGAGAGATATAGAGAGGGAGAGAGAAAAATATAGAGGGGAGAGAGAGGTGTGGATATAGAGAGGGAGAGATAGAGATAGAGAGGGGGAGAGAGGGGCAGGGAGAAATAGAGAGAGGGAAAGAGGTGGAGAGAGATGTAGAGGAATGGAAAAGGATGGAGGGAAAGATAGAGAGATAGAGATAGATGTAGAGTAGATAGAGATATCTAGAGAGAATGAGAGAGAGGGGGATAGAGATATATAGATAGAGGGATAGAGAGAGGAGAGAGATGGAGGGAGAGATAGAGATAGAGAAGAGAGGGAGAGTGAGATATATCGAGATAGAGAAAGGGAGGATAGAGAGATATAGGGAGAGTCTCTCTCTCTCTCTCTCTCTCTCTATATATATATATATATATAAATATATAAATATATATATATAAATATATATATATATATATATAAATATATATATATATATATTTCTCCCTCTATCTCTTTATCTCTCTATCACCCCTCTATATATCTCTACATGTCTCTATCTCTCTCTCCTTTTATCTCTTTATTTCTCTATCATCCCTCTCTCTTTATCTATCTGCCTCTCTATCTCTATAGCTCTCTCCCTCTCTATCCTGATGTCTCTATTTCTCTCTATTGACCCTATCTCTCTAATTCTATCTTTCTATCTCTCCCTCCCTCTCTATCTCTCTCCTCCTCTGTATCTCTCTCCTTCTCTATCTCTCTCTATTGCAAGTATGGGCCTAACCAGTGTTGTCATTGATGTCAACATACTCCTGTTGCATTAATAACAAGGATTGGATGATCCGGTTGCTGAGGATATTAAGAAAATTAGTCCTAATCAGGAACAAAGAAGAATAGTGAAGATAGTAAGGTAAAATTCCAAGATAAGATGAGGATCAGAGGATGTGATTTAAAGGGTTTGTAGATATATGTCTTAAGGTGCTCTAGTAAAGATTTTAGAGGTCTACATAAAGATCTGAAGAAGTTGTGGCCGTTCAAGTAAAACCAGTTCTAGCAGGTGTGCAGAGGTGACAGTGACACAGATAGGTCTAGTGAGATCCAGAAATGCATTATCCTATTCTGCGGATTTGAGGGAGTATTGAGGAAGTCCTTATGAAGTGTCAACTTGATTGGTTCATGGTTTGAAGGTCCGCAAGCATCTATTCCTTTGTGACAATGGTGACAGATTGTGTTCTTGAGGTTCCAGATGAAGGAGAGAAGGATTTCAGTAAGAAGATGAAGTGTGGATGTTCTTGGTGATTCGAGCAATCTTGTGGAGGTCTTTGGATTGTGTCTAGATCATTTTGGTGGTCTGCATTGGAGTTGGAGATTGCAAATTGAAGAATAACCTCTGGATGATGATGTTCTTCCTGAGACTGGCCAACCGGATGAGTTACACATCCTGCAGATGTTCTTGTTGATGTTTGCCGACTTAGATGATTATTCCTAAGTCGATGTCTTGTATAAATAAGGGATTGTTAAGTCATTTCAAAGTGTGTCGTGTGGAGATGTGAGTGTGGGAGTGAGGAAGAGAGCAAAAGGCAGAGCATAAGTTTTGGGCTTAAATGGAACTAATTCAAGCATGGTGAAGATGCTATTCTCTAGTTCATGTATGTGATACTTATTACTTTGTAGACAGTGTGTCTCTTGTAGGCAGTGAGCCTCTTGTGAGCAGTGTGCTTGGGTAATGAGCCCTAATTGGCATGTGCCATTTTGTTCCTCGTATTCTTCTAACAGAGAATACAATCTTGGGTTAATCACCCCGTGGTTTTTCCCTTAACCAGGTTTTCCACGTCAAAATCTTGGTGTCTTATGTGTTGATGTGTTTCTACTCTTGATTTAATGCATTATGTTTCCATGATTAATTTATTAACATGCTACTAAATCACTAAGAAGATTTAAGTGTGTAATTGGAAAGAAAGTTTTGGACAACTGATTCACCCCCCCCTCTCAGTTGTCTATCCTAAGACTAACAATTGGTATCAGAGCTAAGTTCCTCTAAAAGAGCTTAACCGATTGAGGAGATCCAGGATGTCGTCCTACAAGAAGGATAGTCTGAAGTTTGACGGAACCAATTTTAATCTTTGGAAAAGTCGCATGAAATGTCACTTGAAATGTATGGGAATGTAGTACTGGAACATGGCTTCAACAAAGTATACTCCTCCACAGGGTGGCCTGAAATCCCCAACTGAAATCACAGATGCTGAAAACAATCTATGGACTATAGAAGATCTTTTAAGCGCATTATCTAATTCAAAGCTTTCAAATGTTGTTGACCTACCAACTGCTTTTGAGATTTGGGAAAAACTAAAACTTCTGCATGAATGAGACAAGTATGTCAAATGTGCAAGATTACAAAGTCTGAAAGGAAAATTCAAAAATTTGAAGATGAGAGAAGATGAAAATATCACCACCTTTATGCCAAGAGTAAATGAGCTTGTTTGTGGAATTAGAAATGTTGGTGGAGTCTTGGATGAAGATGAGATTGTTGGCAAAATTCTCAGATCCCTTTCTGTTTCTTATAAGATCAAGGTTGCTGCCATTGAAGAATTTAGAGCCCATACAACTGTCACAAGAGATCAATTGGCTGGTAAATTGGTTGCATTTGAAATGACCGAGTTTGGAGATGCCCCTCCTAAGACTGAATCTGCATTCAAAGCTAGTGCCTCTGTGAAAGGTAAACAAAGGTTTGATCCAGGAGAGAACTCTTCAAGGAAACTCTCATGGTATGAAAAAGAAAGAAAAGACCTAGAAGAAGAGGAAGCAAAAACTACTCAACTTGAAGCCCTTATTGCAAAAAGATTGCCAAGAGGATCTGGTAAGTATGAAAGATTTTCAAGGCCAAAACCTAACAAATCAAGGTTCCAAAAGAATTGCTACTATGTTCATGAAGATGATGATGATGAAGGAGTAACAGATGATGAATCAAAATTAGGAAACAAATTTGGAAGTGATTAGGTGTTTATTGCCATCAAGGAAGATCATACAATGCCCTCTGAATCTGTCAATCATAAAGTTGTAGAAAGAGCTCGGCTGCACAAGTTGAAGAAAAGGATGATTGGGTCATTGACAGTGGATGCTCTCACCATATGACAGGTGATAAAAGTAAGTTCATAGATTTGGAAAGGTATGAAGGAGGAGTGGTAAAATTTGGTGATAATTCTGCTGGCAGAATCAGAGGTAGAGGAACTATTTCTTTTGATGGAAAGAACAAAACCGATAATGTTCTGTATGTTGAAGGATTAAAGCAGAATCTTCTCAGTGTTGGACAGTTGGTGGACAAAGGCAATGATCTCCGATTCAAGAATGGAAAATGCAAAATCTTTGAAAGTTCCAGAATAGAGATTGCATCCAGTACTCAAACTAAATGTAATATCTTTCACTTAGTTGGTACTGGTAAAAGTTGCTTATTTGTTCAAGTTGATCAGAGTTGGTTGTGGCATAGGAGAATGTGTCATGTGAATTTTGATAATATCATCAAGATAAGCAATACTCAGGCTGTAAGAGATCTTCCAAAACTGGTAAACCTACAAATAGTGTGTGCAAAGAATGCCAGTTGGGAAAACAAAGCAGAGTCTCATTTAAAAGCAAGGAACAATCTTCTACCAGATTATTGGACTTAGTTTATACTGATCTTTGTGGTCTGGCAAGAATCAGAAGTGTGCAAGGTGATAAATACTTCATGTTACTAATTGATGACTATTCCCAGATGATGTGGTTAATCTTTCTGAAAGAGAAATCAGAAGCTCTTGAGAAATTCAAAATATTTAAGGTTATGGTAGAGAATGAAACTGGATTAAAATTGAAATGTCTGAGGTTTGATAAAGGTGGAGAATTCACATCTAGTGAGTTCATAGATTTTTGTGAAAAACATGGAATAAAGAGACAGTTGTCTGCTCCTAGGACTCCACAACAGAATGGAGTAGTTGAGAGAAAGAACCGGACCATCCACGAAGCATCTAGGACCATGATGATGGAAGCAAATGTTCCTCAGATCTATTGGAGAGAAGTTGTCAGCACTGCAGTCTATACTCTCAATCAAGTTCAAATCAGAAGCAATACCGGTAAGACTCCTTATGAACTTTGGTTTGGAATCACTCCTACTGTGAGGTATTTTAGAGTCTTTGGTATCAAATGTTACATCAAAAGAGATGAAGATCTAGGCAAGTTTGATGCTAGAAGTGATGAAGGAATATTCTTGGGTTACTCTACTCAAAGCAAAGTATACTAGTGTTATAACAAGAGATTGAGAAAGATTATAGAAATACAAATGTGAAGGTTGATGAAGGAATTGAAAAACCCTCAAGGTTTTATGAATATGATGAAGATGATTAGAATGGTGTTCTAATTCAAGGAGCCCAAGCCCCTTCTGCAATTTAGATTCAAACTAATCTGGTAAATCAAGAAGAAGAGATGAGTTTCAATGAGCCTAATCAAGAAGCAGAAGTGCAAGAAACTCCCAAAGTACCTAGGTATATAAGACTGAACCACTCTGAAGATCAGATCATAGGTGATAAAAGCAAAGGTGTACAAACAAGAAGGAGAATTGCTCAAGATTCAGATGAGTATTGTCTGATTTCAAAGATTTAACCTAAGACAGTGAACGAAGCTTGCAATGATGAAAATTGGACTAAAGCAATGGAGGAAGAGCTGATGCAAATTGAGAAAAATCACACTTGAGATCTTGTTCCCAAACCTAGAAACAAAAATGTGATTGGAACAAAATGGGTCTTCTGGAACAAACTGAATGAAGTTGGTGAAGTAATCAGAAATAAAGCCAGATTGGTCTGCAAGAGTTACTCTCAAATAGAAGGAGTTGATTTTGAAGAAACTTTTGCTCTAGTGGCAAGAATTGAAGCAGTCAGATTATTTCTCGCTTTTGCTGCCTTCAAGGATTTCAAGGTATAGTAGATGGATGTCAAGTCTGCCTTCCTGAATGGTGACTTGGAAGAAGTATATATTGAGCAACCGGATGGATTTAAATTATCTTATCATGGTGATATGGTCTGCAAGTTGAAGAAAGCTTTGTATGGACTAAAGCAAGCCCCAAGAGCTTGGTATGAAAGATTGGATAAGCATCTTTTGAAGATTGGTTTTAACAAAGGTATTGCTGACAGTAATTTGTATTTCAAAATTGATCATGAAAACATCTTGATTGTTGAAGTGTTTGTTGATGATATCATTTTTGGAGGAAGAGATAGTATGTGTAAAACTCTTGCAAATCAAATGAAAAGTGAATTTGAGATGTCCATGCTTAGTGAAATGAATTTCTTCTTGGGTTTGCAAATCACTCAAACAAATAAAGGAATCTTCATTTCTCAGACCAAATATGTGAAAGAATTATTGAAGAAATTTGGAATGGAAGATTCAAAGCCAATGAATACTCCCATGGCAACTAGATGTAAGTTGAGCAAAGATGATGACTCTCCCAAGGCTGATCAGAAAAAGTATAGGTCAATGATTGGAGGATTGTTGTATCTCACTCAAACTAGACCAGACATTATGTAGGTTGTTGGTCTTGTTGCTAGATTCCAAGTTGATCCTAGAGAGTCTCATGTCATGGCTATCAAGAGGATTTTTAGATATCTAAAAGGGACAGTTGAGTATGTTCTATGGTATCCTAGAGATCATGATTTCTCTTTTCATGCATATACAGATGCTGATTGGGCAGGAGATGTGGATGACTAGAAGAGTATCAATTGTGGAGCATTCTTTTTAGGGAAGAGATTGATTTCTTGGATAAGCAAGAAACAAGAGGCAATATCTCTGTCCACTGCAGAAGCCGAATATACTGTAGCAGCAAGTAGTTGCACTCAAGTTTTGTGGATGAAGCAAATGCTAAGAGACATAAGAGTGGAGTATGAGAAGCCTATCACTATCTTCTGTGATAATTCAAGTGTAATAAATATATCTAAGAATCCGTTGTTGCATTCAAAAACTAAACATATATCCATTAAGTTGATATCTTATGGTTCAGATTGATGATGGGGAGCTACTGCTCAGGGGGAGCAGCTGAAGTAGTGGAATTGCAAGTATGTGCCCTTTTCCATTGATGTCAAAGGGGGAGAGAAGACATGTGAAAAACAAGTGGTTTCTAATCAAAGGGGGAGCAAGAAAGAAAGAGAAGACATGTGAATAGTTGTTGCTGATAGGGGGAGTTGTGACAGTAAGGAGAAGTTCTTGTCCTGATGGTCAAAATAGTTTTTCACATCATATGTTGCATCAATGACAAAGGGGGAGATTGTTGCAAGTATGGGCCTAACTAGTGTTGTCACTAATTTCAACATACTCCTGTTGCATTAATAATAAGGATTGGATGATCCGGTTGCTGAGGATATTGAGAAAATTAGTCCTAATCAAGAATAGAGAAGAACAGTGAAGACAGTAAGGTAAAAGTCCAAGATAAGATGAGGATCAGAGGATGTGGTTTAAAGGGTTTGTAGATATATGTCTTAAGGTACTCTAGTAAAGATTTTAGAGGTCCACATGAAGATCTGAAGAAGTTGTGGTTGTTCAAGTAAAACTGGTTCCGACAGGTGTGCAGAGGTAACAGAGTGACACAAATAGGTCCGGTGAGATTTAGAAATGCATTATCCTATTCTACGGATTTGAGGGAGTATTAAGGAAGTCCTTATGAAGTGTCAACTCGATTGGTTCATGGTTTGAAGGTCCGTAAGCATCTATTCCTTTGTGACAATGGTGACAGACTGTGTTCTTGAGGTTCTGGGTGAAGGAGAGAAGGATTTCAATAAGCAGATGAAGTGCGGATGTTCTTGGTGATTCAAGCAATCTTGTGGAGGTCTTTGGATCGTGTCTAGATCGTGTTGGTGGTCTACATTGGAGTTGGAGCTTGCAAATTGAAGAATAACCTCCGGATGACGATGTTCTTCTTGAGACTAGCCGACCGGATGAGTTACACATCCTGTGGATGTTCTTGTTGATGTTTGCCGACTTAGATGATTATTCCTAAGTTGATGTCTTGTATAAATAAGGGATTGTTAAGTCATTTCAAAGTGTGTCGTGTGGAGATGTGAGTGTGGGAGCGAGGAAGAGATCGAAAGGCAGAGCATAAGTTTTGGGCTTAAATGGAACTGATTCAAGCATGGTGAAGATGCTATTCTCCAGTTCATGTATGTGATACTTATTACTTTATAGACAGTGTGTCTCTTGTAGGTAGTGAGCCTCTTGTGAGCAGTGTGCTCGGGCAGTGAGCCCTAATTGGCATGTGCCATTTTGTTCCTTCTATTCTTCTAACTGAGAATACAATCTTGGGTTAATCACCCCATGGTTTTTCCCTTAACTGGGTTTTCCACGTCAAAATCTTGGTGTCTTATGTGTTGATGTGTTTTTGCTCTTGATTTAATGCATTATGTTTCCATGATTAATTTATTGACATGCTGTTAAATCACTAAGAAGATTTAAGTGTGTAATTGGAAAGAAAGTTTTGGACAACTAATTCACCCTCCCTCTCAGTTGTTTGTCCTAAGACTAACACTCTTCTCTATCCCTCTCTCTAACTCTATCTCCTCATCTAACAAGGTGTATATGATGCTACTTGTTCCAACATTGCCTCTTCTATTTGAAATTATGGAGGCATTGAATCTTCCTCCTCATCACCCAATAATATAATGATTGTCTCTTCCTAGACATGAGGCTACTCTAGAGTGAAAGGGATGGAGGGATGACATGAATTTTCTCATACAATTTGCCCCACTTATCATCCACAACATTTTAATTAATCTAAAACATGAGTGTTATAACGCGCTTGTGCTATAGCGCACTCATGTTATAATGCCAGTGCATTTTTTACCGCTTTGGGAAATTCCAACCATAAGGGTTCAATTTGCCTTGGGCATCCAACCTAAAGGGTTGGGCCTACCTTCTGGACACCAAGGATGTGTTTTCAATAAAACTTAAAAAATCAACCAAATCATGAGCATGCTCTCCATCATGTTTACACGTTTTTCAATGTCAGTACAAAAAATGCTAGGATGACTTCAAGTGTTTTATTAGGTTTCTAACCATGTATTTTTTTTAAACTGATAACATTAAGGTTTCCATCTTGAATTTCTTTTGCTAATGTGTTCTTTTTTATATAAAACCTATGTCAAGTATTTCTGGTGTCATTTTTTATGCATTTATCGAAATTTAAAAAATATATATTTTTAGATTCTAGACTCAATTCTATACACATTGAAAAAAATGATTTTTGATTGGTTTTCAAAAAAATTATGGGGGAGCATGCTCAAATTTTTATTTTTTAGGATGTGCCCACTTTGACAATTCATAAATTCATAAAAAAACATATATTTATTAAGAAACTAACAAAAAATTAGGCATAAACTATATGACGTTAGCTAATTTTCAACTAAAACAATTTGTGAAATGCTTAAAAAAGGTCAACATTTAGGGGGAGCACACCAGATAGTATGTTATATTTTTCTATAAAAAACAGGAGCACTTTGTGTGCTCCTCCTATTTGAACCTCTTAATCTCCACCATTTTTAGAAAAAAAATAGTAGTTTAGAAACTATATTCCGAGCACTACAAATCTTGTTCTTATCACATCTAATTTTGAGTGTGACTATCTTCAATTTCTCATCCAAAATTAGTTTTTATCGATTTCAAAAAAATAGTAGGCACTTTTGACCCCATTTTTGTCCCCCATTTCCATGCACATACCCTTGTCCTGATTTCCTCATAAAACTAGACTTAGCCTCTAAGGAGATCATGAAATTTGTGTTGTCTATTGCTAATAGATTGGTGAATTAGTAGATTTAGGGCCCAAAAATCAAGGCAACGGTAATATCCCATTTGTAGAAGAAGGTCATGAACATACTCCAATCAACCAAATGAGAGGAGAATATGAATATATGAACTACATTGAAAAGCATGATGGTTCAACAAGCCTTGTACTTGAAAGTGCAATAGTAGCCCATGATATTGATTTGTTTTGCCTTAGGGCTAAAATGCAATTAATCTCTTAGAAGATCTTAATCATAAGCTTAAGGAAGAAGTGCACGAATTCATTCAAATAAATAAAAAAGAACACCCTAATTACTTTGATTTTATTGATAGGGTGGACCCTCCAATTATGAAGCTTCAACCTAATAGTACTACAACAACTCATAATGTTGATTTGCTCTATTTTAAGACCAAAAATGAAGTTAAGTGTGTTAGAGAGTACGACCATGACTTGGAGGATGGTTGTTTGTCTAATATTGGGCTTACTTTTCTAAAAAAGACTTTAACTCTACAACCTTTAGGTAACAAGTTGAGACAAGTGATTGTACTTTATTTAATGCTAAAATCATAACTCTCATGCTAAATACCTAGCTCGACACTAAAATATTTATAAACTTGAAAACTTAGAACTACCATAATTACATGGAGTTGAAGAGAATGTTGATGTTCAAGTGGATAACAGAATAATAATGTCTTCCTTAACGAAGAGACATGCCAAACTACTAAAGATGAGGGGAAAATATGGATACTAAAAGTTCCTATTTAATGGTTGAAAATGACATGCCATTTAAAAGTGAAATGAAGAGTGCATTCAAGACAATCCTGATCTAATACTCAAACTTGATGGGATTCCTTTGGACACGTATGACAAATCAACAAGTTTGGAGTTTTAAATCATAAAATTGGTGAATGAATTTAAACATATGGATAATCATGAGATGTATGTTATGATGTATCTCAAGGAGCAAAAACCACTGGAGGTAGAGAGTGATAATGAGAATGATGACGAGTGCATTCTTGTAGAGGAGAAAGCTACGGATGAATGGGGCTACTTTAGGGATGAGGAAGGGGAGAGGCTTGTAGATATTTGGAGGTCTCAATGCTTCTAGCACACACTCTGAGAGGTCCAAACTTTAATCGACAACTTCCTTTGATGTTTCTATTGAGCCGAGAGGCTTGTAGATATTTGGAGGTCTCAATGCTTCTAGCACACACTCTAAGAGGTCCAAACTTTAATCGACAACTTCCTTTGATGTTTCTATTGAGCCTCCTTCATCGAAGGATTCTCCTATGCAAGTTGGCAGACATTTATCAATAGGAGGAAACCTTAGTCAAGGGCTTAAATATGGCTTCATGTTATTCATTTTTGGGGCTTTAAGCTATCCTAAGGGGCCCTCGATTGTCTTAGATGGTGATCTCAATCTTGCTAAGAGTGGACAACTTTACAGTTCTACTACAAGCTCGTTAAAGGTGTCTAGAGCACCTTTGGTTTTAGGAGGCTCTACTCATGGTGGTTTGGTGAAATCTTGGGTAGATGCTATGAAAGGATCAGATGCCTCCCCCTATTTTGTCTAAGAATGGTAAGGGTTTTTTGCTTAACAGACCTGATTTTGTTATTGACAAAGTTGCTTCCAAATTTGTGCCTTTTTTTTTTGTTGGCAAAGTTCTGGGAGCTAGGCTAACTATTGATTTGTTTCATAAGTGGGCTCAATGGAAATGGAATCCTAAGGGTCATTCATACATTGTTGTTATGATGAAAGGTTTCTTTTTGATATCTTGTTTGGATATTATTATGGATCCTTTCATAAGGCTCTTGGTTTTATGACAAAGTTGGTTTATTGTTTAAAAATGGGCACTGGGCTTTGATCATGAGAAGGAATGTGTTAATAAGATTCTTGTTTGGGTTTTGCTCCCTGGGTTGCCTTTAGAATACTGAGAGGAATAGGTATTGTTGGGCATTGCTAACTCTTTTGACTAGCTTTTGGCAGTGGATGTGGTCACCAAATCTAGGAAATACTTATTGTTTTCTAGATTTTGTGTTCTTGTGGAGGTGGACAAAGTGCTCCCTTCCAAGATCACATTATTCTCTAAATTCGGTGATTGGATTTAACAAATTAACCTTGAGGATTCTTCAATGGTTTGTCACAGTTGCCTTAAAGCTGGTCACACAACATTGGGATGAATGAGCTATAGGAAAATGCAATATGTTTAGAGGAAAAAAGAACAAGTGAACCCTTCTCAACCTCTTCAACCAAGGTGAGAAGGGTTGCCCCCTACTAATGGTTTTAATGAGGTTAGTAGGAATCTCTCTAAAGAGACACTGAACGAGGATTGTAGGGAGAGGGTTTTAAAGGAAACTAGGGGTCTTGGGGAGACCAAAGTTGTATCTTGCCTATCAAATGATATGCAAAGAATGCCCATACCAAATAAAAGTAAAAAGGCTTTGGATTCAGGGGAGAGTCCTTATTTCCTTTTTTATTCAAGAGAGGTTATTAATAATGCACAATTAGTTGGGAAGGAAATGTGTTTTAAGGGTTCATTGAAAGGGGTTGTTCAACGCTCACAGGAACATTTTGGTTTCAAACTATCATGATCAAACCATCATGATAAGGCTAATCTTTTCTAATTCTTGGGTTGTATTCCCTATACTTGATGTATTCAATCTTTTGTTTGAGGCACTGATTGTTGGTTGTTGTGTTGCAATCTCTACAGTACTTGTTTCTCGTTGATGTCCAAGAAATTGTTATATCCAAATTGTTGTTAAGACCCTTTTCGATGTAAAAGGTTTTAGATGCTTTCAAAACTTGTTTTACCCCTTATAAAAAATATTAAAACAAAAAATATAATTTAAAAACGTATAACATTTTTAATTAAATAAATAAAAAATTACAATCACATATTACATTAAAATAAAAGATAATTAAAACTTATAAAATTATTTAGATTTAAAATAATTTAATTATTTAAATAAAAACTCTTAATTATCTAAGCTAAAAAATTACTTAATTATATTAATAAAAAATTACTTAAAAATCTATTACTTTACAAGCATTATCCCAAACCTTCTATTTATATTGAGATACAAATTAAAACCCATCTACCCAACTAAACATAATCAAGAAATTATTGAAGAAAGATAATGCGAGTATTTCGTTGCTCAAAAGAAAGTATTCTTAAAAGAATAAAAAATAATTTCTACTTGTTCATCATACAGTTTGAAAGGAATAGATGATATGAAAGTAGTAATAGGAAGAGAGGCTCGGATAGTTAGATCAACCTCGTCCCACTATGCTTGAGTGACATCTATTAGTATGATTGCAACTTAAAAATACCCAATCACCCACTTGAAAATGATGTTCATTTCTATGTTGATCTACTTGTTTGATCCTATTTATTGCCACAACTAAATTTACTTTTAAGCTCAAATGAACTTCTTGTTGATGTTGAATATAGTTATTCATTGCATGCATCTATGGTTCGATTCTCATTGATGACAACATAGATGAAGGGTACTTGTAGAATTCAATGAATGGTCACAACTTTGTAGAAGTGTGAAAAGAAGTGTTATACCACCATTTTTCTAGTGATAAGCAATGAGCCCATTGAGCCCATTGAGATTGTTTCTCCAAACACTTATTACCTTTATTTGTCCATTTGATTAAGGGTGGCAAGAGGAGTTATAAGAAAGTTGTGTCCCTAGACAAGAGAACAAATATTTCAAAAAATTCCTAGTAAATATAGATCATAGTCATTGACTGTAATTTTTGGAAAGCCACACATCTTCTAAATTGTCTCTCAAAAAGATGCAACAACTCTACTAGCTATGAAGGGATGAGACAAAGCACAAAACTCAAAATATTTAGTGAAATTATTCACTATGACCATGATGACATTGTTTCCATTTGACTTGGGTAAACTAGTGATGAAGTCCATGGAAATGCTCTCCAGACAATGACTCAAAATGGATAATGGTTGTACAAAGACTTGACTTCTAACTATCTCACCTTTAATTTGTTGGCACACAAAACATTGGACATGAGAAATTTATTTACATTTCCTTTGATACCCTCCTAAAATAAAACTTGTTTAACTTGATGACATGTTTTTAAAAAGTTTGATTGTCCAACCCATAGAGATTCATGAAGTTCTCCCAACATCTTATTCTTGATAAGTGACTTTCAACAAAGAAATAAATGATCTTTGTACCAATGGGAGTATCCTTACAAAACAAATTTTCTGACACACTAGGATCTTGTAGCAAGTGTTGAAAAATTTATGCAATATGTTAATCTTGTTTCCATTATTGTTGAATCTCATTTACCTAATTTACTTTGAATTATTGAAGTAACATAGAGTAGTGCTTCAATTTTTTCTTTTGCTTATGATATGCATCATCCAAGATTGGAGTAGATTTTGGAAAGCCAAACACCACAAATCCTAGAGTAGATAAACTTGATGATGATGGAGTGCCTTTTATCGAATCATATCCTATATAGTGAGGACATATTATCTAGAGGTAAGTTCACAACCATCTGATGCAAAATTCAACTTCAAGGTCAAGCATACTAAAGAGGGAAGGTCGATCAAGTTTAGGAACAACCCCAAACCCTAGAGCTATTCCTTAAACCCCTCCCCTACAAACTTGGGTCATAGGGGCATCCTTTGCCCAAGGACTGCTTACATACCTGCTTCCAAATGAGATCAAAGTCCTATGCATTTCTTCTATGATTTCAACTATCAGGATGAGAACTAACACTTTCCCAAGATAAAATAACCTATACAAATACTAGACACAATCATTTTATCTCATACGTCCAGGTATAGCCCTCAAGGATTCCCAACCTTGACAAATAGATTCTTTAAAAAGAAGTTAGGGATGAGCTTAAACAAGGAAGATCATGTACAAATGAAACAAAACACAAACATCAATGATTTTACTCTAATGAATCAATTTAATATGTTAAGGTGGCACATTACTAAGAACAAGGTTCCTAAACTACCTCTACATATAATGGTCCCACTTATAAACCATCTTTAAACTTAGTTGAACATTAATATATCACCCATTTTAAATGACCTACCATAGACCATAGTGTCTATAGGGATAAATTGTCTAAATCAAATCCATACACATAAATTATGCATAACAACATAATCAATATAAAACCATTAAATCGTAGCATAGCACAAGGTAGTAGTAATCAAAATATCATCACCAGGCAACAATCAAATATGAGCATGAATCATGTATCAGAGTGATAACAATGTTCACACTCTAGAACAATGTTCATAAGATTAACTTAGCCCTACAACCTTATGCTATCCTTCGGTACTAACATGTAATGGCCATCTCTATCATAGCTATGATATAATGTTACCACTGAGGATAACATAACTGTTATCTTAAATCCCTATGAAAACTAGTGGAATCTATTTCATTTGTAGCTTATGTTTACAAATAAAATTACAGTGTCAACATGAAATCCCTGATAAAATATAGTACTATAGTAATACCCTATTCCCCTTTCAGTTAGGTTATAAAATGTATGTCAACCACTATATATATATATATATATATATATATATAGTTAGTTAGTTAGTTAGCGCATCATCATGGACGATTTATTTATATAAACAAACATTCATAGAATAGTCAATGTCTAATATCTCCTATAAAAGATAGGTTTACCTTGTCTTACAATTACCACGACATTAATTCAACCTCTAAATACATAATTAGAAATACAACTATGTTGGCATTTAATTTCACACCTTTGGAATGCGAGTTGGAAACAGACAACTATGCACAGATAAACTACTCTTCTATTATGAGGGGAAGTTCCCTTTTTAATTGATGTTTGCTTAAAAGATAAATAAATTAAATTTTGCCTATCTTTTTGCTTCTCAGCTATGAGCACAAGGTTATGAAAATCTATCGCTGCAGTAGAGATTTTTTCTTTTTAACTTCTAACTACAGCTAGGCCTAAACTAAATGACATTTTTTATCACCTAAGTAAACTCATAGCATAAGAATCAAAAGTTAATAGAGAATGATTTGTTTTAACATAAAAACTCAAATAAAATTCTTCCAGATTGCATCAGAAGACTCATTGTACTTTAAGATGAAAACTGAAAGTAAGATTATGCAAGCCACACATTTGACGACAAAACTAGATGATCGTGAGATAGAGAATCAAAGCAAATGGCAGGCATGAGATTTATATTCTCAATATCATAAAGTTATTACAACTCCATGACAACAATATTGTAGCAAAAAGTAGGCATACAATATGCAATCAAACACTAGATACAGATAACACAGAGTGAACAAGCACTTGAAATAACAATTTCTACAGGCTAGAATAGGCACAACAAATTTTTCTATCACAATCACAATTCCCCAAATAATGGGCAAGGCTGCCCTTATTTATACTAAATCAAAGGAGTAGGGATCCCTAAAATCTCCTTGATTTTATCTAACTAACTTGCCAACTCGTAAGATTTATTTCTATTCTAAGACAAAGATTACAACTAACAACTGTTTTAAAACAATTTGCTTTAAAGCAAAGATAGCTCCAACTATTACAAAGTGATTTTTTCTATTTAAATGATGGATAAGCTTTAAATGAAAGAAAATGCTTTAAATCGAAAAGCATTGAGTTAAAGTTGCTTTCTATTGAGTCACATCCCCATCTTTATTGCTGCCTTATTGGTGACATCACCCACTTATATAAATATATCGCCGCAGCTACGTATTCTTAGCCTTGAGGGTTGCTTTATCTTCTCCGTCCTTCAACACTCTCTCCTTTAGATTATCTACTGCAACCTCAAAGAGATTCACATCTGTGTGCCAAGTACTACCAAGATTGGATCTGACCACCTTGAAGTCATCCACGTCTAATGTTCTTTGGCAAAACATTTTGCTTTTCTTTCAGCCACTTTCGAGCAATTCTTTTTTGATATTTTTCTTTGTCATCGTGCCGCACCTTCTTGCATTCTTCAACAACGATGACAAAATTCTCCTTGCACAATGGTATTGAGAAACATTTCTCAATGTCATTAGGCCTGAGGCTGCAGAGTACTGCATACTGAAAAACTTGAAGAATGCCTTTGAACATGCCTATATTTGGAAATATTTTGCACAAAAGGCTGAAAACTATTTGCTAATTTCTTCTAAAAAGTAGATTTCGAGAGAAAAAGTTGGCACATGGGTTTTGTAGACAATCATGTTCTGAAGCAACCCAGATCGTCAGATTTTGAAATAGCAGAGCATTTCTAGAAAAAATAGAAAAAAAGCAGATTTTAGAAAAACTAAAATTTTCCAATCTTCAAGAGGACGAAATTCTAGATGAACCCATTTCAATGAAAACTAAAAAAGCTCTGGCTCTATTTCTGAAAAGTGATTCCCTAGAAAAGAGGACCTCGAAAAAGCATGCCTTCTATGCTTCCCAATCCCAAAACCACGAAGAACACTGAAAAAGCACTCTGTTTGGGTTCTCAAATCTTCGTGGAAAGAAAACGATGCTCTTCTTCATCTGGATGCAACCTGCAAAAATAATGAATAAAGGAGGCCAAAAGCTTGTCTTTATAGAACTTTAGGGCGAAAAAGCAACTTTCTTTGTGAAAGCACAAAGATTGAATCTTATCCATGAAGAAAGCAACTTTTAAAGCACAAATCTAAGTAGATATACTTGAATAGGAAGAATCCCTATTTCATAGCTACCTATGGCTCATGTGTGAGGATGATGAAAAAAACTTCTTCTTTGATGATGTCATCAAACACACGAAGTTGCAAAAGTGTTAGCCAATTTTTCCTTCATTTTAAAACTTTTGCACTCATTTTGACCCCGACATGGCATGCCTCTAACTTCAACAAGATGGCAAACTATCACCATTGACTGAAAAAGCTGATTGACCCTAGCATTTTGAAGTTTTATCAATTCTGACTCAATCCTAGCCTCAAACTAACGTTCTAATGACATTTGACTGCAAATTTGCCTTCTGGAAAATGTCATTGGATGAAGATCAAGAAGTGGCTGCAAGAGATGCTGTCGAAACATAAAAAAACTAACTCTAGAGATCCCAAGCGCCCCTAGCCTCTTGGGGTGCTTTTGGACTCATGCCTTAGCCAATTTTTTGAAATTTTCAACTTTTCTCTTTATTCTTCAGAAAAACATGAAAAATAAACTAAGTCTGGAGAGGATGGGTGCCCCTAGCCTCCTGGGGCACCTGAGGTTCCATACCTTAGAAATTTTTGATGATTTTCATTTTCTTCTACAAATCTTGATCACAAGTGGAATTCTGCCAGATTTTGAAGGTCCCTACCTAACGTATATTTCAAAATATATTAAGTATAGGGAATTTCCTATACTTTAAATATTTTGAAATATACTTTCAGGATGTTTGAGATAGGTCTCGGATCCATGGGATTTGACATGCAGATTCTAGATTTTTGAGGATCCACCAGATTTCAGAGTTAGTTTTTTAGGGCTTCAGGACATCAGACTTAGTCAATTTTAGGATTTCATGGATAAGCATCAGGATGAGGATAGACTAGATAGCCTAAGAATATCTGAGATAAATCTCCAACTTTTACGGGCCTTTTGACTGAGTTTGACTGATTTTGACCACTTGAAAGCGGGGTGATGGGGCATTTTTTACATTTCTCAAAAACACAAAAAAAAATCTAACACTGGGTTGCTTGGGCGCCCCCAACCTCTAGGGGCACTTAGATTTCCTAGACTTAGCCAAATTTTGATGATTTTCAACCCTTGTTTGTTTTCTGGATTCATCCTGCTCCATTCTCCACTCTTCGTCAGTTGACGACTGCTTGACAGTTCTATGTCTTTTGAACAACTCTAAAAACTTTAAACTGACCCCAGGTAGATGAACCTCCTCCATGAATGGCCTTGGAGTTCATGCTTCACTTTCTGAAAAGTAGAATTGACCCAATAGAGAAAACTCAACCTTTTGCAAATTCCATCTGGACCACCTTGATCATGAAGCAATATCAGCCAGCCGGAATCAAGCAGGACTCCTGAATCAAAGATTCTATTTTTAGAAAATTTTGCCAGCATCCGTATCTCAAGAAACTTAGAAAACCTAAATTGATGTCTATTTTTAGAAACTCTCTAAAAATAGAAATTTTTATTTTTAGCAATTTTGACTTTTTGACGAAAAATTTTCTACTCTTACAAAATGCCTTAATGAATCAAAAAATTTGATTTGGCACAACAATTGGCTCTGTCTGGGGACCATGTCAGATACTTACGGCATAGGAGAACTGAGAATCTTTGGACTTTTTAGCTTGGACCAGTGCCTTATCCATTGGGTCAGGACATTTTCCTAAACACCTAGAACAAGACTTTTTTCCTAAAATCACCTAGGACCGGACTTCCTAAAATCACCTAAGAGTTGGAACTTCCCAGAAATAGAAACAACACAACTGTCACATTACGAAAAGGGAAATACATTATGAAAAGGGGAAACACAACATAAACACAAGACACACACAAACGCTCCTTTTGAGCGAGGACAAGAAGAACAAAAACTATTACACAAAACCATCGATTGATTCAAAAAAATAAGAGCCTTTTCTCTTGCTTTGTGAGATTTGTCTTGGTGGCACAGCTTTTCTTTCTCTGCAACACTCTCTCGAAGAGCCATGAATCAGGTGGATAGTCACGTTCAAGCCATGAGAAGTTCATGAGGAACTGGTGGATACGCTAGAGCTCGGGTGGATCATCTTCTTCCAAAGTGAGTAACTTTTGTAACAAGTGAAGATATAAAACCTCTTTTTGAAGATATGGAGCAAGGTCTTGTGGCCAAAGTATGCTTGTGGGAATGGTAATCACTACATATAGAACTTGGCGTTCATTTATGTCTTCAACATATGCAACCTTGAACTCAGTAAATATATCATCCTCTGAAAAAGGTCTAAGATACTTATACACAATCTTCATTACTGATTCTTGGCTTACCGGATCCACAACTGTTGTCACCTATTTTTCTAGTTTTTCAGTTACTTCTTCTTCACCTTCATTGATCATGTTTTCATCCATCCAATCCCTAGAATCTGATAAATCATCAAGGTCAGAATGCTCGAGCTCCTGATCATTATTAAAGTACACTTGATGGATAACATCTTCATCTAGCAGTTCACTTTGCCACCCATCATTTTGAGTCTCATCAACCTCCATAGAGCAATCTTCTTCAATGCGGATATCTGGTATCGTCTCATTTTCAGCAACCATGTTCCTTTCTTCTTCTGATAGGTAAGCAAGCTCAAAGACATATTCTTCTAAGCTTTGTGTTTCTTCTTCATCTGCTTGATCAATCTCACATATGACATATCTCACCACACACTTGTTGAGAATTTCTGATTTCTCTAATTGATTCTCTTTAGTGACCAAGACTGAATATTCCATGAACTTCTCTTCTCCACAAGTCTCTTCATATGCTACATTTTGTATTTGTGATGTCTCTTTCTTGCAGCGTTCATGGATAACCTCTGAAAGTTTAGCATCATCTTCTTCACTAATGTGTATGAAAACTTCTCGAGACAAAGATGAAGACGGGCTAAACTGTAAAAGAAAATTTACAGTATCATATACTGAGAATCACTCTCCAAGTGATGTAGAAAACTGTCAAGATCCAATCATGAATCTTCAATATGATCTCCAGTTTTGAGAAATTCCTCCAATAATGAATCATCTTCAAAATGAAGAAGATCTTGTTCTTGCTCCAATTGCAATGCTTTTTTGGTCTCTTCTTGTTTGAATGTATCTGACACAATTTCTTCAAACCAACCTTCAAAAGATGAGAAGAACAAATTGGATTCACCATTGCTTTCTGTAGCATATTTGATCTCTTCCTCATAATCTGGCTCTTGAGAAGATTGTTGCACTCCTTCCTCAAAGAAAGTATGCGAGTTGTGCATTTCTTCAAGTTCTTCTATCAACGATCCTTCTTCATATTCAAAGAAATTATGCAAATTTTCAACTTCTGATGAACATTCATATTCCATATGCAAACACATGATGTCGCTTGAAATAGAGTTAGGAAAATGATCCCTTCTAATATTTGATTTACACTGGGTAAATCCCTTTATAGAGCAACCATCAGATTTGTCAAAGGATTCAATAAATGTAGGTTGTATGATAGCCTCTATGAGGCCGATTATTTTTCCTTCCTTATTTTGATCGTTATGCATTACAGTTGATGACATTATCAGACTTTTTAGAGACTATGTTTCATTATGTAGACTTGATTTTATCTTCTGATTATGATAGGACATTGATTAGGCATATGTGATTCAATTTGATCATATTTGATGATATTTTGTGATTCGACATACGAGATATATTTGATGATGCCTTGTGATTTCTAGTTATTTATGTGATGAGGATTATTTGGCATGTGATAGAAAATACAGTTTAATTCAGATTTATGTTATAGTTGATTATTGTTGTATTCGATGGCTTGTAATTAATTCCAGTTGCTTTGGCTATGATTATCATGATATGATTGACACTTGATCGAGGTGTGCAGGTTTTACATTTCCTAGCCACGAGAAATTGAAGGTAGAATTCACACCAATGTTATCCCCTGTGAAACCGATCCATTCCCAAGAGGGATAAGGATCACGTTTGAAATTTGAGTGTTGATTTAAGTACTTGATTTAATTTTATCATTTTGGCCTAGTACCCTTTGTTTAATTTATTAATATTAAGTGTTGTATAATTTTAATTGACTTACACCACTTGGCATTTGTTTTTATTTTTGAGGCCATTTAAAGTGAATTTATGACCCCCTAGGTGAACCTTAGTGTCCCAAAAGTTACCCTAGGTGGTTACCCATGGGTCTCGGGTCAATTTTGACTAACCCTTGGATTAACCCATTTTTGGTCACTCTAAACTATGGTTTAGTCAAAGTGACGAAATTTGAAATTAGGGAAGGTGGGAGATGAGTCATGCTTTGGGAAAGACTCATCTCCCTTCCCAAAGTTTGGGAATCCTTTCCCAACGAAGACTTGGGAGGTCTCCAAGACTCTCAAGTGTGCGGGATCTTCCTCCAAGACTCTCACACACGTGTGAAAGCATCTTGGAGGGAGATGGATCTTTGAGAGAATAAGAGGATGCCATATGGCATCCCTTATCCTCTTGGAGGTTTGAGTGGGAATGCCACCTCACCACTTGTCCTCTCACACATATGTGAGAGCACAAGTGGATAAGGTGAGGATTGAGATGCAATTGGAGGGTGACACTTGTCACCCTCACACTTCTTCTCCCTTGCAAGTGGCATTGGAGGACGAAGGAGAAGGTGACAAGTGTCACCTTTTCATTCCTCAAGGCCAAATTGATGGCCTATATTATCTCCTCTTGTTGAGGAGTGTGGGGTTCTTGCATTTTTGAGTTTCTTGTTATTTTGGAGGAATTTGGGAAAGTTAGAGGAATTCTGGGAGATTGGAAGGTTTGGGAAAGCTTGGAGCTCTTCACCAAATGTGCTTCCATTATAGGGCTTTGCAGGTAAGCCTCTTAAACTATGTTTCTTCACCCTTGCTTATATATATTGTGATGTGTTTGTGTTTTTTGTTGGTTGTTGTTTATTTATTTTTGTGTGGGATGGGAGTATGGTGAGAGCACCTCCATTTGGAGGTAATGCTCAACTTGTTTGAGTAGGGGAAAGGAACCTCCTTGAGGTCACCTCCACATTGTATTATTTATGCCTTAAGGGATTTTACTTGTTGAGGAGATTATTTGAATGGCAAGAGTGCCATGGAGACTACTTTTGTGATTTTGTGGAGAGTGGTGGTTTTAGAGATTTTTGGCTTGAGGCCATGAGATTGGTATTTTATCATTTGGGTGGCCTTTGAAGTAGAGGGGTCTATTCCTTACCCTCATCAAACTTATTTGTATGAGTTGAGTTATGTGTTAAACCTTGGACTGTTTTTGTGGTGATTGTTGTGTTCGATTTTGTTGTGGAGTTGTTGCACCTGTGTGAATCCCTACATTGGGGGTGACCCACTTGCGGGTCTACGATAGGGAGGAGGGCATTTCGAAGTGGTTGGGTTGTTCTTCTTTTTGTTGTGTTTATTTGCAGGGTTTGAGTGGAGAAATAGAGTTGTTGTGGAGCTCATGTTTGTGTAGCTTTAGAAGACTCTTGGCTATGTGAGCCATGGCCATTATGGCCTTATTATACTTTATTTTTGTCAAAGTTAATTTGCCTTGAAGTTGGTTGTGATAAACATTGCAATGTAAACATTCTTTTATTTTATTTATGAGTTATTTGTTCCTATGTTGTGGAGTCGGGTATTTTGGGAAATGTATGTGAATGTACATATTCTGTCATTGTTCCTTTCCAAAAATATACATTAGATTGCTAAATAATTTTTATGGTATCTAAAGAAAAGAAGATAGAGAGTTTAAAGAGATTTTCTGTAAAAATTTCTTGGAATGTTATGTTATTAAATTGTTGTTCCAGAATATATGTTGCTGCATATTTAGAGAAAAGTAAAATATTTACCTTACTAACCCTTTCAAAAAAAAAAGAGTATATAAATATAGATCTCTGTTTTAATGTGTTCAAAAGTAAATTTAATATTAGGTAGTCTATTTATTTCAATTCAGGAATGAAATGTTAGTATAAAAGAAAAAAAAAGATTGGAGTTAAATGGAGATGTTAGTATTCTGTTAGTTATTGCAATGCTTTGAAAAAAAAAAAATGAATGATATGGGAATGTACACATTTTAGCATTTATATAAACTTATAAGTATACTTGAAGTTTATTTGTTTGAGAGTTTAGCTTATTGTTATCCTTTCCTACTTGCTGTGTATATGCTGAGTTAGAAAAGAAAATACAGAAGTAAAAATTTTGTTGTATATATATATATATAAGTGCATACAGTATATATATATATATGATAATGTATATTAAACTGTGTTAAGTTGAACAAACTATGGTATATATTTGAGTGTATATATATATATGTATATATGTATATACATATATATACATATGTATACATATGTATATACATATACATATATAAATCCTTAATAAAATAAATATAAAAAAAAAGAGATCAAACATTATCAGTGGACTGTTATGTGAGAAACGGTTGAAGAAAGTTCAGTAATAAAAAAAGAGTGGGAGGGGACTGTGGGCGGCGGCGCCCACAACCCCTCCTCATTTTATTGTAAATGGTGTTGGGGGGGGGAGGGGTGACACCTCCACCCCACACCCCCAAGCTTCACCTTCTCCATCGTTACCCATGGCTTACCCCCACCCACCGTCTATTCTAAACCCCACACCCCTTTCGCTGGTCCCCCGCTGCGCCATAACCTCCGCAGCGCCACTTAACTCCGTAGTCCCCACCGCCACAAACATACCTCCGCTGATGTTAACTTTAGCAGCCCCTCCGCAGAAACCTCCTCCGCGGCCCTGACTAGTAAACGTCCCCTGCGCTGCCCTTGCCTTCACCATCGTCAGTCCTTCAACCCTGCAACACAACATCAAACGCATAACATTTGTATTATATTATCACCATTTCTAAAATAACAATATAGTTACATTCAAAATAAATGCAGTCAATGGAAACTCTCTGAGTTTCGAATGCATACCTCCGAGAGGTATTTCATGGCCTCCATTGTCTGTTAAAAACCCTAACTTACATTCTAAGAGGAGAAACAAAAAAAAGAAGAGATAATAAGTTAGAGAAATTAGGGTTCTTTTAGAGATAACCTATTCTAAAATGAAATTAGGCCATCTTGGAAAATAGAAAACAATTTTAATTTGAATAGGGCTTTTCTTATTTTTTTTATGAGAGGATATTTTATTTGTGAGGATTTTAATTTGTGGGGATTTTAATTTGTGAAGTTATGTTTTATTATTTATTTAAAAACCTCCATTTCTTTTCCTTGTTTTTAATTTAACTTTTGAGTTCTTTTAATTAGGTTTCTATTTTGGAATGGGTTATTTTTGCATTTTGATTGTTTGCCTTGTGAATTAGATTTTTAAGGGAGGGATTTGAATCTTTGTTTTTAGTAGGGAAGAGTTTTTCCTTCGAATTTAAATTATTTTCCGTTGGGGGGTTTATTTTTAATTTTTCCTACTGGGATGTTATCCATTTAACTGTGATCAATTTTATTTTATTATTTTATGGAAGGAGCATTTTAATCTCCTACCCCCTCATTATTTCGAGTTCATTAATAAATGTAATTGCGAAAATTATATTTATTAATGGACTCAATTTTGAAATCCGATTTGACGTTTACTACTATTTTATTATTTTATTTTAAATCATTTTGAAATTGTTCTTAAGTTTTAATTTAATTCTTATTCTTAAATTTTATCTTTTTCCTTATTGGTGTTTTATTTTAAATTGTATTTTGCGTTTATCAAAAATGCGTTATGCTGTCAAATTTTTCCTAGATTTCTAGGGTTTTAAATTTACATTATTTTATTAATTTTCATTCCATCATTCCACTTCAATCATGCGACTATCATACCATCATTTACTTAATCATTATTTTGTTTCTATTCTGGAACTGAACTAGAGTTAGGTTACGATGCTAGTGGAATCATCTTCACCTAGGAAAACTTAGGTTTCATATTTAAAATCAGTCTAACCCTAAATGTGACACACTTCGTGTCACATACCCCCTAGATGGCTATCATCATGCAATTATGTTGACATATTTATGCCTTATGCGTATTGCCACCGAGCACGCAGACGCGTGCGACAGGGTTCCTAACGATAGGTAGAAAAGTTTTTCGTAATTCACGTCATGACCACATGGCAAATGTGGACATGACACGTGTGTTGTGTGTTGTGACTGCATGGGAAATGTGGGCATGACATTTGGTATCAGAGCCAAGTTTAAACACTGGGCTTGTTTAGGGCACATTATTATTTCTGCAACTTTGATTAATTTGTGGTTACCTCATTTTTTTAGGATGCCTCCCCGACGAGTTTGGCGAGCGCAATCCTGCCGCACTCCATCCCCCGAGGTTCACAGTGACTCTTCAGCTGAGGTACAGGCACAACTGGTCCCATAGGTACCGCAGGCACCACCAGCCCTACCAGATATTGGGCCACAGATATTACAGGCTTTACAGGCAGTTTTAGATAGGCTTCCACCAGTTGTAGTTGAGCCACACATAGAGCCACATGTCGAGCCTCGCAAGGATCCGCGAGAGGAGCCACGCATGGAGCCACGAGCTGAGTCCCGTGTTGAGCCACGTGTGGAGCCCCGCGTTGAGCCGCGAGGGGCACCACATGTGGAGCCTTATGTTGAGGTGCCAGAGACGATGACAGAGCAGGTTGGTTCGACTGACAGGGCCCGCAGCAGGAGTCCTTCACACCATGCTCGCCATGATGAGGCAGTACGAGTAGAGTACATTGTTCATAGGCCTTATGACTATTACACAGTTGAGCCTATCAGGAGGTCTAGAAATTGAGGAGACCCTATTAGGGATTTGTTGAGGTTGAACCCTCCTACATTCGTCGGGACCACAAAGGGAGCTGAGGCAGAAGCCTGGCTCATCATCTTAGACAGATGCTTCGCGTTGCGTCCTTATGAGGGCAACATGAAGGCCCGTATGGCAGTACACCTGTTGCGAGATGCAGCAGCTACCTGGTGGCACACTGAGGAGTGCAAGCGTCACCTTTCATTAGACACTCTCATATGGGTGACCTTCATTGAGCGCTTCAATGCGCGATACTTATCAGATCATTACAAGCAACATCACATCGACGACTTTCATGACCTTCAGCAGAGAGGACTTACAATGGCACAGTATAAGGGTAGATTTACTGAGTTATCCCATTATGTGAAGTATCTCCATGATGAGAAACTCCTGGTGCATAAGTTTATCAGAGGACTTAACCACGGTATAGCAGGGCCTGTTCGTATGGAAGACCCCCAGACTTTGAGTGATGCTGCTGAGAAGGCATATATCGCTGAGGAGATTCAAGGACGAGGGCAGAGTTCACGCCCTTAGTTTTAGGATCGTGGATAGCAGCAGCATTAGCAGAGTTTCCACAGACCATCACAGCCACCTCATAGGGGAGGATTTAGTTCTGCACCCTTACCTCCTAGGCCCCCACAGCAGTAACAGCCATAGCAACAGTAGAGAGCTAGGACACAATAGAGGGCACATGGAGGACATAATAGAGGTTGGCAACAGCAGGGCCCGCGTAGAGATCAGAGGCAACAGGGACCACCTGCGGGACCCGCGAGGTCACAGTAGTCTTATAGGGGTTCACAAGGGTCTACTGGTAGATCAGGACAGCAGCAGTCAAGTAGGACTCAGACTAGACAGGTACAAGCTAGGGACCCTTTTTATGTTTGTGGTGGAGCAGGACACCTAGCTAGAGAGTGTCCATAGGGTTTTACAGCAGGGGGACAGCCTCGTGCAGGAGGATCCGAGTAGACCGTTGGTGATGTGGGTAGATCCCACCGTATGTTCGCGGTGGTTGATAACTGCCAAGTTGATTTTCAGGCGTTAGTAATTGAGACATCAGGTATGATAGGGGGTAACCCCATTTCTATTCTCTTTGATTTTGGTGCTACTGACTCATTCATATATCCATCGTTAGTGGAGCATTGCAGGTTGGTGGCCTCTAGGCAAGGTGATAGGTGGGTGGTTGAGTTGGCCTCAGGGGCCAAGATGACAATAGATGCCTTAGTCCACGACTATGAGATTTCTTTGGGACCCTTTACCACAGTATGTGACCTTAGAGTCATGACATTAGGATCCTTTGATGTGGTGTTGGGTATGGATTGGCTTGCAGCTCATCGAGCCAAGCTAGATTATCGCTGAAAGGCGATCATCTGCTTAGATGATCACGGTACATTAGTTGAGATAGTGAGCATGCAGAAGCCCACAGCAGTATGTATGATATCTGCTCAGCAGGTTAAGCGCTGCATGCGGAAGGGATGTTAGATGTTCACCATCATAGTGAGTGACAGATCAGATGACGAGCCTGAGGCATCTTTGGATGATTATCCCATCCTTAGAGAGTTTGTCGATGTGTTTCTAGCAGAGTTACCAGGGATGCCACCCCGTCGTGAGGTAGACTTTCATATAGACTTAGTGCCGGGTACCGAGCCAATGTCTCGTGCACCCTACAGGATGACCGCACATGACCTCACAAAGCTCAAGTTACAGTTGGAGGACTTGCTCGAGAAGGGGCACATCCGACCAAGCATTTCACCTTGGGACGCTCCTGTCATCTTCATGAAGAAGAAGGATGGGTCTCTTCATTTGTGCATGGACTACAGGCAGTTGAATAAAGTGACGGTGAAGAACCGTTATCCTCTACCCAGGATTGACGATCTTTTTGATCAGATGGAGGGAGCCAGGGTGTTCTCTAAGATAAACCTGAAGTTTGGTTATCATCAGCTATGCATCACAGAGGCGGACATCCATAAGACCACATTCCGGACTCGATATGGCCACTATGAGTTCACGATGGTTCCCTTCGGCTTGATGAACGCCCCTACAGTGTTCATGAGTCTTATGAACGGGGTGTTCCGCACCTATTTAGATCAGTTCGTGATCATTTTCTTCAATGACATTTTGATCTATTCATGGACCGAGGAGGAGCATGAGGAGCACCTTCGTCAAGTTCTATAGTGTTTGAGGGAGCAAAATTTTTATGGGAACTTAGCGAAGTGTGTATTTTTCATGACAGAGGTTCAGTATTCGGGGCATATCCTATCTGGCGATGGAATCTCAGTAGATCCATCGAAGATCAGGGCTATCAGGGATTGGCCAGCACTCACTAGTGTGACAGAGGTCAGGAGTTTTATGGGGTTAGCTGGTTATTACTGTGACTTTGTTGAGGGTTTTTCTCAGATAGTGCACCCCATCACTTCCCTTCAACGGAAAGGGAAGAGCTTTCTTTGGACTGAGCAGTGTGAGAGGGCCTTCGGGGTCCTCAAGGAGCATCTCACCAGTGCTCCCATTTTAGCGGTTCCTGATCCTGCAGCAGATTTTATGGTTTGCACAGATGCATCACTTAAGGGATTGGGAGCCGTACTTATGCAGGGTGGTAGAGCGATCGCATAAAGCTCAAGACCCATGAACTGAACTACCCCATACATGACTTGGAGTTAGCAGCAGTGGTTCATGCTCTAGTTCGTTGGAGGCATTTCTTATTGGGTCATCACTTCGAGCTCCATTCAGATCATCACAGCCTTCAGTATATCTTTACACAGCCGAATCTGAACGCACGTCAGCGGCGTTGAATGGAGTTCCTCTGCGAGTATGACTTTGATGTCCACTACATCAAAGGGAACAAGAACGTGGTTGCTGACACATTGAGTCGGAGGTGCCACTAACTCTTGACCTTGACTCTGAGTGTGGACTTGAGAGGTCGCATTATTCAGCATCTACCAGAGGATGAGTGGTTTCTTGAGGTGTAGCAGGAGATCAATTCACAGAGGGCCCTGGTGGGCAAATTTGCAGGGTATTCACTTGAGACATATGGGTTACTTCATCATCGACAGCGCATCTGTGTACCCTGCACAGGTGACCTACGTACTGTAGTGTTATCATAGGCCCACAGAGCACCATATGCGGCACATCTGGGAGTGAAGAAGATGCATGCCAACCTACAACAGTTGTACCATTAGGCAGGTATGAGACATGACATAGCAGAGTTTGTTGCTCGATGCCTTGAATGCCAGAGGGTCAAGGCCGAGCATCAGCATCCAGTGGGTCTTCTATACCCACATGACATACCTGAGTGGAAATGGGACACCATTTCTATGGATTTTATTATTGGTCTTCCTATGTCTTCATGTCACCATGATGCCATCATGGTGATAGTCGACAAGTTGACCAAAGTGGCGCATTTCTCACCTGTACGCATGATGTACAATGCACCAACAGTGGTGAGGATATTCTTAGACGATATTGTGAGATTACATGGAGTACCTCACCGCATTATTTCTGATAGAGATCTAGTTTTCACTTCAGCATTCTGGAGAGCCTTGCAATAGGCATTGGGCACATAGCTCAACTTAAACTCCACTTATCATCCCGAGATAGATGGACAGACAGAGCAGGTGAATCAAGTTTTGGAGGACATGCTTCGGATGTATGTTATGAACCATCAGTCTAGATGGGAGGAGCCTCTGTATCTGGTTGAGTTTACCTACAATAATGGGCATCACAGCTCGTTGGGCATGCCTCCCTTTCAGGCCTTATACAGCAGACCATGCAGGACACCATTGAGTTGGGATCGGATAGAGGACAGAGTTTCCATTGGTCCAAAGCTAGTTCAGGATATGGAGCAGCAGGTCACACTGATTAGACAGAGCTTACAGAAGGCATAGGACAGACAGAAGAAGTATGTCGCTACTAAGAGGACTGATCGCAGTTTCTCAGTGGGTGACAGGGTATTCCTTAGAGTGTAGCCACACAAGAGTCCTATCCATTATGGAAAGAGCTCTAAGCTCGCACCACGGTTTGTAGGACCCTTTAAGATTTTGGAGCGGATAGGACCAGTTGCCTATCGTCTAGCATTGCCACCTAACCTGTCACGTATCCATGATGTCTTTCATATTTTTGTTTTGAGGCGATATATATCTTATTTATCTCACGTATTGGATTGGAGTGCTCTACAGGTAGAGGCGGATGGGTAATTGGTTTTGGAGCCAATTCACATATTGGCTCGTCGGACGCTGGGCCTTCGAGGTCGAGAGCTGGACCAGGTTAGGGTCCAGTGGGATCATTATGAGGTCATAGCGACTTGGGAGGATGCAGCTAGTTTGAGGGCACTCTATCCTCACCTTTTTGATGACTTCCAGGAGGAAGTTTAGTCTTGGGGGGGAGAATGTGAAGCTGATTATTTTTCCTTCCTTATTTTGATCGTTATGCATTACAGTTGATGACATTATCAGACTTTTTAGAGACTATGTTTCATTATGCAGACTTGATTTTATCTTTTGATTATGATAGGACATTGATTAGGCATATGTGATTCAATTTGATCATATTTGATGATATTTTGTGATTCGACATACGAAATATATTTGATGATGCCTTATGATTTCTAGTTATTTCTATCATGAGGATTATTTGGCATGTGATAGAAAATGCAGTTTAATTTAGATTTATGTTATAGTTGATTATTGTTGTATTCGAGGGCTTGTAATTAATTCTAGTTGCTTCAGCTATGATTATCATGATATGATTGACACTTGATCGAGGTGTGCAGGTTTTACATTCCCTAGCCACGGGAAATTAGAGGTAGAATTCACACCAATGTTATCCCCTGTGAAACTGATCCATTCCCAAGAGGGATAAGGATCACATTTGAAATTTGAGTGTTGATTTAAGTACTTGATTTAATTTTATCATTTTGGCCTAGTACCCTTTGTTTAGTTTATTAATATAAGTGTTGTATAAATTTAATTGACTTACATCACTTGGTATTTGTTTTTATTTTTAAGGCCATTTAAAGTGATTATGACCCCCTAAGTGAACCTTAGTGTCCCAAAAGTTACCCTAGGTGGTTACCCATGGGTCTAGGGTCAATTTTGACTAACTAACCCTTGGATTAACCCACTTTTGGTCACTCTAAACTATGGTTTAGTCAAAGTGACGAAATTTGAAATTAGGGAAAGTGGGAGATGAGTCATGCTTTGGGAAAGACTCATCTCCCTTCCCAAAGTTTGGGAATCCTTTCCCTAGGAAGACTTGGGAGGTCTCCAAGACTCCCAAGTGTGTGGGATCTTCCTCCAAGACTCTCACACACATGCTTTGGGAAAGATTCATCTCCCTTCCCAAAGTTTGGGAATCTTTTCCCAAGGAAGACTTGGGAGGTCTCCAAGACTCCCAAGTATGTGGGATCTTCCTCCAAGACTCTCACACATGTGTGAGAGCATCTTGGAGGGAGATGGCTCTTTAAGAGAATAAGAGGATGCCATATGGCATCCCTTATCCTCTTGGAGGTTTGAGTGGGAATGTCACCTCACCACTTGTCCTCTCACACATGTGTGAGAGCACAAGTGGACAAAGTGAGGATTGAGATGGAATTGGAGGGTGACACTTGTCACCCTCACACTTCCTCTCCCTTGTAAATGGCATTAGAGAAGGAAGGAGAAGGTGACAAATGACACCTTCTTATTCCTCAAGGCCAAATTGATGGCCTATATTATCTCCTCTTGTTGAGGAGTGTGGCGTTCTTGCATTTTTAAGTTTCTTGTTATTTTGTACGAATTTAGAAAAGTTAGAGGAATTCTGGGATATTGGAAGGTTTGGGAAAGCTTGGAGCTCTTCACCAAACGTGCTTCTATTATAGGGCTTTGAAGGTAATCCTTTTAAACTATGTTACTTCACCCTTGCTTATATATATTGTGATGTGTTTGTGTTTTTGGTTGGTTGTTATTTCTTTATTTTTGTGTGGGATGGGAGTATGGTGAGAGCACCTCCATTTGGAGGTAATGCTCAACTTGTTTGGGTAGGGGAAAGGAACCTCTTTGAGGTCACCTCCACATTGTATTATTTATGCCTTAAGGGATTTTACTTGTTGAGGAGATTATTTGAATGGCAAGAGTGCCATGGAGACTACTTTTGTGATTTTGTGGAGAGTGGTGGTTTTAGAGATTTTTGGCTTGAGGCCATGAGATTGGTATTTTATCATTTGGGTGGCCTTTGAAGTAGAGGGGTCTATTCCTTACCCTCATCAAACTTATTTGTATGAGTTGAGTTATGTGTTAAACCTTGGACTGTTTTTGTGTTGATTGTTATGTTCGATTTTGTTGTGGAGTTGTTGCACCTGTGTGAATCCCTACCTCCCTAGCTCGGGGGTGACCCACTTGCGGGTCTACAGTAGGGAGGAGGGCATTTTGAAGTGGCTGGGTTGTTCTTCTTTTTGTTGTGTTTATTTGCAGGTTTTGAGTGGAGAAATGGAGTTGTTGTGGAGCTCATGTTTGTGTAGCTTTAGAAGACTCTTGGTTGTGTGAGCCATGGCCATTATGGCCTTATTGTACTTTATTTTTGTCAAAGTTAATTTGCCTTGAAGTTGGCTATGATAAACATTGCAATGTAAACATTCTTTTATTTTATTTATGAGCTATTTGTTCATATGTTGTAGAGTTGGGTATTTTGGGAAATGTATGTGAATGTACATATTCTGTCATTGTTCCTTTCCAAAAATATACATTAGATTGCTAAATAATTTTTATGGTATCTAAAGAAAAGAAAGAGAGTTTAAAGAGATTTTCTGTATAAATTTCTTGGAATGTTATGTTATTAAATTGATGTTCTAGAATATATGTCACTGCATATTTAGAGGAAAGTAAAATATTTACCTTACTAACCCTTTCAAAGAAAAAGAGTATATAAATATAGATCTCTGTTTTAATGTGTTCAAAAGGAAATTTAATATTAGGTAGTCTATTTATTTCAATGCAGGAACGAAATGTTAGTATAAAATTAAAAAAAAATTGGAGTTAAATGGGGATGTTGGTATTCTGTTAGTTATTGCAATGCTTTGAAAAAAAAAAAAAAGAATAATGTGGGAATATACATATTTTAGCATTTGTATAAACTTATAAGTATACTTGTAGTTTATTTGTTTGAGAGTTTAGCTTATTGTTATCCTTTCCTACTTGCTGTGTATATGCTGAGTTAGAAAAGAAAATACAGAAGTAAAAATTTTGTTGTATATAAAATATATACACATATATATACATAAAGATATATATAAGTGCATACAGTGTATATATATATATAATGTATATTAAACTGTGTTAAGTTGAACAAACTGTGGTATATATTTGAGTGTATAAATATATATATATATATACACACACACATATATATATAAATCCTTAATAAAATAAATATATAAAAAAAAAGAGATTAAACATTATCGGTGGACTGTTATGTGAGAAATGGTTGAAGAAAGTTCAGTAATAAAAAAAAGAGTGGGAGGGGACTGTGGGCGGCAGTGCCCACAGATCCTCCTCATTTTATTGTAAACGGTGTGGGGGGGAGGGGTGACACCTCCACCCCACACCCCCAAGCTTCACCTTCTCCGCCGTTACCCACAGCTTACCCCCGTCCACCATCTATTCTAAACCCCATACCCCTTTCGCTAGTCCCCCACTGCGCCATAACCTTCACAGCGCCACTTAACTCCGCAATCCCCGCCGCCACAAACATACCTCCGCCACTATTAACCTTAGTGGCCCCTTCGCAGAAACCTCCTCCGCGGCCCCGACTGGTAAACGTCCCCTGCACCTCCCTTGCCTTCACCACTGTCAGTCCTTCAACCCTACAACACAACATCAAACGCATAACATTTGTATTATATTATCACCATTTCTAAAATAACAATATAGTTACATTCAAAATAAATGCAGTCAATGGAAACTCTCTGAGTTTCGAATGCATACCTCCGAGAGGTATTTCATGGCCTCCATTGTCTGGTAAAAACCCTAACCTGCATTCTAAGAGGAGAAACCAAAAAAAAAAAAAAAAAAATAATGATTTAGAGAAATTAGGATTCTTTTAGAGATAACCTATTCTAAAATGAAATTAGGGCATCTTGGAAAATAGAAAACAATTTTAATTTGAATAGGGGGCTTTTCTTATTTTTTTTTATGAGAGGATATTTTATTTGTGAGGATTTTAATTTGTGGGGATTTTAATTTGTGAGGTTATGTTTTATTATTTATTTAAAAACCTCCATTTCTTTTCCTTGTTTTTAATTTAACTTTTGGGTTCTTTTAATTAGGTTTCTATTTTGGAATGGGTTATTTTTACATTTTGATTGTTTGCCTTGTGAATTAGATTTTTAAGGGAGGGATTTGAATCTTTGTTTTTAGTAGGGAAGAGTTTTCCCTTCGAATTTAAATTATTTTCCATTGGGGGGTTTATTTTTAATTTTCCCTACTGGGATGTTATCCATTTAACTGTTATCAGTTTTATTTTATTATTTTACGGAAGGAGTATTTTAATCTCCTACCCCCTCGTTATTCCGAGTTCGTTAATAAATGTAATTGTCGAAATTATATTTATTAATGGACTCAATTTTGAAATCCGATTTGAAGTTTACTACTATTTTATTATTTTATTTTAAATCGTTTTGAAATTGTTCTTAAGTTTTAATTTAATTCTTATTCTTAAATTTTATCTTTTTCCTTATTGGTGTTTTATTTTAAATTATATTTTGCGTTTATCAAAAACGCGTTATGCTGTCAAATTTTTCCTAGATTTCTAGGGTTTTAAATTTACATTATTTTATTAATTTTCATTCCATCATTCCACTTCAATCATGCGACTATCATACCATCATTTACTTAATCATTATTTTGTTTCTATTCTAGAACTGAACTAGAGTTAGGTTACGATGCTAGCGAAATCATCTTCACTTAGGAAAACTTAGGGTTCAGATTTAAAATCAGTCTAACCCTAAATGCGACACACTTCATGTCGCATGCTCCCTAGATGGCTATCATCACGCAGTTATGTTGACATGTTTACGCCTTATGCGTATTGCCACTAAGCACGCAGGCGCATGTGAGGGGGTTCTTAGGGATAGGTAGAAAAGTTTTTCATAATTCGTGTCATGACTACATGGCAAATGTGGACATGACACGTGTGTTGTGTGTCGTGACCGCATGGGAAATGCGGCCATGACAGCCTCCTTCTTAACATACTTAACAATTCTATCCAGCTGATCTAGATGATCTTAAAGATATTCCAGCTGGGAAATCTACACCTTTGTCTTCATCATAGAATCCACTATATCAAAATTCATCAAAGACAAATCTTGAGAAGCCTTGACATTTTCATGTGAAGACTTAATATTAGAAGTGGAAGCCACTTTCTTCCCCTTTTCTTTTGATCTTAGTTTATCCTCTTCTTTCTGTGCCTTGAAATGTTGAGCACGTGTAAACACAGGTGTCAAAAGATTTTCATGATTCACCGCAAGATAATATTGACGAAGATCCTCTTGTTTTTCCTTTATTAAAATGGGTTCTTTTTGGAAGTATCCTATAGTAGAGTCGCCATCAAAGTTGACCGTCTGTGGTAAGACAACGTTTGCACTTGGGGAAGGGACAATATTTGAAATGGGTGCAGCGTCAACATATCCCATAATCTGATTCATTCTTAAATTTTCAGGACATGTGGTACCAATATGTGCATCAGTTTCATGAAATGAGCAAAACACTGCATTTTGTGTAGTGTCAACTATTTGTCTTGGTGGAGGTGCCGGCAACCTGAGCCTATAGTTATTAAAAGGATGGAAATTGTTCCTCTTAGGTTGGTATGGTTGCTATGGTTGATACTATTACTGTGGTTGAAATTGTGGTTGGGGTTGGTATTGTTCTTGTGGTGACTGATACAACTGTTGGGTAGGTTGCCTCTGAGTAGGCAACTTCCTCTTCATAATAGTTACTTCATTTGCCACCTTCTATAGCAGTGGATCCGCAGAACTTTGAACAAGAGGCGTGATTGAATATGTCTTCATCTTGCCAGAGGTAATCATGTTATCCTCTAACTTGATGTCATTTTCTTGTGCACTGGATAATTCTATTTCATCAACCGATCTCAAAAAGAAGGCTATCTCAGAAGGAAGAACATTAATGAAACTGCTCAATAGAATTTCTAGAGATGGATAAAGTGTATGAGAAAGTCACGTAACCAGGCAATTAAACCTTGCTACGAACTCCCTCATCGGTTCATTGTTTTTCATCTTTAAATTTGAGAGTTGGGCGAACAATCTATGACCATCTTCGACAAACTTGAACCTTGCCAAGAATTTCTCACTCATAGTTGCCCAATCTGTGATGATGCTTGGCTCTAGATGATTGAACCAGTTGGTAGTGTTTCCCACAAGAGTCTCTACAAAGAAACGCACGACAACGTCTTCATGGGATACGTGCAAAATGATGCAAGCTATTGTGAATGTAGAGATGTGTTCATCGGGATGTTGAGTCCCATCGACATAGAACTGGGGAAAATGCTTCCTTGACCCCTTTGGTAGCTCATGATGTGCTTGCAGGGCCAAAGGTCCAATGTTATCACCCCAAGGTAATGGGGGTGGACGCCTCTGATTCAGATTATTGTGATTCTTATTATTTGCATCACCCATTGCTCTAGGCTAGATTACTGGTTCCTCTTGAGGTTCTTCCTACTTGACTTCAGGAACTAATTGGACTTCAAAAACTATGTTGGATGCTTCTCCAACTTCTGTAGGAACAAGATCTTAGAAAAATGGATCTGTAGTACCAACTCTTCCCCTTCTTGTATAAACCCTGTGAGCCAAGATTGTCTATTGCCATGTGGGAGGTGGTAATACTGGTCTTCCAGACACAAGATATATTTTGTGTTTATCTTCATCAAGAATAGTAGCCACATTTCTCCACTGAGTAGGACTTTCCTTTTGCGTAAATATGAAACTCCTTAGGCTACTAATGATGTCCATTTGCACTCCTTCCACACGTACAAGATTTGGTTGAATAGTAGGTGGTGTAAGATTTGGTTGTTGAACAGGAGCAGTAGGACGCCATATAGTCATTCCCATGACATAAGTTTAAGCTTGCTTGAAGTTTTATGCCTCATGCCCCACGATGGGTGCGAGAAAATTGTTGGTGTTTCAATTTGCACATCTAGAATGCGAGTTAGAAACAAACAGCTATGCCAATATAAACTACTTTTCTATTATGAGGGGAAGTTCCCTTTTTTGCTGATGTTTGTGTAAAAGATAAATAAATTAAATTTTGCCTATCTTTTTGCTTCTCAGCTGCAAGCACAAGGTTATAAAATTCTATCGCTGCAGCAGAGGTTTTTTCTTTTTAACTTCTAACTACAACTAGGCCTAAACTAAATGATGTTTTTGATCACCTAAGTAAACTTAGAGCATAGGAATCAAAAGTTAATAGAGAATGATTTGTTTTAACATAAAAACTCAAATAAGCTTCTTCCAGATCACATCAAAAGACTCATTGTACTTTAAGATGAAAACTGAAAGTAAGATTATGCAAGCCACACATTTGACGACAAAACTAGATGATCGCGAGATAGAGAATCAAAGCAAATGGCAAGCATGAGATTTCTATTCTCAATATCATAAAGTTATTACAACTCCAGGACAACAATATTGTAGCAAAAGGTAGGCATACAATATGCGATCAAACACTGGATACAGATAACACAGAGTGAACAAGCACTTGAAATAACAATTTTTGTAGGCTAGAATAGGCACAACAAATTTTGTTATCACAATCATAGTTCCCCAAACAATGGGCAAGGCTGCCCTTATTTATATTAAATCAAAGGAGTAGGGATCCCTAAAATCTCCTTGATTTTATCTAACTTGCCAACTCGTAAGATTTATTTCTATTTTAAGACAAAGATTACAACTAACAACTGTTTTAAAACAATTTGCTTTAAAGTAAAGAAAGCTCCAACTATTACAAAGTAGTTTTTTCTATTTAAATGATGGATAAGCTTTGAATTAAAGCAAATGATTTAAATCGAAAATCATTGAGTTAAAGCTACTTTCTTTTGAGTCATGTCTCCATCTTTATTGTTGCCTTATTGGTGACATCACCCACTTATATAAATATATTGCTGCAACTGCATATTCTTAGCCTTAAGGGCTGCTTTATCTTCTTTGGCCTTCAACACTCTCTTCTTCAAATTATCTACTGCAACCTCAAAGAGATTCACATCCGTGTACCAAGTACTACCAAGATTAGATCTGACCACCTTGAAGTCATCCACGTCTAATGTTCTTTGGCAAAACATTCTGCTTTTCTTTCAGCCACTTTCGAACAATTCTTTTCTGATATTTTTCCTTGTCATCGTACCACAACCTTTTTACATTCTTCAATAGCGATGACAATATTCTCCTTCCACGATGGTATTGAGAAACATTTCTCAATGTCATTAGGCCTGAAGCTGCAGAGTACTAGATACTGAAAAACTTGAAGAATGCCTCTAAACACGCCTATGTTTGGAAATTTTTTGCGCAAAAGGCTGAAAATTATTTGCTGATTTCTTCTAAAAAGAAAATTTTGAGAGAAAAAGTTGGCACATGGGTTTTGTAGACAATCCTGTTCTGAAACAACCCAGCGCATTGAATTTTGAAAAAGCAGAGGATTTCTCAAAAAAATAGCAAAAAAGCAGATTTTAGAAAAAACTAAAATTTTCCAATCTTCAAGAGGACGAAATTCCAGATGAACCCATTTCAATGAAAACTGAAAAAGCTCCAGCTCTGTTTTTGAAAAGTGATCCCCTAGAAAAATGGACCTCAAAAAAGCATGCCTTCTATGGTTCCCAATCCCAAAACCATGAAGAACACTGAAAAAGCACTCTGTTTGGGTTCTCAAATCTTCGTGGAAAGAAAACGATGCTCTTCTTCCTCTAGATGCAACCTGCAAAAATAATGAATAAAAGAGGCCAAAAGCTTGTCTTTATAGAACTTTAGGGCAAAAAGCAGCTTTCTTTGTGAAAGCACAAAATTTGAATCTTATCCATGAAGAAAACAACTTTTAAAACAGAAATCTAAGTAGATATACTCGAATAGAAAGAATCCCTATTTTATAGCTGCCTATGGCTCACATGTGAGGATGATGAAAAAAAAAATTTCTTTGATGATGTCATCAAACACGCAAAGTTGAAAAAGTGTTAGCCAATTTTTCCTTCGTTTTGAAACTTTTGCACTCATTTTGACCTCGACATGGCCTGCCTCTGACTTCAACAAGATGGTAAATTGTCACCATTGACTGAAAAAATTGATTGACCCTGGCATTTTGAAGTTTTATCAATTCTGACTCAATCCTTAGCCTCAAACTGACGTTCTGACGACGTTTGACTGCAAATTTGACTTCTAGAAAATATCGCTAGACGAAGATCAAATTGTGGTTGCAAGAGATGCTGCCGAAACATTAAAAAAACTAACTCTAGAGATCCCAAGCGCCTCTAGCCTCCTGGGGCGCTTTTGGACTCATGCCTTAGCCAAATTTTTGAAATTTTCAACTTTTCTCTTTATTCTCCAGAAAAACATGAAAAATAAACTAAGTCTAGAAAGGATGGATGCCCCTAGCCTCTTGGGGTGCCTGAGGTTCCATGCCTTAGAATTTTTTTTTATGATTTTCATTTTCTTCTGCAAATCTTGATGGCAAGTGGAATTCTGCCAGATTTTGAAGGTCCCTACCTAATGTATATTTCAAAGTATATTTAAGTAAAGGGAATTTCCTATACTTTAAATATTTTGAAATATACTTTCACGATGTTTGAGATAGGTCTCAGATCCATGGGATTTGACATGCAAATTCTAGATTTTTGAGGATCCACCAGATCAGAGTTAGTAAGTTTTTCAGGGCTTCAGGGCATCAAACTTAGTCAATTTCAGGATTTCAGGGACAAGCATCAGGATGAGGGTAGACTGGATAGCCTAAGCATATCTGAGATGAATCTCCAGCTTTTATGGGCCTTTTGACTGAATTTGACTAATTTTGACCACCTGAAAGCAAGGTGATGGGGCATTTTTTACGTTTCTTGAAAAACGCAAAAAAATCTAACACTGGGTTGCTTGGGCGCCCCCAACCTCTAGGGGTGCTTGGATTTCCTAGACTTAGGCAATTTTTGATGATTTTGAACCCTTGTTTGTTTTTGGATTCATCCTGCTCCGTTCTCCACTCTTCATCAATTGACGGTTGCTCGACAATTTTGCATATCCAGTATCTAATTTAAGATTTGCAGTATTAAATTTATTAAAAACATACCATCTTGCAATTCCACAAAATAATAGGGTAGATAACCATTTATACTCTAACCTCAAACTCAATTTAATAACACCCAACAAAATCAAATTGTTTGGCACTGTCCATATGAATAGTGGTATCATGCATACTGCCATCTATTAGTGGAAGCATGTATATTACCGTCCATATAGGTAGTAAGGCCATAGGCAGCACAATCTATATTTACTACATGATAAGAGATTATTATTACAGAGAGAAAAAGTAGAAAGATCATCAATGACTTCCAAGGGAACCGTTAGCCATGCATTCAGTAAAATCCTCCCAACTATGAAATAAAGATTCCCTAATCATACCTCTAAGAAGCATTCATGAACAAACTGTCAAGAACTAGGATAGAATAAATACCATAATCTCTTTAGAAGATTGTGGGGATGCTGTACTCAATCCTTCACTTTCCACGATGATGTTCTACAAACCTTTTTATGAGGTAACATTCAATTGACCCTAAGAGTCCAACATTGGCAGCCTACGAAATGGTTGTTTTGAAGCACATAATAGGAATAGAGGCTCAGACAATTAGTTAGATCAGCCTCGTCCCACCATGATTCTGCTTGAAGCTATATTTTACAAAACTGGATTAAACACAACCTGAGAGATTCTTCAATTCTGTTTTCTAATTTTTCAATAGGACTCGTATCTGATTCAACTTTCCTGGGCTAGTTTTGTGCTGTTTATTTGATGTATTCTGATTTTTCTTATAGGATTCCTATCTTTTTGTAATGAGGACTCTACATCAGTTATGTAATGAGGACTCTACCACAATATTACGAATCCTTTTTGTAATCAGTTTTCTTAGGCTCCCCTGACTCATTTTCTCCAACATATACTGATTGGAAGGTCAAATTTCTAAAAGGTGATAAAACATGGTAAATTGTTAAACAATATAGATTTTCTGGTTGTGTGCGGCAAAACTGCATAAGCAACAGAATGGTCTGCCTTTAATAGATCAAGCAGAACTAAGATTTTATCATCCCTAATAATAATTATCCCTCCAAGCAGTAGTAACATTCAAACACTGGATTAAAGAAAAATGCTTAACAGATGGTAGATGAATAAACAGGGTAGGAAAGAATGTACAAAACATTGCATCTTTTGTATTCTAGCTTTGAAGAGAAATATGTCAGAGATAATAACTATATATCAACACATACAAGAAATTGGGAAAAATAAATCTTGGTATTTATTCTAATTAAGTTAAACCATAAGCACTGTTTACCAGTAGTTTCTATTTGTGGTTAACGGTCCACATTTTTACATAACTTAAAAAAAGGGGGTCCATTATCAATACTATCACCTCTATTAAGAAAAATAGAGGAGACTCATTAAAAAAAATTTATGTTTCAACTTGCTTCCTGAATAAGTGAAAAGCAAGAAAATGATTATAACAGCAAAAATAATCCATTGGAGTGCCAGAGACTGGTCACATATACCACCACAGTAGGTATTCTGAACCAATAGATAGGATCACCTATAAGAAGAGGACGTTGCAAAGCCAAATCTTAACAGTGGTAATGTTGGAGACTACAGGGAAAATACTAATGCAAAGCTTTATGTATGTAAAACAATGAAAACAATGTTTAAAGTTTCAGGAAAAACCCATGTTTTGACCCTTTTTTGACTTGTTTCTACGATTGCTTTGAAGCTTATGATACTTATAACTCTCTTACAGTGGCAAGGACCGGAAATGATATTCAACAAACTTCACAAAAGCAGAAACAGAGGAAGTTACAATGACGGAAATAACCCTTGTTTGATTAATGATCTTGAGGTCCATTTCAAGGGAAAAGAATCTACAGTTACAGAATATGTGGACACAACAAAGGTTCCATGTACAAATTATTCATGAATGAAACATATCTGCTGCATCTAGAAACCTTAAACGCTGCCTGAATGAATGAAATAACCCCTGTTTGATTAATGATCTTGAGGTCCATTTTAAGGGAAAACAATCTACAGTTACAGAATATGTGGACACAACAAAGGTTCTATATACAAATTATTCATGAATGGAAAATAACTGGTTCATCTAGAGAGAGAGAGAGGGGGGCACAAATAATCTGTGATGTGATTTTTTGGCAATGAAATTTCATTCCTCTGCAGCTCCTTCCTCTCCATGTGGATCTCCACTTTCACCATGATCCTCTTTTTCCGTCAATTTGGCCCTCTTAGAAGGTTGTGGATTGATGTCTGCACCAGACCGTCTGGGCTGTGGAGTTGGACTGATAATTGTACCAAACAATTTGAATTGTGTCCCTCCTGATTGAAGCTCCTCGGAAGAGTTTCTTAGATCATGTGAAGATTGACTGGTTGGACTTTCATGCTGCGGATGAGTGGGATGAGTGCCATATGAAGTTTCAGCAGCTTCTTGATTTTGTGCTCCTCTTTCTTGAGCCATCCCATAACTGCAGAGAGGATCTTGTCCAGAACTACTTGTTGAAGTACCATGAAACTTGATGCACCTGCTTGAGTTTGGGAGGCCATGAAAATTCTAGTGTAGGCAGGGCGAGGAAATCTTGGTGCACTGGCTTGAGTTTGTGCTCCTGTTGATCGAAACACCTGAGGATTGGGCAGACGGGGTAACTTAGTCCACCCAATTGAGTTTGTGCTCCTACTGATTGAAACACCTCAGGTTTTGTTTGAGGACCATACCCAGAGAGACTTCTTCCTGAAGCCCGATCATTCAGAATCCGGTAGTCTCTGAAACTTACTGCACCTGCTTGAGTTTGTGTTCCTCTTGATTCAAACACCTCAAAATTCCTTTGAGAAAGATGCCCAGAAGCACTTGTTGGAGGGGGTTGTAAAATTTGTGAGACCATGGAACTTGCAGATCCTGCTTGAGTTCGCTGACGATTTCTTCTTTCTTCATTCATTCTACAAGTACCGTCATAATCTTGCCCAGAAAAATTTCTAGGAATTCGAGACGGTAAATGGGATTCCTCAAACTCTACTGGACCCAGTCCCACACGATCTTTTGCTCTTTCTTGAAACATCCGATAAATGGCTTCAAAATCTTGCAAAGAAAGAGTTTGAGAAGCCATGGAACTTGCAGCTTCTGCTTGAACTTGTGAACCTCCTACTTCAAACATCCCATAAATGCAAGCAACATATTCCCCAGCAGGTTCCTCAGCATGGATTTGATCTGTTTGAGAAACTTTGGAGGCCAAGAATTTTGCTGAACGCACTTGATCGGGATGAAGTAAAATAAGCTTCTGTAATTCGGATTCAAACACCTCCAAACCGTTAGTAGGTGTAGACCTAATGATGTAGCTCTGCTTAAGTCGAAAGAAACTGACATGATCTTCAGCTCGTAAAGCTTTACCACGTCTAAGTTCCACCCATCCTCCTGACAGCTTGTAATTTCCAAATCCTCCCCTATTAAAGTTAACTGAACATTCGTACACGACATTCCATGCATTCATTCTTTCATCCAGAAATGCAAGATTCATGGAGTTACTGCCTTGTTCAAATGCAGGGAAATGAAGCTCTGCTATATCTTTTTTAAGTGGACATTGATTCATTGTCACCTCATAAGCTTTGAAACATTTGGAGAAAAGGAATTGTGGCACATCCGCATTGGGTGCTCCAGATGCTTGGCCACCTGACATGGTATCAATGGTGGCAGTCCAATTCCCTGTCAAATTTTCAATTCCCTGTCAAATACTCAACTTCACCATTGCAAATTTGTATGGATTTATGTGTCCAGGGTTGTGTATAGAACATTTACGCACCATCAACGTGATCACATATTAAAAGCACACAATAACTTTCCTCCTTTATAGGAATCAACGGTTGATCCTCATCTACTTCCACAAAGGATCAATGAGTAATAAACAACAATCAAGTTATCAATCTCCAGTATCATATCACAATCCAAGTACATCTTCGGACACAGTGATGCATCAATTTGCATTAGGCTTTAATAAGAATCAATGATCATCTCAATGACATCCATTTTCACCACACATGGACATTCATTGTCACTTTTTATCTTTTTTACTACTATTAATTGTTATGAAATTACATAATCAAATAGCATAACAACATGCAAATATATCACATCCACAAGATTGCAAAAGTGAAATAGAGCAAATTATTTGAAATAGATTGAACCACTTCGAGGGGGTAACCTCCAAATTTTTTTGACATGAACAAAATTCACAGGGTATGTCCTACACAATTACTTACTCCTAATAACATAATGGAGGGGTAAACCATTAATCCCAATGCAGGCCTACTAGGGCTATAATTATTATACTTAGGAACTATCATGTACTATTAAATTAAGAACCATTGAAGCCCTAGTCACACATCACATATCCCACTATATTGCATGAGTTAAGGGCCTAATGCCTCTCTCTTCAAAGAAGTGTTGTCCTCAATGCTTAGCTATGGGTACTTCTTAATGAATTCTTCATCTTCCCATGAGGCACCTTCATGTGGTAAGTTCTTCCATTTGATGATATTCTATAATTGTCCTAGTTTGTAGCCTCTTGCTTCTTGTTTGAATTATTGCATCTATTTCCAAAATTATTCTTCCCTCTTCATCACACTTTGGAAATTTATCCCTAATGACCTTCAAGCATGACACATGGAAGATTGGGTGTACTTTTGTAGATTTTGAGAGCCCCAATTTGTATGCATTACACTATCACTCTATTGTAGTAATTGTAAAGACTCTAATATTGGGTGTCAATTTGTTATCCTTCTTTTGTTTCTTAAGAGACGCCTATTTGTATGATTATAGCTTAAAAATATCGAATCCCCTGCTTGAAAATGATGTTCATTTCTTTGTTGTTCTACTTGTTTCATCCTATGTTGTACCACAACTAAATTTACTTTTAAGGTGAAATGAACTTCTTGTTGGTGTTGAATATAGTTCTCCATTGCATGCATCTATGGTTGGATTCTCATTGAAGACAACATAGATGAAGGGTACTTGTAGAGTTCAATGAATGGTCACATCTTTGTAGAAGTGTGAAAAGAAGTATTATAGTGCCACTCTACTAGTGGTAAGAAATGATCTCATTGAGATTGTAAACAATTACTAAGAACCTATATTCGTCCATCTAATTAAGGGCGGTAAGAAGAGCTATAAGCAAGTTGTATCCCCAGACAAGAGAATAGATCTTTCAAAAAATTACTGGTAAATATTTGTAGAGTTCAATGAATGGTCACATCTTTGTAGAAGTGTGAAAAGAAGTATTATAGTGCCACTCTACTAGTGGTAAGAAATGATCTCATTGAGATTGTAAACAATTACTAAGAACCTATATTCGTCCATCTAATTAAGGGCGGTAAGAAGAGCTATAAGCAAGTTGTGTCCCCAGACAAGAGAACAAATCTTTCAAAAAATTACTGGTAAATATAGGTCATAGTCATTGACTACAACTTTTGGAAAGCCATGTAGCTTCTAAATTGTCTCTCAAAAAGTTGCAACAAATATACTAGCTATGAAGAGTTGAGATAAAGCACAAAACTAAGCATATTTATTGAGTCTATCCACTATGACCATGATGACATTCTTTACTTTTGACTTGGGTAAACTAGTGATGAATTGCATGGAAATGTCCTCCCAACAATGACTTGAGTTCTAACTATTTCACCTTTAATTTGTTGGCACACCAAAACATTGCATGAGAAATTTCTTTACATTTCCTTTGATACACTGCCAAAATAAATCATGTTTAACTCAACCCTGATTGTCCAACCCATAGAGATGCATAAAGTTCTCCCAACATCTTATTCTTGAGAAGTGAGACTCAACAAAGAAATAAATGGTCTTTCTACCACAAGGTGTCTCCTTACAAAACAATTTTTTTGACACACTAGGATCTTGTTGCAAGTGTTGAATGATTTGTGAAGTATCTTGATCTTGTTGCCATTCTTGTTGAGTCTCATTTACCCATATTACTTTGAATTATTGTTCAATAGCATAGTAGCGTTTCAATTTTTCTTCTCTCTTATATGCATCAACCACCACATTCTTCCTCCCCTTCTATATACAATCTTGAAGTCGTTAGTAACCCATTTTTGTTGTTCCTATGAAGAAAGACTTTGAACTCCAAAAAGCATTTGAGATTGTCATGACTTATTTTGACCTTAAAATGTCTTCCTATCAAATAATGTTGCCATTACTTGATTGATGGAGAATTGCCAACATTTCAACTTTTCATAAATGGTCTAGGTGATATTATTACCTTTGAGATGTTAACTTTCAAATACACTAGGTTTCCTTTCTTGCATTAGCACTATCCTAATACCATGAGCCAAAAAAATCACATTTCACAATGAATGTTAGTAAAATATGGAGTAGCTAAAGGTGGATTAGTGCACATAGCTTACTTGAGTTATTTAAAGGCTCATTTGGCCGCCTCATTCTAGTGGAATGTATCCTACAATAAATTTCTAAGTGGAGTAGCCATACAACCATAGTTCTTGACACAATCTTCTATAGTAGCAGATTTTGGGAAACATTCACAGAGAGAATTCTAGTTGGTTTCGGAATATATAAAATTGTGTAGGCAGGGCGAGGAAATCTTGGTGCACTGGCCTGAGTTTGTGCTCCTGTTAATTGAAGGGCTTGAGTTTGTGCTCCTGTTGATTGGAACATCTGAGGATGTGTTTGGGAAACATACCCAAAATGACTTCTTCTTGGACTTTGATTACATGAAATTGGGCAGGCGGGGAAACTTGGTCCACCCACTTGAGTTTGTGCTCCTACTGATTGAAACACCTCAGGATTTGTTTGAAGAGCATACCCAGAGAGACTTCTTCCTGAAGCCTGATCATTCAGAATCTGGGAGTCCGTGAAACTTGCTGCACCTGCTTGAGTTTGTGTTCCTCTTGATTCAAACACCTCAAAATTCCTTTGAGAAAGATGCCCAGAAGCACATGTTGGAGAGGGTTGTGAAATTTGTGAGACCATGGAACTTGCAGATCCTGCTTGAGTTCGCTGACGATTTCTTCTTTCTTCAATCATTCTACAAGTACCGTCATGATCTTGCCCAGAAAAATTTCTTGAAATGCGAGATCGTAAATGGGATCCCTCAAACTCTACGGGACCCACACGATCTTTTGCTCTTTCTTGAAACATCCGATAAATGGCTTCAAAATCTTGCAAAGAAAGAGTTGGGGAAGCCATGGAACTTGCAGCATCTGCTTGAATTTGTGAACCTTCTGCTTCAAACATTCCATAAATGCAAGCAACATATTCCTCAGCAAAGAATTGATCTGTTTAAGAAACTTTGGAGGCCAAGAATTTTGCTGAACGCACTTGATCGGGATGAAGTAAAGTAAGCTTCTGTAATTTTGCTGAACAGTTAGTAGGTGTAAACCTAATGACAATGAGGATGTAGCTCTGCATATTGAAAAATAGTTTGGGATGTGTTTCTTTAAATATGTACATGCTTAAGGGTGAAGTAAGAGATATTTATTATTGTATTGAAGAATGGTTAGAGTTTTTAGAATAATGAAAAATTCCACTGGGTTTTTTACCCGAAAGGGTTTTCCCAGGTGAAAATATTCTGTATTGTCTTTGCTTTTCATTTATTCTTCAGATTATATATGTATTACTTTTTATATATATATGTATTACTTCTATTGTACAAATTTATCAAAAAGACATAATCAAATCTCTATTATGTTTAAGTTGCACCCATCCTCCTGACAGCCTGTAATTTCCAAAGCTTCTCCTGTGAACATTCATACACGATAGTCCATGCATTCATTCTTTCATCCAATCCATGGAGAAACTCTGCTTCAGTTTTTGGAAGACAACAGTGACCCTCTTTCAGTTCATAAGCTTTGAAACATTTGTGCAAAATGAATTGTAGCAGGTCCCCATTGGGTGCTGCTCCAAAATTGCAAATGCTTGGCCACCAGACATGGTGTCAATGTTGGCAGTCCTATATTCAACTTCACCAATATAGATTTATATGGACTTCTTGCAATATCCCAATTTGATGTTAACTGTTTGCAGCTATTAACATTTTTTAAAAAACTCTTAATTACTAACTTTTTAAAAAATTTAAAGAATGAATTTGAATTCCCTGGTTGATTAGGTTGTTGCCAACCATTTTTTTTAATTATTATCATTTCATTATTAATATAAATTAATATAAAATTTAAGAAGTAATATTTAATATAAAATATCTTTTCATTTTAATTAATATAAATATTTTTTAATTAATCCCTGTCTATATAGGACTTTATGTTTTCATCTGATCGTCTTTTTTATTAATCCTGTTTTAAATGTACAAAAGAAAAATTAAATGGAGTACTACTACTGTTTAACATTTTCTCTAATTTTTATAACCAAAAAAAATGACTATTGTCTATTTTCTTATTAGTTCTCTTATTGATTTCACATTTCTTTAAATAAAGAACAAGCTAAAAAGCTCTGTTCAATCAAAACAAGGGTGAGATCAAAAGTTAAAACAATTTCAAATATTGTGTTTTACTCCCTACTGCATGCAGGTGTTTGCATGGGAGGGGTGCAGGGGACGAGTGTTTTGTATACTTTTCATTGTAGTTGACAATTGTCAATAGTTAGTGCCAAATGTACACACTCTTTTGGGGTACCACCATATATTTAGACCCAGCTTTCTATTTAGTGCTGCTCTCTGTATCTACTTTTTATATTCATATCATAAGCTACATGGTGTATTGCATAGTGTTTTTGTTCATAATACTACAACAATCTTTGTTGCCGTTGATGATAATGATAGTAAATTTCTTAAGTGCCCATTGGAAAAAACATAAGATAAAATACAGAAGCCATGGAATCATGATAAGGCCAGAGACAAACATTTTGTTACATGGTCTGAAGAGGTACGTGTTTCTGCAATTGCAGTGGACATAGACATTTAAGCATTCATATTGGATTTTGTCTTTGTTTCACTGCAATTACTATAGCCATGAAAATTTATGTTTTGGATTGTGCATTTTTTTGAGTGCAATTGCAATGGTCATTAGAATTTTATGGATTCATATGATATTGGGTTATATATTGTTTGAGTGTGAATGTGATGCAGATCTAACTCTGTAAACCTGCAAATAAAACTCTGAACAGTGCTCTGTTCTTCCCTAACCTAAGAATATTAACAAATAGAGAACTAAAATAACACAAATGCATCCATTCTATGATCAAAATGAATTACTCTAAAAGAGAACTTTATTTATATCAATAATCAGAAGTAGATACAACAGAGGAAAACTGAAAACTTTGACGTCATATTATTCAGTCCCTGTTCCTCCGAGTCTCTAGTGCACTGCAGTTTTTTCTCTTCTTCAGAACTCTATTCTAATCTCTAATCTCCACTCTAACTTCTATATCGCATAACTAAAACTCTTCTAAAACCTATCCATCCCAGCTCCTATCTGGCAGGACAGTTATTCCCTCTTACATTTATAAATTATTCATCAATCTAAAAATAAAAACAAGTTGACAGCTGTTGATTAAGGCTAGACAGAAACCAAAACTGCCGAACAGCATGCTATAATTAGTAAAACAAAAGTCCTAAAAAAGGACTGAGCAGTGAACTAAACTAAAGAAGGAGATTTTTAATGAGGATGCTCAGCATCATCCTCCCCATCTCTTTAGAATTTGAACCTCCTAGTTCAAATCTGGTTAATTTGATAGCAATCTTTAGAAAGCCATTGACAGCAGCAACCTAACTCTGTTGTAAATTCCTCTTATTACCAATTGTATCAAAATGAGCAAGGTCATGATCCAGGGCATAGAACTGAAAGTCTGAAACACACGTAGCCTACAGGAACCTTCACCTCCATCAAGCCTGTCATATTCTTCCTTCATATTCTCAAGATCCTCATTAGAGGACATAGAATCAAGGGAATTGAGATCCTCATTTGGCAACTGTTTTTTTGAGTATGAAAGTCAGTCCATACACATCTATCAACTTCTGCATTAGTTCTGTGATGCTAGGCTGCAAAAAGGAAACTAATGATTTTGGCACATATTGATTAGGAACAACATAGCTATTGCAATGTTTTGAGTGTGGTGGGGTCTAATTCCCCTTCCGCTGACTTCCCAGATCAATCATGGAAATGTAGCACTCACCTATTGCTCAAGAGTTGGAACAAACACAACATGGAGTGAATAATAATCAGTAGAATTACCAAGCAGCAGAACTCTTTGCCCATCTGATTTACAGCTAGTATCGAGGAGTTAAACTCTGAACTATTTTCTCGTCCAGAGGTGTTTGTCATATGACTCACAATATGGTTGCCGACGAAGAATGCCCCGTGAGCAGGCATCCATTCAAGGCATCCCATTCAATTCATCAACAGGAATTGTCCACTCTATGGTATGATATACTTCTAGCAGACCATAAAGTAATGCCTCTTCCAACTATAGGTGAAGGGTTGTACATTCTGATGGAGCAGTAAGGGTCAGCCTCCTTATGTATACGAGTTTAGGCTAAAGTAATGCCTCTTCGAACTATAGGTGAAGGGTTGTACATTCTGATGGAGCAGTAAGGTCAGCCTCCTTATGTATATGAGTTTAGGCTAGATGGTAGAACCATCCTTTGGACCCAAATAAGGCCATGGCTTGCCCTTCCAACAGATTAGATACCTCTGCAATTTTTCTGCAATTTTTCATCCCTTCTTCCTCTGCTTCCAATAACTTGTTGGACCATAAATCATCATCCTCTGCCAATTCATCCTCTTTCTCTTTTCCCAGCTACTTGTAGTGGTCCTTCTCCACTGAAAGTCATCATGGCTCTTCTCATGGCTTGTCCAACCATGGCTCTTCTCATGGCTTGTCCAACCTTCTATTGCACCTAGACATAAACCATTAGAAACAAAAATCAAGTTAAGGGAATAGAAATTTCCCATAGGTGCTTCCTCCTCTGCATTGTGTCATTTAGGCATGCTTTCCAATTCATCTTGTGAGGTGGTTCACAAGGCAACTCTTTTTTTCATTGTCCTCCTTTATTGCATTTTCTGCATTGTCCTCCTTTGTACCACATGAACATGTCTCTACTCTCTCTCAATCATCCTCATTTCTTCTCTTTATTTTCTGCATTGTACCACATGAACATGTCTCTACTCTCTCTCAATCATCCTCATTTCTTCTCAAATAAAGAGATGATCTCCTTCTTCTCTCTTCTCATTATTCATGGGATGCTCTAGACATTCCTTTAGCTGTTGTTGGTTGGTTGTGTTCTCTAAAACCTGGTTGTGTTCTCTAAAACCAATAAATCTTCATCACATATGGGGTTCCCAACCCAAATATCTCCATCTCTATTGCAACTTCCTCTCTAACATGGACTGCTTCCACTGTTGCATCATCCTGAGCTGCCTCTTGTGATAATTTGCATTGCCGTATTCAAACTCTTCTCTTCTTTTATTGTAATCTTCAATACCTTCCCCTTCTTCCAGGTAACACAACTCAACAGCTCCATCCAACTCATATTCTAATTCTTGCAACACCTTTTGCTGGTCCTTTGTTTGCTTCTGCTTTTGCCTGTGTCTTATTTTTTCTTCCAATCTCATTATCCTTTTTTTACATTATAAAATAACTCCATATTTACATTCATAGGCATAGCTACAGCTGTCCATTAAACCATCAAAACTCTTCTCACAAAATCTCTATTCCATGCTGTGATACCAAACTACCTACAAATAAAACTCTAAACAGTGCTCATATGTTCTTCCCTGACTTAAGAATATTAACAAATAGAGAACTAAAATAACACAAACGCATCCATTCTATGATCAAAATGAATTACAATTGATTTCTGTAGTGGGTAGTTTTTTTAATGAGGATGCTCCGCATCAGAGTGGGTAGATGGGTTATTTGTGGTTCGAGTTTATGGATTAGTTTTTTATGGTTGTTAGTTTGACTTTATGGATTAATTTTAAAGGTATTGGGTTTATTGTCTGGAAGGGTATCAAATTATGCAATTGCAATATCAATAGAAGTTTATGTGAAAGCATATACAGGAGCTTACACGCCATTATTTCATATATCACTGTGGCTATGCGATATGCAAAATGAATTTATAACGGCTTTCGAAACTTTCCAGCAAATGTACGCAAAATGTAGAAGCACGGACAAGGCATGCGAGCTGCATGACTGCAACACATATGAACAAAATGAATTTGCTAAAAAGGATTTAGAAACTTTATGTAAATGTATCTGGCGGCTGTAAAACTAAATTCCATGACCTTGGTTAGCATCCTTCACAGCCCTGCAGGAAATTTTGCTGCGCTTCCCCATCGTCCAACCTACCTGCGCCTTGTAACAGAGTATGCAGAAAATGGACTTGTTGAAAAAGCTTTACAAACTTTCGAGCTAATATTAGTAGATGCGCAAAGCTAACTCCCATACCCTAGCAAAGAATTCTGGTAGACATGTATGCAAACTGTGGAAGCATAGACAACGCACATGAACTGTTTGACAGAATGCCAAAGAAATGTAGCCTCATAGAATGCAATGAGTGTAGAAAATGCAGAAACAAGGTTTGTTAATCCAACACTTTGCTATACCACATCTCTCTGTTCAAAACTTGCCTAATCTAGTTTCCATCACCACATCTCTCTGTTCAAAACTTTGCTTGATCTAGTTTCCATCAACTTACCTAATTAGATCTGATCACACTTGTGATTTTGTCTGTTGGACAGATTTGCAGGCATGGTCAAGTCCTTGTTTCCCAAATTAAAATTTTGGCATACAAAAATTGAGAATCCAGGGATCTTGTTGTAACTTATCATTGTGGGTGTCAGAAGTTTAAATTATGTGTCTAAGGTTGTGTATATTAAAGCACCATCCTAGAAAACTTACCCGTCATCAAATCAATGCAATCACATATCAGAAGTACACAAAATGTTTCCTTCTTTACAGACATCAGTTGTTAATCATCATCTACTTGCATCAGGCATCAATTAGCAGTAAACAACAATCAAGTAATCATTCTCTATTGTCAAAGCACAATCCAAATACCACTTTACAAATAGTCATTCATCAATTTGTATTAGGCTTCAATAAGAATCAATGATCATCTCAATGACATCCATTCTCACCAGAAATCAACATCCATTGCCACTCTTTATCTCTTTTACTACTATTAATTGTTATGAAATCACTTAATCAAATAGCATATCAATATACAACCATACCATGCATTCACAATATTGCAATAGTGAAATAGAACAATCACAAGATTGCAATAGTGAAATAGAACAAATTATTTGAAATAGATTGAACCACTTCAACGGGACAACCTCCCAAAGTTTTTGAGATGAACAAAATTCACAAGTTATATCCTACACAATTACTTACTAACTTACTACTCCTATTAACATAGTGTAGGGGTAAACCATTAATCCCAATGTAGGCCTACTAGGCCTATAATTATTATACCTAGGAACTATCTGTATTATTAAATTAAGAATTATATAAGCCCTAGTCAATAATCACATATCCCACTACATCCCATGAGTTAATGGCCTAACATGCCTCCCTCTTCAAAGAAATGTTGTCCTCCTTAGGTACTTCTTAATGTATTCTTCATCTTCCCATGAAGATGCTTCATGTGGTAAGTTCTTCCATTTGATGAGATATTCTATAATTGTCCTAGTTTGTAGCCTCTTGATCCTTGTTTGAATTATTGCCTCTTGTTCCAAAATTATTCTCCCTCTTCATCAAGCTTTGGAAACTTTGTCTAAATTAGAATTTTATCTCCAATGACCTTCAAACATGATGCATGGAAGCTTGGATGTATTTTTTGTAGATTGTGAGAGCTTGATTTGTATGCATTACACTACCAATTTGTTGAATTACTTTGTAAAGGCTACAATATTTGGGTGTCAATTTGTTGTCCTTTTTTTGTTGCTTGAGAGACATATTTGTATGATTGTAGCCTAAGAATACTCAATCACTCACTTGAAAGTTTCATCCTATTTTTTCCAAAATCGAATTTATTGTTGGTATGTTTATTATAGTCCAACATCGATAAAGCAATTGACGACGACTACCACATGCAAAAGTGCATGCGGAAGTGCCACTCACACTTCTATTTTTGGAAATCCTTCTTTAGAAAGGATTTGATTACTTGCATGTTTTTTTGTGGTTATTTAAGTTAGTTGAGCTTGAATACGAATTCATAGTAAAATTCTGTAACAACGGAAGTTTCTTCTGAGATTAATAAAATTATTGAGACCTTTGCCCCTGGTTTTTTCTTGGTACATAACTAGGTTTTCCACATAAATTTGTGCGTTACTCTACGTTGTATGTTTTATTGCTTTTCACTATGTTATTTGTTTATTTCTGCACTGCCACTATTTTCAACAGTTGGTATCAGAGTCTCAGTTTTGTGCAGAAATTATTTTTGGGGTTTTTATCTTTGTGAAAAGCAATGACAGGAAGCATGGTTACCAAAATTTGATATTCAAAAATTTGATGGTTTTAATTTTGCTCTATGGAAACTAAAGCTTCAAGCCTTATTGGTGAAGGATGGATGCACCTTGGCTCTCAAAGGGGCGGTGTCAAAACCTACACCCATGACGAAAGAGGAATGGGATGAAAAGGATAACATGGCTAGAGCTACAATCCAATTATCTCTAATTGATTCAGTTTTATTCAATGTTACAAAGGAGAAAACGACACATGACTTGTGAACTAAGCTCGAAAAGCTGTATGAGACCAAGTCATTGGCAAACAAAATTTTGTTATGAAGGCAATTGTATAACTTGAGGAAGCATGACAACTCATTAGTCATAGATCATCTCAACAATTTCAACACAATGATTAACAAGTTGGCTTCAGTGGAGGTGAAAATCAAAGAAGAGGATAAGATGGCTATATTATCATGTTCTTTACCTGAAACTTGGGATCAACTAGTTATGGCGCTTAGTAACTCAACACCGAAGAGGAAACTTGTCTTTGAAGATGTGGTAGCTATAGTAACTTCTAAAGATTCAAGGCGAAAGACATCTGAAGGGACTTCTTCCATTGAAGCCCTAGTTGCAAGGGGCAAAACTTTGGAAAGAGAGAAAATTGAGCATGGACAAACTAGGTCCAAATCTAAGGGGCAGAAAAGAGTCAAATGTTGGAACTGTGAAAAAATGGGGCATGTCAAAAAGGATTGCAGGGTGCTGAAAGAAAACAAAGAAAATCCTAGCTCACAGCCATCAAAGGCAAATACAATAGAAGTTGAAGCACCATTAGAAGATAGAGAGGTTTTGTCTACTAATATGAGAGGTTCATTGCATCATGTTTGGATTATTGATTTCGATGCCTCTTTTCATATGACTCCTCACAAGGATTGGTTTTCTTCTTACCAGTCATGTGATGGAGGTATGGTTTACATGGGAAATGACAACCCATGTGAAGCCATTAGTGAAGGAGAGGTTAGAATCAAGATGTTTGATGGGATAGCAAGGACTCTTCAACATGTTAGACATGAACCAAGATTGAAGAAAAATTTGATGTCACTTGGAGTATTTGATGAGCAAGGGTACTGATTCAGTGGTGAAAATAGTTGTCACAAGGTAACAAAGGGAGCATTGGTGGTGTTAAAAGGGAGAAATAGTTAGCAATCTCTATAGGATGGTTGGAGAAACTTGTAGTGGAGAAACTATGGTGGTATTAGATGCAGAAATGGACTCATTAACAACTTGGCATCAATGGCTAGGCCACATGAGTGAGTGTGGTCTCAAGGTACTACTAGATAGAAACCTTCTCCCAAGTGCCAAATCTAGAGATTTAAATTTTTGTGAACATTGTTTGTTTGAAAACAAAATAGATTGAGTTTTTCTAGTAGCACTACCAGAAGTAAAGAAGTTCTAGAATTAATTAATTCAGATACTTGGCAAGCACTTGTAACATCTATTGGGCGTTCATCATATTTTGTCTCATTTATAGATGGTTATTCTAGAAAGGTGTGGATTTATCTTCTCAAGAAGAAATCTGATGTATTTTCTTATTTTAAGAAGTTTAAAGCTCTGGTAGAGAATTAGAAGGGTAAGACAATAAAATATTTGAGAACAAACAACCAAGGGAAATATTTTCAAGTGAGTTTAATCAATTTTGCAGTGAGCATTTCACTGCAAGACAATTGATGGTTCCTAGAACACCATAACAAAATGGTGTTGCTAAATGCATGAACTATACAATCATGGAGTGTGCTAGATGTGTGCTAGATGTATACTAAGCATTGATGGATTAGAGCAAAAATTTTGAGTTGAGGCTATTAGTATATAATGTTTCTTGATCAATAGATCACCCACTGCAACTCTAGATTGTAAAATTCTTGAATAAGTATGGATAGGTAAACCTGTTGATTATTCCTTTCTTCATGTTTTTGGTTTTGATCCTTATGCACATATTCCTAAAGAGAGTAGAAATAAGTTGGATGTGAAGTCCACGAAATGTATTTTTCTTGGCTATGTAGAAGGTATAAAGGGGTATAGGTTGTGGGATATTACTGCTCGCAATATTATAATTATCCGAGATGTTCATTTTAATGAAGAATCAGTGCAAAGAAGTAAAGAACAACAAAGTATAGAAATTGTTCCTATACAGGTGGAAAAGTATGATGCTAATATGGAGGTCCTAGATGAATATAAGCCCTCTGTTCATGAAAATTAGCAAGACAATAATCAAAATTAGTTATATGATGAGGATGAACAACAACCAAATGAGCCACAGGGTAACACATTACCCATTTTGAGGAGATCCACTAAAGTATCCAAACCACCAACAAGGTATCTCTTAATTGTAATTCATCTTATGCATTACTTATTGATGTTGGTGAGCCTAGCTCATATTAGGAGGCTTGGAAAGATGAAGATGCAAGTAAATGGAGAGAAACCATGTAGGAGGAGATGAGAGCTCCACATAAAAATAAAACATGGGAGCTTGTGTCGTTGCCTAAGGGGCAAACAACTATTGGGAACAAGTGGATCTTCAAACTGAAAAGGGATATAAATGATAATGTGGAGTGATACAAAGCTCAGTTGGTAGCCAAGGGGTATGCACAAAAATCTAGTATTGATTTTGATGAAATTTTTTCACCTGTTGTACGATTAAGTACAATTAAATTTGTTTTGGCTCTTGTTGCTAGTCTTGATTTGGAGTTACAATAGTTAGATGTTAAAACAACTTTCTTGCATGGTGATCTTTTTGAAGAAATTTACATGTAGCAAATGGAAGGTTTTGAGGAAAAAGACGGAGAATCTAGTTTGTAGGTTGAACAAATCATTATATGGTTTGAAACAAGCGCTAAGATGTTTGTACAAGCAGTTTGATTCCTTCATGATGAGTTTGGGTTTTAGCAAATGTGAGGCTGATCATTATGCCTACTTTCAAAGGTATGAAGATGGTTGTTTTATTATTTTATTTTTGTACTTCAATGATATATTGGTAGCAGGTCCCAACATGCATAGAATCATCAAGTTAAAAGATCAGCTTGCTAGGGAGTTTGAAATGAAGGACTTAGGAGATGCAAATTAGATTCTTGGAATGAGGATAAACAAAGACAGAAAGAATAAGAAGATCTAGTTGTCATAGAAGACTTATGTGGAGAAGATTTTGTAGTGCTTTAATATGTAGAATGCACAACTAGTTTGTACTCCATTTCCTGTTCATATTAAATTGCTTTTAGAACAATACCCTAGAAGCGAAGAGGACACAAATGTCTTGTGTACCATATTCATCAATAGTTGGTAGTCTTATGTTCACCATGGTGTGCACCAAACCAAACATTGCACAAGTAGTGGGAGTAGTTAGTAATTTCATGGAAAATCTAGGTTGTGAGCATTGGATGGTTGTGAAGTGGATTCTTAGGTATTTGAGAACCACTTCAAATGCTACTATTTGTTTTTTATTAGAGGTAAAAAAAGGTTTTGAAGGGATCCCTAAACCCTTTACAATAGGCTAAAAGAACAACCCAAACACAACAAAACATTCGCAACAGCGAACGCCACCACAAAATAGACCCAAGAGACAACAACAAAGCTACCAACCACAACAGACCTAGAGGGACCAACTACACAATCCTAGGCTTCATTCTTTCTTTTCGAACACCCATAACCTAGGTGTGGGAAACACAAGCATGTTTTGGATGACCTTTCTTCCTTCTTTGAATAATTTTCCATGAAACTTCATCTTCCATGGACTCAGAATGATGAGAGAGGGGAGGACTATCCTCCACAGAAACTTGAACCCTCACAGGGGCTGAAAGAACATATTGTGCAGGAACACCAGATGCAACAACCGACGGCTTGAGATCCATAGGTTTGTTCACTAGAATAGGTCCAAGAGATGATCCACCAGAAGAATCTGAAGTCACAACCCTAAAAGGAATGGACTCAGCAACCCTAGATGTTGCTCTTTGTTATAGTGGGAGTAGTCTTCAGGTTAATGGGTATGTGGATGCAAATTTTGGTGGAGACAGAGATAAGAGAAAATCTACTATAGGCTATGTTTTCTCCTTAGTAGGAGGTGTTGTTAGTTGGGTCTTAAAGTTGCAAGCATTGGTGGCCTTGTCTACTACTAAAGATGAATATATGGTAGTGACATAGGCTAACAAGGAGGCAATCTAGCTTCATAGACTCTTGGGTGAATTGTAGGTAAAGAAGGATAACATGGTATTGCATTGTGACAACCATAATGCTTTACACTTAACATGAAACTCATCTTATCACATGCTAGAATGAAACATATTGATGTACAATATCACTTTGTACATGAGGTGGTGGAAGGAGGACAGATCTCTTTGGCCAAGATACACACTGATATAAACCCAACAAATATTTTGATGGAGCCCACTGGTAGAGAGAAGTTCATTTGGTGTAGAACTTCTTTAGGCTTGCACATTACTTGATGATTGGCAACTTTGGCATTGGTCCTTCAATAGGATGAGTTATTCACAAGGTAGAAACTTCACTTCAAGTGGGAGATTGTTGGTATGTGAAGTCAATTTGTTATATTCCAACATTGATAAAACAGTTGACAATGAGTACCACATGCGGAATTGCATGAAGAAGTGTCACTCATGCTTCTATTTTTGGAAATCCTTCTTTAGAAAGGATTTGATTAATTGCATGTTTTTTCGTGGTTATTTAAGTTAGTTGAGATTGAATGTGAATGCATGGTAAAATTATGTAACAATGAATTTCTTCTAAGATTAATAAAATTATTGAGACCTTTGCCTGTGGTTTTTTCTTGGTATATAACTAGGTTTTCCACATAAATCTGTGTTATTATGAGTTGTATTTTTTATTGCTTTTCACTATGTTATTTGTTTATTTCTACACTATTGATTTTCTCAACAATATCCTACACAATTACTTACTCCTAATAATATAATGTAGGGGTAAACCATTAATCCCAATGTAGGCCTACTAGGCCTATAATTATTATACCTAGAAACTATCATGTAATATTAAATTAAGAATTATGTAAGCCCTAGTCATCCATCGCATATCCCACTACACCCCATGAGTTAAGGGCCTAACATGCCTCCCTCTTCAAAGAAGTGGTGTCCTCAATTCTTAGCTATAGGTACTTCTTAACATATTCTTCATCTTCCCATGAAGCATCTTCATGTGGTAAGTTCTTCCATTTGATGAGATATTCTATAATTGTCCTAATCTGTAGCCTCTTGCTCCTTGTTTGAATTATTGCCTCTCATTCTAAAATTATTCTTCCCTCTTCATCAAGATTTGGAAGCTTTGTCTAAATTAGAATTTTATCTCCAATGACCTTAAAACATGACATGTATGGAAGATTCGGTGTATTTTTTGTAGATTGCAAGAGCTTCAATTTGTATGCATTACACTACCAATTTGTTGCATTACTTTGTAAAGGTTACAATATTTGGGTGTCAATTTGTTATCCTTTTTTGTTGCTTGAGAGACATATATTTGTATGATTGTAACCTAAAAATACCCAATCACCCACTTGAAAGTTTCATCCTTTTTTTTCCAAAAGCAAATTTACTTCTAAGGTCAAATGAACTTGTTGATGTTGAATATAGTTCTCCATTGCATGCACATATGGTTGGATTCTCCCCAAAGACAACATAGATGGAGGGGTAATTGTAGAGTTTAAGTAATGGTCACATCTTTCTTATAGAGTTTAAGTAATGGTCACATCTTTGTATAAGTATCAAAAGAAGTGTTATACCACCATTTTGCTATTGGTAAGCTATGAGTCCATTGATAGTGTTTCTCAAATGTCAAACAATGAAGATAATCCTCCAAACACTTACTAACCAACTCTATTTGTCCATCTAGTTAAGGGTGGTATGAAGAGCTATAAGCAAGCTATGTCTCCAAACAAGAGAACAAATCATTGAAAAAATTACTATAAATATAGATCATAGTCATTGACTATAATTTTTGGAAAGTTATGTAGCTTCTAAATTGTCTTACAAAAAGATGTGGAAGTTGTACCTATGAACAAATGAGATAAAGCACAAAATTGAACATTTTTAGTGATTCTATCCACTATGACTATGATGACATTGTTTCCTTTTGACTTGGGTAAAATGGTGATCACGTCCATGGAAATGTCCTCCCAACCATGACCAGGAATGGATAATGGTTGGAGAACCTGACATGAGTTCTAATTATCTCACCTTTAATTTGTTGGCACATCAAACATTCCATGAGAAGTTTTTTTACAATTCCTTTGAGACCCTCCCAAAATATATCTTTTTTAACTCGATGACATGTTTTGAACAACCCCAATTGTCCAACCGATAGAAATGCATGAATTTATCCTAACACCTTATTCTTGAGAAGTGAGCTTCAATAAAAAAATGATCTTTGTACCTATTACTAAATTTTGTTCACACTAAATTTAGTTAGACCTAATTGCAGTTGTTTCAGAAGGAGTAAAAGAAATTTTTTAAGTTTTGCATTCAGTGAATATTTGATGTCTTGACAAAGCAAAGATAACGATCAGTTGTCATGAAAACCTAACAGTCTAATCAGGAATGTTAAATCATCATGACAAGTGAGTTAGAATGTCAAGAAATTAAACAGTCAAGGAAGGCAGTTGATCTAAACTAGTTTTTATCTTTCAAGAGTTATAAGACAATTTGATTTTTTCAAATGATCATAATTGAAAACAAGAAAGAAAGGTATTCATTTGAACTATCATTTCATATCATATTTGGAACATACAATCAAGTTTCATTTATTCTATCGTATGCATTGATTGAAAAGAAACATACATAAATCAAGTGCATAAGGTAAGTTAACTGATCATTTTTAAAAGAGGTGTTCAAATGTGTCCCACACAAGCCGTGGGAGTGACTAAACTGAGCAATGCAAACATATGCAAGCTATACATCTGATGATAAAAGAAATGAGGAAGAACACATGATAAAATTAAATATCCATCATTGCCTGAGCAAGGTTGATATCTTTTGTTGGTTGTTGAACTTGTTGATGGTTGATCTTCAGCTCTAGTTGTATCAAGTGTACCGACAAAAAATTGGGGAAGGTCTTGTAAGAGCTCCAGATATTTAAGATTTTCATATGCTTTTATCAAACAGACTTATCAACTTGCAAACATCATGCATTTCATATGAAGGAGTCAAATCAGACATGTGCAATAAATCAGAACATCACGAGGAAGATCAATCAACTCCATAAGGTATGTTTTTATGCTAACTTGTTTGTTCACTGTGCAGGTATAGGAAAAGTAATGTTGTTGATTTGAAGACATTAAAACATGTAGAGAAAATGTGGCTCCCACAAGGGTTGAGCCCAGCATGTTCCCTTTTCTATTCATGTGAAAAGGATATCAGAATAAAGACAGGATGCATCATTTAAGAGATATGCATCATAAAATCAACTTGCAGAAAAAGTGTGTCATCATGATCATGAAAAGGAGCAGTTGCTCCTATAAACTATGTTCACCTTGATTACAGTTGATTAAATCAGATCAGATATGTTCAAATGCCTGAGTCAACTTGACAGATTGTAGAAAATAGAAATGCAGCTATGAAAGGTACTTTTCTTAATTATACCATCATTAAAATGCCTTATTGCTGTCATGTTTCATGCCATGATTTCATAAAATTAGAATTGAGATATAACAGAAACATACAAATGAAATTAAGGACAAATCATATAGAAGCATCATTTGACTATGATAATCAAGTACAAGAAGACAAGTGGCAGATATAGAAGATCTAAGTGTCAAAGCCACAGGTATAGATGAAAGAAACAACAATAATGCTTTTGACAAAGTATTAAAATCTTGTTATCATGTGATGCTATGAAGCTACAGTGGAAGATAGGTTATATAAAAGTATCATTTAGTTATAACTATCACAATGGAATATGGAAGAGAACATATTAAAAGCATTGAATGATAAGAGACAAAAGTAGTATGTGCTTCAGGAAGTTCTTTATGCACAGAAAGTAAAGTAAAAAGACACAGCTTTAGATTTCTATAAGATCATAGGTTGTTACAGCCATGCTTCTATCATGCATAGGTGAAGACATTCATGTCTTTCTATTCTGTAATTACAATGAAGTGAATGTGAATGATCAAAGACCAATATTATGAAGAGCTACAGCTACAACAAGTCACTGCAAATCGAGCTATGGAGTAAACAAGATCAAGTATTTATGTTATCTTTTGAAGGATAAATGACTAATACAAAATATAGAATGTCTTTCTAGCAGTAATAGTCATGAAATAAGAGGATGATCAAAGTTAAAACTGTTAGGGAAAAGGTGCAGATATGTCTAAACTTGTTATATTTTGAAAGAAACTTATAAAGCTTTATATTTGCAACAATGGCATGAACAGTTACAGGGTAGTTATTGTTGCCCAGAAATGTCAAAAATAAATACACAGAGGAGCTACAGAACCAAAAAGATAAATTACCAAACAAGTAAAGAAGTGCTACTGTGTTTGAGAATATAAAAGCCTTGTTTCAGATTTTGAAGTACTGATGTCTTATTGCATATGCAGAAGTATAGAAAAATGCATAGGGAAGGAATACAGAGTGATGGCAGTGACAGTGAGGGTTTCTGCATAGTGCTAATGTGTTTGAGAATATAAAACCCTTGTTTTAGATTTTGAAGTACTGATGTCTTATTGCATATGCAGAAGTATAGAAAAATGCACAGGGAAGGAATACAGAGTGATGGCAGTGACAGTGAGGGTTTCTGCATGCACAAAAAGGAGCGAACCCTTGTCAAAATTTCAAACCCTACTATCATTTTGTGTTTATAGCCGAAAGGGAGTAATACAATGAATCTATAGCCAAGGCCGTAACAGGAGATACATTTATTGTGCCTAAAATGAAAAACCCTTGTCAAAGTTTCAAAAAGCCTACTGCCATTTTTTTTTGTTTTACAACAAAAAGAAAATGATACAGTGCATATACTATCATAGCCATAACTTGTAGAGTATTCTGAGCACATAAAAATGAAACCCCTACTTCATAGTTAAAGAACCCTCAGGTTTTGCATTAGAAGTCAAAGAAAGTGCTACAGAACTACATATAATGGCACAACCATAACAGAGGAAGAAGTATTTTCTTTAAACATGGATACCCATTTCATTTTTTGCAAAAGAAACCCTTATCTTCTTTCAGGTTGCAATGACAAAGAATATACAAGAAAAATAGTATGGAACTCACCATTCATTTGCAGAGGAAGAAACTGCCATGACCGCGGCCTCTTTTGAGGTTTTTATTTTTTTTACAAGTTGAAGACACAGGGAAACAAAAGAAGAATATCAAAAGAAAGTTACATAAGAAAAGAAACCAGTATGGCCACGGCCATTTCAGCAAGAAACTGTAGAAAGTAATTAAAAATGCCAATCAAAGCTTCAAACACAATGCTTACCAAGTTCCTGTCGTTCTTCTTGCATAGGAAATGCAAGTTTTCGACCACAGAGGCTATCAAATGGAGAGAAAAACTAGAGGATCATCAAACCCTAAGCAACGACATGAAATTTTGCAGAGCCAAAACAAAGAAAATGCAAAATGAAAATGAAATGAACTTTAGGGTTTACTCAAGGCTTTTTGTTCAAGGCTTCTTTTACATCTTTTGATTTGTGACTTTGCAAATAAAAAATATCATTACCTAATCCAAAATGATGTCGTGGTCATGACTTGAGAAATGAGATTCCTAGTGATCATTGTATGGAGAGGCCGACAGGTGCCTGTTGCTTATGTTTCGTAAGTCAAAAGGTGTTTGTATCATTAGAAGGTGATGTTTATGCCTTATAAAATTCCAAACAACCTTTTATTCCTTGTGGTCGATCAAGCATGTGGTCGAAGATACTCAAACAATGCATGGTCAAATTTATGCCTTGTCATCTTACAAATATTCGAAGATCAAAAGATTCCCTTTCATAATATAAACTCATGTAGGATGACTGAATATGGTCAAAGGGAGTTTTTGTGCCTTGTGATCTTACCATCCAAAGTCAAAGGTAAGAATTCATATGAAGACAATATAATGTTACAAGGTGGCAAAGGCTTATCATTAGGGTTCTTTCTTTTCATGATGGAGTTTCTTGTTTCTTTGAGAGAGAAAGGTATTTGCATGAAGGTATAAGGCGTATTGCAAGGTGGTAGGAGCTTGTATTAGAGTTTGTTTTTTGCATGAGGGAGATTATATGGCAATAAGGTGGTATTTTTGACATTGTAAATGGAGTAATAGGGCAGAGTGTATCATTTTTCCTTAGTGCATGTGGAGCGATAAGGGGTATTTTTATGCCTAAGTGTTTGTAAAACATTTTGATATTGCATGTGGAGTGATAAGGGTAAAAATTTTGCCTTAATGCATATGTCATACAAACTAGGAGTTTTTTTTCTCACATGGGGATAAGGGGATTTTTGTTTTCTTCTAAGTCCTTTTTTGCTCAAATCATGCAAATTAGGCAAGTGTAATTGGAGAGATAAGGGAATTATTTTCTCTTTCAACATGCATGATTTTACAAATAAATCAATGTAAGTAAATAATAAAGTAATATTCTACAAATTACTTTATTATTTTTTACAAGTTGTAAAATAAAAAATAATGCAAATTGTAACTAATAGTAAAGTAATTATCCTAATTACTTTATTATCCACTCACATCAATTTTGCAAATGCAAAATCATGCAAATTGATGAGTTGAGTTAACTGAGGCTATTGATGGACTTTTTGCATGATTTGGAGAGAGATTTAAGGAGTTTTGGTCAACTTCTTGGTCAAACATATGGAGGGGATCAACTTGGAGCTATTTTTTGCTCAAATTTTGGCGGTTTGGACCCTTATTTTTAGGGATTTATTGGTTTTCTCGTGGATCACTTTGGAGAGATTATTTTTAGAGAGGCAGTTAGCTGCAATTCTATTTTTCATGCCTCTTGGAGAGAGAAAGCTATATATTGTAAAGAAAAACTTAAGTTTTGCTAGTTCTTACATTCTTTTCTCTTTCACACATTGAGAGACAGAGTTTGTTTTGTAACTTATTTTTTGAGTTCTTGCTTTTTTGCTCTCTGCACTTCAAAAAAGAGAGAGGTTTTGTAACTCATTATTTACAAATTTTATAGAGATCACAACAGATTACAGGTCTCATTTTCTTTGTTCTTCATGCAATATTTTCCTTTATTTTTCATTGAAACCAAGTGTTTGCCTTTCCATTTAATGCTACTTGTGTGAGTGATTTGATGAAATTTTATTGTGTTTAATTATCAAAACCTTTAAAATTATTGTCTCATTCTTACTTGCAAGTGTTAAGCATAGTGATATCATAGGTCTTAGGTTGTGTTACTGAAAATAGTTCTTTCATGTTGTTAAAAATCCTTTTCCTTCATAAAGAGTTTATCTTCCAGCCTTCCTTAGAAATATTTTTGTGATATTTATGCCAAGATTGGATTGTGTGGGTCAGATTTCTAAAATCTATTGTGAACCAAATTTATATTTTTCCATCCTTATTAGGTGCATCACCAAATTTTACAGCTTTGTTACCGTATAGTTTCTTTCTTACCCTTTTCTAAAACAGAAATCATAGTTTCAAATTGAACATTTTAAGGGACCCAGCCCATAATCTGGAGGTTCAAACTCATTATAGGTCACCCACAGCCTAAGTTTGTTCCCATGTTTCGAAGGATTGAAGAGTTTCACATCTTTGCATAAGGGTGCAATCCTAATCGACAACAGTTTTTGGCACACTCGGTGGGACTTTGAACTGATTTTCAGTTCAAAAAGAACTTATTTTTTATGTTGTTTTGGTATGATTAACAAATTTTATAGCCTTTCAGAGGTTTAATTTTCAAGTACTTGGCGACTCTAATTTTTTGGTTTTGAATAGATCACATTTTACAGCATATGAGAAGATTTTCACAAGATCAAGTTTAGTTGTTTTCTAGCTCTTTGAATGAGTAAGCATGTCTACTTTTTATGGGAACATGCCATATCATCCATCATATCATGAAAATGCTACTAATCCACCATCTTATTAGCCATATCAGATCAGCCATGCTGCTGGTTTTATCCCAAGCAGACATGCAACAACAAAATATTAGCTTGCATAGTACTCTTGCCACCCACCCACCCCTGCTCAACCTTCATATCATCATTTATATGTCCAAAATCAGCCCCAAGAGGTTAGGGATATGAAGTATAGAATGAGTGGCATCAGCAACACATTGTTAGAAGTCACAAGGAACCTATAAGAGTTCAAGAGGCAGCAAGAATATGATCAACAATAGGAGGAGCTAGATTATCAAGCCTATCTTCATGAGCAGGAGTTGGAGTCACAGAGGATATAGTTTGAAGAAAGTATCAGAAGGGAGATAGCAGCAAAAGAGGAGCTGATGAAATTTTTTCTTGCACAAGTACAAAGGCAAGCAATCCAGACAGCTGCATTCATTCTAGATCAACTTGTTCAAAATAAGGTTAGTAGGTAGCAAGTTTCAAGTTTCAGAAGTTGTAATTTTGATCAGGAGCTTGTTTGCATTCAAAATTAGTCCATTAATCCTCAGTATCAGTCACAGCAACTACCTGAACCAAGTCATCATAGTTTTGAGCAACCATGGTAGCCTTCTTGGACCAAGCATCCTAATTATAAAATGCCAAATCTTGTAAAGGCTACCCCTTCCATACCAATCCAAAATCAGGGAGAGGAAAAGGTAGTAGTTTCTGAACCAATCAAGATTCCAAGTTGGTATAGTGAACAAGAGCAAAAGGTTTTAGAGCCCGGGCCAATCAAGATTACAAGTTTGAACCCAACAACTGAAGTTTCTTGCAGTCCTTCTTGTCCCACCAAATCAGAAAAATCAGATGTGGAGCAAGAGGTTGCTATTGTTTTTAATGTGTCCCCAGCTGAAAAATGAGCATAATGCATATGAAGAGGATGCTGGTTCAAATTTGGTACTTAGTCCTTTGCTTTTTGATTCATTTGAGAAGTTTTCTGATGTTGTTTACAAGATAAATGAAAGCAGGACACATATATTGGATGGGCAAAATCTTCAATTACAAAGACAGGTTGCCCACATTCCGATGGAGAAAGCCCCGTGTAAGGAGGAAGAACTGGTGTCTTTGTTTAACCAATTACCTAGTTTTGTTGAGCTAGATGAAGAGCTCATACCACAGGCAAAAATAATAGAACAACAAGAAGACATCAAATAGTATGAAGGGTTGCTGATTGAAGCTAAGCAATCTGACAATTTGATCTTGGATCAAATAGAAGAGTATGAAAGTAAACCTATCATGCAACTTACACAGCTGGTTGAGAGTTGTTATGAGGTAATAAACAATCCTTCTTTACCCAAAATTCAAGAAGAATGTGATGAAATTTTATTTTGGGATGATCTTGAATCCTTTATGTCAAATTTAGATGGCAAACAAGATCAGGTTGAACATGTTTTTGTGAAAGAAATAGAGATTGAGTCTCAGGGTCTAGTTAATTTCTTTGATGAACTTCCTAAGTTTGTAAATGAGAATCAAGATATCACATACATCCTAACATCAGTACCTAGTTTTGAACAGCAAAGAGATGAAATTCATACAGTTTTAGTGCGGGATTTTCAATTAGATGAGAGCATGTTTTCAGGTATCATAGAAGTTTTTTGTTCTAACATTGATGATCAACTAATGTTAGATGAGCCAGCAATATGTGATCAATAGGATTAGGTCAAAGAGGCAAGTTTTTCTTGATTTCATTCATGTGAGCTAACCTTTCAAATTTAGATTGACACTGTAACTGAAAACAGGATAGTAGATCTCAATAAGGAAACTAGGAGCATGAGCAAAAAGTTCATCATTGCAAGAGGATGCTCAATCAGAGGTATGGTTGTCAAAGAGCTAAAGAAGTAGGTACAGATCACTGTGGTACCCATAGAGTAGAATTCATCCTCAAAACAACAAAATCAGATCATCTTTTTACCCCATGACAGAGGTTTACATGATCAGGTTCAACTGGTGAGTGAATTTATCTACATTTTTTTATGAAGCATTGCATAAATTTGTTGAGTACTTTCTTGTACTTCATCTAATTTTAGACATCCATAAGCATGTGAATCAATGTCCCTTGTTGAGAAAGGGAAGTTATTTTAACCAAACAGTTAATGCATTTGTTTGACCAGCACCTTTGGCTAGTTAGAGTAGGGTAGAGTAGAATTTCAGTTCAGTATTTCATTTCCAAGAAGTGCTTTTGCACATGTTGATGGCTTTGTCTTAAGCAAACCAATTTTAGTTTCAGTTTTAGTTTCGTTGTTGCTGTAGTTCTATCAGTTTGAGTTACATAAAGTTTTTCAAGTTTAGAGCAGAAGAGACTCATGTGTCCAATGGAATTGCAAGGCTACTGGTTCTAAGTTGTTTAGCAGACAAGCACCCCTAAGAGGTTGCCATAAATGTTACTAAATTATGTTCACTCTAAATTTAGTTAGACCTAATTGCAGTTGTTTCAGGAGGAGTAAAAGAATTTTTTTTAAGTTTTGCATTCAGTGAATATTTTATGTCTTGACAAAGTAGAGATAAAGCTCAGTTGTCATGATAACCTAACAGTCCAGTCAGCACTATTAAATCATCATGACAAGTGAGTTAGATTGTCAAGAAATCAAACAGTCAAGGAAGGCAGTTGATCTAAACTAGTTTTTATCTTTCAAGAGTTATAAGACAATTTGATTTTTTCAAATGATCATAATTGAAAATAAGAAAGAAAGGTATTCATTTGAACTGTCATTTCATATCATATTTGGAACATACATTCAAGTTTCAGTTATTCTATCCTATGCGTTGATTGGAAAGAAACATACATAAATCAAGAACATAAGGTAAGTTAACTGATCATTTTTAAAAGAGGTGTTCAAATGTGTCCCACACAAGCCGTGGGAGTGACTAAACTGAGCAATGCAGACATATGCAAGCTATACATCTGATGATAAAAGAAATGAGGAAGAACACATGATAAAATTAAATATCCATCATTGCCTGAGCAAGGTTGATATCTTCTGTTGGTTGTTGAACTTGTTGATGGTTGATCTTCAGCTCTCATCTATAGCTCCAGTTGTATCAAGTGTACCCGCAAAAAATTGGGGAAGGTCCTGTAAGAGCTCCAGATATTTAATATTTTCATATGCTTTTATCAAACAGAATTATCAACTTGCAAACATCATGCATTTCATATGAAGGAGTCAAATCATACATGTGCAATAAATTAGAACATCATGAGGAAGATCAATCAACTCCATAAGGTATGTTTTTATGTTGACTTGTTTGTTCACTGTGCAGGTATAGGAAAAGTAATGTTGCTGATTTGAAGACATTAAAACATGTGGAGATAATGTGGCTCCCACAAGGATTGAGCCTAGCATGTTCCCTTTTCTATTCATGTGAAAAGGATATCAAAATAAAGATAGGATGCACCATTTAAGAGATATCATGCATCATAAAATCAACTTGCAGAAAAGGTGTGTCATCATGATCATGAAAAAGAGCAGTTGCTCCTATAAACTATGTTCACCTTGATTACAGTTGATTAAATTAGATCAGATATGTTCAAGTGCCTGAGTCAACTTGATAGATTGCAGAAAACAGAAATACATCTATGAAAGGTACTTTTATTATTTATACCATCATTAAATTGCCTTATTGTTGTCATGTTTCATGCCACAGTTTCATAAAATTAGAATTGAGATATAACAGAAACATACATATGAAATTAAGGACAAATCATATAGAAGCATCATTTAACTATGACAATCAAGTACAAGAAGACAAGTGGCAAATACAGAAGATCTAAGTGTCAAAGCCACATGTATAGATGAAAGAAACAACAATAATGCTTTTGACAAAGTATTAAAATCTTGTTATCATGTGATGCTTTGAAGCTACAGTGGAAGACAGGTTATATAAAAGTATCATTTAGTTATAACTATCACAATGGAATATGGAAGAGAGCATATTAAAAGCATTGAATGATAAGAGACAAAAGTAGTATGTGCTTCAGGAAGTTCTTTATGCATAGAAAGTAAAGTAAAAAGACACAGCTTCAGATTTCTATAAGATCATAGGTTGTTACAGCCATGCTTCTATCATGCACAGGTGAAGACATTCATGTCTTTCTATTATGTAATTACAGTGAAGTGAATGTGAATGATCAAAGACCAATATTATGAAGAGCTACAGCTACAACAAGTCACTACAAATTGAGCTATGGAGTAAACAAGATCAAGTATTTATGTTATCTTTTGAAGGATAAATGACTAATACAAAAGATAGAATGTCTTTCTGGCAGTAACAGTCTTGAAATAAGAGGACGATCAAAGTTAAAACTGTCAGGGAAAAGGTGCAGATATGTCTAAACTTGTTATATTTTGAAAGAAACTTATAAAGATTTATATTTGCAAGAATGACATGAATAGTTACAGGGCAGTTATTGTTGCCCAAAAATGTCAAAAATAATTACACAGAGGAGCTACAGAACCAGAAAGATAAATTACCAGACAAGTAAAGAAGTGCTACTGTGTTTGAGAATATAAAACCCTTCTTTCATATTTTGAAGTACTGATGTCTTATTGCATATGCAGAAGTATAGAAAAATGCACAGGGAAGGAATACAGAGTGATGGCAGTGACAGTGAGGGTTTCTACATGCACAAAAAGGAGTGAACCCTTGTCAAAATTTCAAACCCTAATATCATTTTGTGTTTACAGCCGAAAGGGAGTAATACAATGAATCTACAGCCAAGGCCGTAACAGGAGTTGCATTTCTTGTGGCTAAAATTAAAAAACCTTGTCAAAGTTTCAAAAAGCCTAGTGCCATTTTTTTTGGTTTACAACAAATGGAAAATGATACAGTGCATATACTATCATAGCCGTAACTTGTAGAGTATTATGAGCACATAAAAATGAAACCCCTGCTTCATAGTTAAAGAACCCTTAAGTTTTGCATCAGAAGTCAAAGAAAGTGCTACAAAACTACATATAATGGCACAACCATAGCAGAGGAAGAAGTATTTTCTTTAAACATGGATACCCATTTCATTTTTTGCAAAAGAAACCCTTATCTTCTTTCAGGTTGCAATGACAAAGAATATACAAGAAAAATAGTATGGAACTCACCATTCATTTGCAAAGGAAGAAATTGCCATGACCGTGGCCTCTTTTGAGCTTTTTATTTTTTTTACAGGTTGAAGACACAGGGAAACAAAAGAAGAATGTCAAAAGAAAGTTACATAAGAAAAGAAACCAGTATGGCCGCAACCATTTTAGCAAGAAACTGCAAAAAGTAATAAAAAATGCCAGTCAAAGCTTCAAACACAATGCTTACCAAGTTCCTGCCATTCTTCATGCACAGGAAATGCAAGTTTTCGACCATAGAGGCCATCGAATGGAGAGAAAAACCAAAGGATCATCAAACCCTAAGCGGTGGCATGAAATGTTGTAGAGCCAAAACAAAGAAAATGCAAAATGAAAATGAAATGAACTTTAGGGTTTACTCAAGGCTTTTTTGTTCGAGGCTTCTTTTACATCTTTTGATTTGTGACTTTGCAAATCAAAAATATCATTACCTTATCCAAAATGATGCCGTGGTCAAGACTTGAGAAATGAGATTCCTAGTGATCATTGTATGGAGAGGCCGACAGGTGCCTGTTGCTTATGTTTCCTAAGTTAAAAGGTGGTCGTATCATTAGAAGGTGATGTTTATGCCTTATAAAATTCCAAACAACCTTTTATTCCTTGTGGTCGATCAAGCATGTGGTCAAAGATACTCAAACGATGCATGGTCGAATTTATGCCTTGTCATCTTACAAATATTCAAAGATCAAAAGATTCCCTTTCATAATACAAGCTCATGCAGGATGACCGAATATGGTCAAAGGGAGTTTTTGTGCCTTATGATCTTACCATCCAAAGTCAAAGGTAAGAATTCATATGAAGACAATATAAGTTTACAAGGTGGCAGAGGCTTATCATTAGGGTTCTTTCTTTGCATGATGGAGTTTCTTATTTCTTTGAGAGATAAAGGTATTTGCATGAAGATATAAGGCATATTGCAAGGTGGTAGGAGCTTGTATTAGAGTTTGTTTTTTGCATGAGGGAGATTATATGGCAGTGAGGTGGTATTTTTGACATTGTAAATGGAGTAATAAGGCAGAGTGTATCATTATTTTTTCCTTAGTGCATGTGGAGCGATAATGGGTATTTTTATGCCTAAGTGTTTGTAAAGCATTTTGATATTGCATGTGGAGTGATAAGGGTAAAATTTTTGCCTTAATGCATATGTCATACAAACTAGGAGTTTTTTTTTTCACATGGAGATAAGGGGATTTTTGTTTTCTTCTAAGTCCTTTTTTGCTCAAATCATGCAAATTAGGCAAGTGTAATTGGAGAGATAAGGGAATTATTTTCTCTTTCATGATGCATGATTTTACAAATAAATCAATGTAAGTAAATAATAAAGTAATATTCTACAAATTACTTTATTATTTTTCACAAGTTGTAAAATAAAAAATAATGCAAATTGTAACTAATAGTAAAGTAATTACCCTAATTACTTTATTATCCACTCACATCAATTTTGCAAATGGAAAATCATGCAAATTGATGCGTTGAGTTAACTGAGGCTATTGAGGGACTTTTTGCATGATTTGGGGAGAGATTTAAGGAGTTTTGGTTAACTTCTTGGTCAAACATATGGAGGAGATCAACTTGGAGCTATTTTTTGCTCAAAATTTGGCAGTTTGGACCCTTATTTTAAGGGATTTCTTGGTTTGCTCGTAGATCATTTTGGAGAGATTATTTTTTAAGAGGCAGTTAGCTACAGTTCTATCTTTCATGCTTCTTGGAGAGAGCAAGCTATATATTGTAAAGCAAAACTTAGGTTTTGCTAGTTCTTACAATCTTTTCTCTTTCACACATTGAGAGACAAAGTTTGTTTTGTAACTAATTTTTGAGTTCTTTCCTTTTTGCTCTTTGCATTTCAAGAAAGAGAGAGGTTTTGTAACTCATTATTTACAGATTTTATAGAGATCACAGTAGATGACAGGTTCAATTTCTTTGTTCTTCATGCAATATTTTCCTTTATTTTTCATTGAAACCAAGTGTTTGCCTTTCCATTTGATGCTACTTGTATGAGTGATTTGATGAAATTTTATTGTGTTTAATTATCAAAACCTTTAAAATTATTCTCATTCTCACTTGCAAGTGTTAAGCATAGTGATATCACAGGTCTTAGATTGTGTTACTGAAAACAATTCTTTCATGTTGTGAAAAATCCTTTTCCTTCATAAAGAGTTTATCTTCCAGCCTTCCTTAGAAATAATTTTGTGATATTTATGCCAAGATTGGATTGTGTGGGTCAGATTTCTGAAATCTATTGTGAACCATATTTGCATTTTTCCATCCTTATTAGGTGCATCACTAAATTTTACAGCTTTGTTACCATATAGTTTCTTTCTTACCCTTTTCCAAAACAGAAATCATAGTTTCAAATCGAACATTTTAAGGGAAGCAACCCATAATCTAGAGGTTCAAACTCATTATAGGTCACCCACAGCTTGAGTTTGTCCCCATGTTTCAAAGGATTGAAGAGTTTCACAACTTTGCATAAGGGTGCAATCCTAATCGACAACAATACCACAAGGAGTCTCCTCACCAAACCATTTTTTAATGCACTAGGATCTTGTTGTAAGTGTTGAATGACTTGTGTAGTTTCTTGATCTCTTTTCCATTCTTGTTGAGTCCCATTTAACTAATCTACTTGAGTTATTAAAATAGCACATCTGTTAGTGCTTTAGATTTTTCTTCTGTGTGATAGTGCATCAACCACCACATTCTCCTTCCCCTTCTTATATAATCTTGAAATCATATCCCAACATATTAGTAACCCATTTTTATTTCTCCTATGAAGAAAGCCTTATTCCAAAAAGTATTTGGTCTTGTCATGGCTATTTTTAACCTTAAAATGTCTTCCCATCAAATAATGTTGTCATCACTTGACTGCATGGAAAATTGCCAACATTTGAATTTTTCATAAATGGGATAGATGATATTCTTACCTTTGAGTTGTCAAATATGAAATGCAATAGGTCTCCCTTCTTGCATTAGCACTATCCCAATATCATAAGCCAAAGCATCACATTGCACAATAAATATTAGTAAAATTTGGAGTAGTTAAAGTTGTAGTGCACATAGCTTGCTTGAGTTATTCAAAGGCTCATTTGGCCTCCTCATATAGCGAAATGCATCCTTCTACAATAACTTTGTAACTAGAGTAGCCATACAACCATATTTCTTGATAAATCTTTGATAATATCATGTAAGACTTGAAAACGCCTAAGTTCTTGAGTGTTATAGGAAACTTCTGGTCAAACATTGCCTTCATCTTATTAGGATCCACTTTTAGACCCTCAAAACACACACACACACACACACACACACACACACCAAGGAATTCTACAATCAACTAAGCACATTTTAACCATTAAATAAATAATCCAAGGACATACCTACCTATTTATTAACCCACCCCTCCCCCTCAACCTTCATAACCCCAAATGTCTCTCCTTCTTTCTACAATCAACTAAGCACATTTTAACCATTAAATAACTAATCCAAAGACATACCTACATATTTATTAACCCACCCCTCCCCCTCAACCTTCATAACCCCAAATGTCTCTCCTTCTTCCCAACACCTCTACTCATATGTACCATGCCACTTGTTCTACCAATAGATTTTACTAAGTTTTAACCCAAAGTGAATAAATCAAGATACCAAAACATGAATAATAAAAATTTTCCTTTCTTTCATTGATACAACGCACATTTGAAACATATTTCAAACTCCCATTGCACTATCAAATTACATTTCCACAATTAAATGAATTGAATAATTCTCATTTTTCAAAAGATAGTTACATACAAGCTTCATAAAGCTAATTGTCAAATTACAATGATTTTGATGTTTGTCTTCAAATCCTGGCCGCCAACTGCATGAGGAGAAGCATCACTTAAGCACTTTTCTACCAACCATGGACTAACTGTAGTCCCCCGCACATTTACCAAACTGGTAAACGACCCTACCCTTCAATGAAGGGATTGATATGGTAACCTCAAAGAATAGCCTAAACTGAGTTGATGTTGTGTCCTACATATCTAGTACTGTCATACATTGTGGCTCCAAGCTACAAGCATGATTGCCCTTCCTAGTATGTAAACCTGGATCACAGTGAACTAACAGTATAAACAGTGGCTACTTACACTACTTTGGCCAAATTTTCATCACCCCTAACTCGGAATGGACGTCACACGCTCACCCATCATTCTAGCTTGATTTGTAAAAACATCTAAGGTTATTCCCATCTATGGATCAACATATCCCAAGCATAACTCCACTAACAATTCTAGGTTATTCCCTTCCATGGGTCAACAAATCCCAGGCATAACCCTACTAACAATTCTGGGTTATTTCCTTCCATGGATCAACAAATCCCAAGGTTAACCTATTCCCAAATTTTACAATGACACATATGTCGAAGTAATACTAGTTGCAAGATATGGTTTTACTATTCTTTCACATTATACAAATAACTATTCATACTTAATCTAATAATTACTCATAAAAGTCCCCATAGACATATATCTCTACTATAGAGATTAATTTCACATTCACAATATATATATATATACACACACACACACACACACTTTTATACAAACAAGTAAATACTCAAATCGATAAACAAACAATTCATTCCTCCATAACAAACAAACACATATAACCTTTAAAAATAGTAATGCATAATGGACAAGAATTCCACATGCCTGTGATATTAGCTCCAATGGATCAATGAAATTCCTTGCTTATGATCCTTCCAACGAACTAAATCTCCCTTCCAAGGCAAATCAACTCTCTCTCTAATCCTCTTATACTTCCTCTCACAATCCACAACAAAATAACAAAAATCTCACAACACTCATCTCAGAATTGCAACAACAAAATAAGAAAGCTCTTGGCTAGAAAAATTGTGTGGAATAGAATGAGAATGCTCCCCTTTTATACAATAAAACCAAGAGAAGTTAGGCTACAAATTCGCTTGTAAATTGGCCACAACTCCCCCTTCATCCAAAACAGATATAGAGGTGGCAAAAAAATCAATGAAAAATGACACCTAAGTGGACACCCAAACAACAACTCAGCAAAAGCAAATAAAACAAACTTCTAAAGGATAAAAACCTCTTCTCAAAATTGACACATATAAGACCATGCTTCCTATTTCCTAGAAGAATTGGTTTCAAAAAATAAGTCAAAGAGTACGTTGGAAACCAATGAAAAACTCTTTAAAAACTTATAACTGTTTTCATATTCTCCCATACGCCCAAGACATAGTCAAAATGCAACTCAAGAGTTTGTTTTAGAATTCTCTTTGGAATGATTATTATGCTCATGCTTATGCGCTTCCTTTAGCGCTTGGATAGGCTATACAAAAGCTTTGCTTATTAACTATCATAAACTCCAAGACAAATATTAATATGTGCCTCTAAGCTAAGCACCCAACCAGCACTTAATGTTGATGTTCTTCCTTGTCATTAGGTTGCGTACCATTTATGGCAGCGCCTTTTATACCAAATAAACCATAATATATATATATTCTTTACAAACATATCTATTTGATAATAGAATTCACATATTTTCATTTCACCAAAAACGTAATAATTACATAATTATAATTATATGAATATAATAATGAATAACTTACTATATATATGTATGTATGTATGTATATATCATCAATATAAAAATCACATACAACTTATTATTCATAAATTCACTGTCGATATGAAATCCACATAGACACAGATGACATGAAAACCACATTCACCAAATGACATTAATTCCCCGTGGTCCAATCCGATATCCTCATACATATGAGTCTATCATGAACTAGCACGAGTTAAAAACTATTTCACGATAAAACCTTGTCTATGTAATCATAAACTTATTAAGAAGACTTCATTCAACACTTAGACTAATCCACATTCCTCATTCAAAACACTCATAAAACCAAATCCACACAAGCATTCTGAATACCAAAGGTTACTTACCTTTACCCAAATTGACTTGATCTAACTTAGACCAATAGGATAGTGGTGTGTGCTTGCTCAGTTTAGGCTTTCTCCAACGTTTACTAGACCAAGTCCTTCTCCTAAGTGATACTTCTCCTCCTTTCCAGAGGAGCAACCTATTCCTGCATCCACTTAGATCACCATCATAGTAGTTAGTCATTCACAAGATAATCACATGCTACATACATTTCATAACAATAATCATCACATTGCATAATTCACTTTTTCAAATATATTTAATTCAAAATTCACATTTCACATTGATGCAAAGATTCACAAACATTCATTTATCCAAGCAAATTAACCAATCTAGGTAAATGGTAAATAATTAGAAACACAAGGGCTGTAACATACTTCCCCCCTTGTGAATCATCATCCCCGATGATTTTTAAGTAAAACCACAATATAAACGAAACATAAAAGTATCATAATACAAAACATATTGTTCAAGAGTTTTCAAAACTTGGAATAACTTCCGGAAACTTCTGCTTCATCTCAGCATAGTTTTCCCAAGTGGCAGAATCTTCTGCCTACTAATCCCATTGGACCTTGTATTACATAACCTTTCTGTTATGCAAGTAGAGCTTGCGAACTTCAAGCATTTAAAAAGCTTGATCATAACCAATCCTGGGTTCTATACTTGTAAAACATTCTAAGAATATAATATTCATCTGTTATATATATATAATTTGAATCATTAAAAGCATTTTGCCTCCTGGCAATAGCTGTTATCAAAATGATTCTGTAATCAATTGCATTGTTAACTTTGAGAATTTCGAGGAGCTCTTTATATCTATGAGCTTGTTTGGAATACATTTCCATACTTAATGAAACTTTATCTAAGGTTTGACCCTTAAAAGAACTTTTATTCAGTAACCAAGAATTGTCTTAGTATATGCTTAGCATCAGCATAAATTTTCTATTCATTATTAGTTTTCTGCCAATTTTTCTGATTAGCTTGATTTGTTCATCCACTTTTGACATCTCTGGACTAATGCTAATCTTATCTTCTAGCTTACCCATCTTATAGGAGTTCGACATCTTCTTCTGTCTAGTGTTTCAAATGGAGTCATCTTAATAGTAGAATGATAGGAATTTTTATAAGCAATTCCACCAATGGTAGGTGCTCTTCCCACTTATAATACTGATCCATACAATATATTCGAACAATTCCTCCAAAACTTGGTTAACTCTCTTAGTTTGACCATCTGTTCTCAGGATGATAAGTTGTGCTTACATTAAGTTTAGTTCCTAGCACTAAAAATACAATTTACCCAAACCTTGTTGTCACATGTGCATATCTATTCGAGATAATCTTCTTAGGAACTCCATGTAATCTAGACACTTCCTGCACAAATTTGTGAGCTAACACTGGTGCTCCACCAGATAAATTCTCTGATATAAAAGTGTTAGGAATTGCATGCAGAAGATATCAATTAAATGCAGATAAAGATTAAACAAAGGAATGAAAAATTACACAGAAATAAAACAGTGAGAGACAATTTTAACGTGGTTCACCCAAACTCAGGCTACATCCACCAACAGAGAGTCTAATATTATTATCCAACAAATCAAACCGATTACAACCAGTAATCCTTACATCTCAATGCCACTGTAAATGCTACAATACAATGTCCACAAAAACCCTAACCCTTAGCCATTTTTATCAAGACTTATGTCAGTTACAAAATAGGGTTTTATTTATGTCAGCCAATAGAAAGAATAACTTTCAATGCCTTTATTAAATAATAGGCAATTTTTGCTTCGGGGGCACTGCCCCTGAGCCCTCAGCCAAGGGCGTTGCCCCTAGCATCCCCCATTGGGGGTGTTGCCCCCAAACCCCCACTGTGGGCTCCGCCCCTGAGCCTCGCAAGAGAGGCTCACCCCTTCTGATTCCCCCATTAAATGATTTGGGGAGAAACCGCACTGATAAAAGTGGGGAAAATTTAACCTCTGAGTCTGATTAGGCTCCATATAACAACAATCTCCCACTTGGAAACTGATCAAACTCCACACCATATCATCTCCCACTTGGAGACTAATCATAACACCACTAACCCTATAGCTCCCACTAGAAATAAGCACCCTGGACCCTGTTGTTCTGATTTTTATTGTTTCTAGTCTTAAAGACCAATCAAAGCTGAAGAGGAGCTTAGCTTCTCCCTTGTCACTACATTCATAAACATATCCACTGGATTTTCATCTGTATGTATCTTTTCCAGCCTTAATTGTCCATCATCCAACATCAACTAGATGAAGTGATACCTTAGCTGTATGTGTTTGGTCTTTGAATGTAAGGCAAAATTCTTTGCAAGATGTATGGCACTCTAGCTGTACGTAAAAAAAAATTGTTATCCTATTGTTTGCCCAATTCTTCCATGAAATATTGCAGCCATATCATCTCCTTGCTTGCCTCTGTTGCAGTTACATACTCTGCCTCCATGGTGGATAAAGTAACCACCTTTTGCAATATGGAGATCCAACTCACTGTTGTCCCACCTACAATAAAGACATAACCTGTAGTACTTCGCCTGGTATCAATATCCCTTGCCAAATCTGAGTCCACATACCCTGCTAAATCAGTATTAGAGCCCCCAAAACATAAGTGTTTATTGGATGTACCTCTCAAATATCTAAGAATCTATTTTACCGCATTCCAATGCTCCAATCTGGGATTACTCATATGCCTACTTATGACTCCTACAACATGTGCAATATCTGGTCTTGTGCATATCATGGCATACATAAAGTTTCCTACAACTGAAGCATATGGTACCTTGGACATTTGGTTTTCCTCCTCTTGTGTCTTTGGACACATCTCCTTAGTCAATTTCAAATGACTAGGCAAAGGTGTGCTAAAAGCTTTTGCATTCTCCATATGGAATCTCTGCAACACCTTTTCACATTAATCAACTTGAGATAGAGTCAATTTTCTGTTCTTCCTATCTCTACAAATTTTTATACCAAGGATTTGTTTTACTGCCCCCATATCCTTCATAGCAAATGATTGTACTAACTGTTGTTTTAACTCACTTATGTGATCCATGTTAGACATTGCTACAAGCATGTCATCAACATATAAACATAAAATAATGTAGCTGTCATTATCCAACCTCTTAAAATAAACATAATGGTCAAAATTACACTAGTTGTAGCCTTGCTCAACCATAAAACTATCAAATTTCAAATACTATTGCCGAGGTGCTTGTTTCAAGCCATACAAACTCTTTTTCAATCTGCACACTAGTTTCTCCTTACCGTTGACCTCAAATCCTTGGGGTTGTTCCATATATATCTCCTCCTCCAATTCACCATGGAGAAATGCAGTTTTTACATCTAGCTGTTCCAAATGCAAATCTTCAACAGCCACAATACTTAAAACTATATGAATAGAAGTCATCTTAACAACCATAGAAAAAATCTTAGCAAAGTCAATGCCTTTTTTTTTGTGCAAATCCTTTTACAACTAACCTAGCTTTAAATCTATTCTTATCTCCATCTTCCGGCCTATAAACTCATTTGTTTGCGAAAGCCTTTTTATCTGCAGACAACTTGCATAATTCCCAAGTCTAATTTTTCAACAAGGAGTCCATTTCCTCTTCCATTGCATGCTCCCACTGAACCTTTGTATCCACCTGCATAGCTTCATCATACCCTTCTAGTTCACCAGCATCTATTAACAAAATAGAATACAAAGAGGGAAAAAACCTTTCAGGAGGTCTACTTAGCCTTGTTGACCGTCTAACATTCACTGGAGTTTGTGGTGTTTCTTGTTGCTATTGTGGAGAATGAGGAACCACTGGAACATCACTATCTGGAGTATCATCTAGCACCACATAATCCTTTTCTTTCTTCTCATGCTGCTACAATTGATCATTGTACAACACCTTCTCATTGAATACAACATCCCTGCTTCTCACAATTTTTAGATTTTCAACATCCCAAAGCCTATAACCAAATTCATCAATGCCATATCCAATGAAGATACACTTTTTTGATTTTACATCTAGCTTGGTTCTATTTTCAGAATCTACATGTGCAAATGCTTCACATCCAAAGGTTTTGAGAAAAGAATAACTCACCTTTTTACTTGTCCATGCTTCCTCTGGAATACCAAAGCCTAAAGAAACTGAAGGACCTCTATTGATTAAATATACAGCGGTATTGATAGCCTCTGCCCACATGTTTAAAGGCAGCCCAACATGCAATATCATGCTCCTTGCACGCTCCATTATTGTCCTATTCATGCACTCAGCCACTCCATTTTCTTGTGGATTCCCTAGAACTATTTTCTACCTACAAATTCCATTAAAGGAACAATAATCCTCAAATTCTTTGTTGCAATACTCACCACCATTATCAGATTTGAGACATTTTAATCTTTTACCCATCTCATTCTCAACCAAGCTTCTACATTTATTAAATGTTTCAAATACATCAGATTTCTACCTAAGGAAATAAATCCAAACCTTCCTAGTTGCATCATCTATGAATGTAACATAATACCGAGAGCCACCGAGATATGATACTTGAGCCGGTCCCCATACATCTCTATGCACAAGCTCTAACTTTTCATCTTTCTTTTGCTTCCCATCCTTCAGAAAACTAACTCTCTTTTATTTTCCATACACACAACTTTCATAGAAATTCATATTAATACATTTCAAACTTAGTAAAATTTTATTGGAATGAAGTATCTTCATACGTTTTTCACTCATATGCCCAAGTCTATTATGCCACAGTGTTATCTCAAAACCTGCTGCAATTGTTTCAGTCTCTTCCTGCGAACCCGCAACAACTGTTCCTGAACCTGTTTATTTTTTCTCTGCAACAACTAAAGTAGAAGGAACAATATGACTTGGATAAAGATATAAGGTGCCCACTTTCACATCTTTTTCTACTATTAAGGCACCTCTTGAAACCTTCCAATTTTTATCATTAAAAGTAACTGTGCAACCTTCATCACCTAGTTGCCATGCTGAAATTAAATTCCTACTCAATCCTCGAACGTGCCTTACCTCTTGTAGTAGCCAATGATTCCCATTCTGCAACTTAATCTTAATTCTTCTCTTTCCAACAATTTGACAAGGTTCATTATCTCCTAAATAAACCAGCCCAAAATCCCCTTGGACATAATCAAGAAAATAACTTCTATGGGGCGTAGAATGAAATGAGGCCCCTAAATCTAAAACCCATGAATCATTAGCATTATCTAGGGAAAGAATCAAAGCATCATCTTCAGACTTATTACTTACCACATTTGCCTCCTTATTGCCTTCTTATTTGTCTCCTTTATTCTTCTGAGACCAGCAATCTTTCTTTAGATGACCTAGTTTCCCACAGTACCAGCAATCCTTCTATCCTCTGGATTGAGACCTCTTGTCCTTTGATTTTTCTCGTGACTTCCCATGACCTCCAAAACCTTTTCCTCTCTCCTTTGGTCTGCCTCTGCTTTCTGCATTCAAAACACTGCCTGATGTGGGTCTACCTGAGCTTTTTCATCGCATTTCCTCGCTAAGGATAACACCAACAACATCATCAAAGTTCTAAGTATTTGAACCAGAGACATAGTTAATTACAACCATTACCAAGCTATTCTAGCTTTCTGGAAAAGAACATAAAACCAAGAGAGCCCTCACCTCTTCATCAAATTTCACTTTTACAGAAGTTAACTAACTGGTAATCATATTAACCTCATTTAAATGATTTGTCACAGATCCACCTTCAATAATTTTTAGATTAAACAAATGTTTCATGAGAAATACCTTATTTGAGGATGAGGGTTTTTCATACAATTTAGCCAAAGCTTTGATTAGTTCATCTATTTTATTCACTTTTGTTATATTGAACACCACAAATGGTGCCAGGCAAACTGAATGGTTCCCAGCGCCTTTATGTCTAAGAGATCCCAATATTCATCAGTCATTGCCACCAGTTTCTTGGCTTTACCTTCCAATGGCCTCCATAAATCATTCTGATAGAGATAATCATCCATCTGCATCTTCCATAACTGATAGTTCTACCCATTGAATTTATCTACCTTCAATTTACCCTCGTCTACCATTGCTCCCACTTAACCATGAGACTCCCACTCAACCGTGAGACCTTCTTGTAGATGATAATTGAACACAACCCGCTCTGATACCACTTGTTAGGAATTGCATGCAGAAGATATCAATTAAATGCAGATAAAGATTAAACAGCGGAATGAAAAATTACACAGAAATAAAATAGCGAGAGACAATTTTAACGTGGTTCATCCAAACTCGGGCTACATCCACCAACAGAAAGTACAATATTATTATGTAGCAAATCGAACCGATTACAACCAGCAATCCTTGCAGCTCAATACCGTTGCAAATGCTACAATACAATGTCCATGGAAACCCTAATCCTTAGCCGTTTTTATCAAGACTTATGTCAGATAAAAATAGGGTTTTTTTATGTTGGCCAATAGAAAAAATAAGTCCTGATGCCTTTATAAAATAATATGCAATTTTTACTTCAGGGGCACTGTCCCCGAGCCCCGAGCAGCCCTCGCTAGGGGCATTGCCCCAGAACCCCACTATGGGCTCCTCTACCGGGCCTCGCAAGAGGGGCTCTGCCCCCCTTCTGATTCCCCCGTTAAATGATTTGGGGGGAAACTACACCAATAAAAGTGGGAAAAATTTAACCTCTAAGTCTATTTAGGCTCCATATAACAACAAAAAAGTGCTACCTTTATTATTTAACAACTTGCCATAAATCTTGCGGCACCCCCTTTCATTCCCTTCTAGAAATATAAGGGCTTTACATCCGCTAACATTTTAGTGACAACTAGGATGTCTTGAGTATGGTGCATTATGTACTTCCTTTCATACCAAGGTCCTTAACTCACCAACATCAGGTACATAAATTCTTTCATTATACCTCAATAATCCTTTGGATTCAAAGTAAAAACCTTCATACCTTTTATTTGAGAGTGCTTTCTTGGCTTGTTCATAGAACTCATCACCCTTGGATCTTTGCAATACTTAACTTTCAAAGTCAGTCTGGGTAGATTCCATTGAAGATATATTTATTACTCAACTTAAAGCACTGTAAACTCTATTCTTATTTCCTTTGATATAGTTAATGTTGAAATCCTAGTCTGATATCAATTCTAGTCACTTCCTTTGTATTGCATTCAAATTGGGTTGAGTAAATAGATACTTTAAACCATGATGGTCTATTTTCAATTCAAATAGTTTCCCCAACAGGTAGTGTCTCCACATCTGTAATGTATAAACCATCCTCAATTCCTTGGAGATCATCTAGGCATTCTTAGTTTGAGACATAGGATGCCTTACTAGATGCTTTATACTCAGTCTTAACTCTCTGGCACTCTAGCTACAAATCTTGCAGCTTCAATCTTCATTCTTTTCCAAAAATAAAGAGGTTTCTTATTGATTAGGAGTCTAATTACTTCTGGATGACTTTTTATGGTACGGATTAAATTTTATTCCAAACAAGGTTTCTTAATTATAAAGGGTTAGAGACATTCCAAGTGCATTCTCTACAATTTACTCTCCTACGCAACCTACCACAGGCCCATCCAGGATATGATAGAGGTAAACATTGCACAAAACATAGTGAACAACTCAAATGTTCTGGTATAGCCACCACAATAATTTAAATCAATATCAAGTATAAGCAATTCAATTTTCAACAATAAGTCAAAAGAATGAGCTAAATTTCGACAATAAATCAAATTTTGACCAACTGGTCATAAAATAAATAACTTTCAAATTTTGGTGGCTAGACCATTCCAAAATAAAGGAATAAAACAATGTCAATCTTAGCAAAAAGAGATTTTAACAAAAATCCAAAGGAGTGTCAAAATCCAAAGGAACACTTACTATACACTATGTGACTAATTGAGTCACTAATAAGATAGTAGATTGTTGTACTACACTCGGGTTTTCAAACAAAACTTATAGTGGTTAGTGATCGTGCTACAAGCACAACAAATAAATAAGTCCCTTATAAAAATAAAAAGGTTATAACACATCCACTCTTACATCATGGAATATCTATCGTTCATCACCTAGATGATATTATAAGATGGTGTTACAGCATCACACAAGGACTTTAGTTGGAACACATACTTCTACCCTTTGTTTACAAAACTCTATTCCCTACCTCATGGAATAGTTTACTTAATCAAAACTTGACTAAATATCTTGGTGATAATTACATTCACCAATGCAATTATACTTTCTAGTTTAACCAAGAGGCACAATTCATAGTTCTCATCCATTTGGCCAATATGCCATGAGAATAACTAATAACTTCTCCTTACAACTGTTATGAATTATCTTGCAAACTTCATGCAGTCTCTTAACAAAAGAATGATACTATTCCCAATCTTTAATTATCAAAATATTGCCCATGAGGATCCTCTTCATTTACATCCTCAACTACACATTGACACCTTTTTTAATAGGCTTCATGAGTGATTAAGGAACTCTTATTCCCCTCTATTTATGTACGATTCTTTGTATATGGCAATTGGTTTTCTCATGAATCTTAGAAAACAAAAACATTTCCAAGTCCTGTACTATTTTTCTAAATATTCTATGCCAATATATCACTACTTGACTTATGATCCTTTTATTCCACTTGGCTTATTCCAAGCCATCTAGGAGTTTAGACAAGAACTCATCTTATCTACGTATCTTTGATATAATTTCTAGAATCTTCAATACTTATTTGCTCTTGCACCTGGTTGATTACTTCTGGATCTTCCCATCCCTAAGTTCTTGAGAAATAAGAGTGATCTTGACTTCATACAGACACTGCTCTACTTGATCTCGTAGTCTGATTAGCAATTGACCAAGGTTTTACCTTTCTAGTCAAAGTCTCAGAATCTTTCTGTTATTCATTCTCAATAGAGTTAAATTGACTCTTGGAGTTTTAACTCCTCAGTTGGTTCTCTCTTAACCACTGATAATTTTCTTGGTTATTCCTCTATGCCATTCTAGCATAAAACCAATTTCAAACATTAGACTCCCATAATGTTGAATGGGAAAGCATAGTGAGCACATAGGTTCCAGAGCTAAACCCGGTAGCTCTGATACCACATGTAACATGCCACTTGTTCTACCAATAGATTTTATTAAGTTTTAACCCAAAGTGAATAAATCAAGATACCAAAACATGAATAATAATTTCTTTTCTTTCATTGATACGATGCACATTTGAAACATATTTCAAACTCCCATTACACTATCAAATTACATTTCCACAATTAAATGAATTGAATAATTCTCATTTTTCAAAAGATAGTTACATACAAGCTTCATAAAGCTAATTGTCATTAAAATGATTATGATGTCGATCTTCAAATCCTGGCCGCCAACTGCATGAGGAGAAGCATCACTCAAGCACTTTTCTGCCAACCATGGACTAACTACAGTCCCCCGCATATTTACCAAACTGGTAAATGACCCTACCCTTCGACAAAGGGATTGGTATGGTAACCTCAAAGAATAGCCTAAACTAAGCTAATGTTGTGTCCTACATATCTAGTATTGTCATACATTGTGGATCCAACCTACAAGCATGATTGCCCTTCCTAGTATGTAAACCTAGATCACAGTGAACTGATAGTGTAAACAATGGCTACTTACACTACTTTGGCCAAAGTTTCATCACCCCTAACTCGGAATGGATGTCACAAACTCACCCATCATTCTAGCTCAATTTACAAAGAGATCTAAGGCTATTCCCATCTATGGATCAACATATCCCAAGCATAACTCCACTAACAATTCTAGGTTATTCCCTTCCATGGATCAACAAATCCCAGACATAACTCCACTAACAATTCTAGGTTATTCCATTCCATGGATCAACAAATCCCAAGCATAACCCTACTAACAATTCTAGGTTATTCCCTTCCATGGATCAACAAATCCTAGGCATAACCCTACTAACAATTCTAAGTTATTCCCTTCCATGTATCAACAAATCACAAGGTTAACCTATTCCCAAATTTTACTATGACACATATGTCAAAGTAATATTAGTTGCAAGATACGGTTTTACTATTCTTTCACATTGTACAAATAACTATTCATACTCAATCTAATAATTACTCATAAAAGTCCCCATAGACATATATCTCTACTACGGAGATTAATTTCACATTCACTATATATATATATATACAAACAAGTAAACACTCAAATTGATAAACAAACAATTCATTCCTTAATAACAAACAAACACATATAGCCTTTAAAAACAGTAATGCATAATCCAGAAAAGAATTCCACATGTCTATGATATTAGCTCTAATGGATCAACGAAATTCCTTGCTTATGATTCTTCCAATGAACTAAATCTCCCTTCCAAGGCAAATCAACTGTCTCTCTAATCCTCTTATACTTCCTCTCACAATCCACAACAAATAACAAATATCTCACAACACTCAACTTAGAATTGCAATAGCAAAATAAGAAAGCTCTTGGCTAGAAAAAACATGTGGAATAGAATGAGAATATTCCCCTTTTATACAAGAAAACCAAGAGAACTTAGGCTACAAATTAGCTTGTAAATTGTCCACAACTCCCCTTCATCCAAAACAGATTTAGAGGTGGCAAAAAGAATCAATGAAAAATGACACATAAGTGGACACACCAAACAACAACTCAGCAAAAACAAATAAAACAAACTTCTAAAGGATAAAAACCTCTTCTCAAAATTGACACATATAAGACCATGTTTCATATTTCCTAGCAGAATTGGTTTCAAAGAATAAGTCAAAAAGTACATTGGAAACCAATGAAAAACTCTTTAAAAACTTATAACTATTTTCATATTCTCCCATACACCCAAGACATAGTGAAAATGCAGCTCAAGAGTTCGTTTTAGAATTTTCTTTGGAATGATTATTATGCTCATGCTCATGTGCTTCCTTTAGTGCTTGGACAGGCTATACAAAAGCTTTGCTTATTAACTATCATAAACTCCAAGACAAATATTAACATGTCCCTCTAAGCTAAGCTCCCAACCAGCGCTTAATGTTGTTGTTCTTCCTTGTCATTAAGCTACATGCCATTTATGGTAGCATCTTTTATGCCATATATATATATATATATATATATTATATATATATATATATATATATATATATATATATATATATATATATATATTCTTTACAAACATATCTATGTGATAATAGAATTCACATATTTTCATTTCACCAAAAATGTAATAATTACATAATTATAATTATATGAATATAATAATAAAATAACTTACTATATGCATATATATATATATATATATATATATATATATATATATATATCACATACAACTTATTATTCATAAATTCATTATCGATATGAAATCCACATAAACACATATGACATGAAAACCACATTCACCAAATGACATTAACTCCTCATGGTCCAATCTGATATCCTCATACCTGTGAGTCTATCATGAACTAGCACGAGTTAAAAACCATTTCATGATAAAACCTTGTCTATGTAATCATAAACTTATCAAGAAGACTTCATTCAACACTTAGACTAATCCACATTCCTCATTCAAAACACTCATAAAACCAAATCCACATAAGCATTCCAAATACCAAAGGTTACTTATCTTTACCCAAACTGACTCGACCTAACTTAGACCAATAGGATAGTGGTGTGTGCTTGCTCAGTTTAGGCTTTCTCCAACGTTTAACCAGACCAAGTCCTTCTCCTGAGTGATACTTCTCCTCCTTTCTGGAGGACCAACATGTTACTGGCATCGACTTAGATCACCATCACAGTAGTTAGCCATTCACAAGATAATCACGTGCTACATACATTTCATAATAATAATCATCACATTACATAACTCACTTTTTCAAATATATTTAATTCAAAATTCACAATTCACATTGATGCAGAGATTCACAAACATTCATTTATCCAAGCAAATTAACCAATCTAGGTAAATGGTAAATAGTTAGAAACACACAAGGTGTAACATCATATTGCTTCTTCCTTCTCCACTTTAATCCTTCCTCACCATTTTGCTAACCCTTATGATATTTCATACTCTACTTACTTACCCCCTCTATCACCCATCCTTTAGCTACTTCTCAACATTTCCCTACCTCTTTCCACCTTCCCACTCATTCCTCTTTCATCATTCATTCCAATCCATTATCCACCTATAACCCCTACCCTTTCCAAGCACCTTTCACACCACCCTATCTCCCTACCTCCTTGCGTACTACTTCCCTCCCTCCTCTAACCTCAAAAATAACCATACAAGGCATCTTACATCACCTTAGGGCCATGCAAACTAAGTTAGATTCTCTCCCTTCTTCTTGTAGAGAGGTTACAATATATTTACATCATAATCCTCTACTAACATTCCTCTCTCATCCCTTTCCTCCTACATTTTTAGTTTCCCAATTTGAAATGTATAATAGAAAGGGAACCGACAATCCATGTGTAGATGTTTAATGTTATATGTCTTGATTTTGTGTATGATGACTACTTCTTGCCAAAATTTCCCCTTGTACACTCAAAGACTATGCTCTTGAGTGGTTTTATTCTCTCCCCCATAGCTCCATCTTCTCATTCACAAAACTTGCCCCTACTTTTGTCCAACACTTTCAATTCACTATTGACTTAAAACTTATTTATTTGACTTGACACAATACAAGCAAGAAGCAGATGAGCATGTCAGTGTTTTTTATTATATAATTCCAATCCATGATTTAGAAAATGCATTAACATCTTCCAAACAATGAGATCCGATGCATTTTCATCAATACTTGATAATCTTTATTAAAGATAAGGTCTTATTTAACTATGATTCTTCCTTTTCATACTTTTGTGTCATTCTAAGAGATTATGAGACCAAGCTATCAGATGCTAATATATTGTCTTATAATCCCCCTTCTTCTACTTATTCTCCATATACTTCTTCCCCATATCCTTGTAAGTTATCTAAGCCACCTTTCAAGAAAAACATATCTTTTTCCAACTTTCAAAAATATGATTCTAAACCAAAATTTATCCACAGTGCTTTGTGATATTCTTCTAATTTCATTAAAATTCAAACTATAGAAAAATTAAAAAATCACCTACCTTGTTGATCCCCTCATTAGGGTCATCCTCAACCAACTTATTTCTTCCAACCTCATCATCTTAATTTCAATTCCCCTCTTAGAAAATTCCCTTCCCCTTCCACATAGCTACGATCCTAAATCATTTTGTGAATTTCATTGTGTTCTTGGCCATGACATTAAGAAGTGTATGGAACTTCACCACAAGGTACAAGATATTATAGATAATAATATAATCCATGTTGAGGGTCATATTGATTAGGGAAATAATTTTGTAGCACCTCCTAATCTAAACCTATATATTTACACTAATCCATTCCCTTAATATCATTAGTCAAACCATATAGATTATGTTCTTAGAGTCTTTTTATTCTTCTTCCCCTATTCTACCTAATGACTCTACCACTTCCCTTACCCCTACCATTCATTTACCTATTGACCTACCCCCTTGGATCCTTTTATGACTTTATTGGTGCTCTTGACACACATTCTTCTTCTCCTCCTCCTCCCTTTACATTTTCTTCTTCAAAAATCCTTAGAAATGACTATCATGTCCCTCTTCATGTTGAAGTGAAATTCGATGCATAGATGATATGTGGTATCCTTGTAGATCAACACATGTATAAAGGAATTTCTTATATAACCATCTTCTTTAGTAAGATTAATTGTATGCTATATCCAAGGTTGCCTTAAAATCTCTAATGGGGCATTCATCAATACCTTGGGATGCCTCATTCTTCCCCTCCAACTTGGTACCAAAGAGTTTCTTACTTTATGTCATATTATTCATACCTCAAACTAATTTCAAAGTCTTCTAAAATACCATTGGGTTGAATAGGCCCAAGTAGTATTTTCAATTATCCACCAATGCATCAAATCTATACATAATAATGGGGTGGTAATTTTTTGGCATCATGAATACCAAAACTTATCTAATTTGGGGAACTTTACCATTGATACATTTATTACCAAGCCCACATGACTACCCTATGAAAGACATGATACACTCTTTGACTTGTATAAATGTTTCAAGGAAAGAAAATCTCACATTCACTTTGGCAACCCTAATATCACTATCTACCCTTTTACACCCCTTTGGATCCACTCCCTTATACTATCTCTAGATACCTCTCTAAATACTCTACTTTCCTCTTTTAAATATATTGTTGGCTAATCTTCCTCCTCTATTTCTTACTCCCCTCACTGCCATTCTCCACCTTAATCTAAATGTAATCCTAAATCATCTACCATCCTCCTCCTTCCCTCCCACCTCTCCTACCCACACCTAAGATTTAACCTCTCCTTAAAACTCTTGCCCACTACAAAGCCTACCCCACCTCTAAAAATTCTCTCAAATCTACCTCAAAAACCTAAAATGCTACTCAAAATACCTCCCATTCAACTCATCTTTGCCTCCCATTCTCTTCCTTTCCAAACCACCTCTACCACTTCTTTACCCACTCCTCCCACTATCCCTATTCCCATCGAGTGCCTATTACTCTTTTATCTTCTTCCTCTATGCCTTTTTCTATTGTGGAGGATACACCTCTACCAGAGGGCCTCCCCAAGTCCATTTCTAATATACCTCCTCTTCTAGCTATTGCATTGGATGGTTTTCCATGAAACTTTACTATTATTTTCTACTATTGTTTGTGTTGTGTTTTTGCTTCTCACCCTTTTGTGTATGATGTGAAGTCAACTCTATAGATGCATGTTAACACATATTGAGGGGGAAACATATATATGGTGTGCTTATTATCACTTTCTTCTATTTTTATACATATTACTCCTTGTTTATCCTACTATTTGGGACATCTACCTTCATCTCTATTCTTACTCACCAATGATTTTGGGGATGATAAAATAACATTAAGGTGCTCTTGTCTTTTTCATGTTGAACCAACTTAGATCTACTTACGTTTTTGTCTCCTCTGCTTGTGTGTCATCTATCATATGACACCTTCTTCTATATGTTCTTCATCACTCTTCAGATTGTATTTCCATCCTCATGATTTTGGGGATGATGCAAAACATTAAGGCAATCTTTCCTTTTTCATGTGAACCCAAAAACATTCCTTCCACCCTTTATCTATCCTATTTATTGCCTCCTATTTTGTCTCTTGTTTTGTATTATTCTATAAATTGGGGATGATGACATGCATTTAAACTAATTATTTGTCCTCTCTAATACTAACCCTAATTTATAGATCCCTTTGTCTTGTTCTCATGCATTTACTATATTTATTTCTTTGTGTCCTCTATTTTCTACTAATATGTACTTGTGTTGTTGTCTATCCTAGGGATGATGCAAAGCATTAGGATGCTTTGATACCTCCCTCTTTATGTTGACCCAAATACATTTCCTTCTTTTTGCATTCACTTACACTTTCTTACTACTATATGCCTCACCCACTTATCTTACATAATTTTACCCATGCTGCCTTTACCATATATCTCCAATATTTTGTGTTAATTTATCTTCAATAATACCATCTTATGCACACACCTATGTATGTTCCTCTTAAAATCCATTACTTTTTCCATTAACTTAAATATCACTTTCTTATACTATTTGCAATCTCATCCTAGGCCCTAGATTCGTAATTTTATTGTCACCTTTATCCTTAAACATATTATGCTTAATATTTGTCACACCTCACCCTCATTTTATTTAATCTCTTCACTCTTTTCCTTATTCAATGAGGAAAACCTTATGAGGGCATGTTTGGGGGCAACCCTTTGTGTTTCCCATTTTTACTTGTGCATATCCTACCATCTTAGACAACATTGATCATTTTATATTGTGTTCCCCTACATCCCCTTGTTACACCACATATCATTTTCTCACCTTGTTTACCTATTCTCATGTCATCCTACTTATACATTATCCCACATCTACAATCCATCCTCTAATTTTTTTTATCTAGTTTACCTTCTTTCCTTTTATGTCTCCTATTTTCATGCCAACTTCTTACACACACCTTCTATGATCCTACTATTTCTACCTCCTTTCCCTTATGTTTCCCATTTTCAAGACAACTTCCTATACATACCCCCATATAATCCTACTATTCATTTTTCTACATATCACTCACATTATCACTTCCCTCATATCCTTTACTTCATATTACTCACAATATTGCTTTCCTACTACACTTTCCTTTACTTCCTACTACTCCCATTATCACTTTCTTACCTTACCTCATACCACTCACATTATCTATTTCCTCATATGCTTTATTTTACTCCATTTTTTACATTACTTCTCTCCTTCTACATGTTACTTTACATGTATACCTAAATATTTATCGTGAATCTTATCACATTATTCATACTATCCATATATGCATACTTTCTTGTGCACACTTTCTTGTGCACCTTTTTTTTTACCCCCTTGTTCTTTCAATGAGGGCAACCCCATAGGAGAAACCATGCACTGATATCATTAGGAACATCACCTCAGTACATGTTTTTCCTAGACTTTTGATTACTATATATTTTTCCTATTTTTATGCTCATTCTCTTGTTCATTAACTATTCACTTAG